>CM065366.1:19402478-20002478 GCA_033032245.1 Poecilia picta | reverse complement strand
CTTTTAGATAATGATGTGGAGTTGGGGTTTTTTTTTATGTATGTCTTGACTTGTCCTAGAAAATTATTTTTAGTTTGGCCAAAAAAAAAAAAAAAAATCCAAAGGAAACCATTGAGGGAGGGAGGGAAAAGGGGGATTCTTGGAAATTGGGCGCATCCTCTCTCTGTGGCTCCACTGTAATTTCTCATTTGGAGACGGTGGCATACCTGGCAGTGCAGCTGCAACGTTAGAGACGCTGTCCCAATTATAGCATAACACCTAGCCTTATGGTTTCCATGGCTGCACGACGCATTTCCCCGCAGGACGCAGCGTGGAGAAACGAGTGTCTTATCAACCATCACCTTGGTAATAACACTCCCCCGAGCCTTTGCCGCATGTGTCAGACCTTAACGAGAACCCTGGGTGAAATCTCTCTCCCTCTCCCTCCCAGTCCAGCCACTGCCATTGATTTGGACTTAATCTGTTCCTACGTGTCCGCGTGAGCGTGTCGGCGCGCGCGAGAGCTGTTAGCGCGTGAGTGAGAGGTGAGAGGAAGGAAAGAAAGCCTGACTGGGCCTCGGCGTGTTTGTGTGGCCGCTCAAAAAGTGTGCGCAGCTCTCTCACATTTGCGCAAAGACCGAGGTATGCGTCCATGCGTTGGTAAACACAACTGAGTTAAATTACAGTAATATATGTTTTGTATTGTTTGCTTGCTCCAGAGGAATTTAGCTGGGGGGGGTGCGGGGGGGGGGGGGGGGGGGGGCAATATCTTATTTTAAAAGGGATTATTAGTTTAATAAAACTGTAGAAATAAATATGTATTCCTTTTCTTTTTTTCCTTTTTAATCAGAAAAAATACAAAATGTGAATTTCCAAATGATGCCACATATATGACATGATTACTAAACAGAACCTGTTTGACATTGGGAAGTAATCGGAGAATCTAAAAATATAAACACATTGTAAACACATTTTTATTCAACAATAAAACGGGACAAGACAAAACTGGCGCACACGTGAGAGTTTTGCCATTAGCTAAAACGTCCACAAAACGCCAGATTTCATTTGAAGTCCAGACTTCAAATCCAGTTAAAATACTGTGGCAATTCTTAAATATTCATGTATCAAGGTCCACCAGTGAGACTGAATTAAAATTCTTGGAAATAAGCACGAGGCAATAAATTGGTTTACAAACCAATGTGAATTAATTCATATAAACCATGCATGTTGTTTCCATTAAGTTATATAACACATGCTCTGATTTAGGATACCCAAATAGATATTTTAGCCTCTTACTTTCATTTTAGTCTTAAGTCAGTTACTTTTATTCCTTGAAATTGGGTGGTACGAAATGTTCAAAGGCTGTAATGAGATTTAAATATTTTTCTTGTACAAACCGGATTCCAAAAAAGTTGGGACACTAAAATTGTGAATACAAACTGAATGCAATGATGTGGAGGTGCCAACATCTAATGTTTTGTTCACAGTAGAACACAAATCAAAAGTTTAAACTGAGAGAATGTATCATTTCAAGGGGAAAATATGTTGTTTCAAAATTGAATGACATCAACAAATCCCAAAAAAGTTGGGACAAGGCCATTTTTACCACTGTGTGGCATCTGCCCTTCTTCTTACAACACTCGCCTTACGTCTGGGGACAGAGGAGACCAGTTTCTCAAGTTTAGAAATAGGAATGTTCTCCCATTCATGTCTAATACAGGCCTCTAACTGTTCAATCGTCTTGGGCCTTCTTTGTCGGACCTTCCTCTTTATGATGCACCAGATGTTCTCTATAGGTGAAAGATCTGGACTGCAGGCTGGACATTTCAGTACCCAGATCCTTCTTCTACGTAGCCATGGTGTTGTGATTGCTGCAGAATGTGGTCTGGCATTGTCTTGTTGAAAAATGCAGGGTCTTCCTTGAAAGACACGACGTCTAGATGGGAGCCTGAACATAGTTATCTGCATTAATGAAACCTTTCCAGACATGCAAGCTGCCCAGGCCACCAGGACTCATGCAACCCCAGACCATCAGTGATGCAGCTTCTGAACAGAGCGTTGATAACAACTTGGGTTATCCTGGTCCTCTCTGGTCCGGATGACATGGCGTCCCAGGGTCCCATAAAGAACTTCAAATCGTGACTCATCTGACCACAGAACAGTCGTCCATTTTGCCTCACTCCATCTTAAATGACTCCTGACCCAGTGCAAACGGCTCAGCTTGTGGAGCTTAGAAATGGCTTCCTCTTAGAGTTTCAGCTGGTAGCGGCGGGTGGCACGGTGGATTGTGTTCACTGACGATGCTTTCTGCAAGTATTCCTGAGCCCATGCTGTTATTTCATTGACAAAGGCATTCCTGTTTGAGGTGCAACGACGTTTAAGGACCCAGAGATCACAAGCATCCAGTAGAGTTTTATGGCCTTGAGTCTTACGCACAGCGATTGTTCCAGATTCTCTGAATCTTTTGTTGATGTTATGTACAGTTGATGATGATAACTTAAAAGTCTTTGCTATTTTACATCATTCTGGTATTGATGCACTATCTTTCTGTGCAACAATGGTGGAAATGGTGATCCTCTTACCATCTTGGCTTCAGAGAGACACTGATGCTCTAAGAAGCTCTTTTTATACCCAATCATGTTGTCAATTGACCTAATTAGTGTTAATTGGTCTTCCAGCTGTTTGTTATATGTTCAATTTCCATTTTCCAACCACTTATTGCTACTTGTCCCAACCTTTTGGAGATTTGTAGACACTGTGAAATTTTGAATCAACATATTTTTCCTTTCAAATGTTACATTTATTCAGATTAAACTTTTGATCTGCCATCTATGTTCAATTACGAATAAAATATAGACATTTGCCATCTCCCCATCATTGCATTCAATTTTTATTCACAATTTGTTTAGTGTCCTAACTTTTGTGGAATCCGATTTGTAATTGAATGTCGATACATATGAATCAAAGATAAGGTTGTGCCTGTTAAGCATGAAATTTTTGTTAAAATAATTTTTCCAGGTTTAACTGTTGATGTGAAAATTATACCTAAAACCTAATTTTAGTCCCACAGTCATATAAGCTGGTTATTTAGTTCAATTGTTTTTATTCTTTGGTTTACTAGAAGATCATTAAATAGAAAAATTAAATCCAGATTTATCAATCATTTGTCTAAAACTGCTCATCTCTGGACTGGTCCGTATCTCAAGTGGTCACTGAGAAACCGATACACCTTGGATCAGTCGCCAGTCCACCGCCAGGCTCCAGATTAATCTTTATACGTAAAAGATTTTTTTTTTTATGGTTTAAAGATTCCCCCGAGAAAGGTCAGCAGTAAGCCTTGCTGATCTACTATGAATTTCTTGATGATGAGGATATTCTGAGACATCTTTTTGTGCTTATCAATAATGTATTTACAATCTGGAAAGTGAGGCTCGAAGTCTGGAAGATGAACTTTTATGTCACAAATTATTTATAAATCCAGTAAAAACACATTTTTACCTATTTTAGTCTTACATTTTTTTATCATATATGGTTAATGTTACTAATCATATATGTGCAGTTATGAAATAATCTGTATATGTTAATCTCAAATAGACAATGAGCCTACTAATATTCTGTTTTACAACAGCATGTATTATAATAACACCAGTCAAACAGGTATTGCCTTTTTATAGCTGAGAACCAACTCTTGGAGGAAGCTATTAAAGGTTCTGACACTGAACAACTCTATGGTAAATTCACATTGACACCAGCACATATTTTAGGTGAATTTTAGCACAAAACGCCCACATAATGCCAGTTCCCACATGTTCAATGGTCCAGGTTAAAAAGGTACAACAGTTCTTCATATGAGAGCTCAATCAAACTCAAACAACTGCAGGACTTCCACTATAGCTGTTGTTGTAGATCAAATGTATACTCGTAAAATTGGTTCAGTTCCTGTCCTTTCAGCCATGTATTGCATGTTTTCTCATTTTTTCTCTGCCCTTTTTTTCCCCTGTCAGGCCACTGTTGAATAAAAAAATAAAATAAAATAAACTTCATATATTTCAAAATAATTTCAGCCCAAAGTTAGATAGATGCTCACTGGAAAATCCACAAGTAAAGCTCCAGGTGATAAGAGTGACGTACCAAATAGAAAATAATTATGGAATTAATTATTATTTTACTGTTTTATGTAGCTTTTCAGTTATGATTGATTTTTAATTTGATCTTTTTTTCTACTTCTATTAGAAATTTCAACCAAAAGAAAAAAACCCCAAAAAAACAAGTTGAATGCAAATGGGTACCATGTTGGCCAAGGAATGGACATTTGTCAGTAGTGAAACATCTGGCACCTGCACATTGCAGCAGTGTTTCAACTTTGTCCAGGAAGCCAGGTGCAGTAAGACAAAATTCACAGATACACACACCAACATCCTTATACGGCCCAGTTGTTTTGTATAGACTTCAATTCATCTTAGTAACTGCATTTATGCCAAACCCAGACATTTTCCATAATCTTATCATTGCAATTATATTCCTAACCATAACATTTTACCATAACCGCTTTCACACCATACATCAAACCTAACTAACAGAGCTCAGTATAACTGAAAGAAAGGAAGACCAGGAAAATGTTTCCATGAATGGCCTCCCCTTGTTGGTGAAAATGGTTATAATGGTCATCTAACAGACATACAAAACCATAGTAAATGTGTAGAGAGGGTGTAAGGTGTGTGGCCATAATTTTTTTCCTGAATTATGGTCTTCACAGAAAATGACTTAAGCCCAATGAGTCTCAATTTGAAAAGACATTTACTTCTATTTGTTTTGCTACAATAAAAAATGAAAATGGGTCCCACAGACCCAAACAGCTTACAAGGTTTAAAAAACAAATTTAGAGTTTTGCCTGATATGCTTTTAATGTTCACAGTTAAACTGGATGTTAATTAACTGCAAACATATTAAATATTATCTTCTTTTGAAGCATCTTACACCTTTTCCTATTCTCTGACTTAATCTAAACGCCTTACTTATTGTGAAAATAGCTAGCTTTGACTTTTCTCCCCTCAGTCCACAACTTCCACTCTGTAAAGAGGTGTCAGGACAACCTGTTGTGTATGATGCATTCACTGATTTTAAAAACTTCAAATAAATTTTATACTGTTAAAACAATAAATCAGCTGATCCTGGTCAACAGCAAATTTTTCTCCTGCGAGTCGCAATAAACTCTGATAAATAAAACGGGAAAACAATTATTTCCAAGAATTTAAAGAGACCTCAGAAAATGGTCTAGAAAGAATCCTAAACTCAGCATATAATAAGCAGGATAAGAGTAGATTTTTTTTGCCTTTCATTCACCTTACATATTTGTTTTGCCTGTAGATTAATTTAGAGATATAAAGAACAACTAATGTCTGATTTTCTTTAGTCACTGAAAAGCTAACCAATAGACAGGAATGATGGAGCGAAGAGGTAAGCCACAATCTAATTAGCTTGGATAAATAATGCAGTGCAGGTTCGTGTCCGGCCAATAAATGGCAGCTCACACTGGTTTCCATTAAACAGAGGTCAGAATGAGGTGTTCATCTAAAATGTCCAGTTTTTGTGTTTATCCTATAGCTGGAGGATTCTCCACCAGCTGATCTATCTATCTATCTATCTATCTATCTATCTATCTATCTATCTATCTATCTATCTATCTATCTATCTATCTATCTATCTATCTATCTATCTATCTATCTATCTATCTATCTATCTATCTATCTATCTATCTATCTATCTAAATGTGGAATTAAAAGGAAACTACTTTCATTAAAATAAAACATGTATGGAGGAACTAAATGAAAAAGAAAAGTTTCTTATAAAGTTTATTTCTCTCCTGCCTCACATTTAAGTTTCGGGATTATAACAATACCGGGTTAACCCAATATCTTGGAGGATCAAATTATCATACTCCCACCTCCACGCTTTTCTTCCATAACTTACTTACTTATTCCAAAACAAACAAACAAAAAACTAAACAATGAACTAGTGATTGTCCAGAAAGTTTTTGTCTCAGTTTTGTGGCAACAAGCAAGTTTATTTCTTGGCTGCCATCCACAAAGTTTAACATTATCTTGTGACCTTTACACCCTCTGAGCTTAGATAGAGACTCTGATTTCCATCCTTGACCTTTGCACTGACCCTGTGTTTAACAGTCTCTTTTTACAAACGAAAATTTACAAGTTGGGAGCTATTGAAGCCAGGAAACTGAGGTGCTGATTACTAATACCACAGCTTGTTCATCGTCTTCTAATTAATGAAAAAAATCCATCATGCTCCTTAATCTTGATGAGTTAATTTGATGACTCTTTTCAAGGTAAATACGTATGAAGTCATTGAGGTTGAAATTGAACACATTCTAAATTTGTTGACGTTTAATCATACTGTAGAGTAGTAATGTTTGGTCCCAGCTGTTGAACTATGTAATATGACATAAACTGGGGTAGGGGTGTTTTTGAAAAAACTTTTTTTGTCTGAAGAGAGCCCACTCTGAAGAAAGCACAGGTGAGGGGGGTTACCTTATAGCTTCTGCTGCTGAGATTGAGCAGCAAAAGGGCGTGCTTGATTCTGTGTATGGCGTACACCAGCTGGGTGGAGATTACAGAAACATTCAGAAGTGTCAGATTTTCTGGTTTATAGGTGGGTGACACTACAGAAAATGTCAAATTAAATGATGTTAAATAATTTTGTCTGAAGAAAGCTCCTTTTAGAACCTTTTTACTTACTTTTTGTCTCTTCCACCATGTCTTTTATCCCTCCTACATCATCCTTTACATAAAAAAATAAGCTATTTTGCAGATTTTATAATGAGGTAATTTCTAGTAACTTTAACAATAGTTAATAGCTGATTTCTTTTACAGGCCATTTTGCAGCATCGGTTCAATGCTCTAATTTTAAGGAAACAGAATGTTATTACTAAAACAGAAAGTTAAAATTAATTTTAACTTTATCTATTAATGATTCTAGAAGGATAACAAAGATAATGAAGCAGAACAATTTCCTTTGCCAGCAAACCATCTTACCTCAGTCACAAGCTGCTTTGTCTAAACAGAAGCATGCTAGTATTAGCATAGCAGCATTTTGAATGACAACATTGTCAGCAGACAAAAAACATGAGTTTTTTGAAGGCTATAGTTGTAAATGTTGAGCTGATATATTTTTAGAAACAAATTGTTATCTTACCTATGTTTTAGGTGACTTTGCTAACTTTGCTAGCTTTTTAACCCAACTGAACTCATCATGGAGCAACATTTAAAGCCATTCTGCAGAAGGTAATTGTCAAGAAAAAGAAATGAAAAGATATCAGCCTTAGACTTCTATATCTCATATTGTAAATGTAGCGAAACAAATGTGCTTACATTTTTTTTTTTCAGTTCCATTTTTTTGAACCACTATTTCAAAAACAACTTACAGGTACATTTAATATTCACATACTTCTTTATGTTCCTCACTGAGATTTGGTTGTGACTTTGCGTTATTGTTCAGGGTTTCTCCTCGGTTCTTTGCCGCCTGCTCAGTTGCAAAGCTTGTTTTTCTTCCCGGTAGTCCCATTTTCACGAGCGGCGTTCCTAACCTCCTCAACAATCGGACTGCATCGGTTCTGCTATCTCCCTGCTCGTGGAGAAGGTGGCGTCGGAACTGCGAAGGGCCAGCTTGTGCAGGGGGCATTTGCAAAAAAAAAGGGGGGGGGGGGCATGTCTGCTGGCAACAAGGGTGAGTAGATCAGTGCGGCTCAGTGTCTGTGAAGCGGTGATAAGATTCCAGGATTTTCCCAGTGTGACAGCCCAGCTCATGAGCCGAACAGCCACCGCCTGACCCTCCCTGACTTTCCTCAGCCCCCTCCACCCCACACACCCCCTGCCCTCCACTCCCCCCCCCCCCCCCCCGGGCTCCTTCCCTCCGGCACAAACACCTGCAAACCGCCACACCCCAAATCTCCAAAGTGCTGATCTTAATCTGAGAAACTCCTGGTGTTTTTAATAAGAACACGTAAATGAATCTGTGCTTTTACACTCACACACTCCTTCCTCTAACTCTGCGCTGGGCGTGCTGTCTCTTTCTTTCTCTTCGGCTCACTTCTCTTTCTTTATCTCTGCCGCCTCACTCCCCCCCCCCCCCCCCCCCTCCCCACTTCCCTCTCTCCCCCCCCTCCTTCTCCTTTTCCTCTCCCTTGGATGGCAGGTCAGGCGGTGAGCTGTGCGGGCTCGGAGGAGGTAAGGACGCCGCGGTGCACATTAATAATGAAAGGCCTCAGCCACCACCCCCAGAAACACACACACACACACACACACACACACACACACACACACGCACGCACGCACGCACACACACACACACACACACACACACACACACACACACACACACACACACACACACACACACACACACTCACACACACACGCAGTCACGCAATCACGCACACACTCCCCCCATCGCCATGGCGATGGCACTAGCCCAGTGCTGTCACCTAGGGGGAGGTGGGGTGGAGTGGAGGGGGGTGGGGGGGGGGGGTGAGTTGGGGATATAGCTCCGGCTCTCCAGCTCTCACAAAGCTGATCACAAGCTCGTACACAGGCGCGCCACGCTGGGCCTTCCACTGTGGACGGCCGCTAATTAAAACCACACTTTTGGCCGTGGAGGGAATCTGCATCCACTTCCCCACCTGGATGCAAAGAAGCGGCTTTAAAACAACACAGGCAGTCATCACTTATCAGCAGATGGAAATGAGTGTTTATGCAGGGAGCCGCCTGAACGTGGCCGCGTTTTATAAGGCTTACAAAATTTAAATATTGTACAAAAACCGATGAAGTAAGGGGTTTTTAGCAGAAAATGTCGGTCCATTGTTAAGGATGCCCATGCGCTGTAGACCAAATGTACTTGGTTGCTTTGATTGATTTACTGCATCAACGTAGTGCGGTATGGAGATGGTCATCCTGTGCCACTTCTGTGGTGTTGAGTAAACACAGGCTGCTTTAAAATAAGACTTCAGCGTATTTGCATCGTTAGGTCAGGTGTCCCTTATATCTTTCTGCTTCGGTCAGGCCACTTATGGCCTATCCAGTGATACTGAGTTTGAACCACGTGTTGCTACTTTTGGTATTGAGAGGAGGCATCAAGTCCTGCATTAAATTGAAGATGGGTCTCACAACATTAGGAAAATATAAAATTGCTATATTTTTTACGTATTGCTTCTAATTAATCGTTACTATTCTCTTTTCCCACATCTCCCCTAAGCTCTTTATCACCAGAATCTATATCAGGAGTTTGCATGAAAGACAGAAAAAGTCTATTCAAATTTAATTATTGGCCAACAAAATATTGCATCCAAGAATTCATTTCCTATTGAAATGTTGAAAAAATACTGAAAGAATGTGTATATTTACCCTAAAGCCTGTAAACATTGAGAAGAATGAGGATGTGTACAACTAGATATTTTTCTGACTATAGCCCAGGTAAGAACATTTAGACTTCACCCACAAAAACTTAGGATTTGTTCCAAAATCATCAAAAGGCTGCAGTCATCCTGGGGCTTGTTGCTACTTTCTCCCACCACACTTTTTCCTTGCACTAAATCTTCCACAGTTATGCTTGTATACTGAACTCTGTAGTAATAAAACTTTGCTTCTTATTCTCCTCGTGGCGTGTCAGTGAACAACTGTCAAGTCAACACATTTCTTTCTCTGATCAGTTAAATTCTTGGTTTTAATTAGCTTGAGGCCTCAATAAATAAAATAAACAGATTGAAATATACACAGATCGATGCATCATCTCTGATGTGTGAATTAAAATTTTTCAAATGAATTATTGCAATAAGTAACATTTTAGTGATAAATAACTGAGATCCACCATCAAAAAACACTTTTTTCCCCCCCTTGTTTTCACTGGAACTTCACAGGATTTTCAGCTCCTAACACTTTTACCGAAGCTTCCGCAGCTTCTCTTCAGTAATCCATGACTGCCATCGATCTCCTGCATTTCAGCTTGTGCTTTCTGACTATAAATGTCAGTGAGCGGGGCGAGTGTCACAAAGACCTCGAAGGAGACCAAAAATCATTGACAATAAATGAGATTTAGGAGGATTTTCGCAGGGTTTTCATGCACTCTGAAGAAACACGGCAATCAAACTTGTTCTTATTCAAACATCCTTTAAATCATTTTGGTTACATTTTAGCACAGCAAGGCTCCATCATTCCAGTGTAGGAAGATAACACAGGCAGCAAAATGGGACGCGAAGGTGATCTCTGTAGCCACCACCTTTCGTTTGCTTTTTAAGAGTTTTTGGGGATAAGGATTATTTTTTCTTCTTCTCATGCCATCTAATTATAAAACAAGGGAAACATTTTTCATAACCCGTGGAAAATTTCATTTTCTTACTCAAAACCGCTCTTAAAAAGAACATGCAGACAATCAGACAAAACTTCAGAATTGTAAAGTTCGACACAAATACATGCATTCCTTTTATTCACAAAACCAGTCGAATTTCCTAAACAAATACAAAGATTGAGTTATTTTTTTCTCCAAAGCTGCAGCTACCCAGCAACTTAACAAAAAAAAAAACCTCATGAAAATTTAACAAATAAACCAACAATTACAAAAAAAAGAAAAAAGAAATGCAACTTTTTTCAGTGCATTCAGTAGGGTAGACTCAGAGCAAGTGCTGTTGCTTGGTGCTATTACCCTGAGCAGTACTGGCACATGCTCAGTAGGGCCACAGTAACATAAGGCTGCCAGTCTTAAAAGGAAAAGTTTGGAAATGCAGAGGAGGGCTCATTAAGGAGATTACAGTAGTGATGGCTTCAACTCTGAGAGTTTTGCCCAGCAATAATATTCACTTTCATTTCAGTCTGAACTTGACAGCGTCACATTTTAAATCACTTTCTGCCTCCATCTTCAACAAACTTAACCATAAACTAGACAAGGGTTTAGGTAACATAACAGTGAAGAGTTACGATGTTTGCCATTAGCCGCTAGCTTTAAAATATAGCTGTAAATTTACATTCTCTACACAAGTACCGAATCTTTTCACACATGAACAACATTAACACCAAACACAGAAATTAGTTGATTGTCCACCATCTGTCCGTTATTTCTGTTTCTGGCAATGAGCAGTTATGTGTTTAAGAGACTGAAACCCAAAAAAGAGAAAAAATCCATCTGGGAAAAGGACAAAAAGGTATGAAAAAATGGAAACATAGAAAAAGGGAATGAAAAGTTGCCATAGATGCTTTTCTTTTACGCTTCATTTTTGGTTCAAGGAATAAGTAGGTGCATCCATAATCCGATTGTTTTTTTTTTCTGCTTTGTTTTTGTTTTTTGTTTGTTTTTGTTGTTGTTTTTTTTTATATATAGAATTTTATTCATTGCTAGTTTGTTTATTAACCAGTGTCTGTTCCGGAGACAATCCAGGAGTTGGCATTGCACTTGATGGCAGAGCTTTGGGAAAGGAGCGAAGGAGGAGACCTACTGGAACCACCGGAACGCTGCTCCTGTAGGAAGCATCACCTTCTTGGAGAAACAGAAGACAACAAGGGAGAGGAGAGAGGAGGGAGGGAGGGAGGGGGCAAGAAAGAAAGAAAGAAAGAAACAAAGAAAAAGAATAAGTGCAAATATTAGCTTCAAATACACAACTTCCTTTTAAAATGTCCACATCTTGCATAAATAATTAATTTCACACAAACACACAAACATATCAATGCATAACAGACAATAACTTAAAAATGAAACTGTGTCTTTACTATACTAGAAAAATTAATAAAACGTAAGCGAGTAATAAAATACACATCATTAGAAATAATAAATAATAGTAAAGAATTACATAAATCAACTAAAGAAGGAATAGTATTTTTTTTAGAAGAAATAAAGCTAGAGGGATGAATTCAGATTTAGAAATAATGCTGTGAAGAGCTCTTTTTTTTCACTAACCCATATTAGAACCATATTATAAACCACATTTTTATATTGAAATATGCTGTTAATTCAGACTAAAAGAGACTGTTATTTACCACAGGCAACAGAAGGACAGAATAGATTTGTGTATGTTTGTCTTCAGTCAATATGGTGGATTTGGAAACATCAGCGGATTATTGAAATTTAAGACTGAATATAATTTATTATGGACTACAAACAGGGATTATTGTTTTCCTATTGCTAATTGCACTAAAAATTAATAGGGTTGTTTAAAATGTCAACCCCAAAGTTATCAGTTTTTTCAGGGAATTGCTAAATTTTTTCTCCACACAAATACAACAGTTGGTTCATGTTCAGGGAGGCTAGGGAAAAAAGTTAGACAATTATTTTGAATACTGGTCAGATTTTTACAACAGTGAGGTTCCATATTGAATTTCTACAATCTTTGCCTAAAAGTTAATAATCGAATGCTGTAAGTTTTCCCACCAGATTTTAAAACTAGTCCTTTTTGAATCAGAAGTTGTCTTTAGACACAAATGGTCTTCACTGGTCTCCCATCTTGAATTATAGGAGTTTAAATGTCCCATCACTGATTTTATTTAATTTTTGTCATCCAAATTAAAACCACTACAAGACCGTGTTTACAGTAGATAAACACTGTCTACTACTAACTGCTATTTAATGTGGAAAGCATATTTTAAGTGACCTTATCAGTTGTTTTGCTAAGTTAATACAACAGGACGAAAGATTGGGTTTTCAACTCTAAAGTTGTGAAAAACAAAACTTCTGGTGACCTAAAATATGGATGTCAATCAGCTAATAAACTGAATACGTAATCCACTCAGTAGTGGTTCTATTTCAAGAGTTTGACCCTTGGTTAGCAACATGAGGGAAATCTCTACATCACTGCCCTCAGCACCAGAGGAGGCACAGGCCTCAGCTCACAGAAAACCCAATACGTCACATTTATTATTTAGCCACCACACACATTGCCCTCCCACACCATCGTGAATGGTGATGTTGCTTTGCACCCCCCACCACCAAAACCGGCCCTCCACCCCCCCTGTTGCTGTGGTTATCAGCGTGTCTGACTGCACTGAGCAGGAGTGGCACACATGCATGCAGCTGCAGGGCTCAGCAGCAGCCTGCCAGTCAGGAGATAGAGAGCAGCTCGGGTCCCGGGAGCCAGAACGTGGCTGGCGTCCTGCAAAGCACGCCTCTATTCTGCAGCACGGATCCTGCCGTTTGCCAGAACTGCCTGGAGTGAGGTGGCGGCGGCAGCAGCGATGGAGGGGGGGGAGTGGAGAGGGGGGGGTGCGAGGGGCAGAAGCTCGGCAAACATTTACGCACCCACACACACTCTCACATCGAAACCAATATGTATTCAAGTGCAGTCACACACCTCCACACACAGTGGCACGTTAACCGACTCTCGCAATACACCCCCGAAATCACGCCAAACAGTGAGACTGTTCAAGTGAAATTCTCATATATGCTGGAATCAGGCTCAGTTCTCCCTCAACACTCACTATTTTATTTTTATAAAGAATCATCCAAACAGCGAGCAGAAACATCAATACTGTTCTATTATTTGAATGAAATGAAAGAAGATCTTATAGTCATGTCTTTACTGCTGCTCTTTAAGTCAAACTGAGGTACAAAAAAAATAATAATGAAGAGCAGCTACCACTAACGTAATCAGACTAAAGTTTCTGGTGTAGCTTTTTTCAGGCTGTAAAATTGTGTTTTCCACAAAGGAATTAGTTCAAATGAGTTCAGGCAAAAACAATACCTGCCTTAATTACTTTTCAGGCCAATTTAAATCATTCATTTACACTTAAGTCAGGGTTGATCTTTTGTGGCAACAAGGCACAGGCTCCACATTAAATTTCTTAGCAAAGTTAACAGTACACTGATGGTTGTTTATCTGCAAAAGGTTACAATTTTATTTCCAATACTGTGTAAAGTGTGCACTAGTGATTGACTGAGATGTCTCTTTTTCTAGTAAAGACAGCCGATTAAAACACTAAAGAGAATCAAGTGTTTGCTAAATGATCTGCATGTCGAATGGGAAGGTGGTCTTAATGCCAAATTTAGGATTGTTTTAATATCAAAGAAGTAAAAAAAAAAAATCCTATCAGGTGCATTTCAGGTTCCAAAAAGTTATAAACAGAAACATTTACTACAGTCGCAGATCCAAAGTCTGAACAGTTCCTGGTGATTAAACTTCAACCATTTTCTTGTTTGGATGGATGTTTTGGTCTGACACACAAAACAAACCCTATTATATGATTATATCCAAAGGGGTAGCGTCAATCATGTGATCTCCAACTATTTTCTCATCACAATATCTAATAATAATGTTAAAATGGCAGAGCGCAGTGTGGTGTAGAGGTAGAGCAGGCATGCCGTATAGAGAGTCTACTTTCAAGACCCTTACCTGAACACCTACTTCCTATCTGATGACTGTCAATAAAAGCCTCCAGTTTTGATCAAAAATATTGAACGCTAGCTACGGGAAGACAAAAATTCAATCAATTTTGTAGATAACATGTTTATTTTAGTAACTAAACCTACAATTATCATCTGAAAGCTACTCAAGCCTTCAGTCTATGCGTCTTAAGAAAACTGTTTTAACACAAACGACCCCGAGGTTAACTACCGATATGCTGCAGCGGCGTCTCCTCCATCTTGACAGTGACCTTTCTGCTGCTGCGCTCAGCTGTTAGGCAGAGACTTGGAGGACAGCAACATCTGGCACTGCCACAGATGTTAAAAACCTGGTAAGGGCTGGACCGACCATGACGTAATGTGTGGGAGGAAAAACAACACGCGGCTGGGACTGAGCGGTAATGCTGTTTTTCCTCATTATCAAGCATGTGCAATCAATGGGATGGGGGGGGGGTTGCTGGGGTTATGGCAGCATTTCAGAAATAGAAAACCTCCTTCCAATCCTTCCTCAACACTGATTGCGAGAGTTCACGCAGATGGGATCTGTGGGTGTGAAGAGGCCAATCACTACAAGTCGATGGATGTGTTTCCCCCCCCCATCTCAAATGAAGGCAAACCCATTGGCTTACACATGGCACAAACATTTTCCATGTAATAAACCAAATAAAGGAAAGCATAAGTGATGCAAGAATCTGTAAACGTGTTTAAACCATTCCTAATTCAGCTTTGGCTTCAGGGCACAACTGAGTGTTCAGCTGATTGTTTTCTATGGATTCCCAAAACACATACAAGGAATCAGACGCAATCAACTCAAAGCATCTCAACATGGTGAAGCAAATGTGAGATGTTACAATGTCTGCTTTAAAAAAAAAGAAAGAAATAGACTTAGATAAAGAGCGCCTGTCACATTTATTAGCACCACTAGTAAAAATGAGTAAAAAATTTACTTTAAAGAAATTTAATCACAGTTTATGTAGTGGGGAAATTAAGAAATGCACTAAAATAGAAAATATCCAGCATTTTTTTTTATTATTATTTCCCACACAATTTGGTTTGAGTGAAATTAAACTTCTTGTTTACAATCCACAACAGCCCTTTCTTTATGGTGCACACAGTTCTCTTAGCTATTATTCAAAATGTGAAAGACAAGAGAACATGCAAGTTAAGACATTAAGGAATTAGCTACTGGCTAAACCTGACCACTTAGAGCCAATGTTAGAAAGTACAAAACAAGAGAAACCACTTTTTCTTTAGGCATGTAAAGAAAAAGCATTTTCCCTTTTACAACCACAAATATAAACATGTGGAGTTACCGGAACTCTACTGAGATTTTCACAGGATCTGTTTGATGAGTCGACACTCAAAGTAGGCCAGATAAAACAAACTCATATGTGGGAGGATCTGGGCAGCTGTGAGCCTGTTTCTTTCGGAGCGCCTGGAAACTTCATTACAAGTCCACAGTTCGATGCTTAAACAAAATGCTGCTGGGAGAGGCAGGAGTTATGTCTCCATGCCCTGGTAATTGGTAAGAAAATGAATGAAAATGACTTTGTAGGTAGGGCCCCTCTTGGTAACCGCTACATGTAGCGCAACCTCCGTATTTACACAGTATGCATCTCCGCTCCTCGCCACCGGAGGAGCAGTGCACAGTGGAGCAGAGCAGTTCCTGACCACTCCGATTTAGAGCACAGACATTGGTGTGTCAGAAAGTGGACTTCAAGCCACGGTTGACAGTTTCCATGACGTTCAGAAACAGGCAACTGAACACAACGTGTCACCAGACAAGTGTAGATAAGTATCTAAAATATCAACAAGTCATATCAAAACAGAGACTAAATATATGAACATCAGCCTTGGTTTTAGCTGCTCAAGTGAAAACATGTTTAGCACAACCAAGACATGAGATTGTTAAACACCAGCTTTTTTGCTAGTAACAAATGTTAAAGAGGCATTGTAGTATCAACATACTGTAGTAGCCTTGTTAACTGATTTAATCCTTCATTAGCGTAACATGTGGAGGCTATAAGATAGAAACTCAAGTCGGGGAAAAAAAACATTTCTTTAAAGAAAAACAGATTGTGCAGCACCAAGACGTGTCAATTAAATGGTGGAACCCCACATACCTAATGGAAACTCATTTGCGGTGTGTTATTTTACTGCATATTGAATCTATTGTGTTTTCAACTACATACATTGCATTGACTTTAATTAATTATAGGACTGTGATTAGATGTTAAATGTCTAATTTTGAAAGACTTATTGATATGTAAGAAAAAAAAATACTGATTCAGAACATTCCTATCAATAAGCACTCATTAGGAATTTCAAGTGTCAAACAAAAAGTCAGTGTTTTTCTTGTTTTCTTACTTTTGTTTGCTTTTTGGTTCTTCAGTGCAACACAGTGTTGAAAAGCATCAGATTTTGTGAAGTATAATAGCAGCTCATTTTAGTCCAGAAAAGCGTCTGAAGAGGCTAATCATCAAAATAATTTCAGACTAATCTTCAGCTAATCTTCTAATTAATCAGCTGGCTGTCACAACTCTCGACATAAATATGACACAGAGGATGCATTAGACATGCTAATATATGTCAATAAATACAAGAAGTCTAGTACCTCCTTTGCTTTTTATCAATTTTTATCAATTTTATTCTATTTAAGTTTTATAAAGTACCTCCATTCCAGCCTCTGACATCTGAGTCCATTAATAACATGTGAAGTCTAAGGAACATATTTACAGTCTAATAAACCCAAAATAAGCTCTTTTTTTGCCAATAAACCAATTAAATAGGTTATTTCGAATTCAAATTTTATGTTTCTGTGTAAATGTTGATATTTTACTGTAAATATGTTATATTTACCTTTGAACCATCTCATTGCTGGCCTCTCTTGGTCAAACTGTGTCCAAGTAGTTTAATTCTGGCATTGTTTAAAACGGTGCAGCTTTTTGTGACACAGTCCCATGTTCAGGTATAAAATCATCTCTCTGACACACAATCCCGCCCAGTGGCTGGTAAGGAGTTGGAATAGTGAGCGTGGCCACCAATTTGTGATTTCTTTGCAATCTGGACATGGAGTGGGATGGGTTTCCTCTGCTCTGACTGCTGGTTTTCTGCAGGATGGACGACCGTGTCAGACTGACAGCAGCGCTTGGGAAGCAGGAAGTGCTCACTGCAAGTGTTGCCGCCATAAACATTTCCAACAGCATAGTAAAAGGTGGCCTGAATTGTCACTTGTTTGATTTGGATAAAAAAGTCGCTGAAGGGATCTAAATATAGTAAAGACGTGTTTACATTTCCAGAGCCAGATGTTGCCACCATGCGGCTCTTAAGTGACTAGAGATTAAGTGACTTCTGAGTTGGACAATATTTTATTTGAGGTTATCAAAGTAAAGGGGTTTTAATACAGATCCATGTGTTGATCCATTACAGTCCTAATAAAATACCATATTATTAGTGATTGCAGTCTGATGAAAAACAATGTTTGCTAGGAACAGTACATCAAAAATAAAAGAAAACTCTTCAAGCTAAAAGTTTCATAGGTTAATACAGATGTCAGTCCACAGTGACACCTTGGTTGCCTCGGTTGTCCCCTCCCCCAGATCCCCTCCTGTCCACCTCAACATGTCCGTCCGCCTGCCCAGCAACTTGCCCACACATCTTTGCATCTCGGCGTCAGACTGCATGCCTGTCACTTTCTATGAGTCTCCGCTGTCCTGACTGTCTGGTGTGCGGTATCTTGGAGGCAGGGAAGACAGTGAGGGAATATACTGCTCCCATATCGCCATCTGATGCTGGCAAAGTGGGTCTCAGAGGAAAACGTTTCAGGTGCTGGCTGCGCATAATGACAGGCAGGGCCGAGTGTATACGTTTAACCAGCACCGCTTCACAAAGTCTACAAAAGCAGAGCTCCTCTTATTTTTGATAAGATGTTTAAATATTAGCCATTAGCACAGCGGATCCTAAAAGTCTTGTGACATTTAGATAACAACAAGGAGGAGTAGAACTTCCAAACCTTTACTTTTCCTCTCTTTTTACCGCTGCTGAGACTGACACCCCTGGAGGGTATTCAGACGCAGAGCAGAAGAGAACTGCCTTTGCACTTATTCCTCTCAAACATAGCATTCCCAGAATAAATCCAGACATCTTCAGCCAGTGAGCGGTGAGGTGGCAAAGGCCTCAGCATGCTAACTCCCCCTCACTTGCCAATTTTACGCTCTTCTTTGAGCTGCCATGAGCTTTCAATGGAAACCGTCAACACCCAAAATAAGCACCCTGCCACCGTCGTTGCTGGACTGCACTTGTGTTCTTGCGTACATGCACCCGCAGCCCAAAACAAATAAACAGATAAAGAGGGGAATAAAAAAGTGTTGCATGCAAATGCAGTGAAACACGTGCGGGATGTTGCGCCACGTCCACTGTGTGCACACACAGATATGTGAAGAAAGCAGTGAAATCTATCCAGGATAACTGAGACCAACACATATTTCAAATAAGAGATCATGCCCCCTTTGAAAGCGCGCACAGGGTGTAATAGTCGGAGCAGACGGGGATGTACTGTGCCATCTTTGATTGGAGTGGAACATGACACTCAGGGGCTGTCTGAACTACAGCTGAGGCTCATAGCAGTTCAGCGCGACTCCCAGAGCCAGGAGATCTGCTCTGGCGCAGGTGGTGCCCAAGTCACCCTGGATATGCACTAAAGCTGCTGATGGGAAGCACAAATCCCACTTAAAAAAGCCAAAACTGAAAGACAATGCAAACATAAATCATAAGTGAAAACTGAGTTGTAATCTAAATCAATCAGTTGAATTAGACATTTCTAACTTATTGGCTATGAATCTCATGTCTGTACGGATGACGTCGTACCTGCTGACAGCTTAGATGAACAAGACAAGAGCACCTAGCAACAAATAATAACAATATATATAGTACATATACAGTATGTACTCGGCATATATTCATGTTTTGATTTGCGATCAAATTATGACACTGGTTCCAAAAGATGACTTGCTAAAGCATGGCATGTTTGACTGAGACAGAAGAAATTCAGACTTTTAGCAGATAACAGGAAGGCTGGCCATTTTGTCTTATCTGTTTTATCCTTTTGGGCTTTCGAAGACTATGTTGTAGGAAGTCATTGACTTCCTACAACATAGTCCTGTTTCTCTTTGTGACTCTTCAAAATAGGAAAGATGAGAAACAATGCTATTGAAGAAAGTCTGATGTGTGTTGATCTTCATAAGGAAATGGCTGCAAGAAAATAGCCACTCACCCAAATTTGTCATTTCTGCAGCCTTAGTCATTAGGCTAATGACGAAGATTAAAACAACTGGAACAGTGACTCACAAGGCTGCAGTAAGGCTAGCACCTAAACAATGAAAGGTCAAAGTTAAAGATGCCAAATTTATTTTTAATATTTCATAGTTATTTATTCTACATACTATTTTAAAATGAAAAAAGTAAACAAAAATTTTAGATTTCAGTGCTTTGACACTGAATGTGACTTGAACAGGTAAAGATCAGAAGACATTAATGTCAAAACTCAATAATACATTCTGATTAAATGTTGTCCAACAATGTGGGGGATGCTCATACAGTATAAGCAACTGTTTAACATTTTAAAACTTTTCCTGATCAGTTCTTAGCACAAAACAAAATGTACGGGTTGTATTTTACGTTTTGTTATGAATAAAACAAGTAATGGTGGAGACAATTTGACATCAGAAAGATTAATCTGACAAAGCAGTAAATCAAGAAGCATAAACTGTTCAGAGAGATTGATCAGTTAGCCAAACTCCACTGCAATGGTCTGAGGTGTAAAACCTGCACCAATGTGACATTCAAAGTCTTTAGATGAGAAGCTCCTGCTTCTTCCAATCAAAACTGATTGCTATGGCTTTGCTAATTAATATTCACATAAAGATGGAGTTGAGAAGGTGCCTGACTTTTTTATTTTTGTAAGTGGTGTCTTTTGCTGCAATGACTGTGAATCAATTCATACACGTTGGGAACGTACCGTACCCTCTTTGACAACTGACAATTTAAAATTATTTTCTATAATCTATTCATAGACTACTGGAGGAAAATGTGGAGGTCATTTAGATTTATTTTGGTCTGATCAGAAGCTAATGTATCATATTTCAAGAGATTCAACCGGCCACGGGATCAGAACAAAAATAAAATAGAATTAGGCCGCTACATCACAGGGAGGATTTGGACATTTTTATCACTATTTATAGCCACATATATATATAATATATATATATATATATATATATATATATATAATATATATATATATATAATATATATATATATTAATATATATATATATATATATTTTATCTATTTTATATATTTCATAAAAAATACTAAACCACAGAAACAATAAACTGTTACATACTGCTTTATGTACATGGCTACCAACACACATGTAAAATGGGGGGTTCATGTTTAAAAATGGTTTTGCTATAGAAACAATTTCTATGAGGTCATAAACTTTAATGTAGCCACAAGTTAGAAAAAAGTACAACTTCAGAAATAATTAATCTTGGTTCCAGTAAATTCCAGAAGCAAAAGTGGTTCAACAAAGTTTACAAGTAAAATTTCACAACAGTGTTTGTCAGCGCTGGCCCCTGGGAACCAATGTCCTGCAGAGCTCCCTGTCCCACACACCTCACTTAAACTATTGGGTCGGACGTCTTTTGAATTTGTATAAATGTCGAGGACGTAGTTTGTTTATTTGAATCAGGTATGAGGGAGAGGCAAACAGCTAAAGCATGCAGGGCAGCGGTCAGACGACCAAGACTCAGGAAGATAATGACCTTCACTTCCAAACCTCAAATTAAGAACCACTCACAGCAGCTAGCTAAAGTTTTCCTTCAGGATTTTGTTGATTGTTGGACTGAATCACACTCAAATATACAATCAAAATACACATCCAAGAGTCTTAAGCTCTTTGGAGAAATCTAATTTTTTTAAAAGGTTTTGTTTGTTTATCCCTAACAAAACCAAAAAGGCACTTAAATGATTCGTGAAGGATCTGGTTTGAAATCGGGATCTCTTGAGATCTCAATCATGGGCAATTATTTCTGGTAAACTTTGATTTAATTTTAGAAACTGAAAGTAGCAGAAATAAAACATGTTACCTTGAAGGGAAAAACATCACTTCATAGATCTGAAAAATGTAGCTGGCTATAGCTCTCACTGGGAACGCATTTTCCATTAAGTTTTAGCTGACAAGCTTTATCCCAAACTTGTGGGGGGTAAAGTATAGCTCTTCATGATTGCTCAAAGAGTTACTTTGCAGGAAACGAATGAAACAAGAAGAGCTAGACCTATCATTAAAACATTCTTGATGTAAGTGAACGTAGTGCATGCCTGATGCCCACTGTACTGCACTGTATGAGCTTATGTGGACGGGGTTATGATATGAGGCTGTTTTAGTCGGTCAAGTCCACAATCGGCGACTGTATGTGCCCAGAAAAATGAGGTCAGCTATAGCTGCCATCTCCCAGCTGTCATCCGGCAATAGGCGGGATGCGGGATACACCCTGGACAGATCAGCAGTACGTCACCGGGACAGTAGGAACCCACAAGGCTCACATGTTCTCTAACTCAATGTAAAGTAACTCAAACAGGCTCTAAATCAAATTACTAGTACACAAATTCTCCACTTCCATCCCCACGTCAAAACTTTAGCCCCACTGAGGATGCTTGAGAAGTACTGAGGAAGACTTGTGTTGATTGCATGACACTGACTTACAAGACACAAGAGTTTTGTTTTGTTTTTATTAACTAAAATAGAAATAGAAATCTGATAGTGACAGGAATTGAACCATTTTCAGTCTCACTGCCCCTGATCAGAAGTATTCTTCTTTATGAGAAGCTTTGATGAAAGGATTAAATTTGATACTTAATTCTGATCCATTCCTCTATCACTAGCCTTCAAAATGAGCTACTTTTAGACATATACTTATGCTAACTGGTGAAAAGGCCATATATCGCTGTCAAAACCTCAAATTTCAATGTTTTTCAAGCATTTTACTGCACTATACCTAAAAACTAACGGCACCACTCTACAGTGTAAAAGTGGTCGCAGATGTAATTAGACCCAAAGTCAAATCATTTCAATATTAGGGTGCAAGAAGCTATTTGAAAACAATATTTTCTATGGAGACATGTATGCTGTTTATTCAGACCACAGCTTTCTGACAGGAAGTGTGCAAGTAACAGAAAATTGGAATATAGTATTGTAAACTCTCTCCCAACCTCCATGCTTATTTTTGCAAACAGAATAAAAATGTCATAACATGAATTTCAAAACAAAGACGTTTTGTTCCGATTTTTGAGTTCAGGCAGGATCAGTCTAAGTACTTTTGGTTTTGAACTTGATTTGTTAAAATAAAGTCCAGAGTGATTAAAAACAAATAGTCATTTCATTTGCAGCAGATGGGAAGTAGATATTAACTTCATTGGCAACTAATATTAGCAAACTGTGGTATTTTCTGTTTATAAATCATTTGTAGTTAATCAATCAATCTGTCAGTGTTTCTGTTTTTTACTTCACATACCCAAAAAAGGTCAGAATAGCCTTTTACGTACACACAAGACAGGTATAACACAAGCATGCTGACAAAAAGAATTGCGGCATTTCATTATTCTGAAATCTCCTGCCATGTGCAGATAGCTGTATCACTCAAAATTATCTGATATTTACACATGTATCAAGTTTATCACGAGGGGCCAAACTCAGCACATCAGGCCTGGATAACTAACCTTTTAGCCTGCAAACACAAGACTAAGCTGTCCATCCCAATCAGCATCAGCCAGAGATCGTAGCAAAGCCATTAGCTGTTTGCAGCATAGATTCGGTTTGGGTCAATTAGACCAGCGGCCTCTCTATTGGTTTATGTTCACACAGTGTTTCATGTCTATCAATTTATTATGCAACGCAAAAGTGACACCATCATCCACAAAAGTTTGTTTCCTTTGAGATGAAACATCTGCCACCACGGCCAGGGTTAGTTAGGCCACAGAGTGTGAGGCAGCAGACAGGAAGTATGGAGGGCCATTTAGATGAGCAGGAGTGTCACAGGAGAGAAGGACAGTGGCAAGCAGAAGACGGGGTGCAGTGTGTGCCACACTGACACCTGGTGCTCCAGATGACAGCTCTGCAGCCAGATGGACCTCATTATACGCACACTCATACACAAACATACCCACACATGTATACCGACATTCAAACACATACTGTACACATATCCACAATTACTGCCAATCTTATTCCACAAACTCACACATTATTTTTATTCAAATTTCTGTTGCCAAAGTAGGCAAAACAAGAGTTACATTGAATCAGACTAAAAATGGCCTAGCTTGAGGGAAGTGTAACGTTTTGAACAATACAGTTGCGTTGTAGTGGCAGGTTGAATCAGTGTTCCGGTTGAAATATGTAGGCATGGCGCTAGTGTGGTCATAGTGGGCAGATTAAAGAGACCCCATAGCGTTTGCTTACACTGAACATACCCTCCGTTCTCCTCACCACCTGTCATTTCCTTGCTCGAGAAGCCTTCATCCCACCATATACCCCCACTTTGCTAATTTTCTTTCAGGGGGAAGACAATTCAATAGTTCTATTTGTATTTTTAAAAAGCAGTTTACTTTTCAACCTCAGACTTTTTCCATATCATTTGATATCCCCCTCTATATGATTGAATTTTGTGTCTCACTTGGAGGCCAAGGTCGGTGCATTCAAATTCTGCTAGATTGTCTCTGTCGCTCTGAATCAAACCCATTCAAGCAGTTGTTTCACCTCACTAAGCAATAGTACATCTTAACCACCACTGTCTTACCTCCAGTGCAGCAGAGGGTTTCTTCTTCAGCTCCTCACATTTGCGAAACTTGCAGATCTGGTGGCCTGTTTTTCTGTTCCGGCAGCTGCTGCACTGCTCGCAGTTAATCCGCCGTCGGCAAGGCGGACACATGCCGCAACGTTTCCGTTTCTTTTTGCCGGAGTTGATAGCAGAGGCCAGCTCGCTCTGTGCCGGGTATTCGGTCAAGCCAGCCATGTGAAGCGCGCTGTCCGCCAGAAAGACTCCAGCCGGTGTCATGATGAAAAGGCCCGGGTTGAAGGGGAAGCCGCTCCCTACTCCATATGGGAAGTCAACGGGACCACCTACGGCGTCCGTGACAGACGTACCCTCCAAGTCGCTAGCCCCCGAGCCTGCGTCTCCGCCGCCAACTCCCACTCCCATGCCCCCAGGCAGGAGCATGTGCTCCATACCGGCTCGCTTTAGCAGCGCTGCTGCCTGGGCAAAGTGCAGCAGGCCATTTTGTCCCTCCAGAACCTGTTCTAAGGTTCTGTCCAACTTGGCTGCTGTTAGTGTGGAGACAGTGGCTTGGGGAGCTGCGGGCGGTTGAGGTTTGGCCGAGTGGCTCTTCGTCGAGCTATTGTTCGTGTGTCCATTGGTGGTGGCAGAGGAGACCGCTGTATATTGAGATAGGGTACGCGAGTTCTTAAGGCTCTTGCTGAGGGGCTCGCTGATGATGCCACTTCGATTCCTGCGCTCTATGACAGGAGAGTCCTGTTTGCAGCTACTCCGCTCCAGGTCCTCTGTTTGGGGTCCCTCCGACAGCCCACTAGACATGGTCCGGTGCGTACGTGCCTGGGTCGGGGGTGAGGGTGGAAAGGGGAGAGGGGTGAGCAATGTAGGACTTTTACTCTGCCCTGGTTAGAGTGTTGCTTGGTGTTAGTGGGCCAGCCAGCCGGTCAGAAAGAGACAGGCACCAAAGCCTTCCTCCTCCTTAGAAGTGCGGCCCTCATCCACGTTCTTCCATTGGCTTTCTGGAAACCTTACAGGGAGAGAAGAGAAAGGGAGTTAATATTCAAGGACCTCATGGTGTTTCCATTCAACATTTCCAAACTTCTGCCAACTTAATTTCCTACGTTTTTAGAATTTTTTTGTTTTATAGAGATCAGAATACATAAGTTATGCATTGTTGGGTTTCATTATCTGTGCTGAAGCTGGCTTTCCGTTCATGAGTGAGGTAAAGGGCCATTTCACAATTTTTTGACATATCAACTCAGATCAATTATAATCTAGAGAACATAGAAATATATAGATTACAAACAGACCCTTTAAATCATGGTTTGTGATTAGTTCTACCTTAAATTCCCAAAACAAAAATAGAAATCAGAATTAGTTTGGCATCACTTCAAGATCCATGGATTCAATTTAAACCTAGAACTACAATGACATGGAGGGCAAAAAAGCTGATTTTAGAATGAGTGTTTGTCTTATCTTGCTTGCTATTATGTACGTCAAAACTAAAGGCCATCATCTAAGTACATTTAAGTAAAAGAAGCTGTTATTTTTACAGAAATTTTGATTTTTCTAATCTATAGATATAAACAAATCACAAACTTGTTTGGCACTCAATTTTATTTTTTCCACATTCATCCAGACTTAAAAATGATTTAATCAAATTCCATATTTTTGTGTAGGAACCATGTTTTATGGAGAGTCACCAGGAAATTACCCTGTGTCTCGAATAGGACTATTCTCATCTCTGCTTTTGCACAAACCAAACCAAGAATTGCATAAAATGAACTCAGCGCATGCACAGAGATGTAAAAAGCTGCTGAAAGAGGAATAGTTTTCAGTGACACATAAAAATACTGTATGTCTTCATTTCATTCGCACAACAATAATCTGAGAAAGAGCAAGACAACAAGCAGATAACAAGAAGGCTGAATGCAGTAGAGTAAAGTTGCTCTGTTCTGAGATTCAAACACTTTCTGTCATGGATCATGCTAGATTTAGAAATTATGGCAGATTTTCAGAAATCTCAGACTTAAGTGAAGGATCTACATTCTTAAAGCAATACAAATGGAAAATGGTGTTTTAGCATTATTAGCCATGCTAGTTACTAACATAGGATACAAAAAGTTGGTTAAAATTTCCAATTACCACTTCACAATCAGAGATTTTTCAGAATCACTGATTCTGAAAAAAAATTGATCAGAATCAGTACACCTTTCCACTTTCCACATTCTGTTGCACCGCTCATTTGACCACATATGCAGCTTAAAGAAACATTAAAGCATTTACTATACACTCGGATTCAGCTCTGCTTTTGGTCTCGCTTGCTCTTATCAGCCAATCGCATTAAGGGTGCATAAAATGCGTCATCTGCTGAGCGAGTGGGGCACAACAATTTTAGAGGGTTTTGGTTTAAAAGCTGCTATGTGTGGCTAAGAAGCAACAAAACCAGAAGTGTGAGAATAAACTTAAAATTCTGTAAATATGACAGCAAACGAGTACAAAATTAGTCCCCAAAGTCCCCAAATTAATCAACTTATCACATCTTTCAGAATTAGTAGAATTAGAATTAGTATAAAACATTTTTAATACAGATTTGATATAACTTTTGCTATTCAGTAGGGAATTTGTGCATAAAACAATGGTTACCTGTGAATGAGTTTCATTAGGCGCATTGAAATTTCTCACCCAACTGCAGAAGTATTTGATGAAAATTCTGCCCAAGAACAACAGCTTTTACAACACCTCTAATTCTTTTCTTACCAAATCAATCCATTAATCAAACCTTACACACTCCTGCCTGATGAGGCAACACCTGCTCCCCTGCAGATTCTCTGATTGGCTTGCAAGGAAATTACAAGGTGGGGAGCCAAGTCCCTGCTACTTCAATATAATAAAATCTAATGAATTAATTTGTAGCGAGGACAATAATTTTCTTGATAAATGACTTTCTATCACAAAAGCAATGCACTGCTTGCAATGTATTCCAAAACAGTCTGTTTTTGTCTTTATCCAGCGGGAAATATTGGCTGCACCAATCAAAAAGTTTGGCCACATGAGGTCATGTCCAAATTTTCCACTGCTGCCACAGCTCTTTTCTCATAAATAACACTGATTCTCTATCAGGTTTAATTTTTAGGATGTTTTCATCAGCAGTTCACAACACAGAGTACAAATAATTTACAAGGTTCTTTTTAATATTGATACAGATTATGAAAGAGTATAAATGTGAAGTACACTTCACATTTATATTCTTTAAATGTGTTAAAGGGCTATTTCACAACTTCTGTAGAAAATATGGAACAACATATAACAGGAATGTTTTAAAATTTCTCATATTTAGCCTTCAAATCACATCAAATTTCCACTGCATCATCCTTTAATAAATACATTATTTATTAATGTATTAATAAATAAAATTAATGATCTATGGATCATATGGATCCATAGATCCATATGATCCATATGGATCCATAGATCCATATGATCCATTGTGATCCATAGTTTATGGATCACAAACTATGATTCATAGATCAGTTTGTGATCTATGGCTCTTTTCTTTTGTTTATGAAAACAACAGGTCCATTTAAAAAGACACATTAAAAATGGCCTTAGAAGCTGAAAGAAAGTTCAAAGATAGCTTTTTTTTTAATTGTTGACTTTCCATTTATCTGTGGATTCTGTCAATAACACAAAAACATAAAAGGTTCAAGGCTTCGACAAAAAATTATGTTTTGGTGTGGAAAAACAAAGCTAAGGACAGTATTTAGAAAAATAAACAAAACACTTTATTTTTCAAATATTTTGAATTTTATTTTTTTTAATTATTATTTTAATGTCTAACTAATTACATTTACTTTTTCATACTTAATCAGGCTTGAAATCTGATAAATAAAAATCCCAAATTTTCAAGATTGTGCAGATTATCCACTTTTCACCCACAAACATTTCTGTTTGTCATTATCTTTAACTTTTAGGGGAAAAAAAAGTTTGTCATCTTGAAATTCACAGTTATCTACAAAAATGTCCAATGTAAACAATGTAAGGTGTTATTTATTTATAACGTGTTTTACTCGTGGTTTAAACAAACCCGTCACATTATACCTAATTATATAATGATGCTGTTTTCTGACCTGTCCATGCTAACAAACAAGCGCACCACCTTTCAGAAACGTTGAGGAAATGGCCGGGTAAATCCTTATAAGGGAAACAAAGGCAAAGAGAGGGGCGGAGGATGGAGGGTCGGAGGGGGGGGGGGGGGGGGGGGGTGTCTGTGCAGTGTGTGGAAATTGGAAGGCCAGAATTAGTGGGAGGTAAAGCTTCAAAGGCTAAAGCACAGCCCCCACATTTTCACCAGCTCAGGGGGATGCGGCGCCAAAGAACCAGAGCCAGCTCTGCAGCCCCTCAACCCCGTAGCTTCAGTTTCCCCGATGCTGCACTGACCCGGGTCTGGTTTCCCGACAGCATCCCCGTCCTACCAGAATCTGTGCTCAGCTGCGAGTAAAGAGTGCTGAATTAGTGGATTTCATGTTTCATATACTCACTGGAGAAGGCTTTGTATGTGACTAAAAAAACTATAAACTATGTCTTCAGTCAACATTTAACTGTTTTAGTGACGGTTTAATTAATTGAACAAGTTTTTCTTTTGTTAAAAATTTTTAAAAAACACTCGCAAACATTTGCAATCCATAATAACAGTGAATTGCAGTAATTTGACCATTTAACACACATCATTTAACACTAATTAGCAATTATCTTACAATATTTTAGCATTCGATTCAACTTACAAAGTACGCTACAAATTCAAACGTAATGAAGAAAACATAGTCTAGTGAGTGAATTTAAGAGATAACAGAACAAGAAGTACTTTTATTTTGATTAGCCAGACATATCGCCTAATGAATTACATATAAACTTCTATAAACATGGCTTTTCCTGAAAGTTAAGTAAAGGAATGCTTTAACTTAAATAGACTTCATTGATAGTGACAATAAAATCTGTCTTTGTCAATTTCAAAGACAAAGATTTACCAACCTCTTTAAAACTAGCCAACTTTTAATTTGTGTCAAAATGGAAGGGAGTGAAAATGAGCACATCAAGAGCATGTAAAAAATATTTTAGTCTACCATAAGACACAATGCTACATTTATTTGTGTGAAAACTATGCACTACAATCCAAAATAATCTAAAAAGTCCTAGAGGAGAACAATAACACATATACTGTATACCGCACCAGTCAATAACTTGTACACATATTCATTTTAAAAACTTCATATTTAAACCAGAAAGTAAATCGTGAATCTTAGCAACCACTGATGCTTACAAAGGTACAGATGTACAAAATGGTAAAGGAATAAAATAACAACTAACTGGGCTTGTACTGATGTACGTTTGCAAGTCAATTTATCAAAAATGATCAAGGTCATATTATGTCAGACAGAAAGCAAAGTAACTTTAGTCTAGCAATGTCAAATCCTGCTCCTAGTGAAAACATTAGCTGTGCTTCCATTGACCATAAAGTCGCGCAAACTGGAGTTGGGAAATTCAATTTGCCTATTTAAACACACGGATAAAAAAAAATACACGCTTTTTTGACAAAAGTTATTTTGCGCTAGAATGATGTGGTTTTCCATATATTTCAAAATTAGCGTATTTTGAGAACTGCAATCATCACACCAGTCATGTGATCAACAACCAGACGTTACTAGTGACAGAAGAAACGAAGACGACGTCTGGAAGAGGTGGAAGGATCATGGTGCAGCATATTTTTCAATTATTCAATCATGACAAAACTTATTCACACGATTTTAATCAAGTTTCTTTTCTAATGGAAACACCTCCATTTGCAAAATTGTATCTTGTGTTATTGGCAGAAAATCAATAAGGATTTGCAAACATTTGTAGTGGAAACACAACAAGTGTAAGTTGTAAGTTTACAAAAGCCTGTAATATGTGTTGAGTCAGATATACCTTTAGAAACAAATAATAAAAGCTACTGGCCTTTTAAGTAAATGACTGTAGGACCTGGTCCCTAACAATTCCCACAGATAAAGACCAATGTATAAATTACCCTAACTTTATATTTTGAGGCTGTCCTGGACTGTCCTGAACGTCATCACTGAGTAAAAATCCAAGCACTAATGTATGGCATGTAAAATGTTGGAATACGGAGTGTTATATTAATACACTGCAAAACTACTCAGTTTTTAACAACATACACGGCATATCGTTTGTTAATTTAATGCAGCACTGTATTGATAATTGGCACTTATCTTGAATAACTTGTTCTTTAATCTTTGTTTTGTTTATGAGACTAAAAAAATGTCAAAAATTACAAGAATATAAACTGCAAAATTACAAAAGTGCTTCCAATGGCAAATATGTATGTACCATATTTATGTGGGGGGAGTGGAGGGTTGTCCAGCATGCAGTCATACAGTGCTGTTACTGCATTAAAACATAAGGTAAGAACTGACAGCAAGTCCACCTACAATGTATTAGCCTTGCACTCACTCATTCTCCCGTGCTGTGTGCCCTATCAGTCACACTCTTTCAATCATAATAAACCTTGAGCATGGCATATAGTCCCTGGTTAATCGCCCTCCTCTACTTCCAACACCCTGGCTTCTCAGCTCCCCTCAGCGCATCATTTACAGAGAAGCCTCATGTCCTCATGTGAACTGTCTCCTAAACTGCAGCTGCATTTTAAAGACAGCCTGGATGTCATTTTGGTACAACAGGATAGCTGCTGTAGTTTAATTCAACTGGCAGGCTCACTTTATTTATTGGCACATCCAGAATGTAAGACTAAGTGATGTCTTTTAGGGCAATATTTTCTTCTTGAACCACATAATAAAGTGGCATTTCTTGCACGTTAAGCCTCTCCCGTTTCTTAACATGTGCTCATAAAAATTGTTCTTGACATCTCAATGGTTCTTTCTTGTTTTCTTTTCTCTTTTGTAAATGTCTTTGTGCACAATGTGCAACACTGGATGACAGCACAGAGATAAAGTCCAATGTATAAATTACCAAAAGGTCAGTACAGTCCAGGAACTACACAAGTAAATCATTTTTCAGAACGGTCAGATAGCTCCGCTCAAAACCGCAAAACCTTAGTGTTTTGTGAGAACCTATAATTAAAGCATCTGCAAAAATAATTGGTGACCAGTTCCTTAGGTGAAGTTACACAGGAGAAGAAACAGTAGCTGTAATGTTGAGGTATTTCTTTGGAAATGCTCATTTTTTTAAGCTTTGTCATAATTTTGCTTCTTTTTTTTCTTACAGTTTGAAGAAAGCAAGTTTAAGCATTTGGATATGTACATTTAATGCCATCATTCAAAATATTATTAGACTCTTGAAATACACTGAAGAGCGTTCTCAAAAAACTTTTCAAATTTATCCTTAAATGACATAAGGTCCTCACATGTTTGCTTATTTGTCTTGAGATTTTATGGCAAAATAAGAGAGATACAGCTTTAGGAATAGCTTTAAAGTGTAACATTAAAATTGCAACTAAAAGTACCACATTTACCACTAAATAACTGCTGCAGTTCGTATGCAAGAGCAAAACGCACATTGCAGCAATTACCTGGCGATATGTAACTTAATCTCATGGCATGCTATGCAGAAGCTCTGTCTGTACTGAGAAAGATTCAATCACGTCAGCAGGCTGAATGTTTGGAGTGGCTGACATGCCAGGACAGTTGGACTTCTCTCCTGACTCGACCACTTGGAGACACGACCACATTTTGTTACCTTTAGCCCAAAACAGTCAGGTAATCATTAGATAAGAGTATCAATAAAAAGAAGCAGTGACATTAGGGCAAAACGTAATTCCAACGCTAGCCTGATTAAAAACAAACCTCTATGTTTTGCTTCGAACAGAAGGTGTGGACTATTTTAAATTTAACAAAATCGCTGACGTTTGTCCATGACATACGTAATGCGGTGCAAATTCTACAGGAGGAATCCAAGTAAATGGGAGAAAGGACAGACTGTGCTGTGAAGTGAAATTTTAATCCAGAGGGAATTTTATAGGAAGACGATGGCCAGGCTACTCCGACGCAAAACAACACTAAGTTTGACACCAGTCTTCTAAGAGCACACGCTGATTATGGGAGTGCATCATAAGATATACATAACACACAGTGTTGTTTTTGCAAACTGATCTTTAAATGACCCAAACAGTCATGCTCTTGGACTGCAGCAGGAAGCCAGAGTACCAGGGGAAAATCCATACATGCACAGGGAGAACATGCAAACTCCATCCAGAAAGACCCCAGACACTGGGGGAAAAAAATCATCCCAATTATAAGTTAACAAAAAAGAAAAATACAAAATCACAGTAACCATTAATGAAAACTCCTAATTATAAATATAAAAGAATAAGAACTTTTTGTAAGTTGATCAGAATGAACAGGAACTTTTGATCAGTAATCTGAGCCTTCCTGCTTTCATGGGGTAGAATTATTAAGTGACACTGACACCAATTTCCTTTAGCCTCTCTCCAAAGTAGGAAAGACACAAGAGAATACAAAATCTCCAAGTCAATTATTTTATTTTATGACTCTTTAACAAAATTTTATGGGAGGCGCAAATAAACGTGAAGGACTATGTGTGTCAAATTATTTTTTTTATTATTAATAGGTCTTAAACTATATAAGATATTGGAATATGATTATTAAACTGGAGATACTAATAAACCTAAGAAACTAAGAACTGAAGCCTTGACTAATATTCGGAGATTTCATTCACAAATGTTCACAATACAACCAAATAATGTCAGTCTTGTCGCTTATTTACCGTTTTTTACTCATTTTCTATTTGCTATATAGAGAATTTTTCATCTCTGTATGTCTTCCTTCCAAAAGAGTGCACTATTTACATTTAAAAATATATATTTTTGTGTTAGCACACATGCTATCAACACAATTTTACTTAATGCAAAGCTCTGTAAACCCCTGGAGAAGGCTAAAGAAATAGCATATGTACTGTAGAATAAAATAAGTTCGCAATAAGTTGAGGTCTTGAGCCTGCTGGTCATGCCTAAACAAAACATTAGTGAATGTTTGATTTTGATTTAGACTGATTGTAGCATTTAATAAAAGCAGACAAACTGTGGCTGTGTCAGTATGTGCCTTTAACTGGCACATACTGATGAGAAACCACACCGAGAAGCCACGCTTAGTGTGCCTAACATTACAATGATGATGCGACATTTGTATACACTATGAAACTCGAGGTCAACATTAATCATTCACCAGGTATAGCTACACTTTCTGCCTTATTCTCACCCCTGATTGAATGAGATAAATATTGTCAGACTTGAGTCCCAGTCAGTGAGGGGACTGACTGACTGTAAAGTCTTCAATCTTTACAGCGCAAGTCAAAATCAAGTCTGAAGTCTTCTGTGAGTTAAATGTGACTCTTTTTTTTTACCATGTTTGATAATCCTGACCAAAGACTCAAATTAGTGGACTTTTACTCATAGTGAGGCATAGCTCTACAATAAATGCTGAGGCCACCTCAAGCTCTGTCACTTTGACTTTGATTTTTGGATAAAGTACAATGTGTACTTTTAATTTGTATGTTTTCTAGCAACTGCAATCCAGGGTAGTTTGTAAATATGATTGCTGTGCTTGACGTCGTTAATTGTGATTCATAATTTAATCAGTGCTTTTTAACTGTGAACAAGAAAATATTATTGCTGCCACTTAGTCAGTCTAGAGGTCTAGAGGTAGCGGAGACAACTTGTTCAAGTTCAAACTAAGCCATTAGGATAAGGACTAAACAGGGATTAAAGTAACTTTAAATGCTTTTAGCAGTTGGTTCAAAGTATGTGGAACACCATCAGTGAACAAAACGTCAAAGCTCGAAGCAGATGTGCTAAAGCTGCAGAAACCATCTCCAGATGCTACTCATGTAGCTAAGAACAGGAAGCTGAGGCTACAATTCCCAAATTCTCACCTTAGTGGGAAGTAATAGATCCGGAAAAATGTTTCCTGGTCTGATGAATCTGAATTTCAGCTGCAACATTAAGACGATGCATTCAAAATCAGGCTTAAACGATATTTTGTGGCACATTTTGGCCACTTTAAACACCACAAGACAGCTTGTTATTGTTGGTGTCCAAGCCCATCCTTTCAAATCCGAAGTGTACCCATCTTCTGATGGACAGTTTTTGGAGGGAAAATGCACCGTGTCATAAATCTCTAATCAGCTAAAACTGTTTTGAGTTCATTGTTTTCAAGTAGCCTCCATTCCCCAGATCTCAATCAAACACAGTAACTTTGGGATATTGCTGAACAGGGATATTAGCATCATAGATGTGCAGCTGTCAAATCTGAAGCATCAACATCTCTAAGCAATATTTCCAACACCTTGAGTCTCTATTCAAAACAATTTCGTCAGTTCTGTAGGCAAAAAAAAAAGGAGTCAGCGAATCCAGAGTGTGCCTAATAAAGTGACTGACTGGTCAGTGTGTGATGTAGTCAAATCTAGAAAATGGTACCGTAGCTGCCTGCTTTCAGATTCCTAGTCTTGCCCTGGTGAGCCAGATATATAAACTGTCAGGTCCGCAGCTCGGGAATCAGTCCTGAGTGAGTTTCCGTGACTGACGTCAGTGCATGCGCAGGTGGCAGGTTAGCAGCTTTTATTTAACGGAGGTGGTGGTGGTGGTGTGGTGGTGTGAGGGGGGGGGGGGGCGGTCTGTGAGGGGGGAGGGGGGGAGCATTGTTTGGTTTATAGCTGCGTGGTTGTGAATCATTTGCGACAGACGCTGGGAACACCTAACGCGGAACGCAGCCAGCTCTCCGTTTTCAGGCGGACTCTGCATGTACTTGTCCGCTCGCTGAGCCGAGCTCCCTCCGTCTCGACTGACGCGCGCGCACACGCGCACAAACGCAGAGGAGGTTAGAAAGCCTGGTGGCAATAATTAGATTCAACGCTCCATCCTTTGTCCATAACCTGCTGCTGCGTCTTCTTTCACCCCCCCCCCCCCCCAATAGTCTGCGGGCGCGCACACTGAAAAAGTTGGAGGATTCCCCCCCCCCCCCTTCTTCTCTTTTCTTTTCTTTTCTTTTCTTTTCTTTGGATCCACTTGGAGATGCTGCTATGTACCTTTTGTGGTGGCGGAAAAAATAAAACATATGTGGGAAACTTTCAAATGAGGACAAGCTGGAAACAAAAAAAAAAGCCGAGGAAGAGGGAATCTTTAATGTTAGGATCCGCACTGATATGCGACTCTTAGTTATCCGCATTAATAAGAGTTTTCGTTACAAAACACACACTTTTGTCAAAGCGATGTCCAAATGAATGGATCCCAACTATAACCGATATTGTCAGCTGGTTTACATTAAACTGCAGGTACTTCAGGTCCAGCAGCGTGGCGTCTCCTTAGTTACAGCTTAGTTTATTTCCCTATAGTAAATTTCTTCAAATAACAAAATCGGATTCTGTATTCTCTGGCGATCAGACCTTTCAGGGTACAGATACATCATTGCTTTAACTTCATCCCACACTAACATCACATCCCAACTTTCATCAGACTTTCAGCAAAGTCTGATTCCCTCACCCCTACCGGACCATCGGACATATCAATCACCTCCACCTCCCTCCTTTTCCACATATCTGCATATTTGCAAACACTCAAGTCATGTTTTTTTTTTTTTTTGTTTTGTTTTATATTCGCACCTACCAGAGCAGATTCAAACAGAAGGAGGGCTCCCACTGTCCGAGCGGTCCGACTCTCTCCCAGTCTTTCCGTGGCGAATGGTGACAAAAAAAAGGAGAGAGAGAAAGAAAGAAGACAAGGAAAGACAGGGGCACAAAAAAGCTTCTTTTTCCAAAAGACACAATCCTAACCCGGTGCCTGCTTGTTGGTGACAAACGTGAAGAGAAATGAAAATACAATAAAATTCTGATTTCGCGTCGCTTCAATGAGAAAAGCGCACTTTCTCTGAGGCTGTGCTGAACGCGTGGGTTCCCGGAGCTTTTTCTCCGTGCTTGCAATCCCACCTCTACATCCCCGTTTGCAGAGAGGAACATGCAAACACATTTCATAGATTTTTGGAGCCTCGTGGAAAACCCGGAGTGGATTTCTGTGCGAGATCCGAGCCACAGAAGAAGCTGTTTGAAAATACAGCTGCAGGCTGACGGGGTAAGATTTCATCCTTTTCATCTGTTTACTCCTGTACCTAAACATGGAAATGATCTCTTTTTGACCTCTTATTGAAAACTAATATCGATTACGTTGATTTAGTGCAGAAAAACATCTGGATTAGAGAAAGTTTGCAAATGAAGCCGTGTTGAAAATTGTCTGAAAATAGTTGGCAGGCCATCGTCTGCTAGTGACATGATGACCCCATGTCCTTAGCTTGTTTAAGTTTGTTGTAGGACCGTTCCCTATGAAAAATGGGACCTTTATGGGCTTTAAATCTGTTTCCTATTTTTTTTCTGAATATTCATAATACATGCATCAAAACCTCAAGGGATCAAAATGCACAAATGGGTCCTACATGAGATGGACAACAGCAGATGTGTCTGCATGTATCCAGCAATGGGTGTCAGAGTGTCACTTGACCTCAGAAGCGCTAATTTCAGACACTTTTTGGAAGTGTGTGTAATGTTTGGCAACATGAACAGCTGCTTCTGTTCTAATTTATATCTAAAGTTACTAGATTTATGTAGGATAATGTCAAACACAACTCAACCATATTCTATTTTACCAATTTCTCAGTTGCTGCATAGCAACAAGATGAATTACTTTTAGCAAAACAAGCTATATCAACAGATATGTTCCTGAATTTTATGCAATCATACATTGAATAAATATGTTCACCAATGGAGGTTTTAGATGTATTGATCTTTGAAATTATTTGAGAGTGGCACAAACTGAAAGAACTTCATAACACAAAACAAACAAACAAACAAAAAACTGTGTAATGCAACAATGTTTAAACAACAGTCATATTGGATTTTGAGATTAGGTTAGTGTGATAAAAACAACAACACAAAAGCCCAACACTTTCTGTTGTTTTGCATTTCTTGACATACTGGGGCTGCTTGATCAACATTGTTGGTAGAATTTGATCCAGAGTAATTTTATTTACGCCGTACATGTTGACAAATATACAAGCTGTGCAAAACCTGTATTATTGTTTACCTTTTGTTAATCAAACTCTTTTTTTTTTCCAGAAAACATATTTTTTACCCCGTGTTTATATTTACTTTGGAACAAGTTGCTTTTGAAATTTGACACATGACTCCTTATCACACCAGAAATGACTGAGAGACCTTCTCCGGATAGACGTTGTTTATTAGAGTCGTGTAAACCAAACCAAACCAACTTTATTTATAAAGCACTTTAAAACAACCACAGCTGATACAAAGTGCTGTAACATTAAAACGCAACATAAAAAAATAAACAATAAAAACTTAAAGTTTAAAAAAAAACCCAAAACATACAATTTTAAACTAGATCCCGCTGGTGTTAAAAACCAAGTAAAATAGATGGGTTTTAAGATGAACTTTTGTTACAACAGACAAGGAAAAGGTTACAGATGATTCAATTAAATCATTTGCCATCAAAGCGGGTCCAAAAGTTTCCTGTGTTACGTACAAACTGATGCATGTTGGGACAAAAAAAATCTCACAATAAAAAACAGTTGCATTTCAATGACTTTAACTTTTTAAAAAATGACAAAGATGAGGCATTATGCACAGGCAGTCGTGTTTCTTGCTTGAGTTGAGGTCCTGACCAGCTACTTCTATTCCAAACCAATCAAAATGTATGAAATCAACTTTAAAAAAAATTGCAAAAATGTAACTGAAATGTAATGTTCAAATAAAGTTCAAGGTGCAAATGGGATGTAAGATTTTTTTTTTTAAATCTGATGGTTCACAAGATCACTTTTTCATAGTGCTCATATCAAAAACTTTAATTGTACTGAAGGTTAATAGCAATTGGATCACTGGGTACTAATCTTTTTTTTCCAATGGTTGCTTTTTTTTTTTTTTACTTGGTTTGGATCAGATGTATAATTTCTGCAAAAATTCAAGTATAGAAAATAGAAACTGCTGGACTCTGGTGGGCGGTGGATTAAAGCAGAGTTGAGGCACAAACGAAATCCTGCTCGCTGTACGCAACCTGATGAGGAAGAACGGGGAGAAACCGAAAACAAAACGCAAAAAAAGCAACAACAACGTCAGCCCTTCCAGCCATCTCTCAAAACTCCACTCCGTTTCTTCCGCCTGGCCTGTCTGCTGGCAGGCGGCCAACCCAAGTGTGTGGAAATGACACCGCCAGGGCGGCAGAGATTTTCCTTCATTTCTCTCCTTCCCGATCGCAGACTGGCTGACATTGGCTAGAAAGTGGAGCAGCTCGTCAGGGACAATCAATGCGAATCGATCGAGCTGCGCGGCTGAGGCTCCAGAGCTGGAAAATATCGCGGCAGTTGAAGAGAGCAAGAGAGAGAGAGAGAGAGAGAGAGAGAGAGAGAGAGAGGAGAGAGAGAGAGGAGAGAGGGAGGGAAGGGAGGCAGAGGGAGAGAAAGAGGAGGGGGTGTTCAACTAAACTCTGCCCGTAGCCAACAAACATCCCTGCAAATAAATGCGCTCTGACCCTCATAAACATGACGCTCACTATGCAAACACGGGAGTCAAAAAGTCACTGCGTGCGTAATTACGCACGGGATTTGACTTCCAAACGCACTTACAGTGAAGGTTATTTCACGTTTGTGATCAAATAACTAGCTACAATAATAGAACCTCTCTAAACTGCATTTATAAATACTATGAAATCATCATGGGATTTTTGAATTTTGCATCTCATACTAAGACGTATGTGAAAAACTTTACATTTTTTTAATTGTACGCTTAAGTTGTTTTTTTTTTTAATCTTGTTAGCTTTGAGGGGACAAAAAATGTATTCATGTAAGCTTAGTAATACTTTAAACAACTCAAGTAGAAGTGAAAATGTTAAATAGTTGTAGCTATTATGTGAGACAGACAGAAAGTTTTCAGATTGTGATGTCTTCAACTAATAAAATGCAATTTATAAAACATAAATAACATCGTGGCAAAATTACAAGAAGTATGTGTTTCCTAACTGCAGTTTATCACAAAACAAGACTTGTGAAACCAACACCTACAGTAGCCAACATATGTTACTTTAAACAATGCAAACTACTTCCATTGACAAGGTATGGTGTAAACATTTATTTGCCCCCTTAAAGGTTAAATCCAGGTCAGCAGGCTGAAAGTCAGTTTAACAGAGTAAAAGTAACTCATTATTACTCACTTTTGTCGCTACATTTATGGTGGTTGGATTTGTTTGTAAGATAAGATTTTTCACGCTCCAAAAAAAAATCTTTGAACTTTACTGTCTGAACCATCAGCCAGTACAAAGTTTAGGAAAAGAGTATTTAAATAGGCTGGAATTACGGAACATTCCCTGATAATACGATGTCCATGAAAAGCTTTAAAGGACTGATCAGTTAGTTGGCGGGGGGAAAAAACATTTGGTTGTAAATGTTTTCCCTTCTTAATGTTGTTCAAAATCTTGATTATGTTTAGAGGATGATCCATTTCTCAGACCATCTCAAAAGAGACCTGAGTTTTTTTGTTATTGCTGAGTTGCACTGAGACATTTGTAAAAACCCAGCATATTACTATATTTATTTAATAATGAGAAGACCCTTTGTTCCAGAAATAATTGACAAAATCCCTGGTGCCACATATCTTAATTACCTTTAAATAAATATAATGGAATCATTTTAGATTGATTATTTTTTAAACTTATTAATGCTTCTAATCCACAGATTTCTGTTTCTGCAGGGAAAATGAATATTACAAGATAGATGTTCATCTCTTTTAGAACCGTCCCATTTGGCCGTACGAGGATCCAAGTTTGACTTGCACAATGCGAGATAAAGATGTGGGTGATTGGTTTCAAAATCCCCAGAGAGCATGTTGCACTTACCAAGTCTCCATAACAACCATTAGCTGCTATCTATGTGCCACCAGTTGTTTGAAAGTGATACCACGATAAGCCATTTTTTTTTCTGTCCTTCCATCACAAACACAAATATGCAGAGTTTGCTAAACTCTTATGCTTTAGTCAAACGACATCAGTATTTATGTTTTTAGCAATAAACACATAATTTTAGTCTGATGTAAGGCAAAGGATGGATACATGGAGATCCACCTCATGCCCACTGCAGTCCATGTGTGATGGAGGATCTGTGAAACTATGTGGAGTTTTTCTTCTAATTGCCCTGGAAACCTTTTGAGAATGCATGACATAATTATACTGTTGGGAAATTTCAACAACAAATTCTTGGAATTCAACAATTATTTGAAAATCATGCATCTCTGGGTGTATCAGTGGGTTGATGATGCAAAACATATCCTAAAATAAGCACATTAAGGACTTTTTATTAGACATAAAAATAACCTGCCTCCATGGCTTTCAGACTTGAATCCATTACAAAGCCTGAGAGCTTGGCAGAAAATTGAAGGTTCTACCAAAATATAGTCTCAATATACATGCTGAATGCCATTGTTATGAAGTTTATTTGACATCAACCACCTTTAAACGACATTAAACATCAATGGATATTTTTATATGAACATGCTTTATCCATTCTCTTAATCTACAGAAATGTGTCTTGCTTAGAGACAAAATACCATGAAGAAAAAGTTCAGTGAGACCAAAATAGGTACTGATTGTTCCTGGATTGGCCTTGTGCAGGAGAATGATTTTCTTGATGGTTTTCTGGTTAAATAAGAATTAAATTAGTATACATTGAAAGGAAATAATAAATCAAATCAGACCTAATCTGTTTTCTTAAATGCAATAAAAAAGTCAATATTTTAAGACTGTGGCTCTTTAAGTTGTTTTAAGTCTGAGAAGTCCAACTAGACAAACTAAGCTATTTTATGAATGTATTACTTCCTGCTGAGCTGAGATTTTATGTACCATGGCTTTTCAGATCACTTCCCAGCCATGCTGACATCATCAAAACCTGGAAGTGACTGGCACAAGTTAGGTGAAACAACATGCTCCCAGTGTGAAAAAAGGGAGTTAAAAAATGTTAGAACAGCAACAAAAATATGCACATTAGTTTGGTCCTTAACACGCACTTCCATAAAATTGCAGATGAAATGCAATCCCCTTGGTAATCACTTTGGGTTTAGTTTTTTTATTACTTCCGATGTAAATTTGTCCATGCATGCTTAAAATGAGCCACTTAGGATAAAATGAGCTATACTGTCTTTACTCCCATTGATGTTTGTCTTTTTATTAGCTTATGCTACAATAACCGTGATACAAGCAAGAAATGAATTTATCTCCATTTTGAGTAAATGTAACTTTGTTTTAGCCATGTCATGTTAGACTAATGTCTGTAAATTGTAAAACAATAAGGTCTTTCTTCTATTCTATTCTATTCTATTCTATTCTATTCTATTCTATTCTATTCTATTCTATTCTATTCTGTCCTTCTTAATCTAGTCGGTTGTACTAGAACAGGAAGACTTTTTACTTTGCAATCTGCAATCATCTGTGCCTTTCATGGGTTTAAAAGGGGGTCAGAAAGAGACAGCAGGGGAGGAAAGGAGAGTCATGCGTGGATAGATGGGTTGGAAGGAGCAGCAAGCTGTGACTCTTGGACATGTTCTGGTGGGTGCGCTGAACCCCGGAGGCTGCAGCCACACTCGGCTCTTTGTTGTTTTCGTTCTGCACAGCCAGGCACGGTACTTTCCTGAGCCGGGGAGGAGGATTAGCGTTGCATGGCCTCCATCCCCAGCTGCACACATGACCAGCGCTGCAGGAAAGCCCCGCATGATGGCCCAAAAAGAGGTACGTCAGGGCTGAAGGGAGCTGGGAGAGACGAGGAGCGACCAGCTTTCTTTCATACATTGCTGCAAAAGAACGTCGGGAACTTTTTAAACACTAATCATTTAAAATACATGTTTCTTTTCTGGAAGTGCAATTTAATGTTGATGTTTCTTCTTCTCCCTAATGCAATCTGTCCCCCTTTTATTATTACTACTTGTGCTGCAACATTTTTACCACATTAGTTTATGTCATCACACTATTCTGTCAGTTTTGCAGCAATAAATTGTTCCTTTTGCAGCAAATAAAGTTTCAGAGGAAAATCCCCCAGCAGTCTCAAACCCAACACAATGCTTGATATGTTGGCTGATCTTCTGTAAAATAACACCCAAATTTATTTAGAGCATGTGGTCCAGCAACCGAGTATTTCACAACTCATCAAGAGACACTTCTTTTTTAAGCACAGCTACAGAATACTCATAGTCAGCAAAGAGTAATCACCAAAGAAAAGCTTTCGCTTTAATTGTTTTCAAATGTTGGTGCCACTACGGGAAGAGGATGTGGCTCCCACTGGAAGTAGCATGGTGGAACAAATACATTTTAAAGAGTCAGGCATTTGACGTGAAATTTGTAAAAAATTTTCTTTCTGTCTGTCTCTGGTGCCCTTTATGTATTTAGCTTTATTCCAGCAGGTGACACAAATATGGCAATTTGACTTTTCAGTATTGAAAATGCTTTTCTCCAGGTTAAAAATGTTCAAGCGTTCAAATGTACATTTTTTAATCAATGTAGTATTTTTCTTAGGTTTTTTATTGTCTTTGTTTTTTTGTACGTCTTGTCTTTTTTCCATAACTAACATCGTTATGATCTGATGTTAGTTAGATCATAACGATGATCTAACATTGCCAAATTAATGGCAATGTCTTGCCATTAATTTGGCAATGTCTTGCCAAATTAATGGCAAGACATTAATTTGATCTTGCCATATTTGGTTCTCAATATTGATTATTGTTGAAGGGGAATTGCTATATGTTCATTTCTTTGTGTTTTGTTTCTTTAATTATTCTTACATTCCTTTCTTTGTGCATCTGGATTTAGTACCAGTAGGTATGCGGTGTTCCTTTCCCCTTGGTTTGTACTTTCTTGGATCCTTATTCCAGCTACTATGGCTGAAAAACACCAGTGTTAATTCTAATATGATGTCTTTTAGTCCCAGTGTTTTAAGTAAAATATGACTAAACTTAAGTCACAGTTTAGTAATCTGCCAGTTTTGACTTCCCAGTTCAGCTCTTACAGGGAAATATTTGCCCCAGCATGAAAATGAAATTATATTTGGCAATTTTTGTTTATTTAAAACAACTTTAACCCCACAGCTCTTTAGGTCTGTGGGGTCCATTTTACTTTTTATAGCAGTAAATCAAATGGAAGTCATTATTTACAGACAAATGCCCATTCTTAGGTTAAAATGTAGTCAATTTGTGTTCAACTTGTGTTGAAACTTCCAATAATCACAAAGCCTTAAGGATACAAAATAAATGTTTAATAAAACTGTTCTATGTTTTTCTGAAATTGTTCTATAGTTTGCTGTAATCCCAAATCTTTAGGAATCTCTTTAAATATTTCCAGGCTGGTGACTAACTTTGCTTCTTATCTGCTTCTACATTTTTATATTATTTATGTTTACAAAGCATGACATGGTGCTTTTAACCACCTTCTCCTACCAGGCATGTTCAAATTATCTAATTTCTTGATTCTCATGGCCTGACATTAACCAGGCCTTGGTGTGCTTTGTAAAATTGAAATCAAAAAATGTGGGTAAATACAGTTAATTCAGTATTTATTATGAGGGGCGATTATATTTTCACAGAGGACACTTTCACTTTTTCCCTCAAATACAATTTTTATTTTAAAAGTGTGATGATAAAAAGCAAAAACGGAAGAAATCTGTAGGAAGAAATTAGAGAGCAAACACAGAAAAATAAATGAAAATCCTTTTTTCTTCTGTCCGTCTGCAGTAATCTACTGCGTCGGGCAAATACAACCAACATAAAGCAGTCAGGAATCAATCCCATCATGCTTTGTGTAAGGAAAGCACAATTCCATCATCTGACTTTTATTTTCAAAGCTGCTAACCATTCAGTCTTTTTAAAGTCAACTTCCTGTAGTCCTGGTTGACAGAATAATGAAATCACCTGGAGGAAATTCCCTAACCATCCACCACTGGGCAAAGAATGAGGATGGAAGTGTGATGAAGCTGAGGGAATTGACACAGTTTTGCATCTTTCAAAATAAACTGTAATCATTATTGAATATTTAAGCTGTATTAGTTTGTCAGTTTGTTGTGTGTAAAATAAGCACAGTAGCATATTGTATATGCTGCCTGACCTGATGATGCTGTAAGCTTGGCGCCACCAATGTTTGTCATCTTGTTTGAGGGTTGATCATCGACAAACCTTTACACTTTGAAAACTTTGGTCAGTTGGTCACACAAACACAAAACTGATTAATTTCAAGCCTTTTTGCCCAAAAGAAATAACCAAAGATTTCTTAGCAACTACAACAGCAATCGATGTATCCGACATAACTACCAAGTGAAATAACTTGATACTCAGTGGTACAGCACCAAGTATGTAGAAGAAAATAGTTTGGGTGGAGGTGTGAAATGAGAGGAGGAAACAATATAGATGTGGGCATAAAGTAGAGCTATAACATGACCAAGCAGCAAATTGTCCTGCAGCTGCAAATAAGCAGCAGATGAAGCTCCTTTAAAGGACAGAAGTGTGTATGGAGCAACATCTGTTAGAACAAGCACATAAAATACACCCCCCAGCTCCACCTGGGAGTAAATTGCTTGTGCTTTCGAAGAATGCTCTGAAGAAGATGCAGCCTGCTGCAAAATGGCATTTCTTAAAGCACTAAGAAGGTTTGAATAAAAAACTAAAATGTTACCTTAGCTAAACTACTCTTATTTCTTAAGAGCATTTCCATAAACGTCTATAGAGACAGTGATTGTAGTTTTATATTAACGTAGCTTCAAAGCATATGAGTGGACTTGAACTAACAGAAAAAAGTTTTTTTTTTGTTGATACCAGCCCTGGATCTGAAAGATACCTTATAAATGATTAAGAGACTTTCAACTGCCAAGTTCCTCCCACAGCTGTGCCAGGACCGCTTTCCACCAAGTATGATATTTTTTTTTTCCCCCAAGTTGGGGTCAGACGATGTTGGTTGCCAACAGGTCACTTGAACAACTTGTGAAATTAACGTGAATATCAACTGTGAAACTGGGGCTGTCTGCTTTCTGTCTACAGCTGAAAGCATTTCTTTCATGCATTGTATGAACCAAGGACAAAAAGAAGGTTATAACTTCAAATCTCAACATGGGATCTTTCTGCGTTGGGTTTGCGTGTTTTCCTTCCTCACACATGGGTTTTCTCCAGGACGCTGGCTTTTTCCCACAGTGCTAAAACAGAATAATTGGCCTCTCTCCATTGAAGGTGAGGGTGAACGCCATTTATTTTGGTGTCATTAGTGAGCAGCAAACTTGAGCAGCTTACCCTTTCATCAGTTTGACGCAAACAAAGTTATTTTGTTTTACGAGACTAATAGAAGCCAAAGCCACATCAACAGCTGCATGTACTGCCACCTAAATGGTGTGACTACTTTCTCAAATGATCATGACTCACAGTAAACACGCAAACACTGCCCTCATGTGTCAGATCCAGCAGACCAGCTGTTTCAGAGACGAAAATTAAAGGTTAGCTCTCCATCTAGTGGTAGACATTGTAGCATTGCATGTTTTTAAGCAATCGTTTTTTTTAAACTATTTTAAACAATTTCTTAAAACTCTTCTGATATTATCTTAGAGAACACCCTAGTGATTTAGTCTCTGTTATTATTTAAGGAAATAAAACAGTGTCTTTATTTTATTTTAATAATGAGTTCTCCAAATAATGTGTCAAATCTGGTTATTTGCCAAAATGTTTAAACTTCATTATCTCCTTACAGGATTTTAGGAGGTGCTGTTGTTGTAAGAAATAGTTATTCATCTTGAATCCAAACATCTAAATATGAAAAACGATTAGAATAAATCAGAATTTTCAGTCAGATGTTGTTGTTCATTTTTCTTTAGATTTTCACATGTGGTTCGGTCCATGCCTATTCTTGGAGCTATATAAAGCATTCCCTGTCTTTTTTCTTCACTGCACTGTGACACATGAGTCTTTCATATTCTTTTAAAAAAAGAAAAGAAAAATCAAAGCTTCCAAATATCAAACCAGCTATCCTGCTGATGCAGTTGCTGATCGCTCAGGGTAAATTCAATAAAAAAACATTCAGCTCCTGTTTGTTTCTTTGTGTTGGACAGCAGCAGGGATTTTCGTCTGCTGTGGTAAAACTTGAGTTTTGTCAGTTTCTTTTTAATTATGTTTTATTATTATTATTGTACATTTTATAATCTCAAAGGAGCAGAATGCCACACTGTGTGTTCTTCCTATAATAAGGGAATTTATTATGACACATCAACTATATCAACAAGAGAGAGAGAAAAAAATGTTTTCGGTGCCATTAAATTTCATATCAAAACTATTTTACACTTGTTGGAAAAACTCCTTTCAGTGTGTGAAATACCAGGCGCGATGAAAAATCAACAAGGCAAAAAAAAAAAAAAAGCGGAACTCAAAACTGTTAACAAAAACAGCTTTGTGGCCTCAGCTTTAATTGCCAAGAGCAATAATTAGTAAGCATCACAATCTCTGAAAAGTCCTCCTCATGTTTCAGAGCAGCTGTTCTGCGGCTGACAGTAATGACCGCACAGGTGCACGGTCTTAACATGTGTCTGGTAAGAGTGGGGAGAAAATCTGTGGCAAAATCTTAAGCAAAGCCCAAAGATTTCCAACAGGTTGAGGTCCGGGTTTTGACCAATCGTGGCCCCAGATTCGGTGCTATAGAGGAGCTTCCTATATTCTTGATGGTACTGTGATGGGAACTGAATCTATATTCATACCCCACAGTCACCTAATGAATAGCATGCCTAATGAATACAGAACATGGCAATCTCTGGCACCACAGGAAAACAAGTCCAGTGCAAACCATTTCTTTAGAGATAAAACTTCTCTGAAATGTCGAAACTCAATGAAACGTAACAAAGGAACCTTTTTTCATTTACTTTAAGACGTCTTTGCAATGGCAAAATGTGCCTGTTGTTGTAATTGGGGACAAATTGTTGAAAAATGTGTCTTGGTCCAGAGTCCTGCAGACTTTTTCAAACAGGACAATGATTGTAAACACACAACAAACACAAATTAAAACTAGTTTGGCTTGTGGAATGGATGGAGCTATAAACTTCTGTATTGGTTCCAGCCTCTACTCCAAAGTGGTACGTATCAGGAACCAACAAATTTAAACTCATTCCAATTCTGTTAACTGGAGTAGTGCAAGAAATACACATGATGTTTGTTGACAGCTTTAAAAAGAAAACCCCTCAGTTTTTACTTTGTATCACGTTTTTTTCACACTAAAAACAGAACGATTGAAATGCCTGGACCTACATTGATAAAACTCTTAACAAACTCAGTTAGGATGACTAGATTTTCTGCTTGAGCTGAATCCTCTAAATCTTATCTCGAGGAACTTTTGATGGCCTCTCCTTGACTGATTTCCCTTGCAGACAGCTGAACCAACTCCACAGGTTCAGCTGTATTCAGATTGAGTAAACTCAATCTGAATGCTAATTGATCTGAATTGCTTTGATTTATGAGAATTACTTTCAAATGATTTGCAGGGGAAGTACGTTTTACAGTTATTCTGCACTAGATTGATTTTTAATCACTTTTCAGTTAACAATAATTATAGCTTGTCCTTCACTTCATTAGACTAATAGACCATTAAATGATGTCGACATCAAACCAGTCAGTGTTTCGCATTGTGTGGTTCCCAGTTTCAGTGCCCAATGCAGTCAAATAAAGCAGGTAAAAAATTTGTCTACTCTGTTTGTTGCACTACTTAATAGAAAAACGTTTCCATGAAATATTATACTTTGGATGAATTAAGATTGCATGTCGCCTTTAATACACCATCCCCATCATTAAACTTGGTGAGGGCAACATCGTTCTCTGAAGATACTTTTCTGGATCAGGAACGGAAAGGCTGGCCAAATGTATATATACTCAGTGATTCTTGAAAATAGGGACAAAATGGGTTTTAATTTTCCCATATTTTTTTTGTTATTTCTCAAATTTATGTATACAAATATGTCAAATAATATTTTGGAAATGTAAAGATGCTAAGGTACAGGCTCCCAGTTGCAACATTTTTTTTAAAAAATTACATTTTTAATCGACCTGACCCAGAACGTTGTTATCACCATCAGACAAAAATACATCAAGAATAATTTTTAATGACCCTATTGGTGATATTTTACTCGACAAAAGTTTCTCAAGAAATAAAATAAATTTTATTTAAAACAAAAAACATAAAAAGTCCATCTGACGGAGTTGATACTGCATGACAGAGTTGACACAAAACTGAAGGTGGTGACAAACTAGTGAGTAAAATGAAAAACTTGGTACATGTGAAGTAATGCAATTTATGTAAAATACATTAAAATGAATTAACTGCACATTTAAGTAAGATTTAACAACAATTTCACTGAAAGAGTCACAAAAACTCTGATGGAGTTGACATCTGACGGAGGTGACAAAAAGCCAAACTACCTCAATTTATTTAATGTTATTCTGAAGGAGGCCATATTGTAGCTCATCAGGTCCATGAAATCTTTACAATTTACCAAAATTAAGCTTTTATTTCACAACATTTCATCAAAGTTTTGTAAAATATCAGTTACTGTGTTGACACATCATGGTTGTGACAAACAACTCAGGAATAAAAAGAAGAAAAAAAACTAAAGAAGAATAACATAAGCTAACCAGAGCTAACTAGCCCTCTTAGCAATGGAAGAGAAAGGAAGTGGTCATGGGGTCCTCAGAAGTTCTGGTGCCCCGCAATAATGCCTGATTTCTTTTACATTCTTTTCATTTCTGACGGTGTTGACAAATTTCAATGGAGTTGGAAAGTATATAACAATGATTTTTAATTCAATTTATTGATACCTTCATAATTATTTATATGATTACTTATACTTAATTGTCATAATATATAATTTTAGAATTTTTTTAAAATTGTTTTAAACTATTATAATGTATTGAGTTCTGCTCCTGGACAAAGGCTTTTACAAACATCATCCACTGATTACAATGTTTAAAATAAAAAAATATTCAGCAAATACCTGAAAAACATACATTATTGTGCTCACATGACCCAGATTAGTTTAGTTAGATATTTGAAAAAAATATATTTTTTGTATATTTTATTCAAATTTTGTGCTTTATCCATAGAACCTGTTTTTAAATAAATAACTGAATGTGGAAATCACTCTTCAAATGTTTTATTCATTGTATGTTCAAAGGCCGGCAAATACAGATACAGACTGATTGATGGAAGTGGTTTTCAGTTAAACTGCTGTGAAGTTTAGACAAATAAATGCATAGAATATCAATGTATTTGTTATACATACATTGATATTACATTAATAATTTATTTTAACAAGAAGATAAATTAAAATAATTTGACCTAGTTATTGATGTGTGCAAAAATAATTGTTTTGGACATTTGTAGATGTTTGTGAATATTTTTTTTTACTTATTCAATGCACTTCACAGTTACCTTAAATTGTCACATAAATATTTCTCTGGCAAATTATGTATTTAGTCGACTGTGTCATTTTTACCCCTCAATGTCCAAATTCTGTAAGTGACGGAAAATATAAAACACATATATATAAATTTAAAATCTGTTCAAATTGTTCATATTTTCAGGGGTGGGGGAATAAAATTCGGTTGGTTCAATAACAAATAATAGGTCATATTTGGCTTAAGTGTTTTGGTTTTCTTCTGAGAGCAGTTTTTCTTCTTTAACATTCTGTTAATAGCTTTGATATTGTAGAATTGTATAATATTCGATAAAGCTCACATTCAAACACTACCATGTGTTAGTTTATGACACAACACTCCAATAAATCACATTGAAATTTCAGGATCCGACGTGCTTGACGTTTTTGTCGCCACCGAGAGAAAATGATCCGCGGGCGAGCAGGTATAGAACCAAAACCTGCATTTACTGTGCATGCTTCAAAAAAAAAAAAAAAAAAAAAAAAAAAAAAAGTCCACAAAATATCCAAACCGGCCTGCAGGCTTCTCATGCTGCGCAACCACATTTCCAGAATACCAGGATTATATGGTTCTGCGGCGGGCGGGCGTGGGGGGCGTTGGGTGGGCGTGGGGGGGGGGGGGGGGGGGGGGGCGGGGGGGGCAACCCCAGCTCACCCTCCATCTGATGGCAGCATCAGGCAGTCCCGTGAAACGTTTGCGTGGGAGTTCCCTTCACCGCCATGTCGGGATGCTGCACATCGCTCCTCCTCTCTCTCTCTCTCTCTCTCTCTCTCTCTCTCTCTCTCCTCTCTCTCTCTCTCTCTCTCTCTCTCTCTCTCTCTTCTCTCTCCTCTCTCTCTCCTCCTCTCTCTCTCTCTCTCTCTTCTTTCTCTCTCTCTCTCCCTTTCTCCACACATCCTCCCCCACATTATAACAGCTTAGCACGGCAGAAGTAGATCCTACAGCATCCAGCAGCCAGCATCCCTCTCTATATCCCTGCCTGCCTGGGGAGCTGCAGTCCTACCCGGCGCGACACCGTGTGAGTGATGCCACAGCATCATCCGCATATCGACGCGAAATAATCGAGAGTCGATCCCGCAAAGGAGAGAGAGAGAGAGAGAGAGAGAGAGAGAGAGAGAGAGAGAGAGAGAGAGAGAGAGAGAGAGAGAGAGAGAGAGAGAGCTTGTGGGGTGAAGGAAAATTTGCTTCAGCCTCGAAGACGGCAACTGCCCATGAAGATGTCTAACGCTGACACCGTCTTAAACCCCACCGATCGGGTGGTAAAATGTAAGTTAGCCTACAGTTTCCGCTCGGATGTGGCTGCATTACATAATATTCTCCAGCGCTGCGGTTAAGAAGGGGGGGAAGGGGGGGTGATGGAAGAGGGGGGGAGGGGGGGGGGGGCATGTCCTTTACTGTTGTTTTTTATCGTGCCATGATGATTGATTAAGTTGCGCTGGTTGGGAGGTTATAGTGGACAAGAGAAGCTTTGATGTTGATAAACAATCCCAGGTTTCTCTGCTGCTCAAGCTCTCCCCCAAAGCAAGTCAGGCGTAAAGCACGAAGCATTGCTCCAACATATTTCTGTATATAAATATATGCATGCATTCCACGATCTAACTGGATCTTTTTTGCTACTGCTCGGTTTTTACAGTAGCATGGCGTGTAGGCTGCAGCAGCAGGCGGGCAGAAGTGAGGAGGAAGAAAAGCTCAGTTGGCGAGCTTTGTGGTAGAAGCTGGAGCAGTGATGCAGCAGGATTTCAGTGGGTTTTAACGGGGGCAGCAGAGGAGGAAGGGGGCATGAAATTGACATTTAATGGGATATACTTTACCAGGAGTGAGTCACATTTTAATTTGATTAGGGGGAGTAAAGAAGAAAAAAGAAAAAAAGGGGCATGTATGGAACTGATCGATGTGGGATGATGAGGTCCTCACAGTTGCCATAGCTCACTTGGCCCGGCTCATTTTCAGCATGCATCTGCACTGTGCATGAATATATTTGTACGACACATAGCAACGACACATCTACACATATGACTTCTACTTATTTTTGATACAAATGGAACCCCATATGAATTGGCACTAAATGAAAGAGCTGTTTTGGTGTCTCTGCTATGGAATCTGGACAACATTTTATCATATCTAGTTAAAAATCTTGGCTCTAAACCTGAACTGACAGATTCTTCTCCACCCATTCTCGTTTCCAATCAACAGCAGAAGTTAAGTATACTATGAGGTTCCATTTGTACATATGACTTCTACTTATTTTTGATACAAATGGAACCCCATAAATTCATTCGTTGCATGGATTCCAACTTTTGTGAAGAGTATTTTTTTTCCCGCTGTGGCTGCCCCCCACAGGCAGCACTGACCTTGGTAAAAAGCCTACATGAAACACAACAAATCGACAAAGTGATTTAGTTTGATAAACCATTACAGACATACAAGGCATTCTAAAGAAAATCTTTAGACAAAATTTTTATTCATATTGCCAAGGCAGCAGCACAGCATATTAAAAATGTGTCATCATGTAAAGCAGATATTCCAATGCAAGGACAGACCATTGTTGTATAAAGTACTGAAATTTCAGAGTCAAGTAATAGTACAGGTACCTCTCCAAAATATGACTTTGGTAAAAGTCCAAGTCACTGACTGAAATGTTACTTGAGTTAAAGTCTTAAAGTATCTGAAACGTCTTGTACTTAAGTATGGAAATTACTTTAAAAATGGATGTAGTCAAGTAATGTAATGAAAAGTATAAGTAAAAGGTAAAATAAGGCAAATGCAGTTTGAATGACATTTTTTATATTTTGGTAAACTTGTCAAGTACACTTAAAATAATGTACACAACCAAGAGCAGGCAATATTAAACCTGTTAACAGATATAGCTGCAGGCATAATTTGATTAAGAAAATTAGGTGCTTTACCTACAGCACAAGGTTAACTTAACCTGCTTTACAACTGAACCAGCTTCTGACATGAACCACATATATGTGGTTCATGTCGTATGGGGCTCCATTTGTGTCCGACTTTGTTGCAGTCAATCAGTAGGTGGGGTCAAAAATCGAGCGTTTTCTCTCTCTTTCTTTTGTAATGAGTAACTAAACCACACATTGAAAATGTATCAGAGTAAAAGTATGCAATTAATTTCGGAAATATAGTGAAGTAAAAGTGAAAGTTATCAAAAATGTTCATAATCGAGGAAAGTATGAAGTACTCCAAAATATACTTAAGTAAGATAGTGAAGTATTTTTACTTCATTACTGTACAACACTGGGACAGACCAAGAAATAAGTAAACTTTGTTACTGCTTAGTGTTTTCTGGCTTGATGGGGGAACCCAACAGAAACTTAACTTAGACAGGACATGTGTACATTCTAAATAAAAGCCTTTTATTTCAGTTCTTGTGAATGCAAATTATATTTCCTCAGTTTCAAAACTAAACCAAGGAAATAAAAGATGAAGGATGGAGAGAAAAAATGTGTGTGTTAAGGATCCCTGTTACATGACAGAGGGTTATCGTTTAAACAAATACATTAAAATAAAATATCAGTTGTCTTATTCCTGCTGTAAGTTTTACAGGAGGTAGCCCCAAATGAAATATTATTCAAAAATGAACTGGCTGAATCTTAGTTTTGTAAACCAACCCACTGACTCGTTTTAAAGAAGCATTATCTCATCAATGCATATCTGATTACATTTTATTTTCTGCACATTGATAGTTGTAAATTAAATAAATAATACACGTAAAGGATATATTTAAGAGTTGAGCTGCACAGGGTGGTGCAGATAGCTTATCTTTCAAATATTAGTGGGTGCAAAATTACTTTTATATCTATTCATCAGGTTGCAACATTAAAATTAATATTGCAGTTGGGGAAATAGTTAGTGTCATACTCAATGAATTAAAATATTATTGAAAAATTAATTCCTTTCAATATATCCATTCACAAAAACACATTATATAGGTTAAATGTACAAACTAAGGCTCTATTTCTGTATTTATCATGAATTTACACTTAGACCTAATGAACACATAAAATTACATTTTATCAGTAAAAACATTTCTAATATGTGGGTTTAATGTCTGAGGCTCTAAATTGTTAGTTATGACTGTATACACTTCACATGACCACACTGGGAATGTAGACAATTCATTATATTGTTCAATAAATAAACAATACATGAATTAAATAAGTAATTGATGGAACAGTAAACTGAAATTGTTGCTCATAAACATGAACTTAGAACAAAACAAATGAAACCAGTGTTTGGTTGTTTATTGTTTCCTTTTTCTCTTTGTCATAATGTTGCTCTCTGACATATCTCTTATTGTAATCTAACAACATACTCAACTTAAATGTTAAACCCAAAAATGCATTTTCCTCACTTATGTGGCACAAATTAAAACTGAAATAATATATTGGTAACAATTACCCTCTTGATTCCTCGATGTAACTGATTCTATCAAAAATACTTAATTGCACAGAATTAGAAGAAATTGAGCAAAATCGAAGGAAAATGGGGATTAATCGCATCTGATATGGCCATGGCATAATTTACTAATATTGGACATATCATAGAGTGAAGCCATGCAATCACTTGTATATCTAAGGATGATTGGCAATTTGAACAACAAAAATGACTGTTGACCAAGAGTTGAGAAAAACAGTGTGGAGCAAACAGAAAGTCCACTTCAGCACAGGCACACGGCCAGCTTTCTGACTGAAACGCTTTGCTTTTGTAACATGAGCATGCAACACCAAACACTTTGTCTGAAACTCTCAACATGTTATTATGCATTTGTTTCAGTTTTATTACTTGTGTATTTTGTAGAAACTATCTGACCATTTAAAATAAGAAAACATTCACTCACATCCAAGTTCAAGTCATTTACTAGAGGCTCTAAAGCATGTGATAGGTTTTGTTATTTCTTGACAGGCTTGCGGATATTCCTTTTGTCACTTTTATCTGCCTCTCCTATTTTGGTATTCGGCTTTGAAGAGACAAGCCTTTCTTTTTACAATTCCCAGGGTGCCTAGTGTAAAAAAATCACAGTGGCATCAGTTGATCAAAGTTTGCCATCATGACAATAGTGAGTTGTTATGTTCTGGTGCACTCACTACGTGAGACTGGGATATTTTTATCCTTGTGGGCATAGCTTTAACCTAATGCAAACTAGGTTTATCTTCAGTTGTTCTTTCGCGTCCACGTTTGACCTGACAGAGCAGAAAAAGCTTTGGTTTCTGCTGGCCAGTGCAGTTTGATTTTCTGCTGAACTGTTGACATCAACAGACAGGAGGCTACATTTCTACCTGTGCATAATCTTCCCTCGCTTTGCCACTTGTTCCTTAATCCTAAAGTCACTTCTAATGACACTGAAATAGTTTGACTAGATAGAAGTGGACCAGTGTTTTCTAAATGTAATAAATACATTTAGTTTGGAGGTTCAAATAGTGCAATATCTTACAGTGTGTAGACCTTGCACATGGACTAGTTAGACACTAGTTAGACCAATCATGAGGGGCTGTACAGTATTTCCTAATAGGATCCAGGATCTTTCTTTTGCAATAATATCTATATGGTTGTTCTATTTTTTTTTCAACTGTTCAGCATGATAACCTGTCTTAGGGATATTTGTCAGGCATCATGAACACAATACAACACAAGTTTTATTCAAAACTGATTGGAAAATTTGTGCTGTCAGCTGCCTGACCGTGTCTAATAAATCACTGTCTCTATGTGGACCTCCAGTGCAAATTGCAGTTTTCTGGAGCACCACTGGCTGCACTCCAACACTCAGCTGCTGTTGCTGTTGCCACTGCCGGTGCTGCTCCTGCTGCTGCTGCTGCTGCTGTTGCCCGGCAACATACAGTATTTCATAGCTCAGCTGAGCTTGGCGCTGAGCAGAAGTCAGCTTTTCATCTCTGCACCACACATCTATATCAGTGTACTTGTATAATGTGCCTTTGCTTCTGCAGAAGGTGTTGTGGAAGAATATTGCATAAGATGCAGGGATTATATATTTAGGATTTTACTGTTATTGCCCATATTAGGAAGACTACTAGGAAAAATATAGGCTAAATGCATTTTGAGTTAATACGCAGCGAGTAAATGTTTTCCTCATAGAATTAAGGATTTATTTAATAATTTTATGATAAATTGTTTTAGAAGAATTAGGAACTACATTTATGATATAATAATCAAAAAGCAAAGCATGTTCTAATTTATTAAAGAAATATATGAATATGTGAATATTGTTGCTATTTTTTTATTCTTTCACGTTTTGGCTGTACAATTTGGGTGCAATGAATAAAGCACAATGGAATGGCCATATTTTATTATCAAGTTTCTTTAATGATCATGTCCATACAAATTGTTCCAAATTGCTACAGCTCTGGTCAATGTATTTTATTAACATTATGTTTCAATGTCATTCCAGTTTAATAAAAAGCAAAGAATTAATACAAATCTAGAAATAAACAATATTAAGATTGCTTTGCTGTTCGAAAGAGAGATGTTGTGGCAATCTACAGTTGTATGAGGTCAGAGGTCCTGCAGTGACACTGGATTAGAAAGTCACATTAAATTTGTATTTACTGATTTTTACAAATCCACACTAAAACAATCAGATGAAAAAAATGTATACTGTTTGTTAAAGAAAGACATGCAAGAGTCAAAGATCAGAAAAATATTATTATTGCTTTATTCAGCATAGTATGCTAAGACTATTTTGTGAGCTTTTTACTTGTCACTATGTTTGGAGCTGGAAGAAGTGGCTGGGGAGAGAGAAGTCTGGGCCTCCCTTCTGAAGCTGCTGCCCCCGTGACCCGACCCCAGATAAGCGGAAGAAAATGGATGGATGGATGGATGGATGTTTGTATCTGTGAATATTTCCTCAAGAAGTGGATGTTGGAGGTGGTGCACCAAAAATAATTTTTCTGTGTGAAACATACTGAGAACAGAGTCACTGTAACACAGAGTAACCTTTTGATGTGTATGTAAAGTGGTGTAAAAAAACAAAAACATTGTAGTGGTTTGAATGATATTTAGTCTACCATATTTATTAAACACTTAGGCTAATAAATTCTTTTTTCATGTTCCATTTAGCTTCAGAATATGAGCTTTGTCGCTCTTGGACTAGTTGTTTAGCTTCAGACTTTTAACTTTGGCCCTTTGGACTAGCTTTTAGTTTCAAGTTAGTTTGGAGTACTAGCTTCAGAGCATTACCTAGGCTCTCTTGGACTTGCAATTTGTTTCAGACTATAGCCTTGTTTCAGATCCAAAATGGCCCCTTCCTTTTTTTGATATCTTCCTATTGGTAGCCTGGTGCCTTTTGGACCAGTCAGTAGTGTCCAAATGTTAGCTTGGCCCTCTTGGACTAAGATATGCCTGGTCTCACCAAGAATAACTATTAGCCTATTGGCTTAGCTTTAAAACAACATTTTGGCCCCTCTTGGGCTCATCAGCTTCAGGCCATCCATGTGAGCCTTCTTAAACTAGCCACTATCTTCAAAGTGTTAACTTTAACCCTCTTGGACATCTGTTAACTTTGGATTATTAGCTTGGCCTTTCTTGGACCAGGTGTTAGCCTCAGGGACAATAAGATGTACTTTACATGAAGGTGCATAGACTTGTGTCAGATATGAACTCCGTCCAAGTTTTGACAAAATCTTACTTGAAAAAAAAAAAAAACTATCTGAAATATAACAAAGAATGTTTATAAGTAGCAAATGACTTACTAATAAGTACAGTGAAGTGATGTGCACTTCCTCCCACTCTTTTTTCTAATTTGTATGCTAACTTTCCAGAAATAAGATGATTTTGCTTCATATATCATAGATTGTTTCTTCGTGTTTTTAACTGGTAACTGCTACTGCTTACATAAAACAAACAGATTTTTGAGCGCTGTCATATGTAGTGGGCTCATCCACTTCCTCTGCAGTGCATTCAACGCTGCTTTGTACTTGCTGGTTAAGTGTCAAAGCACACGTCGCCATCACAGATACACACTGCGCCCTGTGAAAAATGTTAGGCCCTTTAACTACTGTACACTTGCAGGGGCTTGCCTTATTATCCCAGGAGTAGTGGCTTAGAGATTTCTCTAGTTTAGCATTCATTATTAAAGACCATCTTCACCACATTGAGTTCAGAGCCTCTTTTCTTTGTCTTTTCTTTCTCTGGCTGTGCTGAGTGGCCTTGTTAGTTGCACACTGCAGAAATCTGGCATGCATACAATTGCTCATTCTCTGAGTTTAATATTGTTTTTGACTTATAACATATGTGCATGTTTCCAATAAGAGTGTGTTGGTGCCTTCGTTTCTCACTCATGTAAATTAGCAAACTGGGCTGACATTTTCTTCCCATGTAAATTATTCATTCTTTTAACACTTTTTCTGTGTATCTAGATTAATGTTTGTGCATGTGCCCAGAAGCTAGTAGTCACACAGATCATCAGCAAATTTTAAAATATTAACAATAATCCTTCCCTGCCATCACCGAAGTAATGATCTGTGCTTGGATTTCACAGTTACGCAGACTGTCTGGTGGGTAGGTGACTGGTGCAGATTTAATGACCACAAGCTTCAGGAAACCGGGAAGAGTGAACCAATTGCTTGAATGTTTTATGCAGAAATCAGAAAACACAGAACTCCACATCTGCACTGGAATATGTTGCGTTAAAAAGCAGATCTTCTTGTGAATATTATACATTATAAACAAATCCTTTAATAACTGGATTGTCAGTAGCACTAACAGTTACTGATGTTTCTGCCGTGTGCCAATTATTTGAATTACAATTTTTTTGCCTCTGTGCTCTGTCCTCCCTCAGCTGTCCCCTTCCCCTTGAGCCACCGCCTTACAATGAAGGAAGTGTTCGACTGTGAAGGTAAACCTCGTGTAGATCTGCTGAAGGCTCACCTGACCAAGGAGGGCCGTGTGGAGGAAGCTGTCGCTCTCCGAATCATCAATGAGGGAGCAGCCATTCTCCGTCAGGAAAAAACTATTCTCGACATTGAGGCACCAGTTACAGGTATCACATGGTTTAGGGACGTTTCCCAGCTTTTCGTGGCAAGCTGAATTAGGCTAAACCTGGAACTCATTTTTTATGATCTTCAGTTAGACATATGAAAGACTGTAATTCACTACATATGTTTTGACATGTCGTAGTTTGAAAATGGGCTCTTTCTGACAGTGATTTAGCATGCTTAGCATCAAAGTACGGTGGCCGTGAGGTGCAAAGCAATTACAAATTACAAAAACACGACAACATTAACGAAAACACTACAACATTAACGCAAAGCAATTACAAATTACAAAATCACTACAACATTAACGAAAACACTACAACATTAACGAAAACACTACAACATTAACGCAAAGCAATTACAAATTACAAAATCACTACAACATTAACGAAAACACTACAACATTAACGAAAACACTACAACATTTACAAAACGGAAAAGGTAGGTCCCAGTGGGGACCTAAGAAATCGCTGATTGGACTACAGCTCGTTAGAAAACGGAAAAGGTAGGTCCCAGTGGAGACCTAAGAAATCGCTGATTGGACTACAGCTCGTTAGAAAACGGAAAAGGTAGGTCCCAGTGGGGACCTAAGAAATCGCTGATTGGACTACAGCTCGGTTTACTTTTGGTTTACCGGAAGTTATTCTGGCACGCTCCGTTTGAGTGAGCATAGACATAATATAAGAGTAGACCCCGCATTGGCTGCTCCGGCGCAGGAAATACGGCGGCCATCTTAGAGCGATAGTCCCTCCTACTTTGCCAATCAAAACAACAGGGATATTATTGTTCAGATCGATGGATTATTGATGTCAGGCTCCACAAACAACATTTCACAACAAAGATAGACATATATATACCTGTAGGAGCTATTCTTCCCATTGTTTTGTTAAATCTTAGAATTTAAATTGTTTAGTTTATTCTTAGCATTTGTTTGATTTTCTAATTGATTTATCATTAGAATTTTTATTTTAATTTTTGTTTAGAATAAGTTTTTTGTTTAGTAATTCACTTAATTAGTTAATTAATTTCAGATTGGAATGTGGGTATTTCACGGTATAAGTAGGTGGGTCTTAAGTAGCTTATTATGCACGTGGTGGTCACAAGGTTTTTTACCAGCTAATCAGTCACATCGGTTTTCATTTTGACAGTCAGTGAACAGGTACAGGAGTGGGAGCAGAAACCTGTAACCTTTGGCCTGATCTGCAAATAAAACCAAAGAACCATATTTAGACTTTTGATTTCTTTTTGCTGCATAAACAAGAATCCATGTGCATCAGGTGACTATTTGAGTTTGATTCACCTTTTGTTTTGATCACCTTTGAGTTTTGAGTTTTTTGATTTTTGAATTTAAGTTTTTTGGACATATGGTCACTACATAATACATATTTATGTAACTATACAAACACAAATAAATAATGATTAATTAATAATGGCACAAATAAATAATGATTAATACTGAATAATATATATTAAATGCATGTTTATATGTATGTATATATACATATATTTTTTAATGAAATTTGTGCAAATTAATTTGTATGTAAGTGTAATTCTATAAAACAAATTAGATGTTAACTGACAGTTGTGGAGTGAAATATTTGTCTTGATCTTTGTTTACAATCTAAGATTTTTTTTAATATAGGCAATATATATATATATATATATATATATATATATATATATATATTATATATATATATATATATATATATATATATATATATATATATATATATATATACATATTAACATGCATCCAATATATATTATTCAGTATTAATCATTATTTATTTGTGTTTGTATAGTTGTATAACTATGTATTATTATGATAAATTATACACACAGCCGTTCACCATAAATTATTCACGGCTGTGTGCTTTGTAATATGCTCATCATACATCGATATCAGAATATTTCTGATATCGATTCCTATTCTATTGTTATAGCTACTAATCATATTTAAAAATGCTGAACTATGTATTAAAAACATACATAAATAATACAATTATTTATAAATGTAGCTTTGATAGATGTCTGAATATAGTTTCCAGTGACAAAAAAGTGTGTTATGATCGATTAAATGCGCTGATATGTTATTTTGCCCGCTAAACACATAAGGCTAAGTGGAGTGGTCTACCGCTTCAAGATGGCCGCCCTAAATCTAGTCAGCGACAATAGGGGAGAGCGGTGCATGAGGCGTCTATCCTTATATTATGTCTATGTGTGGATCACCAAGTACATTCATGTTTTAAAAAAACACGTAAAGCCAGAATAACTTCCGGTTTAAAAGTAAACCGAGCTGTAGTCCAATCAGCGATTTCTTAGGTCTCCACTGGGACCTACCTTTTCCGTTTTCTAACGAGCTGTAGTCCAATCAGCGATTTCTTAGGTCCCCACTGGGACCTACCTTTTCCGTTTTCTAACGAGCTGTAGTCCAATCAGCGATTTCTTAGGTCTCCACTGGGACCTACCTTTTCCGTTTTCTAACGAGCTGTAGTCCAATCAGCGATTTCTTAGGTCTCCACTGAGACCTACCTTTTCCGTTTTGTAAATGTTGTAGTGTTTTCGTTAATGTTGTAGTGTTTTTGTTAATGTTGTAGTGTTTTCGTTAATGTTGTAGTGATTTTGTAATTTGTAATTGCTTTGCGTTAATGTTGTAGTGTTTTCGTTAATGTTGTAGTGTTTTTGTTAATGTTGTAGTGTTTTCGTTAATGTTGTAGTGATTTTGTAATTTGTAATTGCTTTGCGTTAATGTTGTAGTGTTTTCGTTAATGTTGTAGTGTTTTCGTTAATGTTGTAGTGATTTTGTAATTTGTAATTGCTTTGCGTTAATGTTGTAGTGTTTTCGTTAATGTTGTAGTGTTTTTGTAATTTGTAATTGCTTTGCACCTCACGGCCACCGTATCAAAGCCATGGAGCTTACTCACCTAAATTAAAGCTAGCCATTTCATTAATAGGCAGTTTTATTATTAAGCAGTTTTGTTTAACTCTTTCAATCCTATTTAAATCGTTCCTGAACGAGGATTTGAGGTTGTATTGTCGGATGTAGTGGGTTGCCGTAGTTTTATTGAAGAAGGAGGAAATAATGACTCCAAAGTTGAAAATGAGTCTTAAAAATAAAGCATGCACTATTTAGTTATTGATTTTGGCCCTGGGGCAACAGTTTGGTAGATAATTATCGCAGACAGTCTGTTCTTTGGTGTTGCCCAGGATGAGTGTTTGTAGTACGCCTCCTTCTTTTGATCTTTGTTGTTGTTTCAGGCCAGTCGATGTTTGGTTCAGTTCGGAACTCACCAGCAGAGCTTTGCTGGTGTTGCCCTGGTCAGATCTAAATTTTAAGTAGTTTTGCGCGGATTGTTTCGATGTAGGAAAAAAGAAATCACTGGATTAAAAGGAAACTAATTGAGACATTTTCAATCTATGGCAAATTTTGTATTTTACACCATTTACAGAAAGACTTTATAGACTTAATAAGAGTTGGTATATCAGAATTATGCTTTATTTCTTTACATTTACACACACAAATAATTGTTTTGTAAATATACCAACATATAACATAGGACACTTTAAATTCCTTCTGATTCCCAAAGGTTTAGTTCTTTGGACATTTGATTTGAAACCACGTGGTTCGTTAATGCTTTGTTTACTTTCACACGCATGCTTAATACGACAAGATGCACGATATAAAATATACATATAAGCACCAGTATTAATTAAGTAGCTCACGATCAGCTCAACATTTTCAGAAGTGACAAACTGACGAAAGTCACATCTTTAGGCCTCAGCCTCCTGATCTAAATAGATGCAGGACGTACTGAGGTGAAAACCTGTAAAAGTGTTGTGTGCGGGCATTTGTTCCGTTTGTTCCGTATCTTTGTGAGCTCGACTGCATTTGAATTTCAATGTGGCTATCGCCTGCATGGAATACATGGGGTGTTTGTGCACGGGCCTGCACCATGTGCGCATGTGTGTGTTTGATTGCTTTAGTCACACAAGCAGTCTCCCACACACATTGCTCTGAGCTTTGAGTGGGCGAAGGCCACTGTGGAGCTGATAGGGGAGACGGAAAAGCGAGAGGAGATGGAGGATGAGCAGGAGAGAACGAGACAGAGCGAGTTGATAATGAAAAATTGAAGGCAGCAAGGAAATGAGATGTAGGTTTGCACTCCAGAGCCATAGTGTTCGCTGTGAAAAAAGCATACATCTCCCTGGGGGCTTGGGTTTCTTCTACCCCCTTTGAGGTTTGCGCTTCTCATTTCTCAGAAGTAGAGAAAGGAGGCCTTAAAGACCACAGAAATATCTCATTACCATCATGTCCTATATGTAATTGCTCAAAGTACTTCCATGATTATTTAAAGGTCTCGTCAGTAACACAAAATCATTTTCATTATTTCCAAACTATAAATGTGTTTTTTTTTTTACATTTTGTACAAACAACAGACATATTGCGTGGACAAAATCTTGCTTTACTCACTGATGAGCTCAGCACCAACAATGTGCTCTGCTTTGTTGTTTACAAACACCATCACCATGATTTTATTGTCACTGTATCTGCATAAATATCTTCTGATCTTCATACGCACAGATTTACACGTCTGTTTCAACACATTATTGCACGTGGCAGACGGATTGCATGAGATGGGTCAGAATTTGTATTTACACTTCGACTATTGTCATTGTGATTTGTTGTTATCCCATGTCACTGCAAGACTGATGATAAAAAAGGCGACATGGTTCTTTGATAGCATAGCAGATGTCTGCGGAGGATGGCTAAAGCTCTTCAAAGCAATCTCCTACATTCATTGTTTATTGTAATGTTGGTGAGGTAGAGGCCTAAAGCAGTGGCCTCAGTCTGGGCAGACCTGCTCAGATGTGAAAATGTAACAAACGTTATTTATTGATGCATTTTACCTTTCCTTCCCTTTTTTATGTTTATATAGACAAAAGCTTCCTGTGAACAGGCGCTAAAAACTGGCAGGTTTGCTATAAAGATTAAACACAAGGCATCTGGTTCACACCAATGTGTGCAAATTGTCTATTTTAAATGAATAAAATAATGCAGTGCTTCTAATAGGATTGATTTTTGAGGTTATACTGCTTTCTGTATGCCTGTTTTTGACTTCCTCTCTGAACACCTGCTTTTATTTTCCTGGTGATTAGACGTAAGCTATGTGTGTGACATGTTGTTTTTCTTTTGGATCAACATTAGGGATGATCTCTTGAGACGTTGTTCTGGTAAAGACTGATTTTTGGTATCTGTTGAGAGTCTGATCTGCTGATTTATCTCTAATGTACACTTCTCACTATTGCAATCTTATTCTAATCTGCATTTCTTTTCCATGCTGTGGAGGAACGCTCAGTTTGATCACCATAAGTCAGCCTGCCAAAGATTTTTTGAAAATGTCGACAATGAGCTCTCGCACACCTTTAATGTTAAAGAAGCAACTGAAATATTGCAGCAATGACTCACTATTAACATTATTTAAAATCATTCAAAGCTGTCTGCAATGATGTGGATTAATTTATGCTTGAATCTGATAAATTGACCTACTTTCTGGCCTATCCTTGTTATCTCACCATTAGGGACATCTCATGTGGCATTCATCTCCAGTTAGGTCATTTGCAGTGACATTGCAGTGGTAATGCCACTGCAAAAGGACCTGGTTATTCTACAGGTGAACATTGGGAATGCCACAACCTTTACCCCAGTACTATGCAAGATAAAACGATTTTATTTGTGCAGCTCATCTTTGATAAATGAGCTGCACAATTGGAGTAACAAAAAACTTCACTTTTTGATATTCCAATTAAAGGACAGCAGAAATGTTAGCCAGACAAAATAACATTATGCTTGATCAATTTATGACAAAGAAATTGATGGATTTATTAAACATTTATTGCCATCACTTTTCATCTCATTAAATGACACATAAGACCACAAGAAAGGATTTTAAGTTCATATCACCATTCATTGGCCAGAGGAACGGTTTGTTGCCATGGAGATGCTTGACTCAGGCTGACTGTGGAGTCACACTGATTTCCTTTGCAAGTTTTTCTACTGCTGGGCATCAAGGGATGTAAAAGCTTCCTCTCCCTCCTAAGTACTTTTGGATCTCCCAAATAATAAAATACAACTACAATAATACAGTAATACAATACAATACAATAATACAATACAATAATAAAATACGACAACATGAAAAATACCTTTCTGGTTTTCATTATTTTGTACTAAACCAAAATCACAAAATAATACCACAAAAAACTCTTTAGTTTAGTTAACCTGTTTTATTTTGGATCTGATAAATTAGAGCTGTATTAAAACACACAATTGAAATGATGCTAATAACGAGACCTGTGTTTTCCTTAAATACATTATTAGATTGAACTAACAGTTAAACACAATACAAATAAATACAACTAAAATGTGTATGCATTTCAATATTATGAAAAATTACTGATGTATCTCTAATTTAAAGGATTTTTTTATATAATTCAGGACATTCTTTTGGCAAACTTAACAAAGTTGCTGTGTTCAAAAAAGTAACATTCAGAGGAAAAATTTTAGTTCCATACCATATTTCTTTTTATTTTTTTCTTTGCTCATTTTCTAGTCTGTGGGGACATCCATGGTCAATTCTTTGATCTTATGAAGTTGTTTGAAGTGGGAGGATCGCCAGCCACAACACGGTACCTGTTCCTCGGGGACTATGTTGACCGTGGCTACTTCAGTATTGAGGTGAGAATATGTTTTTGTATGTGCAGAAAGGAAAAATAACTATTGTTAAAAGTAGTGAATGCATGCTCTAAAATAACTAAATCTATGCTTGTCTGTCTGTTTGCTCTGACAGTGTGTTTTATACCTTTGGTCGCTGAAAATCCTCTATCCAAAGACGCTATTTTTACTTCGTGGAAATCATGAATGTCGACATTTGACAGAATATTTCACCTTCAAACAAGAATGTGAGTACCTTCTCAGGGTTCAACACGTTGCTTTTGAGGCTTTTCTTCTAGTCTTGGCACGCTCTTGTATGGCCTGCAGCATGTCTGGAGGAGCTAATCCACTATAGTCTAGCACATGTGACAGTATGAAAGGTTGGAGTTTTCTGTCAACAGATGAAAATTTGATGTTGATAGCTAAATGTTTTAGTGAAAAATATGAGTTGAGATTTAACATAAATTCTCATACGTGCAGCTGATCCATGATTTTGTCTATCAGGTAAAATCAAGTACTCAGAGCAGGTGTATGACTCGTGTATGGATGCATTTGACTGCCTTCCTTTGGCTGCACTCATGAACCAGCAGTTTTTGTGTGTCCATGGAGGACTCTCACCTGAAATACACACCTTAGATGACATTAAAAAGGTAATGGAGAGACAGTAGAACGGCGTCCGCCACGTAACGCTTTGTTATTTTTGTATTTTTATTTTTTATTTTTTTGCCTTAAAACGTTTCTCTTCTTCGTGTAAAGTTGGATCGGTTCAAAGAGCCGCCAGCGTTTGGGCCCATGTGTGACCTGCTCTGGTCTGATCCTCTGGAAGACTTTGGAAATGAGAAAACCCAGGAATACTTCAGCCACAACACAGTGCGAGGTTGCTCCTACTTCTACAGGTGAGCAGCACAGGAATAATGTGGGTTTGAGGGTAACCTCCAAAGGAGGTTAAAAGTGGTGAACTTTATATCTGATTTGTAAATTCTTGTTTGGCAGTGATTTGTTATTTTACAGTCTTTTTTATTGATTAGGTTTTTGCTTGTTGGTTTTTATAAAAGCTAAACTACTTGTCTCTTGTTAAAAACATGGACAATTCAGATTTAACCTGAAAAAAAATCACTAATGACATAATTAGTCTGTGTCCTGCATGGATACTCCATTGATGCACCTCATTTTCAATTGATATTATTACTAACAATATGCACAGAGAAAACCATACCATACCATATAGAAGTCGGCCACAGAGCTGATTGCCCCATCCTGTCAGGTTTGACTCACCTGGCTGTATTTATCTACAACCAGATGATTTCTCACAAATTTTGGTCCTCCTAAACTGACACTTACAGGAGGTCCTGATACGAGGGATATGAATATTTTTATAACAATTTTTCCACTTTAACACGATCATTTTCACATCTGATACCTGGCATTTAATCTACCTAAAATTCAGAATTACTGTTGTTTATGAATTCAAGTCAACGTTCATGAGTATAACTTAAAACATGAAAATGTGCTATCTTCATTGTTTTTAGAATTACTTAAACACAATTAGGGTATATTTAGCTGTCTTAAAATATAACAATGCATTCATATGCGCATTTCAATCACTTGACAGAAGGATTTTGTTGGTTGCTTGCGACAGCTTGTTGGGAACAGACATTCATGGTTTAAAACCTTTTATCACTGAAGGAAACAGAAAACATGAGTGTGAGACCATTTTAAGTCCTTGCTTAAAGAAAGAGTACCACCGCTTTTTTCTGTTACCTTGTAAATGCTGTGACAACACGGTACCTATAGTACAAGACCAATACTAGTTTGTACTGGTAGAAACACTAGTACGAACACTAGTCTACTAGTTTTCTACTAGCAAAAACTAGTAGAAAAGTCCTTTTATACTGAACTCAGTTTGAGAGACATCTGTGTAGTCATTGTTATGAAGCCACAGTAAATATAAACACAATATTAAGAACCGCTAACAGCCTCTTGTCTGTAAAGATCCCTGGGTATTAAAATATTTAATATTTAAGCCTGCATTGCTCTTTATGCCTGTCATAAAGTCCAAATACTACAGTGACCACAGTCACTTGACTCATGTGGCTGTTGTGTCTGCAGCAGCACTTATGAGTTGCAGGTCACACTTCGCAATAAATTGGACTGCTTTAAATTATGGTTACACAGGTTTCCTTGAACACATCATTTTTACTTTTATTAGATTGAGGAGAACATCAAAAATCAAAGAAGAGAACCGTATATAAATAAGATCAAATTTTTTACTGATATCTGGTGACCAAGTGGTGACTAGAGATTAAAAATAGATATTGAGATTATAATCTATTCATAGACATCAAATGCAAGAAAACAAAAAGCTCATAAAGAGATGGAATGATTTAATGGTTGGGCAAGAAAAAGGAGACTCAAAAGTATTTGGATCAGTCAAGTCAGGCCAAAATAATAAGAGGTGAGAGCTGACCTGATATTGCTGTGGGATGGCAGGGAGCTGGTGGTGGAGAGGGGAAGATGTTAGGAGGCAATTATAGTGAAAATATTCTTAATGAAAGCTCAGGACCTGAACCAGATTGGCTCCGGAAAAATCTGAAAGACGTCCTGGGTTCCTTCAGAGGGGAATCACAGTCCAGGCAGGCGTGTGCTGCTAAAGATCATATTACAGCTAACATTTAATTTTCTCTGATTTTTGCAAGGACTTCTGGCAGTTTCACAAGAGACACAACAATGAGTACAGGCATGAATATTTTTATCCGTTATTGCGCTTTGTACTCTTCTCAGGGATTTTCTCTTTTTCAAATGATTTCAGAAAATGTGCAACTACTTCAAGGAAACAGGTTTTATCCTCATAAATGAGCTTCTCTGGACACAGAACATCATTTTGTGGTTGGCTGGATATTAAAGCAACTTAGTTCAACACAAAAGGCCTCTTTTTATTACATTTTTTTAACAGAAGACTGGAATGCTAATAGCATTAGCACTGCCATGGGGGAAAATAAAATTCATATTTCTTATCTTCATCTTACTATTTATGTTATCACAGCAGCAAGAATCACTTTAAAACTCCTCAGTTTAAAGGGTAAGTTTTTTAGGATTCATGTTTAGATTTTTCTCATGTGGAAAAGATAATGAGGATAATGCTTGTCTATTCCAGCTCATGGTAACAGATAATACATTGATAATTTTAAAAGGTTAAGTTTAATAAAACATGACATTATGACCACTACAAACATAAATGATGCTGCTATGAGTAAAATGGTAACCTAAAAGTCAAAGTACTTAGTTAATAGCGATCAAAACAATCCGGATGCCTTAGATGAATAAAACAAAACGTTCTCTCTTCCACCAGAGTGAAATGGTCGCCGACTGGTTTTCAGTGAGATGGGAACTCACTAGTGAGGATTGTTCTCTACATGTGTGGAGGATGCTGCTATTATAGTCATCGATCTCCCCTGGCTTTGTTCTGCCTTCACTCTCTAACACACCTCTCCGTCATTATGACTCTCAACATCTGTACATTGTGGATGCAGCACAAAGTACCAAATTCTAGTAGGGAATTATGATGAAACGCCAAAAAAAAAAAAAAAAAATCTGTTTCAAACACATACAAAGGCAAGGTTAAGATATGATGGCAACTTCATGATGACAGTGTTTTGGGTTGGAAATCAATTGAAAACTTAGAAATAATTCTCCATTAATCTAAATACCTTTGATAATCTGAATTTACTGAAGTAGTAATAATTCAGCAGCATCTGGAAAGCGAATCAGAGTTGATGGAGAGAGCAACGCACTGGAAGGAAACTTGTTAGAGGTTGCATAAGGCCTGATTGTGGAGTTGAGGTTAACATATAAGTTATGCTACAATGGAATGGTTTAACTCAAACCATATGCATGTTTTAAGATGTCCCAGTTAAAGTATAACCCTAAATCTAAGGAATATGTTACGTGACTTAAAAATTGCTCTTCGCTAACATTCTGCATCCTTATATATTGAGGTTGATGCAAATGCAAACCATTTTTCTCAGATTTTACCAATAAAAACTGGAAACCAAAGAAGATTTTTCTTCCACCTCACAACTGTGTCCTACATTGAGTTGTTTAGCCACATAAAGTTACAATTAAATACCATCTATGCTTGTTATTGTACCCTAAAAACAAATGTGACAAAATTACCCATTTTTTAAAGGACACCACTGTGGTTAAACCTAACAGAATCTGACCTTAAGTCATAAGCTAGACTTTAAGAATCTGACTTAAAGTCTAGCTTACATTTCGTCTTGGCTTTCTATCTTTGCTCTCATGTAAGTTTTTTGTGCAGTGGTTACAACAAGATGAACTAAGGAAGATTATTATTATTATTTTTTTAATATTGGGGGAAAATGAGTGCGATGACCAGCACTCACAGATGGATTATCTTAGGTGAAAGAAAGGGAAAAAAAAACCTCTCGGTTTCACACTCACGACGCAGCACTTCCATCCCTCTCTGTCTCTTTCGCTCATACTCACTTGTCAGATTCCTCACTCGTTCTCAGTCACAGGCTCACCAACACATATCATTGTGCGTTTTCACAAAGGAGAGAAAAGGAACAATCGGAGGGCAGCTATCAAGTCCATACCGTGTTTCCTTGCATTAATCGATGAATGTAGTTTGACCAAATGAAATGTGACTAAAATATTAATGTGTGTTTGATTAGTTCATGTGAATACTATTATAGATTTTGAAACAAAGCGAGTTTCAGTCTGACATTAAAATGTGCTGTAGATGTTTTTTAATAGAAACAGTTATATAACGTTCTTTTGAGTGCAGTATCTTGCTGTGTTGTTAAACTCAATGTCAGCACAGAGGAAACCTTAGAACATGTTTCCTTAGCTACGCATGTAATTTAAAGCATATTTTTTCTCCTGGAGGGAGTGTTACCTATGTGACCTAAATAAAAGGGGAAGGATGGCACAGTTTTGCTAGGTGCTTAGGGCACAGCAGTCCCCTTGTTTTTCTTCCGGCATAAACCTTGGAGCACTTTAATATTTTAAACACTGCTGAAAGTTTGATGGGTCCACGGATGGCAGTGACTGCACGGAAGAGCAGCAGAAGACGATTATTAGTGAGAAGGTTTAACTTGGTGGTATTAGGAGTTTGAGTCAATTTTGATATGTAACTTAAATTTCATGAATCAAAATGCAATAATTGTATGGTTTATTCTGCTGGGGAAAAATAGAGGAATAGAGACAGTCTTAAAGAAATGTATAGACTTGTCCAGCAGTAATTTAATGAGCACAATGATTGAGAAAAACAAAAGAACTGAAGAAATTATTGTTAGTGTCACACAGAAGCAAAGATTGATCATAGCTGTAACATGTAGTGATTCCGTTTTGCATTGAAGATTCCAGTGTGACTACTCAGTGTACACACAATGCATTTCCGCTTCTTTTTGTATCCTTATTCTTTGCCTTCACAGTAGGACACATTAATCTGGAAACACAGAATTATGATCAGTGCAAACAGTAATTGAATGACTGGAAATTTAAATTAGTGTCCTAAAGATGCTGGAAAAGCCTTTTACAAAAATGATCTATTTATTAAAGTAGCATAATCTCCTGCTGAGAAACAATCAGCAGGAGATTATGGCTACTTATTTATGCCTCCATTTGAGTTCTTTATGCTTTAGGTGTCCTGGTGTCTCTCTGTCTGCGTGAAGCTTGACGCTTTCAGCAAAAAGAAAAAGAAAAAAATGACCCAGTGTGAAAAGCAAGTAACAATAAAAATGATCAAAGACACACATATGTAGAAGATTTAAATAAAATATTTTTTGATTATTTAAAGCTTAAGAAAAATTACAAAGATAAACCATTTTTAAGATAAAAAATTTGCATTTAAAATATACAGGAACAAATTAGCAAATAGAAATAAATAAATACATCCTAAAGCAAAAGTCGGCTAGAAGTCAGCAGCTTCACAGATACATTTTAGCATTAAGTAGCATAATAATACTGTATGATTTTGATTCTTTACTCAAAAGCTAGTCTTAATAGCTCTTTCATGAAGACGCATACACTTCTGAAGGTGCCCTGTAGTGTATCAGGTAGCACAATTTCTGGGAAAGCTTCTTTAAGTCTAGCTAATTTTAAATGAAAGCTTATAAACTAATTAATACTCTCACCACTGCTTCATGTCAGCCGCAGCTTGTTCTTGACCACTGCTCAAGGATGCAGAAATGAATATGGATAACCTAATAGTGATGGCCTTATAGAATATAGAAAAACCAAACACTATATTTTTCAAATATGTATCAGGAGAAAAATCATGCAAAAAGTAAAACAGATCCAAATATGGGAAACTGTAACAATGAACAATTTTAAATAGTTTCTTGCGCTTATTGACTCCATGTTTTTTACTCGGTAAAGTTTAGCTGGGAAATGGGAAATGGGAAATGTAGAGGCGCTCACTCTCAACATTTTCCATTTTTTTCAATAACCAGACACATATTTTTCATTACAGTGCTAAATCAATCTTTCACATAGAGATATTTTGGATATTGTCATACTTACTGTAACATTCACTCATGTCTGTCTGCTGATCAGGTGAAATATCACAGATTTAGTGAAAAGTTGAATCATTTAATGTGTAATCTTTTCCTCATCGGCTGCAGGGTTTATGCATTTAGGAAATAATGAATGCAATGAGAAAAACACTACTACTTTCTCCCCCTCCAGTAAATTCTTTAATGAAAACGTGTAATGTTTTGTCTGAATATATTTGAATGTACTGTATTCATGCCTATTTTTTTAAGTTTCTGCTTATTAAATATCTGTCTTAACTTGACACTATTTTCTAGGATATTTTTTACCCTTCTTAATTATTTTTTTCTGTCAAATGCCTAAACACCTTTGTTTTCTTCTATTTTCCAGTTATCCAGCTGTATGTGAGTTCCTACAGAGCAATAACCTATTATCAATTATCCGAGCACATGAAGCACAAGATGCTGGGTAGGTTGAAACAAAAAGCACGTCTGGGAAAATAATAAAACATTTCTTGACTAAAGACAAATCCAAATTGATTTTTAATTTCTGAATGAACTTTTTTTCTGTTTCTTTCTTCACCTCTTCCTTTCTATGCTGAAGTTACCGCATGTACCGTAAAAGTCAGACAACTGGATTCCCATCCCTCATAACCATCTTCTCTGCGCCAAATTACCTGGATGTTTACAACAATAAAGGTCAGATTTTTTTTTCTAATTTTCTGTTTTTTTTCATTGATTCTTTGTACCTTTTATTACATTAATCTTTGTCTTATTTCTGCACATTAGAGAGTTGCTTTTTGGTGATTTTTGAGTCACAGAAATTGGCCCACTATGACTAGAAGCTTTTAAACGTGTCATACTCGTGCATATTTCTAAGGTCAAATAGAACATATATTTTTCTAAATTGTATTAAAAAAAATTGTAAAGTAGGAGCATATAGGTGTAAAAGATACGTGTCTTAATTAATTATCTCCTATAGTTGAAGTATCCCTGCTCTTTTAAACACATTTAAGTTAAGATTTAAATTTTTTGCACAATTTCACAGATGTTTGCTAAATTCTCCAGGACTCTACAAGCCTGTCAGTTGTAAATAATTACTAAGACATCCTGTGATTTTCCGTGAAAATGATTTCTATTAACAAATTGAAGTGTGTGAGTTAATATAAGTGCATTTAGCTGTGAACAGGCATAATAAAGCATCAGGGAGCCCCCGTTTGTTTGTGTTCTCAGATCTGCATCTTGGTTGCTATGGGCTATGGGAGATGGGGAGCGTGGGAGGGACTGTCAGCATTACTGACTATCTCCATGTGGCTTTATGCCTCTTGATGTAACAGTGTCAGCAATCCCTGGCCTCAGCAAGGCCACCTAGTGGATGAATACTGCATTTTCTTTTCTCTCCCTGTTTCTTCTAATAAACAATATTAAATGTAAACCCAGCCTTGTATCTATAAGAAGGCGTAAGCGTATTCTCTGCCTTCATTTAAAAAGTTGTGATTTTGTGGTGGATTTTAGAGTAACGACGCCAGAAAAGTGAGGTTATTTTTCAATTCATTGCATTTTTAACTAGCTGCTTACAAACAGCTCAAGCTCAGGTCGGATATATTAATATAATTGTTGTGTTGTCGTCACAGTGTCGTTGGCCATTATCTTTCTGGCATAGCGTTAGTGATTAGTTTGCGATTGCAAATAGTCGGCTACAAACTCACACTTACTTTTACTTCAAAGGGAATGCTTTATTAATCTTGACATCACTTTATCATGAAGTTGTGAATTTATAATTAAAAAGATAGACTTCTCATCCCTCAATAGACCTCATATAATTGCATTAATCAGGCAGAAGAATAATTCTCTTGACCTGAAATCTAAATATACAACACCTGTGCCTTTAAGAAATCCTTGATGTAAATTAAGCTTTTATTGCAGGAGCAGAATCTTCCATGTGATCCCATCTGTTATCTTGTGTCTTTGTCCAGTCTAATTGTCACAGCTTCTGTTGTTTTTTGCAACTCTGATTGTAAATAAATCATTTTATTTCAATTTTCACAAAACCTCTACGCTTCTTTTTTAAATCAGCAATGGCAGTACATGTAGATGTCATTAAACAAATTTTTTTTAACCAAATCTTAACAACCAGGTGTTTGTCTTATTCAGCATGACGTAGTTTGATGGTGATTGTATGCAAGGAGCTGGACGTCACACATCATCATTTAGGCGTGTTGGTTGTAAGGAGGAGTCGGGTTCAAGTGGAACATTTTACTCCCCTGTTCTCGCTGCTTCCCTTACAGCTGCTGTACTGAAATATGAAAATAACGTCATGAACATTCGACAGTTCAACTGCTCACCACACCCCTACTGGCTGCCCAACTTCATGGACGTCTTTACTTGGTCCCTGCCATTTGTTGGAGAAAAAGGTAGAAACCTTCCTCGCCTCTCTTATGTTGCCCTGTAAAATGTATCTGCCCCCATTGGATGTTTTACCCTTTTTGTAGCTTGTACAAATCACTTGTGATCAACAAAGTTTGGCTTTTTTGAGAGGAAAAAAAGCCCCGTAACTGTCAAGTGAAAACAGATTTCTGCTAAATAATAATAGTTAAATAAAAACATAATATAAGTGGATGCTCCTCTCAAGTCATTAGATGCACGCTGATCTAGGCAGATGGATTGAACTGAACTCCAGAGGATGTTCAGTGGCTTAGAGATTTATTTTTGTATCCCTCCCCTAGCATATACTTTTCGGTAACCCTTTTCTCTGATTTGCTGATTTCTTTTGTCTTCATGCTGTAATGGTAGCCAGGAATACTGATTAACCAGTGACGTGCTTCCAGAGCCAGGTGTTTTTATACTCAGGTAATCTCAATTCCACTTATTGTGAGACTAACAGCACCAATCGACTAGACCACTGTTGAATTAAGCCAGACACTTTGAAGGGGTTGAACATTTATGCAATTACTTATTTCGTCAAAACAATGAAAATGGCAAAACATCCAAGGAGGTGAATAATTCTTATAGACACTGTAAGGCAGTTTATCTTTATGCCCTGGTTTGTTTTCTGCACCGCTCAGTGACTACCTGCTTCCTGTCCACTCTTTCCTCCACAGTCACCGAAATGTTGGTGAATGTGTTAAGCATCTGCTCTGATGATGAACTCATGAATGATGAAGATGAGATATTTGATGGTGAGAAGTCTAAAGAAGAGCGTTTCATAATTCATCTCTTATATTTCTCACGGGTACATTGTGGGTTCAGGGTTGACCTAGATCTGCGCACGTCGCTGTTCAGAAAGGGAAAACAGCTCAGCAGTTGTTATTTAGGATAAGATTTAAAGCTGCATGTTAGAAAGAAGACATGGAGTGTTGTTTTTCTGATTAAGGTCTAAACCTAATACACAAAAAAATCCTTGTTTATTTTTTTTTATGTATTTAATGAATAAAAATCTTTCAGTGTTTGATCTGTCAGAGTCAACCAAAGTGGCAAATTCTGATTTCTGTCTTAATGATTGATGCATCTCCAGTCATAAGTACATATCGTTGCATTTTGACTTGATAAAAAAAATAATTTCTCAAAATTGACATAACAGGAAAATAATAAAGTATTATTATAATATGTCTATAACCGCTGTGAATGGATTACCTCTGCTTGTTTGCAGCCAATGCAGCCGCGGCTCGCAAAGAGGTGATCAGAAACAAGATCCGTGCTATTGGAAAAATGGCCAAAATGTTCTCAGTTCTCAGGTAGACGTTTTGCTGAAGAGTGTGCTAGTGAATGGAGATATAATTGTAGTGTACATCTTGAAACACTGACATTATATAAGGTCTGTTCTGTATGTGTGCGTGTGTTTGTGAGTGGGGAAAGTGAGGGCAAAGTGTTTTTCTCCAGTCTGATCTGGGTTCAGCATAGCTTTCTGACCTGCTTGCTTGTTTCTGTTCTTCCTGCAGAGAGGAGAGTGAAAATGTGTTGACGCTTAAGGGCCTGACGCCCACTGGCATGTTGCCAAGTGGGGTTCTCTCTGGAGGCAGACAGACACTGCAGAGTGGTGAGCAGAAGGCTCGGCCTAAGTCTTTTTCTCCAGCACTGGTTCTCTCTCTTTTTTTTCATTTCGGTTCGTTCTTGTACTCATCAGCATTCTCATCTTTTCCATTGCCTTTATCTATTTGTCTATCTGTCTCTTTCTCTGAACCGCCTTAAATAAAAAGCAGCCAATAAATGCTGTTTTAGTCTCTTGTTGGATCTTCCAATGATATATTAATCCAAACCTTATGGGGTATAATTTAGAGTTTTCTGCTGTCTATTTTCAGCAGCTAATGTTGAACCCTTATGGATTTTTAAGGGTTCTGTGACAAAGTTATTTGCAGTCATTATCTTACTTGTAGCCGCAGCTTATCAACTAAGGCCAAAATCCCATCTCCATGAGACAACAAAAGTTTAGTTTGGACTTGTTTTGAAGGTGGTCGAAATATGCTTATCCTCGTGTAGACTTAATAGCATTTCTACTGAAACAAAATAACACTACAACATCTTAATCAGATCTAAAAATGTTGAAAATAAAAGTTCTGAATTTTGATGTTGTAGTATTACTTTTAACAAGCCCTGACACTCCCTTCAATGTGGCTGAATAAACACAGTTCTGCAAAGAAGCACTAAACAAATTTCCTCCAGAGAGATGCAAAGACACTTTGCCAATTAACACATCGTGCTTGATAGCAGTTGTCACCAGGGGTGGCACAGCTAGATAATAGGTTTAGGGCGTAATTACTTTCTTACATCAGGTCAGGTAGATTTGAGCAGATATTTTCCACCATCAAAAGAAGTCATCATCATCAGCAGTTTTTTCAAATTATTTGGGTTATCTTTGACTGATTCAATTGTTTTGATGATCTAAAACATTTCAGTGTGACAAAATTATCATAGATACATAAGGTTGCTTGTACTGATTGGTCAAGCATAAACAGCTCTGAGAAATGATTTCCAACTGAAAATTAGAAATACAGTATAATTTGTCCACCATTATTGTTTTGAAGACATTTGAGAGAGATCATATGCGTGACAACACCTCCCTTATGCGGTCGTCCTGCTCTGTATTTAAGAACAGTAAAGCGAATGTGAAAAAGTAGTTTCTGTAAAACAGGGTGCCACTAATTCAGCACAAGCAGAAAATAATTATGGAGCTGAAATTTCCAATCTTTGACATCTGATCTTACATTGAGTTCATAGTCCAACACATAGTCACATGGACATTTTTATTCACAAAAGAGTGTGAATAAAAATAAAAATGCCTCTACCATCCCGGGTGTCCACTTCCCCCATGCGTCCTCCATTTTGCTTTTACAAATCGAGAGAATGCCGCTGCATACAGCCTTCCTCCAGGGACAACAATGTTTGACTGTCTTTGTAGTCATTCAGTGCCGAATCATGCAAATGTACATAATTCCGCACCACATCTGATAAATGTTCCTCAAAAGTATTCATGCGCCCTTCGGATGCAAAAACAGGAGAGTGGAAGCTGACGGTTAAAGCGAAATATCAACACTGATGTCGTAGTGCATTTCAGCATAAAACACGGCAACAAACTTCAGGCCAATCACGCAACTCACCGCAAAGAACCATGTGCAAAATAGAAAAGGATGCAGATGCAATTTTCATCACACGACTGAGCTAATTTCAGCCAATTTCAACACCTCGGATGAAATGTAACTAGGATAAGTGTTTTCTTTGGGTTCTCTAACAATGTAGCAACTTCCACACTGAGAATGTAGTATAAGGTGCTTATGTATTGTGTTTTCAATGATTGGAAAAGTGGTAAATGGTCAAATGTTTTGAGAATTGCAACAGCTTTTATCAGGAGGACCAGGTGAGTTTATTCAGATAAGGACACTCCTAAGCAATGATATAAATTGTTTCATCAGACATGCAGAAACAAGTACAAATCATTAAAAGTAATTCAGACGCTCTCACATCTTTGTTTGTCATCTTAGCGCCCTGCACTTTCCATCATCTCATTTCTGTGTCTCTCTTCGTGGATCTATTTGTGTGACTTTTCATGAAAAGTTTCTAACCCAAGATTGACACTAACTCAGTTTTAATGCATGGCGCTCCTCTGAGTTTGGCTTCAATAACAGTGAACATGTACAGCTCATCTGTCCAAATAACATGAGTCGCCTTCTCCCTGGGGCTGCGTTGTACATTTGCATGGCTTTATCAGGAGTAACCTGCTCCCCTCCTCCCCCCTTCAGCCACCATTGAAGCCATTGAAGCCATCGAGACGCATGATGAGGACAGAGAAGGTAAAACTGGTGCTCCTCTTCCCACTGCTTTAATATGTTATCAGGGTTTCCCGCTATATAATATTTCTAGATAATAGTCGAAACAACATGAGTCCACGCTTAGCTTTTCTATGTTCATAGAGCTCCAACTTATTGTGAAGTTCATCCAAGTAGAGTTAGAACATAAGAGAAATGTTCTTTTTAAAAAAAAATACTTGCTGATTTTATGGAAATAAAGCAAAAATAATAACAGAGTAGATTTTAACTATTTTCTAATGGGAAGAAGTTACATTAGAAACTGTTCTCAAGATGAATAATATCTATCGAATAACTTGCTTTCCAACAGTATCGTGTCTGAGTCACACATGTGTAAAATGTGTGTAAGGGGTTTTAGATCAAGATATGCAGAAAAAGTCTCCTCTTCATACACCCTTTTTTGCCTCTCTTTACAAGAAGCACATAGAAAATCTCACCCATCATAGTTTGCAGTGAGTTTATAGTAAATCTACTTTTCTATATTGTCACTTTATTTATTGAACATTTCTCATATTTGGATTGTAAAAGCTATTTAATTTCTTGGGGATGGGGAACAACTTTGATCATAGTTTTATTTTGCAATTTAAACATTGCTTATGAGGCAGTGACTCACAATTGATAATGATGATGATAAAGGTAATTAGCAAAGTGAAGTGTAATTATTATTCTTGATTGTCTCTCCTAGATATGATAACACTTTTGATGCAGCTAACACTATGAAATCATGACATGTTTGGGCACATGAAGGATATATCATATATCATATCATAGCTTTTTTTTTTACTTGCACTTACAATGGCTGCCAGGCGTCTGCATTCACTCATCATGGACATGATTGCCATAACAATTTATTAATATAAGATGGACATTACAACATTTAGCAACATAAAAGAGGAGAATTAAGTTCACAGGTTTGAATTCATGTTGGATTTTCTGTTAAAATTATACGTATTACCTCAAATGTTTGCATGCTCATCTTGACAAATATTTGAAAACTATTTGAAAGCTTTTTTTGTAGTCATCAGAAAGCTTCTAGCACATTTTTATCTGGACATTTGGAAACTCCTCTTATCAAAAACGGTTGACCACATTTTTTTATTGACTGACTTCCTGGCAGGGGCCGGGCTTTTAAGCACATTCCACACAATAACCTTAACTTTCTGCTTCACTTGCAGAAGGTTCTGGTAAATTGCACAAAGTATGTGGAATAAATAAGACAGAGGAAAACATCTAAACTCTTTAGCTTCCCCTTGCTAGCTCTTGTTTTTGGTATGTTGTGCGATCAAGCCACCATGGAAAACTAATTGTCCAAAATGAACTATGAGAAGCACAAAACTAATGCAGTCCATGATGGGTGCATGTAAACTGTCTGATACATTAACACGACTTGCGGAATACCCTTAGATTGTTGAGTAACAGAACCCTTACCCTCGTTTTTCCTCTTCTTCAGCTATTCGTGGGTTCTCCCCCCAGCACAAGATCACCAGCTTCGAGGAGGCTAAGGGCTTAGACCGCATCAACGAGCGCATGCCACCTCGCAAGGACGGGGTGAACCACGTGGGCCACTCCATGGGCAAGATGAATATGTCGGAGGCAAACGGCACAGAAGACAACAGCAACATCCAGTAATATGTTGTCTGAGCCACGGAAACTGTGCCGCCGTTACAGGCATGCAGGAAGACTTTGCTTAATGGGAAATTCAGGCCTCAGAACACAGAAATCAAACAGGCCTACCGCTAGAACATGAAACCTGCAGCAAATCTAAACACTGGGCGACAAGGTCATTTATTTCATGACTGCATGTCATTGCACTGTTAGGGGGAGGGGGGAGCCGGGGTTCACAGCAAAGGGGCAGGGATGGAGAGAGACCCACAAGCTGCAGCAAAGAAGTGCTTTTGGAAGTTGTGTCCGACCGTAGTTTCCCTTCTCAATTCGATTACAGACTGAATTGTTGGGAGTTTTTTGTGCTGCGAGTGCTGACACACGTGTGCTACTTCATTGCAGGGCCTGACAGAAGACATGAGTGCAGTATCCATATCACACAAATCATTTTAATGTTTTATAAAAGTATTTATTATGAATCACTCACAAATGCACATCAAAAGGAGAATGATCTACTTTATCTTATTGTTTTTGCTAGCATTAGGTCACGTCACTTTGCGAGATGCAACGCGGAAAGGAAAAAGAGACGCAAATATGTCAAATGTGTACCTCTTCGAACTCTGCAGCACACCATCTTATCGGTGAACTTAAATTTATTGATTAACCTTGTTGTAAGATGCTGCCAACCTGCAGGGGGAAAAAAAAGGAAGTCGGGGTTCTCGTGTCATGGACAAATCCACTGCAGACCCAGATCCACCGTGGATATGTTTTAGTAACCTCCGGCATTGCCTGGTTCCTTCTCTCCTCGACATCTGCCATCTTACAGGATCACAGAAGCTGGAGGAAAAGAAGAGGTGATTTAGAAGACACAGTCCTGCTGTTTGCTGATGCTACCTCAGCACCCCGGATTAAACACAGAGATTTGACTTCAAAATATATAATTTACTCCTTTTGATTTCAGTCTTATGGTTATTCATGTCTCTTCCAAATGAGCATTTTACGTAAGCATGGGCTGGTTTAAGCTTCTCACAACATTCACACAAAGTTTTGAAGCAATATTGTGTAATTTAATCTAACTACCCCAATTTAAAAAAGAAAACAGAAAAAATAAAATAGAATTTATTTTGCAGGGACACTGATGTAAATGCATTAGAGTTACCTGGAAGGTCATCTTTATCCGTAGTGCTGGCAAGTCAGCAAATGCAACAAATATCCCTACTGCTGCTGAAATAATAAATTGTCTAATATTTTTTATCAATTTTTTTTGCTATATTTACTTTGTTTCTTAGATGTAAGGAAAACTATAGACTTGAAAAACTGAATTTAGTAATGGTCTACTTTGTAAGTGCTTATTGCACCGAATTATGTTTTTGAGTAACAGAAGTATAAAAAGTAAATATTAGCTGATTAGTTAGTAATGCTGCGGCCTCCTGCTTTACAGTATGTTGTTAGCAGTGAGAAAACCGTGGTTTTTACTAAGTATTTCCAATTTGCCCAACTTGATATCTTGTATACAAAATGCAGTACCTCTTTCAACCAGCCCATGAATGGCGGCTGCAGCAGATGTGGATGAGCAGCATTGATTACTCTATTCCCTGAAGAGCCAGAAAAAACTCTTGCCTCTATGGCACTTTCCCTTCTATTAATCTCACTTCAAACTATCCCTAGTGTGATGGAAAATTTAATCAGTTTCAAAGTCGCCATTTTTTTATTAAGTCATGCATGACATAACTTAATACACATAACCAACCCATGCCTAATTTCATATCAGAACAGTTTCATGTTAAAAACCAACTTCACCTTACAAATTCTTATGAAAATCATTGTGGTTTTTTTCAGGATAATTAAGCTTAATTTCTGTCTCACAATAACCTTTCTTCCCTTTGGCATTAACGCAGCTTTCAGAGGAACACAAAAGTGACGTTGAATGTCGAGACATACCTTGGTTTCGAGATATTAATAAACTGTTATTTATTTCCTGCTTCTTGCTAAAGAAATGGCAAGAACACAAACAGTGACTTCAGCATACATCAGCATCCTGCAAATTTTTGCATCTTTTACTTTTCCTAAACATTCTAAGATTTTATGCTTGCAAAATGTGACAAGAAAGGAATTTGTAGACGTTCACCAGGCATTGTTATGTTTCAGTTAATCATAAACAGCATTAGTACTGGTGTTCTTTGGATTTCACAGCCTTCGATTAATCATAATGGGATGAGGGCAATGGCCACTCTAACAAACTACAGTTTTGGAAAATCTTTAACCCAGCACTGATTTATTCATGCTCAGGCCCTTCTTTGAAATTTTGACTCTGGTGGTTGCCGACATTTTCGCCACTTTCTGACCTGGTGTAGATATCACAGCAGTTTGTTTGGAATCCCATAGCCTGTGTAGACTCAGATATTTTTTTTTTAAATAGAGAAAAAAATGAGAAAAGATCGTTTTAAAACTATATATCTGAAGTAGTCTAGCAGGACTTTAAAGAATAGGTTTACGGCAAAATGCCTTTTCATTTTTGAAAAGATGTATCATTAAATGAGTAGCTAATCTGTAATACTTTCCTTATGAAAAAAGTATACAACAGGCCAACATTGAAAATTGAATCAACTATTTACTCAAACGTTTTTTTCCTGAATATTTTTTTTAATTTATTTTTACTATAGAACATGATAAATTTGGAGGATTTGATATTAAATAAAAGCTGAAGCCTCACTGTGAGCTAAATGCAATTGATCACTATTCCCAAACAGTGTGTGAATCTAGAATACCTCTAGAGTAGGACACATCCTGAGTAAAATGTCTAAGTTGGAATGATAAATATCTTTGATGCCCACCTTGCAACAAATTTCTTAAATTTTCTGTCATTCGTTAATGTTTTCTTGGTTTTGATGCCATTTTTCTTTTCAGTGATAAAGGTGTGTGAAGTAAAGATGGACAAAAAGTGACTTAACACAGCATCTATGGTATGGAACGCATCAATGCATGCAATTAAGTTCCTAGTTGTTATGTGAGATTATAATTGTGATAGATAGTTGTGTTTCAAATAGTAAACTTGAATTCATTTATTTTTGGATTATATTTGTAGTTTTGTCTTGTTTTATAAATTTTATAAATAGGCTTCCTTTGGTTGTTTTTGGTCATTTTTGTTTGGTTTCATTTTGTTATTTACTACCACTGCTTTTAATTTTATATTGATTTCTTGTATGCAGAGATGCCCTTCTAAGGTGTAAAGCCTTGTGCTATATATACATATTTTTTTTTCTGTTGTACTAATGTACAGAAAATGTTCAATAGTGTGAATGAATATAATCTCAGTGAAAAGCTACTCTTTCAGGCTGCCAAAGCATGATAGCATGGTTTTCTCAAATGTAAATGAATTGGACACACAGACAAATCAGGTGTCACACATTTAACAGGAAACATTGTAATCTGGTTATATTTACTGCTGATGTTATTGCTACAATTTAGCTTACAGTTCTTTTCATTCCTTGGTTTCTGGTTCTCGTATAGTCAAAATGCATACTTCAACAAAGAGATATAATGGATTTTATCTTGCAACATTTTTTTATCTATGGAGATATGTTTTGGCATTTGACTTCCTAAATAATACACACACTGTAAGCATGCCCTATGGGACAAATCACATTTTTTTTACTCTTGAATAAAATATGCATGAACAAATTGTGTTGTGCAATTCTTTAACCCCCTGGTGGAGTAATTAATGTGCTCTTCCACCCTGCAGTTACTTGTGAATAAAACCCTATAATTCTGAAGCCGGTTAAAAGTATTATACTTGATTTTTTTTCTCACATTATAATGGTATCCTAGGATCCTAAATCTGATGTAACTAAATGCAGTTGCTAATATAATTGTATAGCTCTCCTAAATCTGAAGATTTAAAGAGATCCTTCCCATATAGTGGTTTGCATTAAAACAAACTGAATTATGTATTGAGACGATGACTGAGTCATTTTCATGCCTTTGCAGAAATATTAAACTGTTTCCTTTTTTCATCAACATATTTCACAAGGTGGTAAGCACCAATTTGTGGGTATTACACACTAATTGGTTAGAAAATGTAAAGTGTGAACTGCAAAGTTTTAGTTACTCAGTACTTTGACTTTTTTAGTTGTGATTTTATAAGGCAACATTAATGACTGAAGAAAATAGCGTGGTTTGAACCTGATAGAAAATCTGAGATACTGTCAAGAGAAAAATTAAAAGTGCCACACCCAAAAATTCAGAAAGGTGAAGACTGCTAAAAAGAAAACCTATACTTTTTATAAGAAGAGACATAAGCATAACCTCCATGATACATTGCAGTGATGTAGTTACTCATGCAAGGAGCCCAGCTTAAAACTGTACAGTATTCTCCATAAATCAACACATGGCTTTATGGCTTTATTAATTTTATGCAATATTTTTGGGAGAAACATTTCATTTTTTACATATCACATATTACAAAGAGATTCATAATAATTCGGACTGTCAATTTTATATTATTGAACGATACTATTTATATATGTCCAATAATAATTTTTTCGACTAGGTTTTAATTTATGGAGATAATTATGGTCGTACTATTTATGAACCAGTTAAAAACAACAAGTACCAAAATGGATTCTTCAAATGGATTGTCATGTTCCAATACTGAATACATTTCAAAGTCATAAATGAACAAAATCAACAACAACGAATTTCTTCCCCCTTTTTTACTGAAAATTAAATTTTTGTTAGGTTTATGATATGTGCTTGCACCTGATGGTTTTGCTCAATAATTTTAACGTGTCCTCTAAGGAAAAAGACGGTCAGGTGTATCTCCATATTCCTTACTAATGTACACAATACTATGGAAGCCCATATCCGCCACTGTGTTTAAAAAAATAAATAAATAAATATATATTTTTTTTTTCTCATTATAACGACATTATATATATATATCTATATATATCTAATATATATTAGATATATATAGATATATATAAGATATCTATATATATATATATATATCTAGTACTATCTCAAAATAGATTTTATATATATATATATATAGATATATATCTATATCTATATATAGATATATATCTATATATAGATATAGATATATATCTATATCTATATCTATATATAGATATATATATATAGATATATATATATATAAAATCTATTTTGAGATAGTATCTCAAAATAACGAGATAGTATCTCATTATAACGAGATAGTATCTCAAAATAACGACATAGTATCTCAAAATAACGACATAGTATCTCAAAATAACGAGATAGTATCTCGTTATAACGAGATAGTATCTCATTATAACGAGATAGTATCTCGTTATAATGAGATACTATCTCAAAATAACGAGATACTATCTTATTACAATGAGATAATTATTTTTATTTTTTTTAAACAGAGTGGCGGAAATGGGCTTCCATAGAAATGGGCATCCACACAACACAAAGTCAACGGCATTTTAAACGTGTCCATCAACCGGAAATGACATCACACGGTCTCGCCTCCACCTTTTTTGTCAATCAAAATCTCTGGACAGCGCAGTAATTTTTAAGGATGCCCCTTTAATTGCCGATCGAAGCTATCCAGCGATCATTTCCGACGTTTTACGTGTAAATTATGGCCCGACGGCAGGCCCGTTGCAGCCGGACTCCGACCACCACCGGCGGCCAGCGGTACTGGGACTGTGAGTGACTGCAGGCTGCGCCGGCCTAACGTTACGCAGCTGTCTGTAACCGAAGCTCGCCGCTTCGTTTTCTTCCTGTCTCTCCTTTTACCACATGATATTGACGCACATTGTTCTGGCCCGGAGCTGCTGAGTGCCCCCCACCCCCCCCCCCGCCCCCCCCAACAGAGCTGTCATGGACAAAGACGAAGCAGACCGGCTCATAGAGAAGGCCAAGCTGTGTTTACGGTCGGGCCGAAAGGATCGGGGACTGCAGCTCCTATACGAGGCGCAGAAAATCTACCCCAGCACCAGGGCCAGAGGTAAAATTAGCTGACGCACATTTTCTATTACTGCACTCTTGACTTGCTGACCGGGGAGCTTATTCCTGGGCCTGTGTCTGGTGCTGGGAAGCTGGTTTAAAGTTGTTGTGGATTCAGAAAAGCCATTTATCTTTAAACCTTTAGATATGAGTGAGCTTTGTGCTAAAATGTAGATCTGCTCGTTTGTTCCCCCCCTCACAGTTGCCTACTTGGAGACCATCAGGCAGAAATGTATATTAAAGTCTTATTTACTCATGCATTGTGCAGCAATGTCATCCAAACTGCATTATTGCCATACAGGACTTCAAGCATACAGCACGACAAGTAATGCAGCTTGGGAACAGCTTAGATGTCTCCACTCACATGCTTTACATTTAAATCGCATACATTTCTGATTAGGATTTTTATCATGGACTTCATCTTACTGCTGTGGGTCCTTTAGATCAGGCTATGTGGTCTTAAAAAATGGAATTTGCTTCTATCGTTTTCCAGGTGTGAGGACGTGTGGGAAAAGTCAAATCTGAGACAATATTGGATATTCAATCTCTCCTGGGACAAAAGTCTGTTAATGCTTAATTTAAGACAATAGTCAATATTACATTTACATAATGCAAACCTATGATTTGTGACAGTTGATTGCCCAACAGAGTTATGATTTTTGAAGCTGATTTGAGTCTAAGTTGAAGAATTAGCAGATTGTTGTCCTTCTTTATTCACCCTGCTATGTGCAATATTGGATACAGCAAAACGGATCCTAAGCGTAATGCCACCACCACCATGCTTAGTGATTAATAAAGTGTTTTAGATTTGAAAGACTACCTTTGTCGCCTTAAAGCACACTTTTTGTCACTATATGCCATCTGACTATAAACTTTCTCTTGGGCTTGTTCATGTGACAATCAGATATACATTTTTGAGCGGCTCTTCTTTCTTGGCCTGAACCCACTCAGCCATGTTGATGTTGAAACTTGCCCCACTGTGAACAGCGATTCTGGTTCTAGCATGCTGCAGTTTATGACTCTGTGTGGCCTTTGAGTTTTCCTGAACATTAGAGGCATTATCCTTAAATTTTAAGGAGATCGTCTTTGTCGGATTGTTGAAATCTGAGCACTGTTGGATGTGGCAACACAACAGGAATCCTAATATTTAAAAACAATGATATAAACAAACATGTGCAGCGTGATTCTATCCTCTATTTGCTAATATTCATATCTGTCTCTTAAGACTTCTTGACTCGGTCATTGTTGAGGGCCAACACTTGTGTTACTGGTTACAGTGCTGATCGATGCCATACTGAGAAATGGAGGCAGTGCGTCCCAAGAAACGAACCACGTGCCTCCGCCCACAGGCTGGAGGGACGAGGACATCGGAAACCAAGAAACGAGGACTACGAATCATGACGAAAAGAAGACTTACACCGAGGAACAACGCCAAGGGGTTTTCAGGTGAACAGTTTGTCTTCCTTGAGTCTGCCTTTCTGGAAAGGCAATGGTACAATTACAGATGTTGAATTGATGCACTCTGAATATTTTCAAGGTTCCTTTGCACAGTTCCCCATGCTTCTCTTCTAACATCCAGCATGCTTTGTTAATGCAGAATAAAGAATTGCAAGGACTTCTATGAAATCCTGGGTGTTGACAAAGGTGCCAGTGATGAAGATCTGAAGAAGGCGTACAGGAAGTTGGCTCTGAAGTTTCACCCAGACAAGAACTTCGCCCCAGGGGCCACAGATGCATTCAAAGGTACTCGTAAAACACAACATTAAGCATTCTTTTGTGGGGGGGAATAGAAAGGCAATTTCATATTTGTTGTCAATAATTATTTATCTCAAACTCATTGTTCTGAGGACCTAGTTGACGCAGGCGTAAAAAGCTGGGTCTAAAGACCAGAAATGAGTGGCTATGAAATTGGACAGACTAGCCTTCTGATTTATTTTTCACATTTCCATGGCACAAAGCAGTAACATGCTAAAGATAAGTTGGCTCCATTTGGAGGAGCCGTTGAGTTTGGACAGCTTTCCTCAGCCTTCAAACGCTGCCTTGGAAGGATGCAGCCCATGATTTTTTTTGGCACTCACTATCAAGATTTATTCATTTTTTTCCAGTATTGCCATGTTTTTTTTATCTTCTCATCTTTCTCTATCGCTGTTGATAAAAAAAAAGATATCTTTCTTTCAACAGATTGTTCTTGCTGATTTTTGGGGACAGATTTTACACTCTCTCCTTTTACTTATGGGGTGACCTCTTAAGATAGTCGGCTGTACTTTACTTCATTTAGGAGTATCACAGTAATTTGTGGATACAAATGCATGCCACACTTTTCATATTTTATATGGTGAAATAAATGTCCTTCTACAATCTGTCACAATGTGACAAAATCTTAAAGGTACTAATAATTTTTTCTTCTCATCATATCTTCTAAATCAACAAATCATTTTTACTTCTGGTTCTGAGTCTCTTCCTCTCAACGCCATCAGTGTGAAATCTAGGTTAGTAGTCCACTGGTAATGCTGCGTCATGTTTCCACGTGTGTATCCACACCAATAAACTTCCTGTTGTAAGTGGGGAACGGACAGCACTTATCCTGCCATTTCCTGTTATTGACCACACAAAGCGCTTTTACTCTCCAAACCGCAGTCAACCATTGACAGGCTGATATAGATGGGTTCACTCAGGGTTCAACGTGTTGCCCAAAGATAATGTGGAGAAAAGCTGAAATCAAACTAACCCACTTAAGGAGCGATGACGAGATTTTCTCAATGCGAACACCCAGTTCTTCAACCAGTTATTTATAAGGGTTTTCAAACAAAACTCTACCTTCCTTAGGAAGCCACAGGAAAGATATTGATATCTAGTAAAAGAAGAGAGTTTTTAGAAAGTTTGCACAGACATCAAGTAGGATGACCATATCAAATTAGACCAATGTTTCTCAAACTTTTTCAGGTTGAGGACCACTTAACCCATTTAACAAACGCCTAACTTGAAATTGCCTCCGCAATAACACAACATCTTAACTCTTTTATTGTTGACTTCTCTGTTCGTCTTGATGAGAAGTGTGGTGGTGTTTTGTAAATAAGACTAGCCACGACAAACTAAATCTGTCTGTGTCATGCTATCTAAAAACTAAAGTGCTCCAACTTACCTTGAAAAACTGAAAAATATTCTTGCAGACGTTAATTCCTCCGAACATATAAGTAGTCATGGCATTGTTCTCCTAAGCCATCTATCATTATTGTTTTTAAACACAATCCTGTGGTAAGCTAACTGTATGCGTCCCACAAATAAACGGTCTTTTACATGCAGTACCTTGTAAACCACTAGAGGGCGCACACGGCCCACCAGAGTTTGAGGATGACTTGGCCCTCGCTATTATTTGAATTTCATGAAGCGCTTTGCTTCTCCCAACAGCCATCGGTAATGCATACGCGGTGCTGAGCAACCCAGAGAAGAGGCAGCAGTACGATCAATTCGGGGAACAGAGTCCAACCTCAAACGTACCCCATCGCTCTGGCAACAGCCGGCCCGCACACTACCGAAACTTTTACAGAGACTTTGAGGCCGACATTTCCCCGAGGAGCTCTTCAACATTTTCTTTGGTGGAAGGTTTCCTACAGGTGTGTGTGCATCTGTGTGTGTGTGAAGGAGTTATTTTAACAGATTATTTCTCAGATAAGTTCAAGAATAGTGTGTAATGTTTGACTCTGCAGGAAACGTTCACGTATACACCAACCAGGGCGCCTCCTACTCTCAGTTCTACCAGCCTCGTCGTCGGCGGGCTCAGGAAAGGCGGGAGGAGGTGGTGGAGGAAAACCAGTAGTCAGGGTTCCCAGTGGCTCACCTGCAGACGCTCCGCCTGGAGAGGCAGCGGTGCTTTAATTAGCCACGGGTCCTGATGGATTGTGGATGTTTTTAACAAGGGTGCAGACATCTCATTCATTGGCTTAAAAGATTACATCCGAGCTGCATATGTAATGCACTTGAACGTGAAGAATCCAATCAGCCTACGTGGTTTACAGTCTTTCTTTTATCTTCCCACAGAACACCTTCACAGCTCTTCTGCAGCTTCTGCCTGTGCTGGTGTTGATCCTCATATCAGTCTTTACTCAGATGATGGCAACTAATCCGCCCTACAGTCTCTTTTACAAGCCGTGAGTTTTAGAAAAATCGCATTCCGATCCACCTTAGATGCACAGAGTATATTTGAATTTGCTCTTCTTTTGTTTTGTTTTTTTTGTGGCGTCAGGGCGATGGGACTGGTGGTGTCTAGAGAAACGCAGCACATGGGTGTACCGTACTACGTGGACAAAAGTTTTCAGAAAGAGTACCGCGGAGCAGCGCTGGAGGAACTAGAGAAGAGCATCGAGAGCGACTATATCGAACACTTGCAGAGCAGCTGCTGGAAGGAGAAGCAGCAAAGTAAGTGAGAATCCTTATCAAACTTGATTAATAACCAGGTAAAAGTAATTGCCGTGATCCAAACTTATCAGTCAGTCGTTACTGACATTTTGGTTTCCCACCTTCACTGTAAATATGGTGCCAGTGTAGATTTTCAGGGTTCATTAAAAGAGAGAGCAAGGGAAAACTAAAGTTTGATTTAAAAAAAAAAAAGCATGCCAAAGACTTCTTGTTATTTTTGATAAAATTCTCTCTCCGTTTCTCTCTTTTTTCAGAATCAGACTTGGCAAACTTGGGGCAGCTTTACCGAGACGAGCGGTTAAAGCAGAAGGCAGAGTCCATGAGGCTGGACAACTGTGAGAAGCTGCAGCGATTGGTCGGGCGCCTCAGAGTCAAATGAGGACAGTTTGAGAGGAGGAAACGTTTCTTTAGCGAAGTGTGTAATTTACCCATTCTGACCACTTTGCTGCGACACGTCGTTGGGGGACGGTGCAGCCAGTGGACTTCTGAAAACGTGCCTTCTCTTCGTCGCTAGGAAAATAAGGAGTTGCACTGTGGCGTTCGCAGCAGGGAGTGCAGACTCGCTCTGGCAGAGTGTATGATGTCTCAGAGCCTTCAAACTTTCTTATAGAAATGGCATGACATATGCAGTCTTCCCCTGGGGCTACAAGGCAGTTGTATGTTTGGGACATACATGTTTTATCTGTTTAGGTTATCTGTTTTCTTGTGTCTTCGTTGAAAATTTTTGATGTATTTATTTGGTAGATAACAGGGTGAATGTTAGTGAGAGTTTTTCCAGTAGGAAATTAGTACAGAGACCTAAATACTGCAGTGTTTGGAAAAATCAGCACTTATATATTGTGAAATGATGAAGGACCTTTAAAACCAAGACAGATCCAACAATTATGGCTTCTGCAAGAAAACATGATCTTTCTTGCCTCTATAAGCATTAATGGTACTGGTGGTTGTGTAAGGAATATTTGCAGCTCCTTCAGAGGTTGCATTTGAAACCGTTTTATCTGAAATTTCAGTTTGATTTATGCTCCCAACATAACGTTTCCTGATCATTGGGAGCTCAAATAATGGCAGTATGCACAAAGTTAATATTTCAAATTGCACACAGTGCTTTGCAGAAGTATTGATTGTTCCATTACAATTTGTCACATTGCAACCACAAACTGGTATTTTAATGAGATTTAAATGATAGACCCAAAAAAAACAGAAAAATGATGCATGGTAATGATTTTTTTTTTTAATAATCAAACCAAAATTTATTGATTTTAATATATTTTTTTCATAATATTGTTGAAAAATGTGGTGGGTATACTCAGTCAGCGTTCATGAGTCAGTACTGTGCAGCATATGTTGTTTTTTTTTCAATGTCAAATTGGATGACGAGCATCTGTGAAAAATCACTTTTCATGTCTTGTCACAGACTCTTCTAATTTAGATCTGCACTTTGATTGAGCCACTCAAAGTATTTTAGATTCAATTTTACAATGGAAAGTGAACTCCCACCTCAATTTCGAGTCTTTGCAGCCTCCAGCAGGTTTTCTTGTCTCTATGAGCATTAATGGTATTGCTCAATCCACCGAAGAAAAGCAACATGCTTTTCTTCGGTGTTACTTTTACGTGAAGTAAAAGTACCTTCCAGTCCAACAGCAGCAGGGAGGGGTTCTGGAAAACATCTGCTTGTTTTAAGACAAAGTTCAACAGAATGAAATGAAAACAATGACAGAAGAAAACATTAGAAAACAGAACAACCAACTGAACTGATCTGACATATTTAAAAAGATTAAAATGTTTTCAAACTGAATCTGTGTCCTTCCACTGAGGACACAGTGGTGAAACATGCCATCAGCGTGTTTCACCTCTGAAAGGTCGTGTTTAGGGTGATGTGCAGTGTTAGTTTTCTTCCGTAAAGCCATTTGCCATGTTGTCGTGTTTGCTGCGTTGCCTACATGGCTTCTGGCAAACTCGAAACGGATTTTTGCACAGCTAGTTTCCCATCAACAGATTTTCCTACCAGAGCTGTGAAACTCGTCCAGAGTTCCCATGGAGCTCTTCTCTTGTTCAGGTAGAGCATCATGTCTTTGTAGGCTTACAAACTCTCGCATTTTCAATTGGCGGGGTGAACACTTCTTTTTCTGATATGGATATTGTTTTAAATTGTAACCCTGATTTAAAACGTCTTGACCACTTTATTCCTAATCCGTTAGGCGTGCTCCTTGGTCTTCACGATGCGTTTGGTCGCTGGTATTCTTTGACAGATCTCTGAAGCCTTCACAGAACAGCTGTAGACACACTCGGATGATGTTACACACAGGGAGACTCATTTTATTAATGAGGTTACACTAGATTTGTTTATTGGCATCAGAAAAGTCACTGAAAGCAAATGCATGCTTCTATCTGAAATAAACATTTCAGATGCTTATTTGTATTTCGTTCCACTTCACAATTATTCACTGCTTTGTGTCGGTCTAGTTCATTAAAGTTTATGGTTGAAATATGACAGCTGTCGTATTGATACTTTTGCAAGCACCGTATTACCATGAATATAGAAAGATTTATTTTCTTTTCACAAAAAGGCTTACCCATCAAAACGTATTTTCTAAATCCTGTCTACATATTTTGTACAGATCTTTTATAAAGGAGAAATCAATTAATATAACCCGATGGGCCTAAAACTCCTCTTTTTTTAACTAGATGAAACCAATTTCATATTTGTGGACATTTGGGGTGTTATAATCTTATTGAATAGGATGCTGACATCGTGAACATCTCTTTTGTAATATTAATCCAAAATCATACTTCCCTATAGCTGAAAGTCTGACTTGTTGCCAATATTTCTGAAATATTCAGGTTCATCTTAAGCACTTTTAAGTTGAAATCATCTTTTTTTTGTTCCATACTGTGACAGTTGCATGAATCCCAGAAGTTTTTTTTATTTTATTTTCTATTGCATATTTATTGACTGTAAATGTAAATGAAGTAGAATATTCAGGTTCACACTGTTATCTTACAACACTTAAATCCTTAACTGTGACAAAAAACACAAGCTAGGTTTCAAATGTATAACCACAAGTTATGTTGCTGAATTGACTGTAAGCTGTCAGCCAAAAATACGTGAAAATTAAAGCTGTAACCAGTATTGAAACATTTCCTGTCTCTTTTAATTCTATTGTGATTTCAGCTGAATATAAAATATGAATATGGGTCAAATTAGATCAATTTGAGCCAAATTTAGCCTGAGCTTTTTAAACTTCCTGTAGCATAAGTGTCTCAACTTTGTATGAAAATGTCTGAAAAATATTTGAATTTCCAGACCTGTTGCATACTCAATGAATTGTTTAGCAATTTATGAATCTTTTTATCCGTCCATCTGTCAAAGTAGCATTTATCATATATTCATAAATCCCTCAGTCGATCATTTTTCGCTCCACACATTATCCATCATTCATCAATTTAACTATTTCTCTGTTCATCCAGCAAAGGAGTTTATTGTCCATTTGGTTGAAATGAGAATATATATATATATATATATATATATATATCCTTGTTCATCCATCCTTCCATTTTTGCCAACAACCATTCATGCATCCAGCCATTCATCTAGTTGTTCATCCATTCATCCATCCATCTGCAACTAGAACTGGACTCGTCTTTGCTGTAAGGACAATTTTATTGTATTGTAATGTTTTCTTGGTCCACAAAACAAAAATACTAATGTCACATCTTCTCAGTACACTGAACATAAATCCAAGCAAATCTCATAAGAGTTACTGTTTCACAGGAAATTTCACAAAGGCAAAAATCATTCCTACACAATCAAAACAACAATATTCGTTAAAAAAAAATTTAAGAGGCTAAAAATGAAATGTTACACAAAATGCCTTTGTTTTGAGATGCAAAAATGTGCCCTTCTGTTCTGCAACTTTAGAGTGCAGATCTTTAATCAGAATATTTAACCTTTGGCATTATATATTACAAAAACACGCACGCGCACACACGCACACATACAGTTCATGAATTAAAAACACTAAACTGGTTTAATTTCCAACACAACTGCAGGCAAGGAATAACTCATATCCATATGTATGGACCACACCTATTAAAACATGGTGAAGTAGTGAATTTTAAAGGTTTTAATGTTCCAGGCGTTTGAATGTAAGAAGCAGGTTAAGTCTAAGCGATCTGCAGCAACATCTATGAAAGGTTTGACCTGGTCTGACACAGAATACCCCACAGTGATCTGGGATTATACATGATATAATCCATGTCTGAATGGTTGATTTAGAGCGGAGGCTTCCCAAGCTATACTCTGTCCAATCATCCTGGACAGCAAGTCAAAGACGGTCGATCCACACTCATTCATGTCCTTTTGCTTCACAAAACCCAACAGACAAGATTTTCCTTTGCGGATTTCACTTCTTCATCTTGAGGTCGGCCTCTATGGCACTACGGCGCCCTCTGGTGCCACCGTCCTGTGATCAAAAATCCACACAGCAGCACGTCGGAAACCTCGAATCTGGACTTAAAGTGTTAAAGGAAATGTTTATGAAGGTATTTGATGTTTACTTACAAAAAGAGAAAGGAGAAAGGCCGGCGAGGACATGGAGACAGTGTCCTGTAACATGAAAACAATGCAGAGGGCTTACTTTAGACAAGCTTCCTAAAAATATACTGAACCATATTTCTGTATAAACTGCTAAAGAAACATTTGGGTTGTTTTGTTTTGGTTTTTTTGTTCCAGATACTGTATTTCTGAAACAACAAGTCAACTAGTTTGACTCGGGAACTGCATTCAACAAATAGTGTTCCACATGTTTATTTATATTCTTTGTAATCAGTTAAAATGCATGCTGCAAAAAAAAAAATACACAACTACCTCTCAAAATAAATAAATGCTAAGTTATCAGAAATATACTTCAGATAGGTAAGTAGTCCTGAAATGTAATGTTTAGGAAATTCCTTTTTCCTGTTTTCCTTTCTTTGTACCGCTAAAAAAAACATCATAACAAAAATGTACATTTGTGCTATTTGTACAGAATACCAGGTCAAATGTCGCAGGATATGCAGGTCTGTACTGCAGATGAACAAAACTAACAAACACAAAGAGGAAAGTTCTGGCGCTGTTAATATCCCTCCATAATATGAGAGGGAAAACAAATAATCTCATGGATCTATCGTCAATGGCTGAACAGTGGAGTGATGTGAATTATAGCAAAAAAAATTCTTTATAAAGAAATGCAGAAATTGCAAAGTGCCTGGTGTTGTATTGTAATAGCAGTGAGATAAAAAGTAGTTTTAATAGAAGTTAATGGAGCCCTTAATTGTCCACTTTTGGCAACATGGAGTATGTGGGACTGTGTGAAATATACTGATGCAATCAGATTAATTCATCTGGATGCTAATCACCGACACATTCAGGAACTTAATCAGCTACAAAGCTCTGATAAAGCTAATAAATATTCAACGTTTTGAACTTTGAATATGTTTGGGAGTTTGAAATAGATGTAAATGTGTGTGAGAAATTTAAAACCCTTTTTAATTTAAATCTTTGCTGAAGACCGAACGTTTTGTATCTTCTGTTTTTAGATCCGCCTCTCTGGTCTCATCTTCTCTGCTTCCTGGCTTTTTTTTGTCTTAGTTCTAGTGAAGCACCTTGTCAGTGGAGTCCTGCCTGCGCGTGCTGTCGCGGCCCCTCAGGCTCTTGGCGCTGATGCCGGATTCGGACGTCTCCATGATGAGCTGTGTGGCCAGGAACTGTTGGATCTGCTCCATGACGTCGCGCTGCATCTCCAGAGCCATGTGGTACACGTCGTGGTCCAGCCCGTTGTACATGACCGCGTTCTGAAACATCAGCATGATGTCCCTCTGAAACTCGGCGGTGGTCCGTAATAAGCCGGTCTCGATGTTCTTTTTGATGGTGGCCAGGTCCATGGGTCTGCAGAAGAAACCACCAGAGAGACGAGTCGTTCAGTCTCAGTGATGGGATTTCTTTAATTTATTGTGCATTTGGCAGGTGGGTTTGGTGCTGACCTGTGAACAATACTGTGGTATCCTGGAGCGATTTCATCTGTTACTGGCTGAAGAAAGACATTTGCATACCTGCAACAAAATAAACGGGGCTGTTCTATGAAGGCTTCAGAGGTTTATCAGAGAACATCAGTGAATAAACAACTAAATGAAGACCAAGAAACACAGCAGGAATGTCGGGGATGAAGTTGGAGAGAGGCAGGGTTGGGTGGAAAACCTGTGGACATCTCACAGATCAATTCTCAAACTACCAAGACATTTTAGTCCACCCAAACAAGAAAATAAAGCAGTTTTCCCAGGTTTTCCTTTATGTTAAAGCAGCAAGAAGTAAACAAGAGTTACCAGAGAACCATGAGTTTGTGACAAGCCATGGTAAATGTAGTAGAAGGCACTCCAGTCAGATGAGGCTAACATGTACATTTTTAGCCAACATGCAAAACCCTGTGTGCGCGAGACTAAAGCTGTACCTCACTCACCCTGAAATCACTGATAACACTATCCAACACTATCCAAGTCCAGCTAAACATAGTGGATGCAGCGTCATGTTGTGGATATTTTATTCTTTGCCAGGAATAATGAAGCAGATCAGAATAGGTGGTAAGAAAAGTGGAAATGCTAGAGGTTAGAAAACATTTAAGACCGGGACCTTTTAGTAAGACCACGACCCAAAACACGCAGCCGGGACTAAAGTTCTTCACAGATGATCTCCATCCAACCTGACTGAGATTTAGCAACCCTTAAAGATTTGAAAAGTGTGACTTCAGTGAAACGTAGTTCTAAAAAGAAATGATTAGGGGCTCTAAGAAATATAAATTTAAGCCCCGATTATTCGTACCTTGCCAGAATCCCGACTCAAATCAGGATTTGATGATTGAGAAGGGTACAAATAATTTTTTTAAAAGCTATTTTCTATTAATATGTAAAAAAAACAGAATCTGTTGTTTGAAAATTGATACTCTTTGACATCATTTTATTATCTTTTAAGAGACACGCGTATCTTACCTATTCGACACAAACCTCTTTGCTGAATGAACATCTGAAATGTAAATCTGCTGGGGGTATGAATAATTTTGGCCTTAACTGGGTGTTGGTCTACTTTGTTAAAGTCCGATGGAAAATACTGATGCAATGAAGCACAAAAACTTTATTTTGATACGAATGCTTGTGCACCGCAAGTCTCGTTTCCTGACCTGTGATTGGCTGCTGCTCGCCACACCAGCATAATGGCTTTCTTCCAGATCTTGTGAGCCTGCAGAGCTTCCAGGTCCTCGCTGCACAACGAGCTGCACAGCGCAGGTAGAAAAGAAGGAGAAACGCAGACAGAAGTCAGCAGGAAGTGGAAACTGCAACACCTCTCCGCCGCCACACGCTGATGACAGTCATTCCTTGGCGTGTCCCTCGACGTGTTCCACTCACAACTGTGACGACGCGGGGCTGCTGGGGATGGAGTCCGCTGTGGTGTGGAGCTGGAGGGACGAAGACGCCGTGTGGAGGCTGTACCCGTCCTCGCTCTCGCTGGCCGCAGGTTCCAGCTCCATTTCGCCGTCGGGTTCCGATGAGAACTCCTCCGCCCCGTCGCCCTCTTCCTCCTCGCACAGCTCCGGTCCCGTGACCTCGCTGTCCGTTTTCGACCCCGAAGCGTTCTCTCCTTCCTCTGCTCCGAGTCCGTCCTCTGCCTTCGCCTCCTAGGACAGAAACAAAGACGCGAGCGACGATGAAACTGCGTTTGAATAGAAGAATGTCAGGCGTCGTGTTTGCCTTACCTGGGAGTCCCAGTCTGCTTTTTGTTTGTCTTCTACTACTGAGTCTGCTAAAACTGCAAAGATGAATATCAGGAAGGTTAAAAAAAAACAGTTGAGGTTTTAATATGGGGCTGGGAAAGTGTTTTATCCTCACAGATTTCTTCTGTTTTTGCTTTGCTGTTCAACTAAAATGTAGCAAGAGGCTTTATTCCCTTAATAAATTAAGCAATCAGCTTTTTGTATTTACTCAAATTATTTTTATCCAATATTAAAATGTATTTGGTGATCTGAAACATTTGACTGTGACAAAAAAAAGCAAAAAATTTGAATAAATCTGTAAGGTGGAAAACACTTTTTCGCACCACTGTATTTATGTCTATGTCTGCATACCTCCAAAGGCTTTTTCCAGTTTTTGTGGTGGTTGCTTTTCACCTTCACAATCCGTGCTAGCATCTATTGAAACGTGTTTACTTGAGCCTTCCTCTCCCTCTGCCTCTCTTGCTCCTTGGCACTGTGAAGATGTGGCGCCGTGCTCCAAAGTCTTTGAGCCGCATGAGGAAGAGGGAGGAAGGCTCTCCAGTTCCATGGGAAACGCTGACAGATTCTTATGTTGGCTGCTGTAGAGAGAAGAGAGCGACACTTCTGCGCTGCCCTCCAGGATCCGGTGAGTGGGGTGCGGCTCTTGGGGCTGTAAAGGCCCGGCGTCCCAGGCCGCAGTCAGAGCGTGGTCGTTCTCCTCGCAGAGGGACAGGGCGGCCTCCACGGCGGCAGCATCCAGCGCCTCCGCGCTCTCATCCGCCTGCAAAGCGGGGAAACTTCAGTCAGACCGTAAATCAGAGAAAGCACAGGGAGGCAGGCTATTGAGCTACACGTTGGGACATTCAGGCTGCGAGAGAGAAAACAGGAAGGCTGATTGGAGAACAGCAAAACTCCTTCGTTCTATTGTTTTTTTTTAGTGTTTATGCCGTTAAAATGCTGATTTAGGAAGACCACAATCTCCACAGAATTAAAAATTAAATGCTGTTTGAAAACATGTCCTGCACACAAACATATAACACATGTACGAGCATTCATTTGATCATTTAGCTTAATTTCCTCTATTCAAATTCACATTTTGTAATATTGGACGTATATTTTGAGAGACGTAGAGTGGCCATAGAATAGGTGTATTTTTTTTATTATTATTATTTTTAATATTTACGTATTTCATTTTATTTTGTCATATAGATCTTAACTGTGTAATGAAATCTGGTAAAAAGCTTAATTTCCTTTTAAAGTGGATGCACCTGAACATCGTCCAGTTTCAATAAACTAACCTAACAAACAAGGGGAAATATGAACCAGGAAAAAAAATATCAGAAGATCACAAAATCATCCACAAAACTCTGATTGGGGCATTTGTAATGAAAACACTCACATTATAAATGTGACATCATTCTATCTACGCCTGAGCTTTGGTTTTAACAATTTCTCCAACCTTGTCTTCAATGATGGCGATAATGTCCCCCACTGTCTTCAGGTCCAGCTCGTCTCCCATGTAGGACACGGTCACGTCTTCCTCGCTGAGCTCTGCCACTTTGCTCTCTGCAGCGTCAGCATGGCAGTTCGGATGTACAGCTGGCGCCATCACATTGACCGCTGCAGATAAAGCAAGCCATAATTTAACTTCATTTAAGCAAAACCATAATTAAAAAAAAAATATATATATATATACTACCAACAGAGGTTAGTAGTTAAAAGCACAGGGTCTAACCTGTACTTTCTGAGACGGCCGGGTCGACTGAAGCAGAATGAGGTGCGGGGACCGGACCGCAGGAGGCGGAGTCTGCACCGACCATGAAACCTAACGGAGAGGAAAACTGGGCCGGACCCGCCTCCAGAAGACGGGACAGCATCGGCGCACCTGCCGAGCGAGTTTATAAACACACAGAGGAACTGAAGCAAACAGCAAGAAGGAACTATCACATACGCGTCATCAATCGTGTGGAGAGCGTACCTGTTGCTTGAGAAAGAGGCTGACATGGTGAATGCAACTGTGAGTCATGTGATCCCGATACGTTACTAGGCGACCCGTCACTCTCTCCAATCTGGGAAGAACAACAGCAAAAAGAAAAGAAATCACATGGTATATATATATATTATTAATTAATTCCACAATCCTTCAAAACTGACTACTGCATGTGAAGAAAAGTAATCCCTGATTATGATGCTGCCACCACCTTGTTTGTTTCACTGCCCTTTTACTGATTAAACTGTAGCGACAGCTAAAGGATGTAACTGATTCTGATGTAATTTGATGAAAGCTCATGCAGGACACCAACTAACTGATTTTTTTTTTCCTGACCCAGTTTAGGAACAAAGGATACAAGTCACATTTACTGTGATAAAACTTTCTAAATGAATTATTAAACTCTTATTACATAATAAACTTTCATGTTAAGAGGGGAGTGACAGAGTGCATTCCCTTATATGCTTTAGGAAGTGATTATTTATGTATCAGAGCATCAGATATCACATCAAAATCAGAGGGACCTGCATGGTGAGGAAACTTAGCAGGAAAACATTTACGTTTCCTGATGGATTTTTATAAATCAACTCATTTGTTTGTACTGATTTTCCATTCTTTTGTGGGTTTTATTTGAAGCAGGAGTAGGGAAAGTAGACGCTGGCTGTAAAAACAATGAGGTGGGATTTATTGTGTTTCATAAATAGAGGTTCCTGCTATTTATAAGCTTGTGCTCATCCCTGATTGGAATAAATTGGGTCACATCTGTTTGAGCTTTTTTTTTTTGATAGATTGCTGCCAATTACGAATTGGAGTTTGTACTCAGAGTTATAAAATAACTGAACCTGCAGTTTATTCAGTACATTTGCACTGTCTGGTGGTCAGTCAAAAGGCAATAATTTGGCCAGCTGATGTCTTTATTTTTGTTTTGCTCTCTTTTTCACCACTGAGGAATATTAGCTCTCTGATTTTGCATTTTTTATCATCACTTGGTTGTAAGAAAAACTACAGACTTTGTAATTTTGCTAATCAACAAAATAAGTATACAAGCTGATTCGTCTGTGTAGGTACACTGATAAAAACTGATTTGTACATCATCTTGATCGTTACTTTTCTAGTAATAAATATTAAACAATATCAGGGTAAACCCAACTCTCTTACATGCAGCGCAGTTCAAAATATTGATGTAAACTTTGGAAGACCGTTTTCTTCAACTTGTTCAGTTTTAGTGGAAGTCCAGCTGCTTACCAGTCTGGAATTTGATGCCAAGATGCTGCCTTTCTTTAGTAACTCTGACAGGAGCGGAGATGGTGGAGGGGTGGCTTTCTGGCTCAGGAGCTTTTTTTGAGTGGGGTCATCCAGAATTGCCCCATGGTTGATGTCATCGTTAGCGGGTCCAGTGGTTTGGGAAAATGTTACTGATGCTGCTGTTCCTGAAGACTAGACAGGCAGAGAATAAGTCAAAAAGAAATCTGATCACTTATGCGCTGGGTTTCAACTGGTTTTCAATGTGTCATTTTCTTTTTTCATACACTGATCAAACACATATTGGAAGAATACCACAATTTTTATGCGCTAAACTTCAGAGACTTACATTTTTTGCCAGTGGACCATCCAGCGTCACGCTCTCCAGTTGGTCACCTGGTGGGAAGTCCTGTCTTGGGGAGCTGCAAGCTGAGGGCGAATGCATGGTGACGCTGGGTATCCGTTTAGACAGGCTCTTCGCTGCCTGTCTGCCTGAAAGAGGAAGCAACAGTTTTCTAATCATGCAAGCTTTTTCCTGCCTCAAATTTGGGAAAAATAACAATGATGTTATTTTTGCACAGCTAAAAGGCAGCAGCCTTTTAGCTGTGCAAACAGATCAATAGTTGGTGGTCCATCAATAAATTAGTAGAAAACTCTAATTCCAGGCATTTGATTTAAAAATAAACACAAAACTGATGCTCAGGTACTTTATAGATTCATTACACATAAACTGGTATATTTTTTACATTTATTTCTGTTAAATTTAATGACTAATTAAAAAAATTCTATTTCTCTAAAAGGTCACTATTAAATAAGAGCAATTAAGAAAATTGATTTTTTTATATAAATGCCAAGCTGCTGGAAAGTCTGTGCTCTGAAAAGCAGTCTGCATTGTTGGATATCTGAGGTGTTTAGGTCAGTGTGATCATTAAAGCCGGTGTTTGGTATTTTTGGCAATGCGGGCAGGTGTTTGTAAAACTGTCCAGCGGTCATGGGACACATGAAATAAATAGGGCTGTGTAATAATATTAATTTTGCCATATATATCGACATTTTCTTTCCTAGAAAAAAAATCGATATTCATTCGCAAATATCATAACATCCAACTGTCACCTTTCTCACTCACTGCTTGCTTCGCCGGGAGAGTGATTAGGTCATCAGGCTTAGAGTGATTCCTTCAGATGTTAAGTATCAAGGTTAAAAAGGTATCAAACTATTCAGAGCAGGTACTTGGTGCATTTTATTTACTTTACAAATGCATGTAAGCTACAGTTTGTACTGTTTCAATAAAGAGAAACATGTTTTCTCACCACTTCTTTGATTCATTTTGTCCAGCTGTCGACTTTAAGTCTGTGTCCAACCAGAACCAGGTATTGTGTAGTTGGTGCTTTTAATCAGTTTTCAGTTAAATTAATTAAGTACAACTTTATAACAGTCACAAAATATCACCAAAATCACTCTGCCCCTCTAAAATCTTTCAGAAAATCGCAAAAGTGTATTGAATTGTATCGTTTGCTGAATATCGCAATATATATTGCATCGTGAGCAGAATATCGTGCATCGTATTGTGAGGTTATTGTATTACTACAGCCCTAGAAATAAATTGTACTGACTTGTGACTGGCATTCATTTTTACTTCAATAAGCTCTGAGATAAATCGATCCAAATGAATTTATATAATATTGAGTGAAAATAACAGCAGTAGGAAGCATTTACCCTGATAAGCAGCATCTGTGTTTTTTCTTTTTAACTCCGCTTCCTCCTCCTCCTGCTTTCTCTTCCTGGCAGACACAAAATATGAATATTTTTACACGTCGCATTTTATTAAGACTTCTATACAGATTTAGTTCGTCTTACAGCTGAATGTCTTCCCATAACTCCTCCAACTTGGAATCCAGATGTCCAGCCTGAATCAGCTCGGCCTCTCTCTTCAGCTTCCTGTTAAACCAGCAGCACATTAACTCACCATCAATTGACCTGCTGCTGATTTTTATGGAGTTTAAAAGATAACCTGTGAGTTTCCTGCGTTTCTTTGATCAGCTTCTTCAGTTCCTCGATTCTCTCGCCCGTCAGTTGGCGTACGATCACGTCCTCCACCGTCTCCACCACTTCACCCTTCTCACCGCGCTTCCGCCTACGAGTGACACAAACGTCGGTTTATGGCGCCGTGATTTGCTAACATGTATCAGAAACTGAGCTCTTCGTCTGCTCACTTTGGGGCCTCTGTTGTTTCCAGGAGCTCAGAGTACTTGGAGGCACAGTGCTGTGAGGATGCAACAAAAGAAAAGGGGTCGGATTTGTGACTCAACAAGATACGATGAGTCACAGCTGCAGCATGAATTTATGCAACAAGAAAGAACTCAGGATACCTTCTGAGAGAACCAGTCCGGGGGTCGGCCCGGTTCTGCAAACGGCTTGATGGCTCGACTGACAGACACCCTGCTGACACGGAGAGATGCACGAGTCGTTTTGGAAAATCTCTTTCAATTTTAAAAGCAGAATTTGCTGAAATCATTAAGAAAAAAGCAGATATACAGAATTCTGGCTAGTTTAGTTGCACTTCTCGTTTGCATGAAGTTCGTAAAATTTGGGAGTTTTGATTATTAGTTTGAACTGTTTTATTTTTTAGGGTGAACTAATAGTAAAGCTGAACTTTTGTGATTCATAAAAACAAAATTTAGGAGCATGAATTTGAGTTCTCTCTAATATACAGAATGAATGATCAGAACTATTAAATTTTTTGTTTGTTTTATGAGATTGGCTGATTCCTGTAAAGTTAGAAAAATCCTATACAAAGAAAATATATTAGTATTATTATTGTTATTAGATGATTATTGCACCTAATTGATTATTGCAAATATGATATCCAGCTGCTGTTGTCAAGCAAAATGAACAAAATTGGAGCTCATACTTCTACGTTATTCTGCAATGTAAAGCACTGTTGATCTGGGAGAACCAGGAGGCAAATATAACCTGTCATTGGTTGTAAGCTAACAAAATGTGGAAAAGTTCAACTGGTACGAAAACCCTGCGAACCCAAGATCATTGGGATGGAAAATTAAAAAAGACATTTGAGTAGTGCATTTTGGTAGATGGAGCTAAATGCTCTGTAAAAAAACAAACAAATAAAAAAACCATATATTTGCATAATATATGGATATTTCATATTTTGAACCTTCCCCTACAACGGATGCATTTTTGAAAGCCAATATATATAAAGAAAAATAATGTAGATGAGTGGATGCAACATGTCGACTAGGCTGTAGCTATTATTACACATTTATAACAAGTGTGGTTACACATTAAATGTGCGCATCATGCAGTAACATTTCACGAAGAGTTGAATGGTGTTGCACTGACTGAATGGAAGAGAATGATGCATTACCAGTTCTGATCCCCGCTCTTCATGACAGATGTGGCCAAACACAGCTTCTCCCTCACTGACCATGGCTCCGTTGGTCCAATCACAAGCAGCTTGTGCTCTACACGAGGGGAGGATGTGGATGAGCCATGACACACACCCACACACACACACACACACACACACACACACACACACACACACACACACACACACACACACACACACACACCATGCACCGATCATGTTTAATAAGTAAAACCTTTATGCTGTACTGTTCGTGTCCTGGAATCGGCTCCACTGATCATGTTAAGACCGTGGCTTGTTTCCGTGCAGTTTCGTTAACGAAATTCCAGCAGTAGCTGTAAATCAGACCCTCCCCCCCCCCCCCCCCCCCCCCACCCCCCACACACACACACACACACACACCCCGCCCCCCCACCCCTCCCGGAAAAAAAAAAAATCAAAATGTCGTTTTTGTGCACATTAATGAAAACTCAACAAACAGCATTGCATTAGATGGAGCTGTCAACTCGTGATGACATGCATTACTCCCGGCATCAGGCTCCCCCTTCCCTGCAGGGCTGCTGCCATCGACAGGGAAGTTAGTGCTGCTGATTTCCAACAGTAACGTTGGCTGCGCCGCGCCGCCACTGTTACTCACTTCCAACCCCGTTTGCCATCTTCCCCGTCATCCCGACCTTCCATACATGTTGCTGGAGGAAACCACCGGCGATAAAACACGGCTAACGGCGACCGAAAACGACTCAGCCCGACAGACAAACTGTGGACGTTAACGTCAGTCTGTGCTGCGTCCAGGCTGGGGTTCCCCCACCGCCGCCGCCGCCTCTCTCTTTCTTAGCTAGCTCGGCTGAATCACCGTCCCATTCTTGCGGTTCTTCTGTGCTGTTAACTTGGAGACTCCAACTAGCTATAGCTCGAAAGCTTTTGCAGAGACTCAGCTACCGAGCTGCATTCAGCCGCCACTCTCTGATTTTTTTTTTTTTAGCTCACTACTCACAAGGTTATTTGTCATTCTAGCTAGCAGTGAACTGTCCCTTCACGCCCACCTCACTTATGATGGTACAACCCCCCAAAGGCTGAACGATTTATACAAGTTAGCTTGATTTGGTTGTATGCAAAATGTGTGGGGTTTTATCACAGAGCATGTCTGTCGCTCCATCTACCGAAATGTTCAACTCAAAGATCTTATAAGTGTTTTATTATTATTTTTTTTTTGTTCCAATCTCCAGTGTCAAACCAAAGTGTTCATACCCCTTAGTGTGGGGTTAAGATGTTTGTTCTTAGGGCAGTTGCCCAGGGCGGCAGTGGAATGGGGCAGATGAAATTAACATCACCCTCCCGACCCCACCAAGGGAAAAGGGTGTCAAGAAAATGGATGGATGGATGGAAATTAACATCACAATCTCGCATAATCTGTTTAGAAATTGTTCCAAATATATATTCCATGAGACTTCCCCCAATTACTATTTTTTTTCTCCAAATACAAATGTGTAGGCTGAAGTCACAAAAAACTCACTGCACACCCCTCACAATTGTCTGATGATGTTCTGCATCACTGTAGGTTATGGCAGCTCCACCATGCCAGACGAGAAAATGTTTTAGAGAGTACAGAAGAACATTGGTTGTCACCGATGGACATTTACATCTTCAAGAACAAACATGGACCTTTGGAGGGGCAGCAACAACCCATATTAATCAAGAATCTGATATCTAAACGGATCATGCTGTATATATAATTGCAAAGCAAATTCAGGGGCCCCCTTAAGTGTTTGGTTTGTAACACAGACCAATTCCATCATTCATTTATTGAGAATGATAATCTATTAAATTTTGTTCAATGTGTTCAGCAGAGATATAGTAAACAAATAAATTGTACATATAGAATTTGATTAGGAAGTTTACCTTGTAAAAGTACAAAGAGTCATCTTGATAGTTTGATTGTCATGTTACCATGGCTACAATACCGTGTTGTCCGTAATCTTTGTGTCTGAGATGGGCTTGGTCAGAGATAGTAAATAATAGCCAATAATCATTGATGGATTTTAAGCTCGGCTCGTTAACCTGGGCCCCCTCTCACAGACTTCACTAAATCTATATTTAAACACTTAGTGATGCTGATAGTAGGGGGGATGTGAATTAGATTTTTCCCAAGGCCCCATATTTTTTTAAAATTGTATTTTTTTAAAATTTTATTTACTTTTACAAATTACATTTAACAATAAAGATAGGAAAGCAAAAGCTACCCCTTTGATCCACTGTCACGTGATTTAAGGACTTCTCCCATCCTGACTTTCTTCTGTTTGACCTGTTTGCCCTCAAGGAGGCGCTATAGATGCATCACAAAAAGTACAAACACACTCAAAGAGTCCATACCATGTAGTATTTTAAATGACAAAGACCATTTTTGAGGGACTATTGCGAGACTTTTACATGATTTAATGTTGTTTAAAAGACATGTCTTTAAACTATGGAATATGTTCTGATTGCTGAGCAAAACATTTAATAGGCAGGTATGGTTCATGCCCATGTCGTTTAATACAAGGGAAAGTCAGATCAACAATTTGCGGTGAAGCTACAACAACCAAAATAGACTGTTATTTATTCTTGTATTTGAAACTTGCAATAGCAGTTTAACAAATAGAAATGGGGGAGTGATCTAACTGTGTACTTGTGAAAGAAGAAAAACGAGGTAGAGATGTGTCATATACTTAGCAGCAGAAGCCACAAGCTAGAAAAGCTGGTTTGGTGTTTTATAATGTGGAAAAATAAATCATCTGAAAGAACTGGAAAAACTTGTACGAAGCATTGCATGCTTAGGCTAAACCTGGTTCAATCTGGGAGATTTTAAAAAAGTTAAATAGGAATTAATAACAAAGTTGTTACAGAGGTTGGAGATTTGTGGTAAACAAAATAAAATAATAGTAAAAATGTTATAGTTGCCCCCTCCTCCGCCAAAAAGTAAGTAGTAAATCATGTTGGCAGTTCTGGTCTGTAAAGGTTCATTTGGTCGTGTTTAAGCTATTAACATAAGTTGTTAAATATAATAAATGTCAGTTGTAAAACCTTTTATATAGTATATGGCAATGTCATATTTGAGCTGAGAGTTATGCAGAGGATAGAAAAACAATATAGAAAAAATCTTTCAGCACTAGCATTATCACACACTCAGTCTACAGTCAAATAGAATAAAATAGATCCATTTGATTCTATTTTTAATATCAAGCTCATTATAAATATACAATTAAATATAATTTATTTTTCTATGATGTCGTTTTTTGACATGGAACTAATTCAGTTTAATTTACACCTGATGTCCTATTTTGGGGAACTTTATCGTTATCTAGTGGTAGGAAAAAGCATAATACACACTTTGAAAAATGGGATCAGCTGGATCAGTCAAAATGTTTTCTGTCCAAAAATTAGCAAATAGAAAAGGAAAGTCTGATTAAACTACATTTTCAGACATACTTAGCACATAAGGTTGAACCTGAACTGAAGTGCTTTGAAATATATCAGAAGTCGCTTGATTGCCATAGTGATCAAAATATTCTTGTGTGTCTCGGGATGTCATAGACTCAAATTATTGCAAAGCAGAATTAGAAGGTGTTTTTTCCTTCGGTGAGCTTTTTATAAGCATTGCATGTTGTTAAGTCCCGCAATGTAATTCCATACTCCAATCCATACTTTAAAACAAAATACAACACTGTATAATATTATCATGTAAAATTCAGGAAGTCTTGTTGATATTAAGTGCAAGTTATCATGATGTAGAGAATCCGTATCATCAGTGACAGAGGCAGAACAAATCTATACAATTATTAATTATCTACATATAATAAGAACAGTTTCATCAAAATGAACCATGCTTTGCCATCAGCTATATTTTTTTATAATTTAGAGACCTATTCTTTTTGTTGTTTACTGAAAATATCTTTCTTTCCACTGGCACTTAGATTTTATGCTTTTCAAGTTCTGCTTCTCCCACGTTTCTAAGAAATCTTTTAATGATTTTAAGGCTGAAGCTGCGCAGCATCAATCACACATGAACAGTATGAGACAAGAGGTATCTTGACTGGCATCACAGAGACGCTAATACATATTTACAGTGACATGATGTTATTAAATAAGATTCTAACCATATGGAAATTAATAATACCACACAAGTAGCTTATTTAGAATTTTAGTTCATGGTAACAGTAGCTGTTTTTACTCATAAGGTCTCCATATCCCTCATGAAGGGAAGCCAATTACTACGGGGAAACAAATGTTAATGAGGCACTTGACATTTAACTCCATAATACTGTCACTTTGCCCCCTGCTGCTCCTTGAAATAACAGCCAGGGAAAGACTGGCAACCTTTGAGGGAATGTAGTTACAGCCAGAAACACCACTTTCTATTGAAACCAGATATTTACTCTTCATAAAGAGACACATTATAATTTGTTTTTTTAAATGTCAGACAATAAAAAAAATAAGCCTTTCCTGTTTGAGATCACTTAAAATAAACAAAATTGTGTCTATTTACCAAATTCCACCAATAATTGAATTTTTTTCACTTTCTTCAAAATCAGAGGTTTTACGCATTTTGTTAATGTTCAGTATCATTGCCTTTCCTCTAAACTCCATCCATCCATCCATTTTCCTACACCCTTGTCCCTTAATGGGGTCGGGGGGTGCTGGTGCCTATCTCCAGCTGGCGTTCCGGGCGAGGGGCGGGGTACGCCCTGGACAGGTCGCCAGTCTGTCGCAGGGCAACACAGAGACACACACAGGACAAACAACCATGCACACACACCTAGGGGCAATTTAGACAGACCAATTAACCTGACAGTCATGTTTTTGGACTGTGGGAGGAAACCGGAGTACCCGGAGAAAACCCACCATGCACAGGGAGAACATGCAAACTCCATGCAGGAAAGGCTGGGGCCGGGAATCGAACCAAGAACCTTCTTGCTGCAAGGCAACAGCTCTACCAACTGCGCCACTGTGCAGCGCCCCTCTAAACTCTACAAATTTAAATATCATGCTGTACAATTAGATGAAATGTTTATCTATAAAACAATTCATTAGTATAATTATTGATAATGCAAACCAATTGAATAAATGTTCATAAAAAATAATAAGACAATAAGTCAGCTGAGTGTGACTTACTGTCTATATATATATATATATATATTATATATATATATATATATATATATATGAATATCTTTTGTGAAACCGATTTTGGTCGATCCTCGAGGGCCGGCATCCTGCATGTTTTAGTGTTCGCTCCCTGGTTTAGCACACCTGCATCAAATGATGGCTCATTAGAAGGCCTGCCTAAGAGGAACATTGACATGCTGAAAAGGCTCTGCATGTTTTAGATGTGCCTCTGTTACAAAACAGCTGATTCAAATGATTGCACCACCATGGAGAACTACAGAGGGCTGTTAATCACCCACAGATTCAATCGAGGTGTGTGGCAGAAGGGAAACACCTAAAACATACAGAGCAAGGAGGCGTGAGGACCGGATATGAGAAACACTGCTCTAAGAGAACAATCTCCTTTTCTGAAAATAAAGACCATGTCATAAAGATCTACTTTCCCTTATCATTACTCCTGGTGTAAAAGTCTATTGTCCAGAAATAATGGAAGTCCTTAATTTTTATTTCCAAATGATTTATAATTACTTCCATTGGGAATGTAGCTTAATGGGAAAATTAATGTCAAGGAAATAATTCTCCTGAGATTTTCCATCTCCCTCTCTTCTTTTAAACATCAATTTTAGTCAAGCTTTCAGGTGTAATATTGTCATAAGTTCGAAAATATTCCTCGGTCTCAGCTTGGCTGTCATTTCAGGTGAAAGACTAATGGAGACTTAGAAGATGAAGGTCGCACCACAGGTTGCCTTCAGCGGCTGCATGGAGCCAATCCTGGAGGCAGAGCCACCGGCGCTAATTGTTTGAAGGAGGGAACCTACTGAAGCCTTCCTCCTCCTCATCTCTTGCTATTAATCTCACTTCATTGTTACTGCTATTGTGTGTGGCGAACCCTGTGGAAGATAAGAGTGATTTGATTGCAGGGAACCCAGCTGCTGCTCAATTTGTCTTGGTGGTAAGTAATTTTGTTTTTAATAGTGAAGGGGGGGAAAAAACATTAATTGAACAATGCAACTGTTGTCAGTATTTTTTTTTTCAATGGATATCAACTTAAAAACAAGTCAATTAATGTTGCTTCTGTAGACTTTCATGCATACTGACACATCAAATACATAGTTTTCTTAATTGTGGTGAGCAGAGTTTGTTTACTTTAATTCTGTTGTTGGATGCACTCTAATATTACATACAGTTCATTCAAAAGGAGCTCCAGCATTGTATTAAAACAAAAGTGGAAGCATTGCACTAAGCTAAATCGGCTCAATATATTTTAAAAGTAACATGGTAGTGTAAAATGTATTTACTCCCGGTGGCCGGATGACGCCCCCAGGGAGGGCTCTGCCTCCGCTCCCCTGCCCTCCTCCTCTGAGACCCTCCCCGCACCACTGGCAGCTGAGACCCAGGGAGCAGAATTAACAAGCAAATTGAAACAGACTCTAAGCTGTGCATTTCACATGAGTTGCTGACTAGATGTGATTCAGAGTTGTCTTCTCTTTTCTGTCCACAATGCACTTTTTTAATTTGCTGCAGGGCGGCAGATTTCAGAGGCAAAGCGGAAGATGTCCAACAACATGGCCAAGATTGCAGACGCAAGAAAGACAGTGGAACAGCTGAAGCTGGAGGTCAACATAGAGAGGATGATGGTGAGTGAGCATCCATCAGGACTACAAACAAAAGTCAATACCTTAATTACTTCAGCATAAGTCATCATCAAAGTTATCCCTGTGTATTCAGTGACAGGTTTTGGAAATGGCTCACTACCTATGGTGGTGGCACGAGCAACAGAGAAGCAAAAAATTAAGTTGTAAAGTTTCCTCATTTGGATGGCTGTTCAGTAGGTGGGAAAACATACCCACACATCTTGGCTGACCAATGATGCTGAAGTTGGTTATTACAGCTTCTTATCTGGCACTAAAATGCTGCTGCAGTGTTTTTGAATGAACCCAAACTGCATTTTATCCTTTATGGTTAAAATACCCAATACTTAGATTGACCAGACCTGATGCTTCCTGGAGGAATAGGTAAACACTTGTACATTTTTCTTTCTTTAAAAAAACATTAAAAGCATTTTCATTTTGATAACCTTAAATTTGGTTAAGTGTAAAACTCGCATGTAAATGATCAACTTGAAATAAATCATTCCATTTTGTACAAAGTATTTTTTATGACACCTAGCTAATACTTTGTAGTTCTTGAATTTTCTGATAAGTTACATAAAAGAACATTTTTATCATATATGGTTGTCAGAAACGATACGATTTTTTTTCACAAATTAAGGTACTTACTTATGCTTTTAAAGTTTAAATATTCTTTTTTACTAAATCTGCAATCAATATTGTATACTAAAACAATTTTAAAACTCAACTGAGCTCAGTTCAGTTTATTTACAAAGTACTAGTTTACAGCAAATGTCAAAAAACACTACAAGAGAAATATATCAAATTTGTAATCCTTATCTTCTGGAATAATCCTGTGAAAAATATTGACAGATTCCAATTAAGACATGTTTTTAAATGTAATTCTTGTTGAAATTAAATGAGTGTCAAATCAATGCAATCAAATATGTCCAAAAGTGATGTCCTGTCTTTAACAACCTATTTTTTCCACAGATATCCAAAGCAGCAGCAGAGCTGATGTCCTACTGTGAATCTCACGCTAAAGAAGACCCTCTGGTGACTCCTGTCGCTTCATCGGAGAACCCTTTCAGAGAGAAGAAGCTATTCTGTGTCATACTCTAATTCCTTTGTGAAAAGTCAGCAGCATACCTTCTTTTGTGTGCATTACTGTCTTTCTAATTAAATCAATCTTTAGTGACTTTCCAGATGCAAATGAATGATCGTCATTTCGGCATGACACAGTGGCAATAAAATTTTATTGAAATGGAGTGCAAAGTTCATTTGAACTGCCCAACACTGTTGCCTTGTGCACACGGTTTACACATTAACCAAATCATATATCTGTGTTTTTCACTGCATGCATGTAATTTCCTCTAAATCTCTCAAAACTGCCTTGGCTATTTTAATTCAGTGCCAACAGTTTATCAAAAACCAAAAAGGAAATGCAAATACAAAGATTTAAAAAATAATAATTTTTCTTTTAATTACTAGAATTATCTAAATATCTTTTTAAAAAGCTTATGGTTTTGTAAAACCACAAAAACCTGAGTGGGTTTCCAGGTGGCACGCGCTGCTTTTGTTGTTAAATGAATGCCTGGGTAAACAGACACTGCCTGCCTGGATGTGTCTCAGAGGGATGTGCTTCTGCTCACTGAGGCCGTTGCAAATGAGGGGTGTGGTTATGTGCTGTGGCAGTACAGGTTAGGGGAGAAACGCAACAGGTGTGCATGGTTTACACAGAGCAGGGAGCTCTCAGTGTGAATCTGACCGGCAGGGAGAACGAAAAGCTTTTTTGGGGGGATTAAAGAGCTGAGAGAAAAAGGTATGTTAAATTTGGTCATTAGATTGTAAAAGGAGATGTTTATCTCAACATTTAGCTCATGTACAATCAGCTGCTCACCTGATTCTATGGAACAGGAAATGGAGTTTGCTCTTCTTTGTGCTTGTCATGCTCAGGTTTCTTGATGCTGGCATTAGAGTAGATGTAGGTAACGCAGAAGTCACCTAGTGTCAAACGAGGTGGATCAGGAAAAACTTGTCTACCTGACTCGGTTAGGTGATTGTACACACCCATAGTGTATGACCAGTATCAAACCTCTGTGTGTATTTAAAAAGAAAATCTGTCAAGACTGACTTCCTTCCATTGTTTAATAGAAACTGGAGTATGTTAGTCTGGAATCTTGTTTTAATTAATTTTTTCAGCTCTGCCTACAAAGCAAAAAAAAAAAAAAAAAAAGTGAGATTTGAATGCCAGTTTTGCAAGACAAATAAGAGACTATCCTGTCGGTAAATAAGCTCTTCCTGTTTGGGTTGGATGCAGGACATTCCTGACTCTGTTTATAAATTAAACACCTGTTCTATGACATTACACATCTGAGGAATTGTGGGTTTCCCATGCCCAGATGCTGCTGTTTAAGCAGGTTAGCGAGTTTCATAACTTAACATCTCCAAGATCAACGGTTTTTATGGCAGAAGAGATAACCCGACCTAAATAATAATAATAAAAAGCCTGTTGTGTGTTTGTGTGTGACATGACTAAGCAAAACTACATTTCTTTTGTTTTCAGGCCAAACAATGGCCAACTTTGGAGGACACGCTATACCAGGCACTTTTTTCCTGTTGTATGGCTTCTGGCTAACAGTGAAGCATGTCCTGCAACATTACTGGAGGTCGAGCCAACCCAAAGGAAGACAGGCCATGCCTCCTTTCTTAAGGAGGATGGAATACGTTGAAGGAGGATTCAAAATCTTTGCATCATTTGTCGGTCAGTTTCCCTTCAAATCCACGCTAATTGCTTACAGTCGTCTTGAACCTTTGCTATGCAAACACATTTGATGTATTTTATTTGGATTTTATGTGATAGAACAACATGAAGCTGCACGGAAACAAAATCTACAAATCCTGGTATTTGTTTTCAACCAATTTGTGGCAATTACAGCTGCAGTTGTTTTTGAATTGATCTTTTTTGCCCCCTTCATCTTTGCAAAAATAGATCAGTGAGCTAGATGGGTGGAGAACATTCTAGTACATAAATATAGTGTTCACTTTTACACTGCCATCAGTCTTGCCACTCTTCCCCAAAGTCCACAGAACTGTTGCATCAGAACATTCTTTGACCTGCAGTTCCTCCTTAGGTGGAAAAGGCTCCTTGACTGCTTTCATTTTTTTTATTTAAAAGTAAGGAGGTCTAAGTTGAGTATTGTTTGGAAAAGGAAAAAAAAAGAGGTTGAAAACCAAGAATCACTTTCCTGCAGCTGGGATACAGTGTTGGTGGTTTTTGTAACATCATATCCCATATGGTGAAGCTTGCGGTTTGCTCCATCACAAAATGCTACATCGCCCCTTCATCTGATTTGCATGTTGATTTGACTGTGACAGGTATAATGGTGGAGCAGTTTGTTGTGGACGGCCCACACGCCCGCCTCTATGATCGGGAGAACTCCTCATGGGTCAAGCTGATGAACTGGCAGCACAGCACCATGTATTTGTTCTTTGGGATCTCAGGAATAGTGCTGATTGCCAGCGTAAGAACCAAACGGGTGCCGGTTGGTGCTGACCGCCTTGCTCTCTCTTTGGCTCTTTTTGTTGAAGGTAAATAACTTTCTTTTTTTTGGTTTTCATTGCTCGTTTCTCTGATGTGTGTTATACGATTTCATTTGGATCACCCAGGATTTCTCTTCTTGTACCATGTGCACGGCCGGGAGCCCCTGGATGCTCATGTCCACACCCTGCTGCTGTATGCCGTCTTCGCTGGATCGGCCAGCACCATGCTGGAGGTCTTCATAAGAAACAACATTCTTCTGGAGCTTTTCAGGGCAGACATGTTCGTCCTGCAGGGCTCTTGGTTCTACCAGGTGATCCGAGAAAGGAGATTTTATCTTGTCTGACTATTTGTGTTATTTAGCGTCTACCTTATTTTGCTGACTTACGGGGAATTTGAAAAAATATTCACACGCCTAGAAGTTCTCAACCTTTTTTAAAGCATATTTGACTCTGAATTGGCTTTAGTGATTTTTGCAAAGACAAATAGGCAAGAATGGTAGTGTGTAAATGTTCAAAGAACCTGGAGACCAAGACAAAAGATAATTCTGACATACTAACTCACTGGTGCTGAAAACTTTTCACTTTAATTTGTAAAGGGGGGGGGATCCTTTACAAACAAAAGGTTTGTAAAACTACATATTTTAAAGCTACATACTGTTCATACAAAGTATGTAGCTTCAAAATGACAAACACAGGGAAGTTCAACGGTTACAGATGTGATTGTAAGACACTTTTTTGCTCACACTCAAAAGCTTCACGTAGCTCTTTATAGTGATGAGCTATAAAGAGCTACGTGAGGCCTCTCAATACCACGATATCACTTTACAGTAGAACTAGAAGGTGTTCATTCAAAAAGTGAAAACAAATTATATGTTTTTCACCCCAAACAATCAGTTTTTGGGGTGAAAAAAAGTTTAAAACTTAAAAGTTTTAAGTTGGTGCTTTAAAACCTTTCTCAATGTAGACTGGACTGAAATGCAAAAACTCAGAGCGGAATACAGACGATTCTAATCCATGCATGCTTGTTAAATTCAGCTGTAATTTTGCCTCTAACCTAACCAAATATGACTTGTAAATGTCTTATTGGCTCCTTTTGTCGTTCCAGGTTGGAGTTGTTCTTTACCCCTTAAATGGAGACAAGTGGGACCTGAAGCAACATGACAACATGATGTTCGTCACGATGTGCTTCTGCTGGCATTTGGCGCTGTCTCTATTTTTGGTCTCTTTCGCCGCCTCCATAGTTTGGTTGTAAGTATCTCATCGATCAACCTTTGCAGGATTTAAAACGGTGAATAGTTAATAGTGGCCGCAGATTAGAACAGAATAAAGTATTTGGAATACACTTAATTTTTTTCGATGGTTTCCTCACAAACTGAATCAAGTTTTTTTTTTTTTTTTTTAAACGGATGCATAACATCCAGGTGTCTCTTTTTATCAAAAATATTTTCAGATTTCTGCCTTAAATTCTATATCAGTGGAGTTGCTTGATCATAAGAAGACGCTATAACAGCGGTTAAGTGTGGCTCTAAGTTAATATCAAGATTAAACAGTGCTGGAATGCAGCAAGAAAATGACTTCGATTACATCAGCGCAGAAAATACTTAAACAATGGCAGGAATGGGCAGAGTGTTTACAAAGTTGTTGGTGGAAACAAGAAAAGCGGGTCGTTTTTCCCCCCACACTCAGTAGTGGTATTGAGTGCTGTGAAATGCTATTTTTCCACTTGCAGATTTCTTCTGTTTTTGCTTTTGCTCACACTTAAAAGCTTCACATTAAACATATTTTCTTACGAGACGCATCAAGTGTTTATAATAACAATGCCATTACATCACTGTTGCAGGAAGTTTGGCACATTCTTATTTGCTGTTTTCCTTTTGGTTGTTGAGCTATAACCCGGATTCATTTGAGCTTAAAGCCACAAAGTGGCAGCCAAAGATTCTCCCTGAGTGTTTTCTGCTGGAGAGACTATAATTAACTCTGTTGATTATAAATCACTTTTCTTATAAAGCCAGGTTGGTTTTGGAAACTTCTATCCTTTTAAATTTACCAAACAAATTCTACTTCACAATGGTGTATGTGTTTCTGTCTGTTGAATGATTATGGCTTACAGCGGATGAAAACTCCCAACACATCATATGGAAGACTGCTGACTTGACAGACATCCAGTAGACAGTCACTTTAATTTGAGAAGTTCCACAAAGAGGATAAATTATTTGCTAAATAATAAGGCCTGAAGTGTATTAATATAAATTCAAGTGTATTAATATAAAGTTGAGTGGAAGGACAAAGTTTGGTACAAAAAGGCACATCACTACTTACAGTCAGTCTGCACTGACAAAATCCAAGAAAAAAAAGCACACTTAGTTTTTACCATATGTGTGCACTTTTAGAGTTTATAAAGTAAAATTAATGCTTGCTATTTTTTGGTAATCAGGTTTTGGGAATAAATCTGATTATGTTTAAATTAATCTCCAGAAAGTGTGAAATGTATAATTTCCTCTCAGTTTGAGTGACTTATTTAGAATCTTAAAGCCAGTTATTTATAAAATGTGATTTTTTTTTTTTTTTTTTTAAATTAGGGGATTGTGTTTCTTTAACACTAAAAATCAATTTGCTTAGAGCTGCCTTTAATCAATAACTGGTGTATCATTAACTACAGTCACTTCAACCTGCCACTGCTTCCTCTTACGCTTTGAATTGCCTCGTTGCTGAAAATTTTATAAACTGCCTTGCCCTTATCTTTGCTCCAACAGAACCACAACAAGATTCTCAGCTAAAGGACGGGATGTAGAGATCGGAATGCGAAACACTTCCTCTAAAACCAGCTCTCAGAAAGCTTTACTTGAAGAGTCGGATGAAGAGTAAAACGATGGTTACTGCTGTCTCCATTTACTGTTTTAAATCAAAATTTCATTTCATTATGTGTTAATGCTTCATATGTTTAAACAAGCCAGATGTTTGGCCAAATAAGCTTTACCTTTTTGAAATAAAAGTAAGAAATCAAGATTAGTGTGGTTTATTTCTTTAGGAAAAAATATTAAAAAAAAAAAAAACAGGAAACCATAAAACATTATGATCCGTTTTTAAATACACCACCTTGTAAGGGAACACAAATCACAACATTCAAATAAATCCAGCCACATGTGATTTATGAAATTTTCAAATGGCAAACTCATTCAACAGCAAATGTCTGGAAATCAAAGGGTCTATTGTTTTAATCACTCTGCTTCCAAATAATTTACACTAACGATGTGGAGATCGTAAAGGAGAAAACATTTCAGAAAATACCTTAAATATGTCAACACAAACAGAAAACATGTCAACCTCATACAAAGCCTCAGTAACGCGTATCGCTGGTCGGGTCATTGCTGAGGAGCGGGTGGAGGATCCGGTGTACATTTAGGTGACGGTGCTGTCGTGACGACCACTGTTGAAACGGGTTTGGGGGAACCGGCTGCCACGTGCTGGAGCTGCTGAGTCGGGACCGTTTGGATCCGAACCTTGGTGAATGCGAGTGAAACGCATTCAGAATCAAAGCATACGGCATAAATGCGTTTTGCAAGCTTTTGATGTGCGTGTCAATATACGGCTACCTTGACTAGTTGTCGTAGCGATTTGCTATGTTCAGTTGGCACATAATCTTTGTCAATAAAAAATGTTTTTCTTAAACTTGCATGTTAGTGGGGCACACATCTCGTGTTTAGGTGCTACCTGATATAGAAGAGTTCGGCTCTAGTCATTTGTTAGAATTATCCTAGCTGTACATAAATAATAATAAAAACAGAATCACAGTGGATAGAGCGTCTTTATACTTCAATGGTTCAGATAAACCAAGATTTTATGAGCAGTAGTTGTGTGAAGTACTGGAGTATTTCATGCCAGGTGACAATAAGCAGAGGTTTGGACATGATGAGCCACTCAAGACAAATTCATCAAGTTATTTTTAATGATCCTGAATGCCTGTCTGCTACACTTCCCATAAAATAAAAGCCTAAGGAGAATTTTAAACTAAAAAAAATCTTTTCTAGTCTTTTTAAGTCATTGCACATTAATTCAATGAATGATTGTATGCTTCTATAACCAAGCGTATTATTTTTACTTACTTACTTGCACAATGTTAATGAATAAAATTGAATCCAAGCTAATAAAATAATACTTTTACAATCATAAATGCCAAATTTAGATAACAAAATAAGAAAAATAAGCTTTTTAATGTAATCAATTTTTCAAAAACATCTGTTGATGGATTTATAATGAATTTTTTATTTTTTAGCGATCACAACATTCTCCATAATGTGCAAAACAGTTTTCTGGAACAATGTCATTGTGTTTCATGGCCCCTACTGACCTGTGTTGCCTGGCCTTGCTGCTGAAGCTGCTGGAATTGTTGTGCGGTGACGAAGCTGACCGGCTTGTTCCCCGCTATTAGCTTTGTGCCTGCAGGCACCGTGGTCAGGATGATGTTCCTGCCCAGGCTGCTGATACTGCTCAGGAAAAAAAAAGACAAGTCATGTTAAGAATAAAATATAGAGAAAAAAATTCAGGCTGAATAATTTTTTTAAATTTTAATTTAAACTCAATAAGAATCACCACTAAACAGACTCACTTTGTATTGAGGTTCCCTTTGACTATCGGAGTCGTCACCACACTCTTGCTCTTCAGGGGTTGGTTGAGGACAGAGTGCACAGTGATCCGTGCAGGGAGCTTTCCCTACCGATTGCAATCACAGCAAAGAAAATATTAAACCCCCCCGGGGTCAGCTGGGTGGATCATTTAAAATAAGTGCTACTGAAGAAATCAATAACTCCCTGAGCAAGATTAGCATTTGCAGTAAGAGTCCCTCTGCATTATAATTAAATGTAATCAGAGATCATCTCAGGTCCTAACAGCTCAGGTTTCAGTGCAAGTAATGTTCAAAACATTGGCGATGAGATTTCTATAGTTGAGATGAAACAAAATATCTTAAAAAAAAGAAAAGAAAATTGGTAGCTGTTTGTGAGAATAACTCCATTCTTCTAAAATGTGATTATACGACTCCTCCTTTTACAGCTGTGGCCAAAAGTTTTTCAATAAAAACATTTTTAAACTGAAGTTTAACTTGACTCCCCTCACAAAAATCGGTAAAGTTGGTGGGGGAAAAAAATTATCAAAAGATTTGGCCCTAATTACAAAAGTATTCAAACACTTTTACACATTTCAAAAGACAAATTTAAGTCATTTATTTTTTTGCTTGATTTAGAAACACAATTTGTGAAGAGGAATGAAAGCAATACAAGATTTAAAATTTCTTTGCCAACCAAGAATCTCAAAAGTGCGGTGCTTTGGGAATTCTTTTACAACATGAAATTTGATTTTGGGGTACCAAAGTGAAGAAAGCACAACGTGACTTCACATTACACTTCAGATTTTAATTTGTAAAAGAACAAGCTAACAAAAACTGAAAATTGTGCATCTTTTTCCATCCTTTTCACAATGATGCTGTACTTTTGTTGGCTTTTCACATAAAATTCCTATAAAACACACTGAAGTTTGTGACATGTTTAAGGATTTTGAACACTTTAGAACCTTACACTAACATTCTTTTGGTGAAAGACTTTCGGTTTTACCTTCAGGCGGACATTATCTTACCGTTTGTGTTGTAACAACCGAAGCAGGGACTTGTCTCACAGTCGCCGTCGCCGCTCCCAATGACAGCGGTGAACCGGAGGCTGCGGGAGCCACGGTGATGCCTTTGGCTCCGGCCACGACGCTGGCTGCCATGGTCACTATGTTGCCACATGTAGACGCTGCTAGCGGTTTGCTGCCACTGGCGGTCGTCATGGTGATGGTCTGACCCTGCTTCTGGGGAATGACCCCAAGGCCAGGCATTATGCGGATTGTTGCGCTGCCCTTGTCTGGGGACGCCACGGTGGAGAAGGTCCTGGACTTTTGGTCGGCTACGCTGACGGCCAAAGTCGGCATCAGCCTTATGGCTGTGTCTCCTCCGGTCTTCAGCAAGGTGGAGGCGACGGAGCCCGACTTAGCCGTCTGCGCTTCCACGGTGCTGGGTGGGGTGGCTGAGGCAGGCGACGGTGAAGGGTGAGGCGGCGCTACGTGCAGCGTGGCCGATATGCTCTTGCTGCCGGCGGCGGCTCCGCCCAGGAAGTCAGAGGTGAGCTTTACAGTCGCGACCGGAGATTTGGCGAGAGTGGCCATCATATCCGGGGTTATCCGCAGCACCGTTTGGCCTTTGGCATCGGTGGTGATGGAGGACGGGGGGAGGCGGAGGACGTCTTTACCCTGGATACGCAAGTTTGTTGCAGTTATTGGAATTCCTCCTCCACCTGGTGTCTTCATTCCCAGCTGCCCAGTGATGGAAACCTGAAGCAGCAGTGGATGAAACTTTAACTCAGAAATCGCTGACTTTTTTTTTATAGGTATATGGATTTTGATTTCATAACCAGCATTTTCAATCAAAACGTCGGCCTCGCATGCCGGGATAAAATTCTTCACCTGTTTGATGTTCGGGGACGTGACACCTTGCAGCACAGCCGGAGGAGCGGGGTTGTTAGCGGGGCTACCTGGAGATCCGGTCTGAGGTTTGGTCACATTAAGAGCCGACACAGAGAGGCTGGTTGGAACCTGGACAGGACTGCTACCAGACGGACTTCTTAGAGGCACAGAAACAACAGCCTATTGGACAAAAGAAAAAAAATATATATGTGTACTGTTTAAAATAAAAGTATGGCTTCATGATAAGTGTTCATGTTCCTGGAATGTCACTGTCTTTTGTCACGGTACAATTAAAAACTTCAATGTGTTTTATTGGTACTGATCAGACAGATTGAAGAGGACATTAACTCATCACTGGTCTTCATGTTCATGTTCTCTAACAAACCTCTTCGCAGGTTGCTAGACTGACTGGGATTAACTCTTTTTTTCTAAATCCGTCTTCGTTACTTTTGAAATAAACCCAAAGCAATTTCTAATAAAGTCGTACATATACGTCAAGTGAAGAATCACAGCAAACTCTGCAATGCTTCGCTTGTGAAAGTAAATCTGTTGAGCCTCACATTGGCACAAGGACAACAATTCTGAGTGCCACGCTGCCAGGCGGGACACAAAAAAAGCAAAATACCCTTGGTGACAGATGCAGGGACCGTACTGCTGATGCTAAGAGTTTAGCAATCACAGTTTGTACTTGCTTGTAATTCAGATCAGATCAGTTATTAAAATAGCTCTACCCAAGACTGACGATGCTTAAATGGCGCATTATAAATGCACATAGGTGAAGATCCGCCTGTGTGTACGTATAACTATAGAGATATAGATAATACTGCCTGTTGTGTAACAAAGTGTCTGCAGAAATCTGGTGTTCATTTTAACAGAAACTACAGTTCTCTTTCACTCAGATCTGCATGATATATTTTCAAGTAATTCACTCAAATAAATTGCTTATAAGGGATTTAACCTGTTTTGTTTCCTTTTTAAAACGTAAGAAAACCATGAGCCAAGCAGTTTACCCTCTGTCTTTAGCGTACCTGTGAAATTCCCTTGGCTGCCACGGACACAGGCATCCGGATCTGGTGCGAAGTTTGATGCACCAGAGTGGCTGGCTGAGCGGCCGCCGACGGACCGAGACCGCCGGGCTGAGCGGAAACGACCCGGACCTGAGGGAGGGAGCCCGCCGCCAGGTGGCTCACTATCCGAGCTGCCTGCTGGGAAGTTACCGGCTGGGAGGCCGGCGGACAAGCCTGACTCGTGGGTAGGACCGTTCCCAGTTGAGGCAGCGGTGGAGGAGAGACGAGGAGAACTCTGCCAGAGAGAGAAGAAGAAGAAGATGCACACTCAAGCGGTCCAGATGAAATCAAAGTACTGAGCAAAAGAAAAGCTTCGGTCCGACTGACCCCGGGCTGGTTTTGAGCGTGTCTGGAACTCCGGTCTTTGTTGGTGTGGTAGCAGAGAGAGGCAGAGGTGATTTGGGGGTCCCGGGAGTGTTTGGGGTGGGAGTCGTTGGGACTGGAGACATGGAATTACAGCCCAAGTCCATTCCGGCCTCTAGAGATCCGGGTGTTTTGCTGCTTCCGTCTTTACTTCCAGACTTCTACAATATGAATGCAAATATGACCTTCTTTTGTAACTAAAAGCAAAAACACTAAATCATTTAGTCAAACCAAGGCACCAAGTGATAAAACGCCCCTTGGACTTTTTCCACATTGCACATTGTTAGGCCAACACCAAGCTGCAGAGATCCAAAGCTCAGGTGGGAGAATTGTTAGTCATTCACTTCACAAATACAGCTTTAGTGAAGAAGAGACAAGAAGAAAACTACTATTGAAAGAAGTCCTGTTTGGAGTCTCTGCCAAAGTGGAATAAGGCTCCCTGCTCAGTTGAGAGCTAGCTTTTTGTTCAATGTGTGACGATAAACCAACACCACACATCGTCCCTATGGTGAAACACAGCGGTGGGAGAATCATGCTGTGGGGATCCTCTTCTTCAGCAGAAACAGAGAGGCTGGTAAGTTGACAGTAATCATGATTGCTGGTTTCCTAATCATGCCGGTAAATCAAGTAACATCTCGATAAAACCACCGAAAACCTAGAAATTGCCATCATGAAAAAGTGCTTATTTTCCCAACAGTGGGTCCAGTCAAAAAGGTAGTTACTTAAGAGTGAAAAAACCAAATGCAGACCACTTTTACTTAATACATTTTGGACAGTGAACTCACCGGTTTCGATGCTGGTTTGGGTTTTTGCTGCTGAGCTTTTCTTGCTTTTGCAGCCGCAGCTTGAGCCTGATGGATCCTCTCTGAATGAAGCAGAGAACATTACAGCCTCACACTGATTTGAGCTCAGGAAAAAAAAAATGACAACTTGTACACCAATATGGTAAATAGCATTATAAAAAGCAAAATACACATACATATCTCCAGTAAACAATAACTTTCAATTTTCAAAATTGTACTAGTTATGAGTTTTTCTAGAGCAGATTCCTGCTTACCGAATTCTTCCTGACTACGGTGGCGGTGCAGGTAAATCCACAGCTTGCGGCCGATGTCGTACTTCACACAGGGATCCTTCTCATAGTGAAGTCTGTCCAGAGCCCCGCTGACAACTGTGTTCACCTAAAGGGAAGAGAAGCTGTCTATTAACAAATGTCTAATGCAGAGTCAGCATCCAAAGTGAACAAATAAGGTATGTAAACCCGCAAACCCTGACATTACTCAAACAAACGGCAGGATAATAAAGGAAAACAATCGCAGTACTTGTGCACTTGTGACATCTGGAGCAAGGAACTGCGAATCTTTTAAAAGTTCACAGATTTCCGCCCTTGTTCCCTCTCCATTAGGTAACCGGGCAGCTGCATCCCGAACTGGGGAAAAAAATAAAATAAAATAGACGCAGGATTGGTTTTCAATAATGTTCTTTACAAAAAAAAAAAAAAAAAAAAAAGAAAACAGCATACTGTTGCTGCGTGATAACAAAAGATTTCTAACCCAGAGAGAGGATGGTAACGTATGGTGGTCGGTCCGAGCGAAGCAGTGTGTGTTCTCTGGCTTTATTTAAGGACATTTCCTTATCAAACACGCCTTTAACTGGCCCCACCACGGACTCGAAGCCGTGCATCCTGAAGGTAAAGGCTTTGTGAGGCTGGTTATATCGCTGCTGCTCCTAAGGCACGAAACATACAATTTAGAGAGCTTACGTCGAGATTCGGTGTGAAATTGTGTAAATACTGCAGCAGCAAGCACAAACCTGAACTTGAAACACCTGTTTCTCGTCTCCAGTGCTCGGCCGCACCACATAATCGGTTGAACTGCAATAGTAAAGGCAATAAACAGTTATTTTGATGCTGAAAAAAAAAAAACAGCCCACAAAATAAGGTAACATGTTTAAAAGCTCACAGTTTGGGAGTGGAGCACGTAAGCTCCAACAGGTCTTCATTTTCTGTCTATATAGAAAAGTAACAATAAAAAAACAAAGAAACAGTGTTATACAAAGTGAAAATATGAAAATCATAACAGTACTTGAAACTAAAACTGAATATTTGTACAACTTTGACAACAAAGTCTTTGGAGTCCAGCCAGAGTTGACAGAGCGCACTGAGGTCCTTTTCTGTGTCCTGAGTGGGACCTGAAAGAAACCACTGGTTTCAATCCAAACATTCTTTACACAGAACACAACCATCAAGAAGGTAAGACATTAACCGTTGAGCCGTCTTACCGATCCATCTCCACTGCTGAAATTCATCAACAAACTCCACAAACGGAGAAAGCCACTAGGGAGCGCCATCATGCCATCTGATCAACAAAAATGTGAGAAATTTGACTTCTTACATCCCAGTCAGAAGTTTAAATACAAGCACATTGATCAAGGATAAAGTCGTTTTGCAATAGGAGAGTTGTTGGTTCAATTCCAGCAACAAAGAAATTACGGTAAACCCTTTGGACATGTATGAATAACGTTATATCTTCAGCTTTTAATGATTACTTCAACAGTTCTTTTTACACTTTTGAAGGACAGAGCCACTGTGCAACATATGTCTTTGATTATTTTTAACAAGAACTGGGTGACAAGTTTTAACTCATTGTGGGTAAAAATTACATAGCCAGGTCTAAATATGTAAGCAAACATTGCTGCAATATTTGTATAAATGTCCTTCACCAAGTTGCAGAAAAGAAACTTCCACCTTTAAAATCAACACATACTGAAACCTTGCAGTGTCCAATAGGGACAAATCAAATGTCTCCTGGTGAAAAGTGTTATTGTCACATACTAATTAGACCAGGTTTTAAAAGACCTGTTGATTTTAACCCTGCGTAAATTAAAGAAAATCCACTAAAAAGCAAAAGTTTGAAACTTTCGTCTTTAAAACCGATGGTCATGATGGGAGAAATAAGGCTTAAAATAAAAATGAGTGCAAAACTTATCATTTCACCTCCAGTGTTGATTGTAGTTTACCTTTAGTCTCTCCTGCAAGAAACTGCAGAGCTTGAAGAAGTAGATCTGACCAGCAGGAGGCAGATGAAAACCAGGTATTGAGTGAACTGGCTGGAGAGGACTGCCAAGTCTGAACCTTTTCCTCCAACTGAGAGATCAAAACATATCAGCTCTGCGGTGACACAATTGATAATATTTCCTGTTAAAGTGGCACTTTAACATGAAGACATACCGTCAGGGTACTGGCAGGACCCTCTGATCTGAAGATGTTTTCCAACAAGCTGAAGAAACTGGCGGTTATTTCCTCAACTGCAACAGGGCTGCTTTGAGCTTCCTCCACAATTCTGCAGAAATAATAATAATAATAATAATAATAATAATAATAATAATAAACAATGGTCAAAGACGATGGTCTTGAGGAAGTAGACTCACTCCTCCTTGATGTTGGCGAGAGGCGTGGAAGGCGCCTCTGGCAAAGAGTTGATGATATTCACTGGTGGGACTGAGCAGGAGTCTGAAGGAGTCAGTATTTCACAAGGATCCTCAGATTCCACTTTTATCGCTTTCAGTCTCTTCTTCTTTCTCTCATCTCTCATCTTCTTCTTGGGAAGCAGCAGATCAAAAAGTGCTGGATGATAAAAATAAATAAATAAATAAAAATTAGGTCAGGTCTGAGTGAAAATCCTAAAGGAAGAGCAGTTTACTTCAAGCAGATTTACTTACGCAAAGCTCCCTTCCGACCAATATTTGCCCTTGAGAGAACGTCCCCGAGGTGGATATCAGAGGTTATCAAGTCTGGATGATCCTTAGGACACCAAAATAGTCACAACATACACAAGGAATGTTTAAATCCTACAAATTTTTCTGCTCAAATCATAACTTACTGGCTGGCGTTTCCTTTTTTCACGATGGTGATGCAGCATGACCTTTAAATCCATTTCTCCCAATTCTACTTTTTCTGTAAAAAGAAAAACAATATATTGAACACTGGGTGACGCATTTTCAGCTTAAAGCAATGCGGTCACTTTTAAGGTCAAAATTCACTGACCTGTAATCTTCATGTCTGGTGTAGAGAGGCTAGGAAGAACTCTGAGTGAGACAGTAGGAGTGGGAGAGGAGGGAGACTGAGGGGCTGGATTCCACACTGACGTGTCTGAGACACATGGTGGAGGAAAACAGAAATGTAATGGTCAACGAAATATTTTATTACTATGTTCATTTTCTGCTGTTTGGGTGTTTTCAGTTTCATTCACATAAGAAATAAAAATTCAGTTTAATTGTATTGAGCCCTCAGGTGACAACCTTCCTACAAAGTTTTGAAAATATTTCCAGATTCAAATTTCCGGAGTTGCCTCTTTTTAGCATTTTTCAAAGCAGAAATCAAAAGGTTCTCAATACATTTATGGCAGAAATTTCTATGGATAGGTGGATACAAACAGACGGATGGATGGGCGGACGGATATACAGATGCGTTAATGAACAGGCGAAGAAATTGATAAAATAAACATTTTTGGAGAGTTGGATTAGGAAAAAATAAACAAACCAATTTTTTTTCTACGCTGTTTCTGTTCTCACACTTATTCCTACACAAATTTCAACTTATGTACAGGGAAATACTGTCTGCAGCGATAGAGCTCAACCAAAAGACAGACCTTCATCATCAGAGGAAGCGTTGCTGTCCTCACACTCAGCTTTGACCTCCTTCAGGATGCGGCTCAGTCTTCTTCTCACTCTCGACTCACGTGTTTCAGCCTGAGTCCTGTTTGGCAGCCGTCGTTTGGGTGGAGAGTCCAGACCGTTCTGAACTGCGAAGTCGAGCAGCTCCTTTTTCAAAGACAACAAAAAGACTTGTAAGCCAAAGGAATAAGATGTGGGCGAAACGCAAATAAATTATTACTATGCAAAAATAAATATCTGAACCTTTCTGGAAACAAGAATCTGCTTCAAGAGTCTGTGGTAATACTGCTGAAGGGAATGCAGCTGGCGCTTCCTTTGGGATTTGGCACACAACTGTCTGTACTTGACCACCTCTGGATTGAAGTAACCATCTAGATGAAGAGGATCAGGATTGTAATCAGCAAGCTCAGTAAAAGTTCACTCAGTTACATTTCAACAGAGATGTGGTAGGTAGATTTCGTTCAGTGTACATTTTTAATTAAGTCATGGTAACCTTTTGTTATATACACTCAAGATTTCCAAAATTAAATGGAAAGCAAAGCATCATTTATAACCAAGAAAAATTCAAAATTCGTCTGAAAAATGTGAGTATTTATGACCACAGACAATTATTTGTCTTCAAAATATTAAAGCACCTCTGAACAGCCTCTGCGCAAGATGGAGTGGATTTCCAAAGTTAAAGTTGGTGTTGCTGAACAACTCCCTGATGGTGCGATCCTGCTCCTCTGAGTTGTTGTCAGGAAACTGTGGCAGAAACTGTTGAAGATGTTGTCTCTGGGAGTCTGTCAGCACTTCATCCCAAGTGTTTTCACTCAGCACAGAGAAAAAAATGTCAGGCTATGGAAAAAGGAAACAAAAATCAGCATGCTTGCAAAAGCGCAAATATCATCTGCAAATGTGCTCCAGGATCTAGATATCCAAAATCTTACATCCTCCAGCAGATCCTCTGGGAGGTCCACCTTACAGTTCCCAAGCAAACATTCCTCTGTGATTTGTCTTCCGTCTTCCTCTTTAGGCTCCAGAGGGTCTGTCAGCATGTGTTCAAGCGGATCCATCCCTCTCTGCACCAAGCTTCAAACAGAAAAATACAAGGTCTTTCTGATCTTCCTCCTTCTTTGCCTTCAGTAACTAACCGTTCACTGTTTCTGCCTACCACCGTTCATGGTTTTACAACGAGGTGGAGAATAATTTATCAAAGCCATTCTTCTCCAATGTCAGAGCAGTTTGCGGGAATCATAGCAATACTTTCCAAAATAAAGTTAAGATAAATTCATGTTCTCCAGCTAATCTGACTGATAAGAGTGACCCAGCAGCACAGATATAAGCTAACCTTAACTTTAAAAAAACACACAACGCTTACGTTTTAACTTTACCAGTTAGCACAGCCATGATTTGGTTTGTTGTACATTTTTAATTAAGTGCAATGTAATAGATAAGCGAAAAGAGAAAGTAAATCTGTCTTACCTTATAACGTTTGTTTTTGAAATAATGGGGAACTATTTCCTTGTTGCACTCTTTTTTTTTGTTCTACTGGAAATGGATGCTAAATATGCCCGCTGCTGCCCCCAGGAGGAAATTGACTGTAAAGACATGCGTTCATTTCCACACGAAATGTAATAAGATAAAACTGTAGTTTTTCGCTGTAAAATATTTAGTGGTGTGCTAATCTGTTCATTAGAATATTAATATTGTTTATTATTTTCAACCGTGTCAAATATAAACTTTTCTAAAACCATTTAACAAAATAATGTTCCTAGATAGCTGGGTATTTTGTTTTTATTTAAGAAGTATTTGACATTTTTTTAAATTATTGCACATGCCTATATATTTCACACTTTTACTTCTTGTCCAGCACCCTCCTCAGCACCTCTGCTAGACTACAGCTCATGGGATACACAGTCTGGCTCGAAGATGGCGGATAAAGTTTTTATGGTAAGTTGCTTCTTCTCCATCAACACTCTGCAGCGACAGACCGCGCGAGAGGTGTATTTCTACAGATGGCTACAGGGAAAAGGGAGATGACATTGAGTTTTTCACAGATTATCTATCTGTCTCATGTCATATAGTCACGACATATTTTATAGAAGTTTCATACTACAGCTTTAAATCAACTAAACCCAGAAAAAAGAGTTCTAAAATATTTATAGTACAATGTACTATAAACTACAACTATTTTTTAATTACAAAGTAGTGACGTTCTTTAATATCGTATAGCATACACATACACTGGGACAGAAATGCTATCTTGGGCTACACGCCATAAATGGAAGAAAAAAAGATTTTTTTTGTCCTCCAAAAGGAATGAAGATTGTGGTGCTTTAACACCACCTGTTGTATGTCTGTGCACATCCTTGATTCTGTATTCCTTATGCCTCATGAAGAAACCCATTCTCACAGCATAATGCTGCCATCACCATATAACAGGATATACTCCACAAAATTTGCTTCTTTGCCATCAGAAATTAGTAGAAGCTCAAAATCGTGCAAATGACAATTCGACTTCGAACCGAATTAAAATATTTTTGAAAAAAAAAGAAAAAGAAATAAATTAGTAATTGCATTGTATGAAATTTAAAAAAATAGTATTACAACAAGTCAAAAATATTTGTATCTGTCATCTTGTGAAGGTAAGCCATGTGAGTTTGTCAGTTTGCTCCACCTCTTTGTGATGCTGTTTCTGAACAGCTGTGAATAATGAACAGTCAATCCCTGAGCCTCATAACTCAGCCTGGGTAAGCCAGTGGCAGCAGGGGGTCACATTTATTTTTTCTCCCTCAGAAACCTGCTCTATGTTTGGAACACAACAGCACTCCGGAGTCACGGGTCCGTGAATGCAGCCGATTCCCGTTTCTCTCAAGGTTTGTCTCCTAACACTTGGGAGGATGGCAGAAGGCGCTGATGGAGAGGAAGAGATCCAGTTCCTGCGTACAGTAAGTGCTGTTTGCTTCCATTCACAGCATGGAGTTGAAGTTGTTGTTGGTTTTTTTTAAACAACGCAAAGTGAAAAATCTTGGCCGTTTCTGTGACTTGTTCTTTACTTAGATTGAACGGAGACAGACAAAGACAGGTGGCTGCTATTGTTTGCATTGTTCTGTATTTATATCCCAGCAGGCTCTTGATATACTAGTTCTGTCTGGTGACACATGAACTACAGACCTCATAAAACAATGGAAGGTGTTGAACAGGAATGTCTGACAGCAGGTTTAACTTCAGGTTGACATTTTTAATGCAATTTAAAAAGTAAGTCCTGTAAAACAAATAATGTTGATGGCTGTATGGGAGTCCACTTTCATGCTCTATTAGCAAGAGGAAGATGAATAAAGAAGCTCCATGACATTTTATTTTAAGTTTTAGGCATATGCAATGTTTGTAAGAATAATATTTGTAATTTTGAACAAGCATGGAGCTAAGGATATAAGCAGAAGTTTATACTTATAGATGAACGAACTTGAATAATTTGACTCAGTTGATCTATACTTTATGGTTATACTGCAATGTGGGTTTTTCTTGTGATCTGACTAGTCTGAGTAGTTGAAGTTGTTTGAATAAATTTATGTAATCAAAACTAGTTCTCTGTTTTTTTAAAAAAAGAAAAATAGATATGATTTCACTAAAGGTTTTCAGACATTTTAGTGATCCTAATTATATTATACCATGAAAGATTTTATTGTTCTTCATTTATACCAGCCTGTTATGGATTCAAAAAGGCTTTATATTTTACCAGAGCCTGAAAAAAGAAAACAAAAGTACATTGTTCATCAAATCTCTTCTAAATTATTAAGATTTAGTCATTTTTTCATCTTACCATTTTTCTCCCATGTACTTTCAGTGTACTATATCTAAGTGTTAGAGACATTTAGTTTATTTTTGCTGCAGTGTCCGTTGCCGGTGTATCATATTTCCCTTTTTGATCTCCCTGCCACCGCCTGTTGAAGGACACTGTGGATTGGCAAGCCGACTGTGGTAATGTTACACTCTTTATTTGGAGGGTCAGTGTTTGTACTCCAACATTGTGTCGGCCACGTTTTTTTTTTCTTTTTTTCTTATAACCTGAACTGAACTCTGAATATCTGCTCACTACATTTCAGGGCGTGGGATGCATTTAAAGTGCTCACATGCTGGTTAAAATGTGTCAAGTGTTAAAGAAGTCATTTGCAGAAACAAGTCATGTGTGAATGCAGTGACATGACGGAGATTAGATGTGTCTTTAGACATTGTCCCTTGGTGTGAAATACAGCACTATATGAAATATGTGAGCAATGTGTCATTAAGTTACTGTCACTCCTGCGCTGTTTAGGCTTGAACTCAGCTGGCTTCTATATTTACTGTGTGAGGATTAGCAGGTTCAAAGCTTCACCCAATTCAGCACCTGCTTGCTTCAGTCCATGCGGGAGACAGTGCTGCTTGATTTATTGCTGTTTCTGCTGAGATAAATACATCACACAACGTAAAAGCTGCAAGGAAAAAAAAAAGATAGGGTGAGCTCATGTTTTACACCGCATGTTGCCAACTCTAAAGGAAGCGAAGCTGGCACAGAGTCTGTGACTGTTGCCATGGCAAGGAGGCCATGCTTTACAGAAATAATGGGACCTCTATTCCTTTTTTGTTTACGATACAAATTAGCTTTTTGTATATATAGGTGCGTATCAACCAACTACACACCTATTTTTATATATATATTTAGATCCTTGCCAGAGTTTTTTAACAGCTCTGGAAAGCAGGTGGATAAACAAGGATTACTTGTTGAATTTAGTTTCTGGAAGTTATCAAATGGATGAAAATGAAATGCAACTTCTCAAGAGTTTCTATTCATGCCAGAACTCAGTGATCAGACTCGACTGCACAATAAATAAAACCAAAGCTTGCACCCGTCTCTGACATGCTGTTCAATGGTCACATTTAAGCATGTCTTTCTGTTCCCGAAAGATCAAGACACATCTGTAATGTTGCTCTAAATAGGAGGACTGATGAATGGGATATGGGGTGCAAGTAATATCAGAACGCATTTCAGGAATGATGTGCGGGCAAAGAGTGTCAGTCCCTTGAGTGACAATCCTCAACTCAATCTTACCAAGGACAAAGTGTTTCTGCACAAGGCCTTAGAATTTCCTGCACCCTTCTAAAACAACACATTAAAGTGCCTTAAACATGAAAACTATCATTAGAAACCATATCAACACTCTAAACATGAACTACACAATCATTGCATCCAGTAATCAATTCGCAATTATGACATAGTCATCTAATATTTGAAGCTACAAAAGTGATTCAAACTTTGAATTTCTCAGCTAGAAAGAATCTTTTGATGGTGACTTTCAGTTTGGAGTAGTCCAAAGTCTAAGCTCTGTCATTGAATGGTAACAATATCATGACATCATGAAATAATGATTGAAAATGTCACATTCTGAAAGTAGAATATGATGCAGCGTTAAAGAAAGCCAGACTTTGGCGATGAAGCTTCACACTAGCACAACTACAATGAAGAAAACATATTGGGAAAACGGTGTGTGTGTATGGCAAATGAATTGAGGTTAACAGGGGAATACAGAGGATCTGTCCAAAAGATGAAGTTTCTGTTTGACTTTCTTGTTTGGTAAAATTTCAGCTCATATGTTTCAAGCAAAACTGCATTTTACTTTTCTTCTTTCCAGGATGATCAAGTGGTGCTGCAGTGCACTGCGTCCATTCTCAAGGAACAGATCAAAGTGTGTCTGTCATGTGAAGGGTTTGGGAATCGGCTGTGTTTCCTGGAGACCACATCAAATGCTCAGGTACACAGCAGACACAAGATTCACGGCTTTCTGATTCGCTATTCCCTCTAACCATCACCGTTCACTGGTTATGTTTTTTTTCTCAGAATGTCCCACCAGACCTTGCAATTTGCTGTTTCATTTTGGAGCAGTCTTTGTCCGTGCGAGCATTGCAAGAGATGCTATCTAACTCTTCTGTGGATGAGGTACTGCACAATCAACCGTAGTTTTAAAATGCAATTCCCTTTAATTGGCGTGCAAATGCTTAAGCAGCGCTTATTCACTTAAGTTAAATGTATTGTTTCTGTTTTACCCATCAAATCCTAAACCTGATGGCTGAAGGCGGTTGATTTGGACAAATGGGTAAGTGCCGCCCTTAGGGACATATCTCGTAGCAGTTTCATTGGCATATTGTATTTTGTCACTCTGGAGTTTCATGGATTTCCTTTTACACTCAATCACTGTGTGGAAACACAATTATAAAGACGCAGCTGTTTTTATGTCTCTACATAAACGTGCTATGAACTCATCAGCCTCCTTTTCCTATTTTCTTAAGTCATCACAAGGTGGAGGTAGTCGAACCCTTCTGTATGGACACGCCATTCTCCTGAAACACACTCACTCCAACATGGTGAGCACAGTAATATTCATTCTGCTTGCCTACACTTAACAGCAGGTAGGCATCATAATACTATGACATTTCAGCTCATTGAGTTTGTTTATGTAGTGCCAATTAGCAACACATATCATGTCAAGACAAAAAAGTGTAATTCATATCCAAATGATATCTGATTCAGATGAAATATATCAAATTAATTTTAATGCAATACTATCGAAGTCATACTCAAACCGTATTACCTGTGATCCAGTTAAATCAAGACTATAGAACAACAATTTACTTCCATTTTGGAGAACTTTGTGTTTAGATCCAACTTATTGCATTTAATTGTAACATTTCCCCAGCCTGAACAAGCATGTGGTGAAAGTGGAAAGGAATCACTCCCCTTTAACAGAAAGAAACCTTCATCAGAACCAGGCTCTGTGAGGACATCTGCCATGATGAAGTGATTCGGAAGACAGAGGCAGACACATTAAAAAAAACAACAACAAAAAAACAAGAGCATTGGTCCAAGAGTATTTTTTGAAACAGTGGTCACAGAGTTAATTTTAAGAGAAAGTCAGGAAATCCTCTGGCAGCCTAAGCCTACAGCGTATTCCAGTTCTCTTTGGATTCTCTCCTCACCATTGACGTTTCCCTGCTCAAAACTCCTAATTTGAGATATTTGGTTTGTTAGGGCAAAAGTACAACTTTCTGAGTACCTCTGAATAGCAGCATCGGATAGAGGTAGTTCAGGACGTATTAAATCCCTCTAACTACAGCTTTGCTTGTATTCTTATATTATTTCATAAAGACTCTGGAGTCCGCATCATCCCACAATCTTAATTTGTTGCCTCGTATTTACACCATAGTACTTGAGCTGTCTGACTACATCTCGGTCGCTGACTGACAAGCTGGCCTTCGACGTGGGCTTACAGGAAGACTCCACAGGTGACTTTGCTACTAAGCATGAACAACACACATATGAATTGTAGGAGGAAAGAGATATAAAATGTATGGTTGTAGGAGAGGCCTGCTGGTGGACCATACATCCAGCCTCCAAGCAAAGATCAGAGGGTGAAAAGGTCAGGGTGGGCGATGACCTCATTCTTGTCAGTGTTTCCTCAGAGAGATACCTGGTAACTATAATTTCATTACTATTAAATGATGCTTTGTTTTATAATGAATGTTACTAATTTTAAAAACCTTGTCCAGCACCTTTCCTATGCAAGTGGTGACCTAATGGTAGATGCATCCTTCATGCAAACACTCTGGACCATGACTCCTGTGATGTCTGGCTGTGAGCTCGCTGAAGGTCTGCAGTTCCCCCAAAATTGGCTCTGCTCCAGAGCTCCAGGCTCTGCTGACATTCTGTTATAAGAAGAAACTGTCGTCTTCCAGGTTTTCTGATCGGAGGATACGTGCTCAGACTCTTTCACGGTCATATGGATGAGTGTCTGGCCATCCCATGTGCAGATCAGGGGGATGACCAACGCAGGTGCATGTTGCCTTATTTTGTTAAATCTTTTTTTTTCCCCTACGTTGTTGGGAGTTTAATCAGCTTGTCAGTTCACCAATGTCCAAATTGATCAGAATATTATTCTCCATATTCCAGAGTTGCTCATTATGAAGGTGGTGCCGTTTGCAGCCATGCTCGATCCTTATGGAGACTGGAGCCACTGCGAATCGCGTGGGTATCTTTCTCGTTCTTTCTTTCTAGCATTAATTGGAAAGACTTATTTTGCGGACTTACTTTGGCATTTTTACAGGTGGAGCGGAGGCCACATCAAATGGGGACAGTCTTTCCGGGTACGCCACATAACAACAGGGCGATATTTGTTCCTCGACGAGGACAAGGGACTTCTGTTGGTAGACCCAGAGAAAGCCAACTCCAAGATGTCTGCTTTCTGCTTCAGAATTTCTAAGGTTTTTGTTCGACCAGCTGTCGGGTTTATTTTAACTTGTCTAGATTAGATTTGAAGATATGCACATAAGGAAACAAAACTTTTTCTTTTCATTTAAAGGAAAAAATTGAAGTAGCACAGAAGCGGGATGTAGAAGGCATGGGAATACCAGAGATTAAGTACGGGGAGTCTATGTGCTTTGTACAGCACGTTTCGTCTGGCCTTTGGCTCACATATGCTGCTGTCGATGCCAAATCTGCTCGTCTAGGACCTCTGAAAAGAAAGGTAAAACATGTCAAGTTTGGGGTTAAATGTAAGAGTTTCTAAAAGTGGTTTTGAAACAGTGTACAAGATCTAGATATTTTTGTTATGTTTCTCCACAGTCAAATGTGATTTCAATTTCTAAATCGTGTTCCCACTGGGACTGACTTCTGTTCACTTTTCTTACATTTATTAACATTTTAAATATTCCTGAGAACGTTCATACTATTCTATGTTTTTCCACATTTTCTCATGTTTTAACCACAAAATCTGTGTGTTTTTAGGGATTGTAGGTAAAATACAAAGTAGCAAATAAGGATGAAGTATAAAAAAATGTTAAAAGATTTCAGCTGAATCAGAAAAGCTTAGTGGAGTTGACGAGAAAATGAATGAAACTAAATGTAGGGCAATCCTGGAAGAGACTGGGGAGTGAGTTCACTGTCCAGCAGGACAATGACCCGAAAACCTGAAACATGCAACCAGTCGTATATCCAATTGAGAATCAGTGGCAAGAATTTAAAATAGATTTTCACAAATGCTCTCCATCCAGTTTGACTGAGCTTGAGCTTCTTTTCCAAACCAGAATGGGCGGAAATGTCACTCTTTAGACTTGAAAAGCTTGTAGAAAAAAACCACCTAAATAACTTAACTGTGATGCAATATGTTTACGTTTTGGGTTTTTGCCTGGTCTTAAGTGTCCGTGACTTTGTCTCTCAGGCCATACTGCATAAAGAAGGTCACATGGACGACGCGCTCACAGTTGCTCGATCTCAGACCGAAGAGTCTCAAGCTGCCAGGATGATATACAGCACAACAGGCCTCTTCAACCAGTTCATCAAGTAACTTCATTACTTCCCCATCGACCTTTATGAATGTGTTTCTCTATTATCTGGTGATGAGCATTTTCTTTTTACCCTTTATGATTGTGTCACGCCTCCAGAGGTTTGGATGCATTGAGTGGAAAAAACAAATCTGCTAACCCGCCGTCTATGCCGATGGACGCGGTGGTGCTCTCCCTGCAGGATCTCATCTTCTACTTCCGACCCCTGAGGAGGAACTGGAGCACGAGGACAAGCAGTTCAAGCTTCGCTCCCTGAAGAACAGACAGAACCTTTTCCAGGAGGAGGTTGGCCAGCCAAATGAGGATTTAATCATTGGAAATTAGCTGAAGATAGATTTAATGTCATTAAATTTCTTGTCTTATCATAGGGGATGATTACCCTGGTTCTGGACTGCATTGATCGGCTCAATGTGTACAACACTGCAGCCCACTTCTCAGAGTACGCTGGAGAGGAAGCTGCAGAGTCGTGGAAGGAGATTGTGAACTTACTGTATGAGCTTTTAGGTAGGTCCTGCACATTACATTCGATGAATATATTTTGGGATGATTTTGTTCATTTCATTTCTTGCTTCTCCGCTTTCCCGAAGCTTCTTTGATCAGAGGGAACCGCTCTAACTGTGCTCTTTTCTGTGACAACCTGGACTGGTTGGTCAGTAAGCTGGATCGTTTGGAGGCATCTTCAGGTATCAGTGGCAGAATGGTTTGGTTTGAGCTCATTCTTGATATAAAACATATAGAGAAATGAAAGGTGATGGTTTTATTTAGAAATTGTCAATCCTTTTTTTATTATTATTATTACTTGGATGACTCAGGAACTTCTCTGAATACCTTGAAGTCTTTTCTAAAACCTAAACAACTTCTGTATGCTCTCATTTGCATGACAGGAATTCTGGAGGTGCTGTACTGTGTTCTGATTGAGAGTCCAGAAGTGCTGAATATTATTCAGGAGAATCACATTAAATCAATTATCTCTCTCCTGGACAAGCATGGGCGCAACCACAAGGTTTGTATATTCAAAATAGTTTGTTTAGACTGTTTCTAAGAGCAGTCCATCTGTTATGGACTACTGGCAGACCTCTAACAACATGTTCCCTCTAGGTTTTGGATGTGCTGTGCTCCCTGTGTGTTTGCAATGGCGTGGCTGTGAGATCTAACCAGAATCTCATCACAGAGAACCTACTTCCAGGTCGTGACCTCCTTCTTCAAACCAACATTATTAACTATGTAACCAGGTGGGTAATTTTATGCGAACAAATATTCCTCCCCTCCCTGTATCCCCCCCCCCCCATGATCTCTGCAGAGTTCATCTGAATTGATTTTCCTTTTTCTAATACTTTAGCATGAGACCCAACATTTTCCTTGGAACTTGTGAAGGATCCACTCAGTATAAGAAGTGGTACTTTGAGGTGATGGTGGATCACGTGGAGCCGTTCATTACCGCCCAGGCGTATCACCTGCGAGTGGGTTGGGCTCTGACGGAGGGCTACAGCCCTTACCCCGGTGGAGGGGAAGGATGGGGGGGTAACGGGGTCGGCGATGACCTCTACTCCTATGGCTTTGATGGGCTTCACCTGTGGTCAGGTAAAGCAAACAATCGCTTGATCATAAATAATAAAATTGGGGTTTGTGTTCATGTTAATGGTAACAGCTTGAGTCTAAATTCTGACATTTAAAGCAAAGCTGAAAAGCTATTAACAAGTTTCAAGCAAGGGGAGAGGCAAACTTTGTCAGTTTCCACCAAGACTACAAAAACTGTGAGCATAACAGCTGAACTGTGTCACACACAAAGGAATCATTTAACACTCAGCTGGTTTGCCTTCAGCGGAAAAATCTTATCTTTCTGCATTAATTATCTAAACCTGCTGTGTACCTCTTATATGCTTCCTCAGGCGTCATTTTTAGACATCTTACTAATATCTAAGATGGCTAATGTGTCCTCTTCCCTAAGTTACCACTTTAACACTGAAAATTGTTGCTATCTGAGTAACATGTTAGCATTTTGATATGGAGCATTCACGGACAGGAAAAAAATGCTGCAAGTAAATGCTATAAGTTTTTAATATGGGCTAATCACCAACTGAGTGAGTTAAGCAACATCTCCATTTCCATGAATTAATTGCTTTTGTTTTACATTGTTCATTTACTTGTAGGGCGCGTACCACGGCATGTTGCTTCTCCCAGCCAACACACTCTTGCAGCAGAGGACGTGGTCAGCTGCTGTTTGGATTTGAGTGTGCCGAGTATCTCCTTCCGTATCAACGGACACCCTGTGCAAGGAATGTTTGAGAACTTCAACCTCGACGGCCTGTTCTTTCCAGTTGTCAGCTTTTCTGCAGGCGTTAAGTATGGCACTTTGAAGCTTTTTTTACTTTCCGAGTTTCTCTATCTGTCCTGTCCCATGGCTCAGTATTTTAAACAGCTAATTTGTTTGTTTCTTTCTTCCAATTACAAGGCTTCGGTTTCTTCTTGGGGGCCGTCATGGGGATTTCAAGTTTCTTCCCCCTCCAGGCTATGCGCCTTGTTATGAGGCAGTGCTGCCAAGGGACCGATTGCGGATTGAACCCATCAAGGAATATAAACATGATTTTAATGATGTTCGCAACCTGCTTGGTCCAACCCAGTCCCTGTCTCACACAGCGTTCACTCCCTGTCCTGTGGACACAATTCAGGTAAATTCTGCAAAGTGTATGGTGTTGAGCACAAATTCTAGTTTTAGTCAAATATCTAGCTCATCTTTAGGAATTTTTAAGATTTTTAGGAATCTTTTTGAGCAAAAATCACATTGCATTGGTTTTAGTCTGAGTTAATTAACTTATTTTCTTCTTTCAGATTGTACTTCCTCCTCATTTGGAGCGCATTCGAGAGAAACTCGCGGAAAACAGTCATGAGTTATGGGCCGTTAATCGCATTGAACAAGGGTGGACATTTGGACTGGTGAATGTTTTCGGGATTTGAGAAAACGTTGCTGGGAACAAAAAGCTATTTCTCCAAGCAAATGTTTGTGCTTTTCTTTTTCTAAAGTTTCGTGATGACAACAAGAAGATGCACCCCTGCCTCGTAGATTTCCAGAGTTTACCTGAGCCGGAGAAGAACTACAATTTAGCAATGTCAGGAGAGACACTGAAGTACGTAAAGGTTTCAATCAACAGTCCTTGGCACTTCTGAAGATAGCTCCTACTTAGTGTGGAGTAGCATAATCTATGATTTAATTTAATTATACTGAAACCTGAGCAAGAGTAGAAGAGGGAATAGTTGTGGAAATGTAGCTGTATTACCAGACTTGATGTATATTGTTGCCTCTAAAACACTGGTGCCCAAAGTGCAAACTCCTGGTTGCACTGCATCCCACCTTATTTGTGGAAGTTTGACATGAAAACTGTGTAGGACAGTTTTCATGTAGGACTTGTGTCTAATGTGTATTGTGTTTACTTTAACAGGACTCTGCTAGCTCTGGGTTGTCATGTGGGGATGGGAGATGAAAAAGCAGAGGAAAATCTGAAAAGGACCAAGCTCCCCAAAACGTGAGCTTCAACACCTTAGTGTGCTACCGTGTAATATTGTTTCATTTTAATGATAAATACCGCAGATGTCTGTTTGAAAGATTCACTCACCCTTCACATCACAATGTATTGCTTGCTAGCTACATGCAAAGTAATGGATACAAGCCAGCTCCCTTGGATCTCAATCACGTCAAACTGACTCCAAATCAAAACACTCTAGTGGAGAGACTGGCAGAAAATGGACACAACGTGTGGGCTAGAGACCGGGTTCGACAGGGCTGGACATACAGTATTGTGCAGGTATCAACTTCTTTATGTGCAAAAATGCTGTGACAATGATTAATAAAAACGTTTCAATGTTTACTGTTTCAATGAGTTGGTTTTAACTTCAGTTGGACTTTTTTCAAATAGGACATATTGAACAAGCGTAATCCCCGTCTGGTTCCTTATAACCTGCTGGATGAAAAGACAAAAAAGACCAACAGAGACACAGTTTGTGCAGCAGTTCGCACTCTTATCGGCTATGGATACAACATAGAACCACCCGATCAAGAGAGTAGTAAGTTTGCACTGCTGTTTCAACTACATGAATAGAAATCCTTCCATTTTGCCTTGTCTCCATGCTTTCTTATGTACCAGAAATTTTCATTTAACAAACTTTCTTTTGGGTAACTCTAAAGGCAGCCTATGTCCCACCAGTATTCCTTAAATCCTGGTTGTAGCATGTTCGTTACTGCCACGTTTTTACTCTAGGCGGGCATGGACCGGGCAGCTCCCGTGGCGATAAAATCAGAGTGTTCAGAGCCGAGAAATCTTACGCCGTCACACAGGGGAAGTGGTACTTTGAGTTTGAGGCTGTGACTGTTGGAGAGATGAGAGTGGGCTGGGCCAGGCCTTGTGTTCGTGCAGATACTGAACTTGGTGCTGACGACTTGGCCTATGTCTTCAATGGCTTCAAGGTGGGATGCAGACTCACTTTGATTGTGAAAGTGGGATAGACCCTTTACGATGCGAAATTCTCTTGATCGACATTGTTTTAGGCCCAACGTTGGCATATCGGAAACGAGCCATTTGGCCGTCAGTGGCAGTGTGGTGATGTGGTGGGCTGTATGATCGACCTCACAGAAATGAACATCATGTTCACGCTTAATGGAGAAATGCTGATCAGTGACTCAGGCTCAGAAATGGCTTTTAAGGACATTGAGATAGGGGAAGGTAAGTACAGATACAAACCGGATCAGAAAAAAATTTAATAAATAGACACTGATGATCATGCTTTAAACATTTATAGGTTTCATACCCGTGTGCAGCCTGGGGCTGTCGCAGGTATGGTAGAATCAACCTGGGTCAGAATGTCAGTAGTCTTCTTACTTTACCATCTGTGGCTGCAAGAGGGATTCGAACCCTTTGCTTCACATGAAGCAGACATACCATGTGGTCAGTAAAAGCCTCCCCAGTTTATCACTGCTCCTACAGATCATCCCCAATTGAGGTACAATACAATGTTTTTCTCAAATAATTTTCTAAATATCAGTTTTCCACATCAAAATGTAACTTCTTTTCTTCTTCTTCTTTTCTCTAGATATCACGTGTTGACGGGACGGTTGACACTCCCCCTTGTCTCAAAGTGACTCACAAGACATATGGGTCTCAGAATGCCAACACGGACTTGCTGTTCTTCAGAGTCAGCATACCGATTGAATTTCACGAGACCTTTAAAGTTCCTGTGGGGACAACGCTCCTAACTCGGGCGCTGACCATTCCCGAAGACCAGGTATTAGAAGTCGACCCAAACTCTGACTTTGAAATACTCAAGAAGTCAGCCACTCGCAAAGAACAGGAAGAGGATAAGAAGGAACCCTCCGTGCCTAAAGAGACTCTGGCCATCAAAAATGGAGAGAACGAGAAAGATGCCTCTACTGAGAAAAGCAAGAAGAAAGGGTATGTGGTTATTTAGTATTCTGAGACAGAGAGGACAATTTGATTGGTAAGGAGCTGAGATGTTAATAAAATATAATCATAGCCAAAGGTTTTGAGAAAGAGAGAGGTTAATTTTCTCTAACATTTGCTGCTTTAGTTTGCTGAGGGAGAAAGAGAGAGTGATGGTGCAGGAGGAGAGGAGAAGGAAAAACACAAACTGGGGAACAGGCAAAAGATATCTGGCAATAAACAGTAATGAAGAAAAAACTATTTACACAGGAACAAGAAGGCATAAAAAACAAGAAAGTAAAAAATACAAACACTGGAGAAACTTGAAAATATAACAACCCTGAATCCTGACATAATTGCATTTCATATGATAATTTTTCATAGCAATCGAGACATAATGTAAAATGCAACATGCTATAAGAACAAAACAGTTAAAGATTTCTGTCAGTCTCAACATTTGAATCAGTTTGTACTATACACGTAGCAACTGGTTTAACTGGTTTTGTCATTTACAGATTCCTTTTTAAGGCAAAGAAGGCTGCATTAATAACTCCACCCCCTGTCGTTCCCACCCTGCCTCGCTTAGTGGAAGATGTTGTACCAGATGACAGGGATGACATGGACATAATCCTGAACACCACAACTGTATGACTATTACTCAATTTAGACTCTAAAATCTGAAATTGAAGGTTTATTTTGCAACAGTCATGAATGATATGTATAAGCCAATAAGCTTCTCATGTCCTTTTTCAGTATTATTACTCAGTGCGAATATTCGCAGGACAGGAACCAGGGGGCGTGTGGGTAGGCTGGGTCACACCAGACTATCACCAGTACGATCTTCACTTTGACCTCAGCAAAGTGAGAAACGTAACAGTAACTGTTGGGGACGACAGAGGAAACATTCACGACAGGTGGGTTTGTTTCCCTAAAAATGTAAAAAGGCATGCACCAAAACCTTGAGTCTTCTTGGTTTGTCTGCCTCCTTCAGCATAAAGCGCAGTAATTGTTACATGGTGTGGGGAGGGGAGTTTGGCAACTCCCAGCAAACCCGTGTCAGTCAGGAGGACTTTGTGATTGGCTGCCTCGTTGATTTGGACACAGGACTCATGACTTTCACTGCCAATGGAAAAGAGATAAACACCTTCTACCAGGTTTGTGGGCTTCTGCCTCAGTCCGGTGAAATTCTCGTGAAGTCCCGGTCAGTTGCAGCGTCATCTGCTTTCAGGTGGAGCCGAACACGAAGCTTTTCCCGGCCGTCTTCGTTCAGCCTTCCAACCAGAATGTGATTCAGTTTGAACTCGGCAAGCTCAAGGTAAACGTCTACCACCTACTCTGTTACCGAACCTATATCCACACTGCAGCTGCACAGGTTAAGAGGTTAACACCAGTCAACGTCTTACCTGAAGAAGATACCTCTCTTTTTGTCTTCAGTTTGTGTTAACCTATGTTACTATGTGAAACATTTATTAATAAGGTTTAAGAGTTACTTAAAGGAGGGGTATTATGTGTTTTCCATACACAGAGTTCCACTTTATAGCACAATACATTTTACCTTCAGCTGTTATGCTGTATATGTCAAACATAACTTGATGAATGAGTCCAAGCTGCACTCTGGATACATTTTTGGATGAAGACATTGTAAGATGATTTAAACTCCTCAAAAAATTTTATTTTGAATACTCCTGTGCTAAAAAGATAAGGCAGGTAGTAATCAGTCTAATTGGTGTTTAGCAGTTGGGATTAAAGGCAGCAGTCCCCTCTACAATAGAGCAATTTGGGAGAAATAAGGAATACGTTTATATTATTCACTCGGCAACAAATGGCACTTTGAATTGCCTTGTTACTGAAATGATCCAGCTTTGATTCTTCTCCCTGCAGCAAAGACTTTCACACCTGAGAGAGCTGCAGTCCAGGTTTAGCTTATGTTTTGGGGGGTTCTTATGTTTCACCTGCATGGCTGGTGAATTTGGATTTCTACACAATTAAGATGCAAAGACAATAATCAACAAAGGTCAGACTTATGTCCAAATAAGTTTTCCTTACCAACGTCGTGATCGATCCTTCTTGATTTGCCAGAACATCATGCCATTGTCGGCGGCCATGTTTCGGAGTGAACGCAAAAATCCAGTTCCGCAGTGCCCTCCCAGATTGGACGTCCAGATGCTAACACCAGTGATCTGGAGTCGAATGCCCAACAACTTCCTGGCTCCAGAGACAGGCCGTGTCAGCGAAAGACTCGGCTGGATGGTGGAGTGTATGGAACCGCTCACTATGATGGCCCTTCACATCCCAGAGGAGAGTCGGTCAGAAATATTTCCCTCTGCATGCCAAAGAGAAAAAGAAATATTTATTTCAGTTTTTTTATATTTAAACCTGACTCTGTGTTTTATTTAGGTGCATAGACATTCTGGAACTGTCTGAAAGAATGGACTTGCTAAAGTTCCACTATCACACTCTGAAGCTCTACGGCTCCGTGTGCGCTCTGGGTAACAACCGGGTGGCACACGCACTGTGCAGCCACGTGGACGAATCTCAGCTTTTCTACGCCATAGAGAGCACCTACCTGCCGGGACCGATGAGGAGTGGCTTTTACGACCTCCTCATCAGCATGCATCTCGAGTCCGCTAAACGCAATCGCCTCGGAACGAATAAGGAATTCATAGTTCCGATGACGGACCACACGCGCAGCATCACTCTTTACACCGTGAAGTCTCACGCTTTGCCTGGGGTCGGCCTCACCACCTGCCTGCGTCCAAAACTGCATTTCTCCTCCATTGGGTTTGTGGGGACAGATCCAGATATTTACACTCTGAGTCCAACCATCCCCTTACAGGTGAGGTTTACTCGTTTGAATACCTTATGGAAACGCTCTAGAGGAAGAAATACATTAATTTGCTTGTATTTCCAGGTGTTAAAGACCAAGGCTCTGAACATGCTGATCGAAGCTGTCCAGGATGGAAGTCAAGCCATGAGAGACCCTGTGGGAGGCAGCGTTGAGTTTCACTTTGTTCCCATCCTGAAACTCATCAGCACCCTCCTCATAATGGGTGTGTTTGACGATGAAGATGTCACGCACATCCTGAAAATGATTGAGCCCACAGTCTTTCATACGGCAAAATCAGAGGAGCCTTTGGAGGAGCCGTCAAAGGCGAACAAACAAGAGGAGCCATCAAAAGTCGCAGTGGTCAAAGAGGATGAGCAGGAAGTTGAGGCAGAAGAAGAAGAGGAGTTTGAAGATTATGGTTACGATGATGAGGAAGAAATAGAGGAAGAGGAAGAACTAGAGGAAGCAGATTTAGGTGTGCCCCAGGGGGCAGCAGGGAAATAGATTTCATAAATGGTGAGAAAGGAGCTGAGGAAACGGAGAAAGAGACGAAACCAGTGGAAACCTGTGGGGAGTCTAAGGAGGAACACCTCGAACAAGGACTTTTTCAGATGAAACTACCAGAGTCTGTAAAACTGCAGGTACAAATGAGTACTGCTACTTTTTTCACCAGAAAGGTCTCTAAACAATGTTAGTAACTCATTTTGCTTTTGTTTTCTAGATGTGCACCCTGTTGCAGTACTTCTGTGACTGCGAGCTACGACACAGAGTGGAGGCCATTGCTGCTTTCTCGGATAAGTTCGTCACCCAGATACAGTCCAACCAGAGGCACCGCTACAATGAGCTCATGATGGCCTTCACCATGTCGGCCGCAGAGACCGCACGAAAGACCCGGGAATTTCGCTCTCCGCCGCAGGAGCAAGTAAGAAAACCGTATATGAACCTACAACTGCAACTTCCATTCCAAACAAATAGAAAATCAAGCAAATATGGATTAGATTTTATTTCATTAAATACCTATTTTAAATCAGATTATTTGAAACCAGGTACCTACAAACATTGTATAAAATATTTTCCAACTTTCTGACATCAAATCAGCCTGTTCTATATTTCCGCATGGAAAGTAATAAAAAAAAAAAACGTCTTGCTATTCTGCCATTAATCTTAAAAAGTAGTATTGGTTTTCCTAACATAATACAGTGAAAGTCTGGACTTATCTAATGGAAAATGGTTGTCCTATTATATAGATTTTGAAGTAAAAATGTCATTGTGATTAGACATTTTGTTACCTATTTTGCTGATCTCTGTCCAAAGAGTTTCCATTTGCTTGTGCACTGTTTGTGTAGGTCAACATGCTCATGAACTTTAAAAACTGCCCTGATGACGAAGAGTGTCCAGTTCCCGATGAAGTCCGTGAATCCTTGCTGGTTTTCCATAATGCTCTTCTGACACACTGTGGTCAGTTTTAATCTGCTATCCCCCAGTCGGACATGAATCCTTTAAATCTTTCCAAATCTTTCCTCTTCACGTGGCCAACAAATAAAATGTTCAATGCTTAATTTCCAAACTGAAATTTGCAGGTGTTCATATCGATGAGGCAGAACAGGAGGAGGAGGTGGACAATTCTCTTCGCGGGCGCCTGTTTCGCTTGCTGGAAAGGGTGAAAAAGTTTCGGCAAAAAAAAGTGGAGGTGGAGATTGAGCCGCAGGAAGATAAAAAACCAAGTGAGCTGTGTCACTCCGCTCTGCCACACATGACGTTACAACACAGATATATCTTTTTGTTCTGGCTGCTGTGGCTTGAAGGATAATCTCACATTTAATCTTTGAAATTTTGTTTTGTCCTTGTTGTTTATTTGCCTTTCCTGATTCTACCAGGCACATTGCAGGAGCTCATTTCCCACACCATGATCCACTGGGCCCAGGAGTCATTCATCCAAAACCCGGAGTTAGTGCGTATGATGTTCAGCCTCCTTCACAGGCAGTATGACGGACTCGGTGAGCTGATGCGAGCACTTCCCAAGGCTTACACCATCAACGAGGTGTCGATACAGGACACCATGGATCTACTGGAGTGCTTGGGTCAGATCCGCTCCCTGCTTATTGTGCAGATGGGTCCAGAGGAGGAGAGGCTCATAATTCAAAGCATTGGGTATGTGGATAAAAGTGTTTTGATTGTGGTTTTTGCCATTGGTTAAAACTGAAGGTGACAAGACGTTTGTCCAATCATTTTCTGCTCCTTAGAAACATCATGAGTAACAGAGTTTTCTATCAGCACCCCAACTTGATGCGTGCTCTGGGGATGCATGAGACTGTCATGGAGGTTATGGTTAACGTGCTAGGTGGTGGAGACTCAAAGGTATTCATTTTCATTGTCTTTGTTTGGGTTAAATACTGACAGGACCCAAGGCCAAAAACGTAAAATATTGTGAGAGATGTGAAAGTAAAAACTACCACCTTAAATATCCTTAAGCTCAACTTGATCACGCTGTCTGTCTTTCAACAGGAAATCCGCTTCCCTCGAGTGGTGACAAACTGTTGCCGTTTCCTCTGCTACTTCTGCCGTATCAGTCGCCAGAATCAGCGTTCCATGTTTGATCATCTCAGCTATCTCCTGCAGAACAGCGGCATTGGCCTTGGTGACTGTTTTGCTGTTCACTTCTACAATTCTTACTGCTGAAGCCGAGCTGAACATGATGTGCTGTTTGTTCAGGAATGCGCGGCTCTACCCCGTTGGATGTGGCCGCGGCGTCTTGCATCGACAACAACGAGCTGGCACTGGCTCTCCAGGAGCAGGATTTAGAAATGGTAAAATGTTACTGTGACACACTAAATAGTAGTAGATTCACTTTGCATATCTGTCAATGCTAAAATGTTTTGTAGGTGGTGAAATACTTGGCTGGGTGTGGGCTTCAGAGCTGCCCCATGCTGCTGGCTAAAGGCTACCCTGATATCGGATGGAACCCCTGTGGTGGAGAGAAATACCTCGACTTTCTTCGTTTTGCCGTTTTTGTCAATGGTAATTTAACAAATATTTAACTTCTGAAATTGAACTTAAAGGCACACTTGCCTTCTCCTTTTGTTGTTTGACGATAACAAGACGTAAGATGACTTTCATTCATCTAGGAGAGAGCGTGGAAGAGAATGCCAACGTTGTTGTGCGTCTTCTCATTCGAAGACCCGAGTGCTTCGGTCCAGCTTTGAGAGGCGAGGGTGGTAACGGTCTGCTGGCTGCTGTGGAGGAAGCCATCAAAATATCAGAGGACCCTGCGAGAGACGGTCCCAGCATTAAAAAAGACAGACGTTTTCCCATGTAAGAGGTCTCAGTGTTAGTTCAGAAAGAACTTTGTCCTTCTCACTTTGAGTTAAAGAATAAATTAGAAAATGTATTCCTTTATTCCTGGAAGGTTTGGAGGAGAAGAGCAGCAGGAGGAGAATCGAGTGCACCTGGGAAATGCCATCATGTCCTTCTATTCTGCTCTCATTGACCTACTGGGACGATGTGCTCCAGAGATGCATGTAAGATGAGCAGAATCACAGCATTCATGCTAGATTTATATAACACATCGGCAGTAAACAAAATGTGTTCCTTACAGTTGATTCAAGCTGGAAAGGGTGAAGCCCTTCGGATCAGGGCAATTCTGAGGTCCCTGGTTCCTATTGAGGATCTCGTAGGAGTCATCAGTCTTCCTGTTCAGATTCCTGCTTTGGGGAAAGGTAAAATGTTAAAATTAAAAGAAACACGCTGCTAATTCATTTAACAGAGCGATTCTAATACTTTTGCACTGTGTAATAATATTTTACTTAACTGTATACTTTGTCACTTACTGTATTTTCTAAAAACATACAAATATTGTGCACAGTCGTGCATAACGCACCACTAACTAAATGCAAGTGCAGTCAGACTTTGGTGTTATCAGTTTCTGACCCCAAAGCGACCTGCATTCGCATTAGAGGAACATAGACATCAAACAGCAGCGCATTTTTAGAGGAAGTAATCAGGATGGAGTCATTTATGCATCACTTTTAAAGTTTATTCAGCAAGGGCAGATGACAGCATCGTCACACAATCACAAGACAGAGGATGATAATAAAAAGAAAGCAGAAATAATAGCAATGGTCTTTTGTAGAGCGCTGACTGGGAAGTCTTTGTGGGTGTGTAGTCAGACCAGGAGTGATACGATTTCCATGTGATTCTCTTCAGTGACACAGATTTCTTCTATAAGTTCATATTTATAATTTCAGCCAGTGTTTACATCCTGATTTACAATGTCTGGCTTTATCTGGTGCAGAATTATGATGCATCAATCAAGTGAATGACATAATTGTCAGACAATGAATATAGCATTCAGACTGCAGAAAAAATAGCAAGTCATGAATACCCATTTACTTATTTTAATGCCATTAACAAACCGGAACTTTAGTTATTTTCTGTCACTTCTAGATTAATGGGTTGTTTTATTTCATTGTTTTAATAACTTGTTTTTTGTTAGCTTGTACAGCTCTTCAGCATAAACATGTTTGATGCTTTTCTCAGACAATAGCATCATAGAGCCAAAGATGTCCGCCAGTTTTGTGCCAGACCACAAGGCCCCCATGGTGTTGTTCCTGGACAGAGTTTATGGTATTGACAACCAGGATTTCCTGCTGCATGTGCTGGAGGTGGGCTTCTTACCTGACATGAGGGCTGCCGCCTCTCTGGACACAGTGAGTCAGAAACGTCTTCTGGGATCGGTATCCAGTAAGTGTAGATCCCAGGTAACAGCTGGGATTTATTTCCAACAGGCCGCTTTCAGCACAACAGAGATGGCTCTCGCTTTGAACCGCTATCTGTGTACTGCCGTGCTGCCTCTCATCACCAAGTGTGCGCCGCTGTTTGCCGGCAGTGACCACCGAGCCATAATGATAGACTCCATGTTGCACACGATCTACAGACTGTCTCGAGGGCGAGCCTTTACGAAGGCTCAGAGAGACATCATAGAGGAGTGCCTCATGGCTTTGTGCAAGTAAGCTAACACCTCAAACAAATATAGCAGTTCTCTCCTTCATCTAATATTGTTAGGTTTGTTCCTGAAGGAGGCTTTGTTTGTGTTGCCTTCAGAAATCTGCGCCCGGCCATGCTTCAGCACCTGCTGAGACGCCTGGTGTTTGACGTGCCCATTCTAAATGAGTATGCCAAACGGCCACTGAAGGTGTGAAGACGTTTGATTATTTTCTTGATAAAAAAAAGTTGAGTTTTAAGTTTTTTTTGTTTTTTTTTACACTTTTATTGTCTTGAATCTGCAGCTACTGACCAGCCACTATGAGCGTTGTTGGAAATATTACTGCCTCCCAAATGGCTGGGCTAATTTTGGAGTTGCCTCAGAGGAAGAGCTGCATTTGACTCGCAAACTTTTCTGGGGTATTTTTGAATCATTGGCCCACAAGGTGAGCTCCCAGAAACACGATGGAACTGCCAAAATGTGAACTTCTTCACGTTTTCTCATGTTACACAACACAAACTGGGATTAGGGGCTCTGACATGAGAAAACGTTAAAAAATTGTTGATGTACAAATACTCAAATGTATTACCTGGCAAGAGTTTCTTAATTATGTAACATATTGTCATTAATCATTCCAGAAATTTGATGCTGAAATTTTCAAGATCTCAATGCCCTGCCTCTGTGCCATTGCTGGAGCCATTCCTCCAGATTATGTGGATGCCAGCTACTCCTCCAAAACAGAGAAAAAGGCGTCGGTAGATGCAGAGGGAAACTTTGACCCTAAACCAGTTGAGACCACAAAGTAAATATTTTCTGAATCTGTTTGATGGTCACATTTTTCAGTTGTTTTAATATTTTAGCTAAATTTTCTCTGATTTCTTGCCTCCAATAATAGCACTATTATCCCTGAAAGACTGGATCCCTTTATCAACAGATATGCTGAATACACCCATGATAAATGGGCCTTTGAAAAGGCAAGACATGTTCCTATCAGCTTGCTTACTTTCCATTATATCCATTAGACCCATTCAGAACCCACACAATACATTTCTTTAATTGTATCTGATATGACAGCCATAGAAATCAATTCTCCTTCTAACAATAAATGATGCAGTTTGTCTTCTGTGTTGCAGATTCAAAATAACTGGTCATATGGAGAGGTGTTGGATGAGAATGCAAAGACCCATCCCATGCTCAGACCATACAAAACCTTCTCAGAGAAGGTAAGCTGTCCATTGCAGGTCGTTTCATATTGCTCATTCTCCTCTTCATGTGAGGCTGATTTTTTTTAATTTATTTATTTTTTGCAAAGGACAAAGAGATCTACCGCTGGCCGATCAAAGAGTCAATAAAAGCCATGCTGGCATGGGAATGGAACATAGAAAAAGCTAGAGAAGAAGAGAGTCGGAGAAGAAAAAGGCAGCTTCTAGAAAAATTTCCCAGACTGCTCAGGTTTGAAGGTTTTTCATCTCTCGACGCTTTATGCCGCAGCGCTACTTGTATGTTTTAAGATTATCTTTCTGTTACAGGCGACTTATGACCCGAGCCATGGCTACAGTCCACAGCCTATTGATGTCTCACACATGGCTCTTTCAAGAGATCTGCAGGTATGGCAGTAAAATTCAACAATATCTGCCTTTATCTCAATCTATATTCATTATTAACAGCTTACATTTGAACACAGTCAATGGCAGAGCAACTGGCTGAAAATTATCACAACACCTGGGGACGAAAGAAAAAGTTAGAGCTCCAGGCAAAAGGTAAAAAACTAAAAAAAAATATCTGCTGCTGTGTTATATTTTAATATTGAAGATGGATCATTTACTGATTTCTCTTTGGTTGTGGGATTGTTTGTGTAGGAGGCGGGACACATCCTCTACTGGTGCCTTATGACACTCTGACAGCAAAGGAAAAGGCCAGAGACCGAGAGAAGGCTTACGAGTTGCTCAAGTTCCTGCAACTTAATGGATATGCTGTCACAAGGTAAAAACATCAGTTTTTTTATGTTCTGTGATTTAATTGTGCAGTCCTAATAGATATAGTGTTTTCTCCTGGCCATTCCAAAGACCAAGGCTGACATTTTTTTTATCAAGCTTTGGTAATAGGACATGTAAGCAAATTAAATACATGTTTAAGTGTACAAATATCAGAAACAACATAAATACTGGTTTGCTCTCTTGGTAAAAATAGATGAATGGGTAGAACATTTCTTGGTAACTCTTTATTTGAAGCGGTGTGCATAAGACTAACATGACACTGTCATAAACATGACAAAACATCTGTCATGAACATGAAGAAGACTTTATGAATGTTTCTGACAGTTGTCATGAAGTGTCATTCTATAAATAATGACGCTTTTAATGCAAAGTTGCTCTAAAAGTTGCATTGAAAGTCCATTAAAAATGCCAACTTTGCATTAAATTATAATTTACAAAATCATGCAAAGTTGGCACTTTTAATGGACTTTTAATGCAACTTTTAGAGCAACTTTGCATTAAATGCGTCATTATTTACCGAATGACACTTCATGACAACTGTCAAAAACATTCATTAAGACTTCTTTATGTTCATGACAGATGTTATGTCATGTTTATTTATGACAGTGTCATATCAGTCTTATGCACACCCCTTCAAATAAAATGTTACCATTTTTTTTCCACAAGAGCACAACTCACACTTTTTGTAATTTTCCACAAATACAGAGGAAGATCTTTGAATTTTTCTCTCTTATGCAAATGAAAGGTAGAACAGGTAAAAAATGTTTCAGTGTGATATTATTCTCTTTTAGTAAAATCCAATGGGTTGGCTGGGGAAAGCGAAGGAAATATAAGGCTGTAGCCAAAACTTCAGAATTTTTTTTTTTACCATTAAAGAACTTTTAGATATCATAATCTTTTTATATGGTATATATGCATTGATCTCAGGCAAGCGTGTTCACATAAAACAAAGAAAAAATGTAAATATGTTGCCTCTTTCTGTGTTCAGGGGCATGAAAGACATGGAGTCTGAGATATCGTCCATTGAAAAGAGATTTGCTTACGGCTTCCTGCAGAAGCTGTTGAAATGGATGGAAATAGCCCAGGAGTTCATTGCTCATCTCGGTACTGTGGGGCACAAAATGCAAAAGAAATTTCTTGATGTCACATGTTAAAAATCTGTGAGGCACTAATAATAAGTCAAATCTAGATTTGCTAAGCCAGTGCTTATGTGTTATTGCCATATTTTGGAATATGTTTTGCAGAGGCTGTGGTGAGCAGTGGACGAGTAGAAAAGTCTCCACATGAGCAAGAAATCAAATTCTTTGCTAAGGTAAAGCCTGTGAGAAAATAATTTTAAAGACTAAATCTATTTGTGGTACTAATCTAAAAAAAACACTTTTGTAGATATTGATGCCTTTAATCAACCAGTACTTCAAAAATCACTGCCTCTACTTCTTATCAACGCCTGCAAAAGTCCTGGGCAGTGGCGGCCATTCGTCTAATAAGGAGAAGGAGATGATTGCAAGGTAAGTTCTCCCATTGTTCTAGTGAGCAAATACTTGCTTTGAATTCTCCTTTCTAAACGACCCTCATTTCTCTCTCCGTTTACTTTTTTTCTGCTGGTTATAGTATCTTCTGTAAAATGGCTGCTTTGGTGAGGCACAGAGTTTCTCTCTTTGGTAAGATTTCTCATCAGACTATCTCCGAGTCTTTTGGTTCCCTCTGCCTGTGGAGACCTCCATTTACTCTAACCTGGATAACTTCAACTAAATGCTTGCACGGTTATTGTGTATCAAAGCTGTATAACACAACCTCCGTTTGCTTCTGTAGGAACGGATGCCTCTGCGATAGTTAACTGTCTTCACATATTGGCCCGGTCGTTGGATGCAAGGTTGGCTGCTTCTTAAAACAACTTTCAAGATGAATGTATATTTATTCTTACTCTTTGAAATTTCTGTGGTGACATGTTCTTACTGCATTTTTTTAGGACTGTGATGAAATCAGGTCCTGAGATTGTGAAAGCAGGCTTACGGTCATTCTTTGAGAGTGCGGCCGATGATGTGGAGAAGATGGTGGAGAACCTCAAACTGGGCAAAGTATCGAAAGGCAATCAGGTACATAACGTTTGAAACAGATTATGCAAACAAATTAAACACTGGAATTGAATCCAAATTCAAAATGCCATCTGCCTCGTTCACGATAGCAAGTGAAAGGTGTTTCCCAGAATATCAACTACACAACCATCGCCCTGCTGCCTGTGCTTACCTCCCTGTTTGATCACGTCGCTCAGCATCTCTTCGGAGACGATGTCATGTGTGAGTTGTTTCCTCAAATTTCTGTTTATTTCTTTGCCTTTAGTGTATTATTTTACTTGAATCTGCCGTCTCTGTCTCTGGTTACTTGCACACAGTGGATGATCTGCAGATTTCCTGTTATAGAATCATGTGTAGCATCTACTCAGTTGGGACTGTCAAGAACCCACATGTCGAGAGGTAACTCGAACTTTGTTCGCGCAGGTCCTGTAGTAATAAGGAATACAGCACTCTTTAGCATTTCCTGCACTGTGAATCAACTAGGAATTCTGGGAATTTGAGAGTAGAGATATTCTGGGAATTTGAGAGTAGAGATGTGTTGACACCAAGTTATCCTTTTTATAAACAGGCAAAGGCCAGCTCTTGGGGAATGTCTGGCTCATCTTGCTGCTGCAATGCCAGTGGCCTACTTAGAACCTCATCTAAATGAATTCAACGCTTTCTCTGTGTACACCACAAAGACACCAAGAGAGAGAGCTAGTGAGTTTAAAACCATTGTATAATCCTGCTCAGTAAAGCCTTGATCCTGAGTTTTCTTCCATCCCCTTTTGTGCAAAGTCCTGGGTCTTCCCAATGCGGTTCAAGAGTTATGTCCTGACATCCCACCGCTGGACCTTCTGCTAAAGGAGATTGGAGACTTGGCAGAGTCGGGGGCCCGCTACACTGAGATGCCTCACGTCATTGAAATCACTCTGCCCATGCTGTGCAACTACCTGCCACGGTGGTGGAGAGGGGACCTGAAAACTTTCCTGAGATGGAGGGTCAACTCTGCACTGAGGTCACTTCAGAACATCTGAATCAACTTCTGGGCAGCATCATGAAAATCGTAGTCAACAATCTCGGTATTGATGAAGCCTCCTGGATGAAGAGATTGGCCGGTGAGCAATGGGCAACTTACTGCAAAACCATGTATTCCTGAGTTAGTCTTCTTTCTCAAATGAAATGGCACAATTTGTTCTCTCTGCTAGTGTTTTCGCAGCCCATCGTGAGCAGGGCAAAGCCAGAAATGCTGAAATCCCACTTCATTCCAACGATGGAAAAGTTGAAGAAGCGCACGTCAAAGGTGGTGGCCGAAGAGGACCATTTGCGGATGGAGGGGAAATCAGAGGGGGATGAGGAAGATGGAACGATACGCGATGAGTTTGCTGTGCTCTGCAGAGATTTGTATGCCCTCTATCCTCTGCTTATTCGCTACGTGGACAACAACAGGTAAAAGAAAATCACCGCCATCATTTACAGCCTCTTAACAAGGGTACTTACTTATTCCACCTTGTCTTGTTTTGCTACAGAGCGAGGTGGCTGACATGCCCTGATCCAGATGCAGAAGAACTTTTCCGAATGGTTGGAGAAGTTTTTATTTTCTGGTCCAAATCCCATGTGAGTTTGTTCAGCTTGCCTTTGAAAACAAATATCGGTTGGAAAGTTAACTTCCTTTATCTGACGTTTCTTGCTCTTTTTGCTTTTTACTTTGTAGAACTTCAAGCGAGAAGAGCAGAACTTTGTGGTGATGAACGAGATCAATAACATGTCATTCCTCACTGCTGACAGCAAAAGCAAAATGAGCAAGGTGAGCGATTGCAGTCTTACTCTACTGCTAAATCTCATTTTAGGCATTTCTGTCACTGTTATTGGCATTGAACGTATACTTTTGTGTTTCTGTGTAGATGTCTTTTGTTCCTTTAGATTTTTTTTGTTATACATCTAGAACCATTGTCTGACATTTACTGTTGGTCAACAATAAGCTGTAGTAAAAGTATGGATGTTGAATTTTTGTGTGGTTTTCTTGTGATGTGAACATCAGTCTGTTATTAGGAGAAATCATATCTTGATTCAAAAACAATGAAGCTGTTTTTTGCCTGATCATGAGACATTTGCTTCGGGGAAAATGTTCTGTTTAATTTAATTTAACTAGACATCAATGATTTTCCACTTCAGCTGTGAACTTGACTACTGGGCTACCCATAAAGCAACAGATTATTTTGTTCTCCTTATCAATACAAAAAGTAGTTTATGACATTTAGAAACAAGTTTGAATTTGTAGCCTCCTTCACTATCTCCTTCTTCTGCATTTTATAGTTTTTGATGCTCCTAAACATGCAGTGAAATTTTCTGATAACGAAGAAATAATTTTGTTGTATCCAAATTAAACTGATTTTTTTGCCTGATGGTTTGTAGTTAAATACCTGAATATCCTTTTCTACATGTGGTGCCACTTAAAGCACCGTAGAAGTGCAAATACTATTTATATTGTATATTTAATGGCAATACTGATCAACTAAACTAAACAGAAGACAATGACTTTAAATTTCTGCACTTAGTCATTTGGTGAGATTAAAAATGAAGCATTTTCCCAAAAGTAAATATTTCCTCATCATGAGTTGATGATTTTCTTATCACAAGAAAACCACATTGAAACCATTCAAAGAGCAGATGGATGTCCTTGGCGTGTGTAACAGTATCTTTAAAAAATAGAATAAAATTATTTGGCACGTATTTAAAAATAAATATGTTTATAGTGTATATATCTGGTTTCGCTTCTGGTACATTTTTCATTAATCCTGTCTGCAGGGCACGGTGGAATGTGATGTAGTTTGCTGTAATTTCTTAAGGCTTGTATTTTAGTTCCCATTTTTCTTAAGAGTAGCAGTTGTGTTAACGATATTCTCTCTCTGGCTGTCCTCTGTGCTCTTCCTTTGGGTTGCGGCTGGGTTTCCAGGGCGGTGACACAGAGGTTAGACTATTTTTTCTGCACGACCGCTGTGCTGACCGCATGGCACCTCACTTTTGGGGAAAATTTTCATCAACCCCTCCAGCACACTGGCACATCTAATCTGCATTCACGTGTAATCCATACACAAATAAATGTGCATACAGGTGCTTTTATTTAGACAGAGCTGATCCAAGATTACATGGCCAGAGCAATAGCTCTGCCTAGCAATAGCCTAGCAATAAAAGATATTAAAGCTAAACTGATTAATTTTTTTCAGTTTGTTAAATTTTCTACTTTAAGCTCTTTGAAGACAAACTATATCCCACTAACCACGGCTGTTATGGTTTCATTTAAATACTGTTTACCACTAATACTGTATGATTCCTTTATAAAAAGCGTAAGGATTGAATGCTTATGCTTTTGTGGTAACGTCTTCAAGCTCCATTAGCAATTTTAAAGAAAAAAATAAGAAAGAGATCAAAGTTATTTTGCTAAGTACTAAGTGTTCCCTCGATTGGTTCATTTGTAACTACAATATGTTCATACAACGTGACTTTAGCACAGATACAAGCAACGGAAATTATAAAACTAGCAACAGCAAACAGGTTTTTTCCCTCTTAAATTCCCAATATGCTTAAATCAAGAAGAATTTAAAATCTTTGAATTTTATTTTGAAAACTTAAGTAAAGGGAAATGTAATGTTTGAAATCTATTTTCTGGGTTTGAGTTTAAGGGTTTTACGCCCTGAGGGCTTTTACTAAGCAGCTAAGTTCACATATGCATTGGGCCAGCTCTGCATTTGGTCATACTTATGGAAACACACATAAACATGTGTATGGTTCATACAAAGAGACATGTCCAACTCTGCTTTAACTTGTGAACATATTTGCCCTTGTAGAGAATTGGTGATAAATGATCACAAGTTAAACATGCTGACATTCTCGGTGGATCCCAGGACAGAAGGGCAGGCCTGTGGGCCGCTCCCAGTCCTGCCAGTGTGTGTGGAGGGGAGTCTGGAGGCGCTTGATGAAAGTAAACATCTGTAGAGATGGGCTCATGGCACCGGTCTTTACATGGATCCTGTTGAGGCCGTGAAAGAACAGTGCCATCATCCTCTCACTGAGTTTGCCCTTTTATTTCATCATAGTTGAGTTGGAGACTTCTTGTTTGCCTTTTTTTTTATTTGTTATTTTATTTTCATTGATGGGTGGTTGAGCTGTATGTTTTTGTAATGTAGCTTTTCGCCTCTAGGGGATGATGTTAGTCTTCTCTGTGCTCTTTCTTTTCTCCTCCCTTAAAATGCCACATTTTGGCTCAGTTTCCTTTAGACTTATTAGTTTGCAGACTAATACGTGGTTTGATGCTTTATGTCACTGAAGTAGGTTTTTCTCACACTTGTTGGGTTCCCCCTTAAAATTAAAATGGCCATGAACCTAACTAAAACATTAATTCACACTTATTTTATAAATTCCCCAAATTGTTTGCACCCTCTAAACCACTCCTATGTAACATAAATATATGTTTTACTTAATAGCATTTGCTATTAGTAGTGGATATTACCTTAGTTAACAAAGACTGATTAATTGTTTTACGTGTCATGGAGCAAAATCTCTAAAGAGTGTGTGTAGTGAAGGAAATTCATTGAAATTTATTTTGTTTTCGATTTCAGAATTTATGTGAAATTACTCCTAAAATTTGTCTTGTCTTAAATGAAAAACTTGTATATGCACACATTAGCCAATGTAGCAATTTACTCTCTACACTGTAACTGCTTTAGATACAACATTTATTGTCACCCATGTTAAAGATGTGTAAAAAACATTAAAATTAATCTCTTATTCAGGTAGGATAGTCTTACACTGAAAAACATAATAATTTGAGTACATTAATACCTTGCCCTAATAAAATATTGCTTTAAATCAACAGTGGTACAATTATTGACATAGATTCATAAATGTAACTAAAGCACTTTTATATTTAACTTTTTTTAGGTAAGCATAGTTTCCGGGAACCTTTAATTAGCGATACACAACTTTCTCTATCTCCTGAAATGTGACTTGTTGCTGTCCTAGTGGCAATAAAGGCTCATACAAAACAAAAAAAGCATCGGTGCCAATACTTGTTGCATCTTCAATTTTGTTAAAAACTATTTTTTCTTAACATTCTTCACTGGGTAAAAGCTCAGCCATCTAGCCGGATTGAATTCGCATATTGTGTTGTTTTGCAGCCTTCGAATGGGAGCAGTCTCTGCCTTTTGTTGTAGTTGTATTTCTGCTTCGAAGACGGATAACATCAGTCTTTTAACGATTATGCATTTTGAAAGACAAGTGTTCTTACCATAAAGTACTTTCACATGCAACACAGTAAACTCTCGCATCAATTTGTTCACCTTGGAGGAATCCAGAAAGAGCAGCTAACAGAAGAACTGAACTTTCATAAAAACAAAGTCGGAGTTTAAGGCATGTAAATTGATAAAAGCCCCAAACAGATGTTTGACATTTTATCTGCATGTAGCAAATAGTTTAAACCTTAAAAATAGTTTTATACTCTTAACGCCATCTGATATTTTAACTCTTAACAAACATAACAAGTAATAGTGTTCACAGAATGCTTACTGGTTCCTCACCTGAGTGGAATATAATTATTGCATGCTGTAATTGTAATTTCAGTTGTTTTAATAAGACTTTTTTTCAGCCTTCCTTTTCCCCATGGCAGTGATGTCACATCCTTCCCTTTAATTTTCTCTAGGCCCTCAGTTTATCAGTCTGAGCTAAAAGATTGTAATTTGAAATTCATGCTCAAATGTAATATTTCAGCTAAGCATGATAGTTATATCTTTGCAAGAATCATTTATAATGTTAGCTAGGCATTTCTGATATTAATTGCACAACGTCTATTGCCTTGTAAAAGTAATCACTTCAAGTTTTGTTGAAATGACCAAGGGATCGCTACAAACCTAAATGTATTTTATTGAAATGTTTGGTGAAAGAGTAGTTTATGAGAGTAAAGTTAAAATGGACACAGCTTTGACATTTTTAGTCATAAAAATGTGAAAACTCTGGTGTGAATTTCTATTCGCTCACATTTGAGTGGTCCTCTGCAAAAGTGCAATCCCTCACCTTCAGAAGTCACCTACCTGTGTGTAATTTGTTCTTTATATAAATCTGACTCTGCAGCGTAGGCTGCAAGAGACCCCCATACATGCCATATACAGATGATCTGTATCGAGTTTGCTGAAATTGAGAGAAGAGCATGATCAAACGCTCCCATTAAAAGATACTGATGGACGTAGATACGATCAAGAGTGGATACTTTGTATTAGTAACTTAGTTATGCTCAAAAACATGTTTTTCAGTCTCATGAATACTCAAAACTTACACACTCAATTAGATTTTGTAATACACACTAATCTACATAATAAATTATTGTTATTTTCTGTATTATAGAACATCGTACATATCACTAATAAGAGCGCATATCCCAGGTGTCGCGCCTGTAAGATTTTTACAGAATATTGTGAATGCTTTTGGTTTGTTGTCGTTCCTGTCCTCAGGGTGGAGGCTCAGACACTGAGCGCACCAAAAAGAAGAAACGTGGAGATCGCTACTCTGTTCAGACGTCACTCATTGTTGCTGCCTTGAAGAAGATGCTGCCCATCGGCCTCAACATGTGCTCCCCTGCCGATCAGGAGCTCATCAACTTGGCAAAAATCCGCTACTCTTTGGTAAGGTTTCTTCATTTGTTATAGTAAATATTTGGGTTTGAAGATAGTTATATATTGCTAATGAATGTTTGTTTCACTTACCAGAGAGACACAGATGAAGAAGTAAGAGAGTTCCTGCAGAACAACCTCCATCTTCAGGGCAAGGTGTAATATCTGACCTGTTAACACAGCAGGGTCAAGTTTTACACATGAGTCAAGGTTCTAGGTAATCAGAAAGATCAGATCTCGGAAATGTCTGTGACCTGTTTTTGTGTTAAAAGGTGGACAACCCCTCCATGCGCTGGCAGATGGCCCTTTACAAAGAGATGGCAGGAAAGGCTGAAGATGCTGATGCTCCAGTGAAAGTTGTCAAGAGAGTACAGGAGGTGTCTGCTGTCCTCTACCATCTTGAAGTGGTAAGCACAAGAGAACCGAGTTATAAGGCAAATGTAAATTTTGCACCTCAACCACAGATAAGACGACAGGAAGGAACATTAGTAAGAAAAGTAAACACCAAAATGTTTCTGTCTCTGCAAGACGGAGCATCCTTTTAAATCCAAGAAGATGGTGTGGCACAAATTGCTGTCCAAGCAGAGACGCAGGGCTGTGGTGGCCTGCTTCAGAATGACGCCACTTTACAACATTGCAAGGTGAGAAAGCTACACACACCATGGATATTTACTGAAAGCCAATATTCAGTTATTTTTGACTGCTAACATTCTTTCCAGGCACAGAGCTTCAAATATGTTCCTTGAGGGATACAAGCGCAACTGGATTCAGACGGAGGGCTGCTCATTTGAGGACAGGATGATAGATGATTTATCTGTGAGTAACATTTCTTTCATCTGGATCCAGATTTTCTCAGATGTTCTCTCACGTTTGTTTTCCTGTGATGTCTAGAAAGCGATGGAGCAGGAAGAAGCAGAGGAAGAAGAAGAGCCGGAAACCAAGCCAGATCCGCTTCACCAGCTTATTCTTCACTTCAGTCGAACGGCACTGACAGAAAAGAGGTCAGGCAGGTCCAACCGGACTCTACAGATACTCGTATGAAGAGCGTTCAACCACAACTGTTGCAAAATGCTCTCATGAGATTGTCGCCTCTTCTTTCAATTTCAGCAAACTCGATACAGATCATCTGTATATGGCATATGCAGACATTATGGCAAAGGTGCGTCCCTCACACGAGATCCCAGCTGTGGGATGTGATATTTGGCATCCTGTTTATTGAATGGCTGAAATGACTTTTCACTCCGCCTTTATGTTAGAGTTGCCATATTGGTGAAGAAGATGAAATGGGAGAGGAAATGATGGAACAATCTGAAGATGAGATGTCCTTTGAGGTGCGACAGTCAGAACTGGTAATGGGCGACCAGGGGCTAGGGACCAGGAACACGGCGGAGCGGTAGCTTTCGATGCATCGAGTGAATTCATCATTGGAGCATTTACGTCACAACCACATCTCTTTCTCTCTGTCCCGTCTTGTTATCTTTGCGTGCTTTTTGTCGGCTCTGCTTCATTCATTACTAGTTTCCTAACTCGGCAATCATAAAGCTCCAATCCAGATGTCCTTTTTTTTTAACCAAAATCTTGTTTAAAAAATAAAACATTAGATTCGATTTTACTGTAAAGCAGCATCTTGGGTAGTTTGATGTGGCTTATACCATTTCAAAGAGTTTCTTAGTACATCTATTTTTTCATGGCCTAAACCTGGATTGGGTCTAAGAACAGTGTTGAGAGAAAGTATTTTCTTCCTTTCAGATTTCTTCTGTTATAGCTCATTTTCTTTTGACTATTTCAGATCATCAAAAACGGTTTATGTATTTTTATCATCCCTTGAAAATATTTGGTATGCCGGCCAACTCTGGAATGTCAATGTTCCTAGCTTCTTCTGTTTGTGGTCACAGTGGTTTGCTGGACACAGCTTTGTGACACTTTCAAAATGGACAGATATTAATGACTTTGTTTATAGCTTCTTAGTTTTTTGAAATCCTTTTGCCTCTAGCCTAAATGAAAATAAGCATCCTAGGAAATAAATGTTTAATAAAAGTTCTGATTCAGGCTGGAATGAGGACTTAAACGCTCAAAGGTGCAGAGTTCAGAAATACAAGCGACAACAGAGACGGCCTTCAAAGAAGATGACTGTGAACGCAAGACTGAGGAATCAAGTTTGGTGTTTTCATGTCAGGTCCATGCAACCAGATGAGACTTAGGAAAGAAAAAAGTCGTGGTTGATACAGCTACATGAAGCTGAGAAAGGTCAACAAATTCTTTCTATAGAAGATGAAGACAGGTTTTATTTACATTCCACATATCCATTTTCCCAGGAATGAGTGCAGTTACTGACAGAGAAATATTGTTTACTACTTCATGTCGAAGCAAAAAGAGAGTAATGGAGGAGAGGATTACTTTTCACAGGTAAAGTGGATTTGGCTTGAATTTCTTTATCCCTTAAATGAATGAAATCAATATTTTGGGAGAATTATTTTCTGTATTTACTCAAGTGTTCAATATTTAATTTGTTGATGATCTGAAATATTTAAATGCAACCAAAAGGGCAAAAAAAATATCTGTGAGGGCATAGATACTTTTTCAGCACTGTAACTCAAGTTAACATAAATGCATAATTATTGCATACATATACTTTTTAAACTGCAGTAAAATTTATATAATTAACATTAATTGTCCTACCTTATTTTAAAGGTAAAAATATTAAAACAAAAGTAAGAGAGTAAAAATTGAATTTTTTTTTTAAGTAGAGATAATATACAGTATTAATGTGCAACTCCAGCCGTCTCTGAGCAGAGCATCACTCCTTTCCATCTGACTCTGTGCACTCATTTGTTCACCCTGTGCTGACCTTGCAATCTCCAATATCAGTCAAGTCAGCTTTCTCTGTTTCCTTTAGGCATTTTTTGTGCTTCGTCAGAATGTATCATTTTACACAACTAAAACGATTATGAATCCAAGAACAGCTTTAAAATGTTTCTAATTGCTTACTGCAAACTGGGGAGTCAGACATGCCTCAAGTCACAGCTTTTTAAGACAGTTTGATCTCTAAAAATATCTCAAGATGCCGTTATGCAAGGTCAAGGACGATGTCATTCCTCCCAGTTTATATCGCTGTCTGCTGTCTTTCTCTTTCTCTTTCTCTCTTTCGCTTCGTCCACCGCTCCATGTAATGTCCCTCACCTTTATAACACCGTCTTACTGACTGGATGCTGCTGACCAATGCTCCCTTCCCCCCACTCACATAGCAAACTGACTACAGTGAAAGCCAGGATAGCACACACATCACAACTGGCAGTCCATGCAGTCACGCTTTCAAACGTTTCGCACACAGAACATCCGAGAACAATTCGATGTCACTAGACTGTCGGTGACACGAGCACGAGCGTAAGTCTCAGGCCGCACAACACATAGTGGGTAGAGCACAGCTAAATGTATGTGGGTGGGAGGGTGGTGGTGGGAGGTGAGGGAGGGCACTGTCGGGCTAAAGGTTTTCTAAAATTATTTGTGAATTGGTTGAGCAGATGAATGTTCTCTAAATTCAGGACTTTCATTTGACAGCCATTGTTTTCTTGCACGTCATTTTATTTCAAAGTAAAAATAATACCTCTTTATATTGTCATTAATATATTTCTTAATTGAAGCATTGCCATGAAATGCCAATAAAGAGGGAAGTCAGTGGGTGGTTGCTAGTTGTTGTCCAAAACATCTTATTTGCAGAGTTCCTGCAACTGAGACACTTTGGAAACGATACCGGGGCGATATGCCAAGTCAGTGGGGCCATTTCCTGTAGTCCAACGCTTGCTCAAGCCAGCAAACGTGAAGAATTAGTGTAACAGATCCTTTACTAATGAACTGAGCTATGAGAATGTTTGTAAGAGACAGACACTTTGAAATAGTAGTGATAATTCCTAATGATGCATGTAAGGAAACAGTACTGCAGATGAAAAATAACTAATTATAGCGATCGGCAATCCAGGTCTTTTTTTTTGTTTGTTTGTTTGTTTTTAGCAGGATTGTGACATTTTGTAGCATTTAAAGGCTATCAATACAGTTTTTACATTTTATGAATTGTGAAGAAACCTTCATAATCAGTGGAAGTTTAAAACATGGCAGTAACAGAAAAAATGCAATCTTAACGGTCTTAATCCTTAAACCTAAGCTTACGTGAATGAAACATTATGAGTTTCTAAACTACTTCACTGCTCTGAGTGCTTCATCATATGTTCTGATTCTTCACGCTGAGATCACTCTGGCTGCCATCTGCTGCAATTAAGAGTTTAGCCCCCTGTGATTAAGAAAAATAAATAGAAAATAAACATACAACATTAGTTTTCAATCCATCCAAAGGGACTTGGTGTAAAACCCCACAGTTTACTGTCCTCTAGAAACTCTACAAAATTGGAGTCTAGATTCTTTAAAATGGCAAAAACTAACTTTTATTTCCCCCCTGCTCTAAGTAGGTATGACAACTGTGAGTAAAAATACCATAAAAATAACAAAACATGTTGATTTACTGAAAAAGTAAACCATCTGTTAAGTGGCTTAATTAATATATCATATTGATCATTATATTATAATAATGTTAGAACATTTTGTAAATGTTTTTTTATGATGCTTCAAATGATGAATAAATTCAGATTAAATGTAGAGTAAAGATCAACTTATTTTTGTGCAGATTAATATACCTTCTTTCTCGTAGATTTTAACCAGTAATTATTAAACTGTGTCACCTTAACTACAGTGATAGGTGGCGCTGTTTAAATGAATATGTTACCAATTGGTAAAGAGCCTCACCTTCCTATTTTAATAATCTGTGTGCAATATATCGCTACCATAAACTCATCCTGATTTCTGCCTTCCAAAGGAAAAAGAAATGGAGAAGCAAAGGCTTCTTTACCAACAGTCCAGACTTCATAACCGTGGCGCCGCAGAAATGGTCCTGCAGATGATAAGCGCCTGCAAAGGTATAATCCTCCTCCGTTTTGTCACTCTAAAGCATTTTTTTTTCTTCACCGTCTCCTTGTGCTCGAATCTTCCTTTGTTTTCTAGGTGAAACTGGCCCAATGGTGTCTACCACCCTCAAGCTGGGTATTTCCATCCTTAATGGCGGAAACAGCGAGGTTCAGCGGGTATGTGTTGTTGAAACGCACCGTTTATTCGGTGATTTAGTGACGCCATTTTAAAAATGATTTTCTTCCACTGTGTTGTCAGAAAATGTTGGAGTACCTGAAAGACAAAAAGGATGTGGGCTTCTTTTTGAGTATCCAAGCTCTAATGCAGACTTGCTGGTTGGTTTTCAGTCCTTAAGCTGTTTTCTGTGGAAAAAAATAGTAAACCAGTTGTTTGTTTCTGACCAGTTAGGACCGCTGAATGAAATCAAAGGTTTATGTTTTAAACAGCGTACTGGATTTAAATGCCTTTGAGAGGCAAAACAAGGCAGAAGGGCTTGGCATGGTTTCAGAGGAAGGAACAAGTAAGTCTCTGATTTCTTCTCTCTACGTTCATACATAAGACATTTAAGACGCAGACAGTGAAAGTGATGTCACGCAGTTTGATTGATGTTTTTTGCTAAGTAATCAAAAGTACGTACTCTTTGCTGCTCGTCCTCAAAAAGATATTGGATAAATCTCAATACTCACATGAATCCAAAATAAATAATTTACTATTTAATTCATTTTGTTTTATATGCTTACCATCTTCAACATTAAAACACAAATTTGATCTGGTAGAATGGCAAGTTTGCTAACATAAGTACTATTAACACAGTGAAAATGTAACAGAATTTAGTCAGAAATCATTTCATTTGTATGTCTATTAGTGGTCTAATTCTGGAGAATAATTAGAAGTTTCAACCAAAATGATTTTGTCATGGAATGTTGTTAATATCCTCCCCAAACCTCATCTCTTAGTCCTCTGCTGTTGTCAACACACTGTTCCTCTCTCCCTTCCCCATGATCACTGCCTCCCTCCCCATGTCCCTCCTTTCATGGTCCTCAGACTTGAACCTAGATCGGGGTAAATCATCATTCTCTCCATCGGCCTCTCTGCTCTCTCATTCCCCTGTCTCACTTGCTCAATTCTTTGTTTTTTGTTTTTTAATGATGATGACTCTATTGAGAGGGGATTGTCCATTGTTCTTGTTTGCACCTCGTGTGCCCTTCCACCGTTATCGAGGGTCAAAAGGAGCACAATCCAACAATCTACTAAATATGAATTGAAACCAGATCTTTAGCAAGACAAATCAAAAATATTTTTCGAAGTTTGACTTCACAATGAATTTTTTCTGTTAGGTTAGTCAGAATTACCAAATAACCTCTCTACTCTAAATGCCAGTTTAATGAGGAATTTGAAAGTTTGCCCTTTCCCCCCCAAATTTAATGTTACCCAGCTTTAAGTTTCGTTAGACCACAGGACCGTCTGTCAGCAACAACAAGTTGATTTGTAGTTCTAGTTTCACTTTAAGGTGGCCGTCCATGATTTGACTTGCAAACTGTAATCTTGATTTCTATCTTGCTTAGCTCCCATTGACTTGCAAGGATTGTGACTTAATTTGCCATGGTTAAGGACAGCTTTATTATCTTCACAAGGCCCTTTGCTTTTGTTCTCAGATGCTTTTGTGTGTGAGGTGTGGCCTTAAATACTTTCCCAAACATAGTTAAAACATCATCATCATCTATGTTCTCCCAAATTACTTAAAGGCATTATAATTTTAGTGTAGTTAAACTTCTTAAATTGAAGCTAATAAACAATTCTTAATCATTGCTACCTTGTTATTCTGGTGTTTAGAAAGTAGAAGTGATGTCATCATGATGTCAGATTCAGCCTAGCATTTCATTGGTTGTTAGGTTCTCTGGCTCTGTTAGCCCTCGCTATTAAATTTGCTGAAGGCTAAGCTAAATTCACTTTTCAACAAATATTATGTAATTTAATGCATACTAAAATAAAATTGTGTTCTTATCTTATAACATTTCATAAGTTTGATAACTGCTCAATTGAATTGTTTATATAAACATCAGTATGTATTATGATATGTATTAGTTATGTATACATTTATTTTGTCAGTATTTATTTATTTAAACACTTATAATTTTATTCCAGTTTTCACGTATGAATATTGATTTGATTAGTTATTTCGGTTTTACATTATGGCACTTTTGGCACTCGATACGCCATCTGTTTTCCATTTTTAAATGCATTGAATGGAATCCAATATTTTATGTTCATTTACATGTTCCAACCCAAACAACTAATTTTCAATTCAACTCTGATTGCACGCCTTTTGAATATAAACTTAGATGGAAACAGGTAGTTGACTCAAAAGTCATTTTCACATTGGACTTTTGGTTTGGTCCCTTAGAGCCTCAGAATGATCTAATACTGGATTCCCTTCAACATTTCAATGAGATGCACCAATCAGGCCTTCACTGACAAAACTTTGAGGTCTGAATAAAATTTGAGTTTTGCTCGGTAACTCAGTAAAGCTGACTTAGTTAGAATCACAATATGCTGCTGCATATGGGGATAAAGTGGGTCATTTCTGTTTTGATTCATTCGATGCAGATGCAAAAGCAACCAATCAATGAGCCAATCAATGTAAATTGGTCTCATTTCTTTGTCTGGATAATTGATTGGTGCATCACTAATGTTGATGGACAATGTCCTCTCTTACATTTAATTGACATGTCCTGAATTGTTCAGTGTTTGTGTGTGTTTACAGCAGGCAGGGGTGCACTGCTTTGGGAAAGGACGGTAGTATAAATCCTCATTAAAATAGGGCAGCTGATTAGTCAAGTGTCAATTTGTCAGGCGCAAGGTGTTCGATCCAAACGATTTGCCCTCAGTTTAATGTTTGCAAACACCAACTGGATTTTGATTTTCTGGAAAATATATGAATGTTTTGCGTCTCTTTTCCCCTAAGCAACTTCTAAATGTTTCCATAAATGTCCCCACGTAACAAAACAAAAGATAATTATGATGAAACGAAAATGGGTTAAACATAGAAAACTAAGAATTTGATTGTTTCTGCTTTAGTGAGAAATATGAGTATTGTTATTATGCAAATGTGTTATTTTTGAAGCATTGTATAAATTGTGGAAATTATCACCACTTTGCTTGCTTTGGAGACAAAGGTTTTCAGATCTAGCACCTCATGCCAAAAAGCTTTATTACCTACAGAGGACTTTAGAAAACAGATAATTTGTCATTTTTGTGCACTTCACAATTTTTGCATTGTTTATTCTTCTGCAATGAAATATAAATATAGCTAGATAATCAGTTCACCCCTGAACGCCGTAAAATATTGCCATTAATTCCATCTTTCCATTTGTCAAGCAGTGGATTCTTAGTTCAATTTATACTTGTTGTTAATGTGGCTGTTTTCCACTCCAGCTTGTTTTCACCTGATGTGTTTGTATGTGTTGTTGGCACCTCTTGTATGTTGTTTGACATACAGTATGACTGCATGATTGTGTCCTCAACATTAACCATGTATTTATAACTCTTTGTAAGCGGTGGCAGTTGCAGTATGTGACACTAAAACTCATTTACCAATGATGGTAAGTTGAAAAATGAATTTAATCAATTCTTAAGAGATATGTTTAAGATGTAATCCTTTTTTTTTCTTTTTGTTTAATAATCTAGGTGAGTTCCCGTACTTTGATTCATACATTTGTCTGTGTTAATCTTTCCTCTGAAGATGAGAAAGTCATGGCGGACGACGAGTTCACTTGTGACCTGTTCCGTTTCCTGCAGCTCCTCTGTGAAGGACACAATAACGGTGGGAACAAGTCATGTTTCAGATTCGAGCTGGACTGAAATCAAATCAACAGTAAATTCCATCAAAACAGACTTTGCAAGCTGAATAATCCTGTTTCCGCAGATTTTCAAAACTATTTGCGGACACAGACGGGAAGCACAACCAGCATTAACGTCATCATCTGCACTGTGGATTACCTTCTTCGACTCCAGGTACACTTTGACTTTAATCTGCCCTGCACAGTGCATGGTGAAAATTATTAGAGACTTAAAATAAGAAAGCATGCAGTACATACGAGCAAATCATTCCAGAGTTAGTGTTTGTACAAATAATTTTAAAATATGCCAATGCTTTAAACTGCTTTTTTTTCATTCAAGGAATCTATCAGTGATTTCTACTGGTATTATTCTGGGAAGGATATCATTGATGATCCAGGCAAAAAGAATTTCTCCAAAGCTATGACAGTGGCAAAACAGATTTTTAACAGTTTAACAGAATATATCCAGGTACTTTTACAACAAATTACCAATTTATGTTGTTTCTTTGTAAGTTAGTTTGTAACAAGCAGCCTTTTTGTTTTGTGCAGGGCCCATGTACAGGCAACCAGCAGTCCTTAGCTCACAGCAGACTGTGGGATGCTATTGTTGGCTTCCTGCATGTGTTTGCCCACATGATGATGAAACTGGCACAGGTGCACAAAGTAATGTAACTCAAACATATAAGACGAAGATGCATTTATCATAACTTTACAAATAATTTTTCAAATGGGTTTTTGTAAAGCTTTGACTTGCCGGTTCAGATTTAAATGCAAACAACATTAAATGAAAGAGAAGTCAGAATATTGTGCAAATGGCATCATAATAAACCAGAGTTTAACAAATGTTTTCAAACAAAAATAATCCAAAATAATAGTTCACATTGCTGTTTTATGTTCAGTGTCGTTACATCATGTCACCAAGAAGTTTGGATAAGTTCAGTATTCTTAAATTAGGCAGTTGAAATGAAAGCACAGCGAATGTTTTCTATAAAAGTTACACATAGATGTCTCATAATAAGACATCTGTCTTCCTCGCTAATTCTTCCTTGTATGTTTGAGTTGTCCATTGAGTATAACGCCTTGTAGTTTACTACCTACTGCGTTCCAGTCATGGTATCATTACTGTATTTCTTTATGACCACAGGACTCCAGCCAGATTGCTCTGCTGAAGGAACTTCTTGACCTCCAAAAAGACATGGTTGTTATGTTGCTCTCACTATTAGAGGGTAAAAAAAACCTTAAATACTGCCAAATAAATTTGTGGTGCCTTTAAATCATTTGTTTGATTTTTTTAAATTATTTATTATTGTTTCAGGGAACATAGTTAATGGTACAATTGCGCGACAAATGGTCGACATGTTGGTGGAGTCCTCCAGCAACGTTGAGATGATTCTCAAGTTCTTTGACATGTTTCTCAAACTGAAAGACATTGTTGCCTCCGATGCTTTCCGTGACTATGTCACTGACCCTCGAGGGCTGATCTCTAAGAAGGACTTCCAGAAGGCCATGGACAGTCAGAAACAGTACTCCCCCTCTGAGATCCAGTTTCTATTGTCCTGCTCAGAAGCAGATGAGAACGACATGATTAACTACGAGGAGTTTGCCAATCGCTTTCAAGAGCCGGCCAAAGACATCGGGTTCAACATCGCCGTGCTGCTCACCAACCTTTCTGAGCATGTGCCGCACGACTCCCGGCTGCAGAACTTCCTGGAGCAAGCAGAGAGTGTGCTCAACTATTTCCGTCCATTCCTTGGCCGTATTGAGATAATGGGCGCCAGCAGAAAGATTGAGCGCATCTACTTTGAAATCAGCGAAGTCAACCGCAGACAGTGGGAAATGCCACAAGTGCGCGAGTCCAAACGGCAGTTTATATTTGATGTCGTCAACGAGGGCGGTGAATCGGAGAAAATGGAGATGTTCGTCAACTTCTGTGAGGACACCATCTTTGAGATGAATATCGCGTCACAGATTTCTGAACAGGAAGAAGAGGAGAAGGGAGAAGAGGATGATGAGGGAGATGAAGGAGCGGGAGAGGGGGCAGCAGGCGGGGCGGCGGGTGGAGGAGGGGATGAAGATAGCAACGAAGGGCGACCCGAATCAACCTCAGCGTTTACAGACTTCCTCCACAGCATGTCGAGCTTCCTCAGCATCTTCACCTTCCGTAACCTCCGCAGACAGTATCGCAGAATCAGAAAGATGACCTTTAAGGAGATCGTGGTGGCCTTGTCCAAGTTCTTCTGGGCTATCTTGATGAGCATCCTGACCTTCATTTACAATGTGTGCAAAGGCTTCTTTGTGATCATCTGGCAAGCGCTGTTTGGAGGTGGATTGGTGGAGGGAGCTAAAAACATAACAGTCACTGAGATTTTAGCAAGTATGCCAGATCCCACGCAAGACGACGTGCACGGAGACGGACCAGGAGAGCTGGGGACAGGGGAAGAACAAGAAACTGGGGGGGTAACAGACACTGGTGAATCCGGGAGTGGTGAAGAGGAAGAGGAGGACACGCAGGAAAATGAAGGAGGAAGGATTCCGGGTATGGATGCTCCAGGTGGACTTGGAGATATGGGTGTCGAGGAGCCAGTTGAGCCTCCGACTCCTGAAGGGTCTCCCATTACGAAGAGAAAAATGGTAAGGACGCCTCCAAAAAAATCAGTAATCTAGAAAAAAAGTCCTTGTATTGTGGATGATCTTTCCATTTCACTACAGCCAGGAGAAGAGTCTGATACAAGCCAAAAGCCACCTGAGCCTGCTCCTGTGGAAGAAACCCCTCCAGAACCAGAAAAGTCAGAGTAAGTTTACGTTGTCTTTTAAGTACTTAATGTGTGGGAAAGGGACTAAAATCTAAGTATTGAAAGTAACACAGATATCAATCAAAGAGAAAGCACATTACGATGGATCAACAGTGCCAAGTTGATGTTGGGGACTAAAATTATACAACGAAACTTGTGTGTTTCATTTTCAGTGTTGAAACTGGTGAAAAATCAGAGAAAGAAGCCAAGAGCAAAGAAGAAGAGAAGCCACAAGAACCAAAGAAATCTGCAGCTAAGAAAGAGAAGAAGCAGAAGAAGAAAGAAGGTTTTCAAATCTGGACTGAGCTGGAAACTCAGCGAAATAAATTCATGGTGAGGGCATTGTAACTTTTGTGGTAAAAACTAATGTAATGGCATGCCATTTTAAATATTTTTTTGTAGAGCACCACAAATTCTTCTCTCTCTTTACCAGAACTACCTCTCCAGGAACTTCTACAATCTGCGATTTTTGGCCTTGTTCCTTGCATTTGCCCTGAACTTTATTCTTCTTTTCTACCGGGTAAAGCATTTTGTCTTGAAACATTGTTTTCAAATGCTGTACAGCTTGTAGCTGAATTCATTTTAAGGCCTACTAAACACTCTGACTTTCTGATCTTTGGCAGCAATAGATTTTATGGCTCATCTTGGTCTTTTGTTTTGTGAAGGTCTCCGATACGCCACCTGAAGGGGATGAGATGGAGGGATCCGGACTGTCAGAAGGAAGCGGGTTGTTTGAGGGTTCTGGCTTGTTTGAGGGCTGTGGGGATGAAGCTGAAGGATCTGGAGCAGATGGAGGAGGAGAAGACGAGGAAGAAGATGTTCTACTTTATTTCTATTTAGAGGAGAGCACTGGATACATGCAGCCCACACTATCATTCCTAGCCATTCTCCATACAGTCATTTCATTTATCTGTATCATTGGGTACAACTGTCTGAAGGTATCACAAAACATACCTGCACTTAGTTTTTACAGTGTCTTGCAAAGGTTTTCATGCCCCTTCGATATTTCCACATTTTGTCATGTTAAGCCACAACTGTGGGATGCCTGATTATTCAAGTATAATGCAGCCTAATGCAGCCTAAAGCATCCAAGGCAATATAGGCTGCAGTTGATTTGAATTGGGGTACCACAGTACAGATAACTGTACACCCCACTTTTGAGTTTTATATTTCTAAGCAGTTATTTTTCATCACGTTGCAATAAAACACTACTTTGCAGTAATCACAAAAGTAACTGAAAATTGATGGTTTTAACCTGACAAAATTTGGAAAAAGAGGAATGAATACTTGAAAACAAAATTATTAGTTTGAATTCCTTGCAATGAAACAATTTTTAACTTAAGTTTGGTTTTAATCAAGATCCCACTGGTGATTTTTAAACGAGAAAAGGAACTTGCAAGAAAGCTGGAGTTTGATGGCCTCTACATCACTGAGCAGCCTGAGGATGATGACATCAAGGGCCAGTGGGATCGTCTAGTCCTGAACACGCCGTAGGGAGACCAGAGGGGAAAAATGCCTGTTTCATTGCAGATACTGTTAAATAATATCAGGTTTCTGTTATTGCTGTTGATGCTTCATGTTGCTTGTCTTTTCAGCTCTTTCCCAAACAACTACTGGGATAAATTTGTCAAACGAAAAGTAAGTTAGATTCTTGATTATGGTGCAATAGAAATGTTATGCTCTTTATGCAACATTCTGTGTCCAGGTCCTGGATAAGTATGGAGACATTTATGGGAGAGAAAGAATCGCTGAGCTCCTGGGCGTTGACTTGGCCTCCTTGGATGTCAGTCAGCAACATGAAAAGAAACAAGAGGAGCCAGACAACTCTGTGTTTGCATGGTGAAGTAGACTTTGCAAGAAAAAGGACAAAAAAATGGGTTATATATTTACGTTTCGACTGAAAAAAGTAATTATTAAACATTATTTTATCTTTTAGGGTGACTTCCATTGATATCAAATACCAGATCTGGAAATTTGGAGTTGTGTTCACAGACGGCGTAAGAAAATAAGTAATTGTATTTTTCAGTCTATGCTTTATCCATCCCCTTGATACTTTATTTCCTGTCTTTTCCCGTAGACCTTCCTTTATCTTTGCTGGTATCTGGTGATGTCCCTGCTTGGTCATTACAACAACTTCTTCTTTGCCTGCCATTTGCTGGACATTGCAATGGGCGTCAAAACTCTACGCACTATCCTGTCCTCAGTTACACACAACGGCAAACAGGCAAGAGCAAAAATAAAAACATCAGAATACATCTTTAGCTTTAGTCAGAATGTATTAACTTTTTTTTTGTGCTGTGCATTGCAGCTCATGATGACAGTGGGCTTACTGGCTGTGGTGGTGTATCTTTACACTGTGGTGGCTTTCAATTTCTTCCGCAAGTTTTACAACAAGAGCGAGGACGAAGACGAGCCCGACATGAAATGCGATGACATGATGACTGTAAACCACTGATTATTGGAAATGACGGCTGTTTTAAATCACATGTAACGTCCCAGTTTATGTTTATTAGGTTTTCTCCTGTGCAGTGTTACCTGTTCCACATGTACGTGGGCGTGCGTGCTGGTGGGGGAATTGGAGACGAGATAGAAGATCCCGCAGGAGACGAATACGAGCTTTATCGAGTGGTCTTTGATATAACCTTCTTCTTCTTCGTCATTGTCATTCTGCTGGCCATTATTCAGGGTAAAACACGTCTTGGATGATGGTTTTTAAATGATCAATATGTGAAGATCTTTTGGCATGGAGATGCACTGTGAAATTGGCTGGTACTAGAATCAGACAATTTTAGCCAAGCAGGTGTGGCAACACTCTTTGGCAAGAGTGTGGTTACTGAGGGAAGATGGTTTAAGTTGGCAATTTTTCTAGGTATTTCAAAGAAAAATAAATAAAAGACAGGTCCAGGTTCATTCAGGCTGGCTTGGAGAACGAGACTTTGAGCAAATCTGTGTCATTTTCAGCTTTCAAATGTGCTTTGCAGCTTTTAATCACGGCCTCGTCTCTCCTCCTAATGCTTATGAACAGCAGCCTCTCATGACAGGAAGGGTAGAAAAACTGTTGTTAAATCTTATTATATCATAAGTCTTAAAGAGGAATCCGAAAAATCTGCAAAAATAAAACCTCTGAACGGATGTTTTGCATGCAACAGATTTTCAACTACTATCATAATATGTTTAAAACCTTTCAGGTCTGATTATTGATGCCTTTGGAGAACTCCGAGACCAACAGGAGCAGGTCAAGGAGGACATGGAGGTACAGTATAATACCGTTTTTGCTGACCGATACCTTCAAGTACATTTGGGAAGATGTTCTTCATTACTGATTTTTGTGCAGACAAAATGCTTCATATGTGGGATCGGAAGTGACTACTTTGATACAACCCCACATGGTTTTGAGACCCACACCTTTGATGAACATAACTTGGCCAACTACATGTAAGCGTCTCCTCTGCGTTGCAGTGTTTGCCCAGGTGCAGATGAAAACAGATCAACATTGGAGTTTTGTTTTTCAGGTTTTTCTTGATGTATCTCATTAACAAAGATGAGACAGAACACACCGGGCAGGTCGGTCTGAGGTGTTTTTTTTTTTGTTTGTTTTCTTTTTAAATCTTGAATTTCTGAATTCTTGCTCTTGCATCCTCTGCTTGCAGGAGTCATACGTGTGGAAGATGTACCAGGAACGATGCTGGGACTTCTTTCCTGCTGGAGACTGTTTCAGAAAGCAATATGAAGATCAGCTTTCCTAACTGACAAATAAACAAAAAGTGTTTTTGGAAGGAAGGGAAGGTCATGCCTAAATCACTATTCTAATCAACCAGCAGGCCTAGCTGCACGCTCACCCATTTAACACAATTTTTCTAATGTTCTTGATCCAAACTTCCCTCCCTGTCATCTGTTCATCCCTACATATCATCGCTCTTGACCCATCCTCCTCATTCCTGCTTTAGGACCACTCATGTCCATCCAGTGTGGTTTATTTCTAGAAGGGATTTTAATAGTTGCCAGTATGTAAGATTAAGTAAGCACACGATGTACATGTAATAACGTTAAAACCTTTAGATGTTGGCATAATTTTTACATTCATTAGCAGTTTTTCAAAGTATCCATTTTACCGTGTGATTTCTTAATTTATTTATTTCCAGTTTGGTCATTTTGAAATGTTGGAGTTTTATTCTTTATATAACCTTACGTGTGGATTTGTAGATAAATCTGGAAGCTTTCACGTTGTATTTTGGATTATACTCTGTTACATCATGCCTACCTGCCTGTAAGCCATCACTAACACTGTGTACATCATGGATCACTAGTGATGTGGCTGCAACCTCCTTTTTTATTCAGCAAATCATAATGAATGGAAACTAAATGATACTTGATTATTAGGTATTTTTAAAATGAGATATTATTTGTACAGTCACCACACACCAATATACAGAAGGTTATTAAACACCTGCCAAGTCAAAATACCAGATTTTCTGATGTGAACACATATAATCAAAATAAATCATTTTTTTAGAAGTGTTCCTACTATTAATGTGTCAAATGTATTATAAATATGGTGTCTAAATCTGGTCATTATACGATCCTCAGTGGCTCGCAATTTCAAGCGGGCGTTTGAAATTGACAAACTTTTTGAAGTTTTCTTCAAAAATGCTAAAACATATCATTATGCTTTAGCAAAATAATAATAAAAAGGCTGCAATAACATTGAATAAAACTAATGCTTTAATAAAGTGGACCCCAATAGCTGGACTGAACATGGAAATATCTCTGTTTACTGGATTCAAAGTAAGTTGACAACTGTTTTTTTTTGTTTGTTTTGTTTTTATTTGGTTTTCATGTTTGCTGTGGAAAAGCAGCAAGATGGCGGAGGTGACTTTCTGTCACAATATTGTTTATTTATATTCAACCCTGATTTTGTGTATGTAAAACTGATCTGATAATAAAGAAAAACATGAGAAAATCTCTCTCTCCACTGACTCTCTGCACACAGTGCAACAGTTTGCGTGCGACAGATCATCACAACCCACTTTTACACCAATCTGCTGAGCTACGGCTCTGCAGCGTCCCAGCTGACCGAGGGGGATTAAGGGTGGGCATTAAAAACTCACATTGAATCTCATGTGCTCCAAACGTCCACAAATATTTCTCTCTGACAGTGCTGGACTGCACGACACAGTCTGGAATCATGAATGTCTCGGGGATACACCACGGGGTGCTCAGGATGTACGGTGAGTAGAATCGGTGCAACAAAGATCTCTGTACTTTAGGGGGAAAATACAATCAAAATTCAGCTGTAGGAAAGTTTTGCAATTTTTACCGTATTTTGTGTTACTTCACATGTATGATGTTAAACGTTTATAAATCATTTTGTAAGAAATATTTGAATTGTTCAGCATTCGTCCCAGTCCTGATACATTTTAGTATGTTCTAAAGCTTCTTACCGTAGGCACTAAAAGGTAAAGTTAAGCTGTCTATTTAACTTTTCATCCAAAGTACAGCAGCTATGTCCGTCCTTACAATTTACTTACATGTAAATAGAATTTGTGAAATAAGAAAATGCATGTGGATTGATCGCATTCAGCGTCCACAGCCTCTTGATCCTCTCTCCATCTGACTTTCTCTAATCTGGTGGGATGATGGAATGACACAGTGTTCGTTCTTTAATCCACATGTACATTGCACACGCTGCCACTGTGATCGCTGAGGCCACACCTAATACTTAAGGTTCACATGCAGTCTGGAAGTGTATGCAGTTTGATTTGTGTTGTCCAAACTGAATAAGTGTGACCAGTATGGTCCTGAACCCAGTGTTAGGCACAAGGGGGAGTTAACTCAAATACCCAAAGAAGAAATATCAATTTGAAAATGATTTATGCTAATTCACCTCAGTGGTCGACTCAATAAGACAGTTTACTTTCTTTAGATAAAACAACAGGGTTCATCAATTGTCTTTAAAAGTCACCAGGTGAGAGGCCACATTTGGCTCTGGGAGCCACTGATTGAGCCCCGTTTGCTGTGCTGCTCAATCTGTGGCTTGTTACAATCTGCTCCCTCCACACTGTAACAATCTGTGTGCAGCAAGAAGGCTTTCAGTTCAGTGTCTCTGTTATTTCACAACTGTCAACCTTGTTTATTCAAAACTCTTGTTTGTTTTTTTTTTGATAACTTTCTTCCTTGTTTTTTCCACAGTTGTCATCCTCATTTTCTCACTTCATTCGTTCCTTCTTCATTCTTTCCTCTGTTCTTCCTTTTGTTTTCCCCAGACTTCTTATTGGTCCTTTCTCCCTCATGTTCTTTCCTCTGGTTTTTTAAAATGAATTTCTTATCATCTTTTCTTCTGTTCATTTATCTTGTCTCTCCTTCAGGCCCTCTTTCTATTCTTCCTTTCTCATTTTTTGGGTGCTTTGTTCTTTTCTTTCATCTGCAGAAACATTTACATCAGAGAAAATGTCACATCAGTATTCAAATTTATAACATTTGTATCTTAAAATTGGCAAAAAAATAACCGGATTTGTAGAAAATAAGTGAAATTTAGGATGTGGAAAAGTCAGAAAGTCTTTACCTGAAAAACAAGTAGGAACCTGGAAAGCTGTTCTTCAGGCATCTTTGTTCCAGCAGTTTCTCAAAATGCCCCGTGTATTTTCATCTTTTCTTTTTTTCCTGAAGGTGGATTCATTTTCAAACAGTGGAAGAAACGCTTTGTACGTCTGACTGCTGAAGGCAGTCTCTTCGTATGCCATGATGCTCTGTCTCCACCTCACCAGATTGTACTCCTGCAAAGTCACTGTGAGACAATTGTTGAAGGCAAGGAGATCCTGGACCTGCCAAAGTTACCTTCTGGTGCGTCCAGGGACAACTGCTTCGCTCTGATCCTCACCCAGAATAAGTACCTGCTGCTGCTGACTGACTCCCCCACAGACTGCAGGTCAGACGGACCGTGTGCTTTTACATTGTATTGGAGTTGACATTAAATGTTGCTGTTTTATGAAGTTATGCTGTTTTTCATTAGGCAACATTGCTACATTTGATGAAATATTTATATTTTGAATTAATGGCATACAGCACACATATTACTGTATAGAAGATTACTCATTGTGATAAAGATAAAGATCTGAAAAAAGCCTTCAAATAATGTAATCTTTCTATTATCACACTTATTAAAAAAAAAGATTTTCAAGGTTCTGGGTTTGATTCCCGACCCAGGTCTTTTTGCATGGAGTTTGCGTGTTCTCCTTGTGCATGCGTGGGTTTTCTCCGGGTACTCCAGTTTCCTCCCACAGTCCAAAAACAAGACTGCCAGGTTAATTGGCCTTTCCAAATTCTCCCTAGGTGTGAGTGTGTGTGTGCATGGTTGTTTGTCCTGTCTGTCTCTGTGTTGCCCCGCGACAGACCGGTGACCTGTCCAGGGTGACCCTGCCTCTCGCCCAGAACGTTAGCTGGAGATCAGCACCAACACTCCTCCCGGCCCCACTAAGGGACAAGGGTGTACAAAAATGGATGGATGGAAGAAGCTGGTCCTCAACCAGATCACTTTGGTCTCCATATTACCTCTGTATCCCAAAACCAGAGTGCTAATCCCACATTAGCTGCCTTAGACTCCTTGACTGTTTATAAAATAGCTCTGCAGAGGGAGAAATGACACACAACATGCCTGAAAGATGCAAGATTTCTCCTTTACTTACAGTAGTTACAGCAATAAGAGGCACAAAGTTCCCCCTTTTCCCAAATGGGGGGGCTGGTTTACAACCTAGTGTCAAATCACAAGCGGGATTTGACACTAGGTCAAAGATGAAAAGGTCTTATGAAAGGTCTTATGAAAGATTCCACTTTGTGGGATCTTTCATAAGAGCCCACAAAGCTTCGCATGGGAGAGTCAATTTCAATGGCAGCAATTGGGATTACCATCTGTGGATTGGGAGACAATGGGTGTGTGTGCAGCATTACCATTTGGTTGTGGGGTGTTAAAGCAGGATGACCTGTGTGAAGGCAAAACAACATTAATACTGAAGAAAGGAGGAAATTTCAATTACCTGCTCTTCAAAAGCGAAACAAGAAAATATGGTGAGAATAAGGCAGGAGTAGCTTTTTCAACATGAAGAAATTGCGACTACAACATAGCCTGAATTTGCCCTAGTTAACAGTCAGACCAATATGCTCTGAATGCTAAAATGACTACAATTGTGACAAACACTTGTAGCAAGAAGTCCACATCCATCCATCCATCCATCCATTTTCTTCACACCCTTGTCCCTTACTGGGGTCTGGAGGGTTGCCAGTGCTTCTCCAGCTAACGTTCCGGGCGAGAGGCGGGTTAGCAAGAAGTCAAATTTATTTATTCAACCTCGTCATTAGTATGGGTTTCCAGTAATTGAAGAAGCATTGCATCTTATTTCAGTGTCTCTAAATTTATGTTTTGATTGTGCTGCTTTTTTTGAAGCTAACAGAATTTTTTATTTATTTATTTTATTTTTTATCACCTTTCAGCCAGTGGCTAAACATGCTGAAGAAAGTCAAAATGGTGAGTTAATGATTTACAGTTCAGGTACTGGAGCTGTATAGTCATCAAAAAACCTTCCTTTAGATGCTTCCCAGTATTGGCGTGGTTCTATGGAGTGAAAATGCAGCCTGCTTACAGAAAGTAACTCTTGTGCAAAGGACATAGATGTGTGTACTTATTAAACAGCAATTGCATAATAATGTGATGACAATTTGCAAGAAAAATGTGCAAAAATGAGGAACAAAATACTTCCAAAGCAAAGTCCAGTAATGTTCTGTAACAGGCCTGAGGAGTTGAGTAACTGAGTGCTAAAGACTAATTAGGTAATTAGATTTCAAAGAAATGGGAGCACCAATATTTGTCCATTTTTTATAAATAGGATTCAATGCAAGGTATATTGTTGTACTGAAGTAATGCATTCAGAAGTGGTTAAATTACAGTGTTTGCCGTAAGACTTGGTATCAACTTTAAAATCTCCAATCAGTTTTTTTCGCTGACCAATATTTCTGTTGATAAGTGTAAGAAATTTCATTTCTGCTGCCATCTTATTACTGTTCTCTGCATTACTCTTACCCACAGAGTCTGTCATCGCCCCTCAGCCCTTGTAAGCGCCATCAGGTTGTCCCCCACGCATTACTCTTCAAGACCTGGTCCCAGAGCAAATTCTGGACAAAGATCCACCAACTCCACCTGTAAGTGACACGGAGGCTCCCTCTCCAGGACCGACAAGCAACACTTCTCCAAGGGAGAATTGTGAGTTTAGACATTACATTCATGCATTTTGTTACAATAAAGATAAATAAAAATATATAAAATGATCTTGAAATAACGCTTAATCCAACAGGCAGAAATATCCCTCAGACAAAGAATTACAGACGGGGTGCGCAGGCGGTGGGATGCCTGCGTCATGGCACTCTCAATAATGCCCAAGCGATGAAGGCTGTTTATATGCTGATGGGAGGGGCTGCTGCCTCCTCTGCCTTGGGTTACCTCGGAGCCTGCTCATCCACTAATCTGGACGTCAAAGCCGACCTGGCTGCCAGCACGGACTTCACCGGCACAGGACCTGTGGGGGCGTATGACCTCGGTGGCTCCTCTCTCAACTCCCCCCATTTCAACAGCTTTGACTTTGAGGTGGGGGACTCTGATTTTGATGCTTTTGATTGTGGTGGGTTTACTTTTTAAGAAGCCAAGCTCTAGATGAAAATAGATGGGAATATCGCAAAGGATTCCCTTGTTTTACTTTAAGTCAAAGTGAAAAGTCCAAATAGAGTTCAGCCCGCTTTTTGCTGAAAGCCGGTTTGGTGTTCTGGTGTTGCACATTTGCTGGAGACAAATGTTACAAAGTGGTGAAAGGATGAACAGATCTGAGTGATTAATCTGAAGTGGATCACAATGAAGAACTCCCTCTCACTGCCATGTTGTATTATTCTTTCAAACATAGACACCAGGCCAGAAAGCTACTGTATATCGTTGTGCTTTTTTATGTGTCTTTGATTTCAGGCTGTTTATGTTGTGAATATTATTATTCTGTTTTGTCTACAACAGTGATAGTACATTTTAATAAAAGTCAGTAAGTAATCTGTCTCTTTTGCACTGGTGATGCGGTGAATTACATGGAGTTTAAGGAGCGTTATTGTGTAACCCTCACTGGATTAAAATTGGTCTGCTGGAGAGTTTTGATTTAGTAACCTCAGACACCAGAGAAACCACCATAGCTCATTTAAAACCTTTTGTTTCCTCACAGCTGAATTGCTTCACTACAGTCAACCACTTGTTGTCATCCTGTGGGTCTATTGTTTGTTCCATGAAAAAAACTTAATGTGAATGAATTTATTTGAAAAGAATAAAGCTGGTTTTGGAACTTTGCTGCGCTTACTTGTGTTTTCTCAATCTTTCTTTAGCAAGTGATTTATGTGCAAAGTCGTAAAACTTCTACTGCCTTCTGCAGAGAGATATTTGAAACATGCACTGATGATTTAAATTAAGGGACAAAAACAGTGATATGAAATCAAGTTGCCTGAATCCCAGTTGCGTTGTTTGCACGAAGGGAGGGCTGTGTAAGGATTTGTTTTTTTCTGTGTTTTCATTTAAGTTTCTGTGTCTGTTGAGTCTCCTGTTGTCCTGTCTACCCCTTGATTGTTCCCAGGTGTGTCTCATTTATCTATGTATTTAATCCCACCTGTGTGCCTTGGTCCATGTCTATTGTCTTGTCAAGCTGTCTGGTCTTATGTTCTGTTCTGCTCTCAAATCTTTGTTGCTACTATTTGAGCTCTTAGCCTTTTGCTCATTCTGTGCTGCCTGGACTTTGGATTTTTGTATTGTTCACTATTAAATCATCATTCCCACTAAACAACCTGGATTCATTGCGTCTTCCTCACCACCTCATACCACAAGTCATGTCCTTCTGCTGCCCAACAGCAAGTTAAAATGCAGTAAGTTCTCTCAGATAACTCAAATTCAAGCAATGATGCAAAATCCAATGAACACCCAAGATGAAAGTAATGATGGCTAAATCTGCAGAATGAGAAAATGTTTATAGGTATTTGTCCAGTGAGGAGGATGACGTTAGTAGAAATGTTGGCAGTAAATGACAGCAACACATTCTCCACCCCAAGGATTCATGGAATGGAAGCCCATCCTGCATGTGGTTTGCTACACTAGTGACAAAAAAAAGCTAGTTTAGATGTGAATGTATTGTTTCCTTCCTTGTTCTTTGGACAAATATGTTTGCAAAATATCAGCAAGTCATGCAGTGGTTATCTAAATCATAGTGGGAATTGATGGAAGAGTCTCGCTTCTACACACGTGAACGGTCCATGTTTTACTATGGAGGGCTTTCACTGAACTATAGCGACGTAAGCTGTCAAAACACCATCTGTCACACCACTCTGACTCTAACAAGAACGTGCTGTTTGGGCTCAAAGTCGCTGAAAGCTAATGCTAAACATGTGGTGGACGGGAGAATTTAAAATACAAAATTACAATCAGATCAAAGCTGTTGTAAAACACTGTCTTTAGTTGTCTCAGTGGTTCAGCTAATTATTGTAAATGGATCCATGGGGAAAGTCAATTGAAATGCGTTAATACTGGACATTAATCTCTGAAATTTAGCAATCTTACAAATCTCTGGAAGCAGCAGCAGATTTAATAATTGCTACATTTTAAACAATAGCGATTAAAAAAAAAACTGAATATTGTGGCACTTGCTGGTCCAAATGATACACCATCATTGTAATTATGGGAGGTCAGATTACCTTTTATGCAGGCCGAACTCAATAGGCAGAAACATGCATTTAAAATTGTTAAATATATCTGTAAAAATGATTATTCTGGATGATTGCTATAGTTCTATCAATATAATAATTCTGGTATCAAATTGTGAGAAATTGTTCCCTTAAGATAGTTAGTGAATAAGCTCAGGTTTACTCCAGTAAACCTGAGCTGTATTACAGTTTTCATGAAAACTATTACAGTTAATGTTTTACAACTCCACCAAACTGTGATAGTGATAAAAAAAAGTACAAATATATGAGGAAAAATAATTCACTCTTATTTACAATGCAGATATCTATGATTTCCTCTCAACAGTGTTTTCTAGACTTTTGCAAGAATCAGAACAACAAGCCGATATTTGTTACAAGCACTCTGAGTCTGTTCAGTCTGTTCTAACAAGGCAACAAACGTTACTATCTAATACACTAGGGTTTACACTTGGAGGTGTCACATTTCAGATTTTCCCCACAGATCTGGGAACCGGCATCTCCAGCTCAGATAACCAGCACTGTAACTCTTCGATTAGAATGTTGACAAAGACCAAACCTTGAACTCCATCCTTATTTCTATGTGAAACCTCTGGCATCTCTGAACCCTTCCTAAATTCCAGCAAGGGTAAGAAATACAATAGGCTCACACATAAATCTAGCTGCATGCACTTTTGACCCTTCCTCACAGTCCAGCCTGTAAATTCACTAAGCTTCAATTTGTCTGTGACGACACACTTGTCCACTGGGAACAAATGCTCATGTTAGTAGTTCATGCTCCATGCTAATAACCTGTGTGGGTGCACACAGGTGATGACACATCAGTGGCACGTCACTTTATGTATTTAATAGCCTTCGCTATGAACCAAGATGCCCTGTGGATGTTTATCAGAACTCTGCTTCTGGTAAAGTTTTATTTTCTATCTAACTGGTATAAATACTTGAAACATTCTGTAAATTAAAAGTAAGCATGGAAATAAATGTTTATATGATCAAGGATTTTTTTTACTACAATAAAATATCCTCAGAAGGAAGTTGCAATCATATCAGAATTTTTTACATTTCTTGTAAAATGCTCTAATTCAGGGCTGGTCTCCTGCAACTTTTAGATGTGTCTCTACTTCAACACACCTGAGTCCAATAATGAGGTCGTTAGCAGGACTCTGGAGAATTTGACTGCACTTATGAGGTGATTCAGCTATTGGATTCACGTGTGTTGGACCAGGGACACATCTAAGAGCTGCAGGACACCAGCCCTCGAGGACCAGGATTGCCCACCCCTGCTCTGATTTAACGCACAAAATGTTAAAAAGCATGTGAAGGAAAAACAAAAAAAAAGTATTTTATAAAACATCTGTTACAAAGTAATTACGCCTTATAGAAAATTCTGGCTTTACTCTTAAGGTTGAAAACCTATTGTCAGGATTAATGTTTGCATTTTCTTCTGACATCTTGTGAGTGTTTTCTAACAGGCCAACAAAAAAAACATGCTGCACTTACTATTTCTAAATGCACTATCTAAAAAAAAAATGCCAAAAAGTATTTTTGCAAAGATCAACGGGTGTCAAACTCCAGTCCTGGAGGGCCGCTGTCCTGCAGCTTTTAGATGTGCCACAGCTACAAAACACTGGAATGAAATGGCTTAATTACCTCCAGAGCCTTGCTAATTATTCTATTCAGGTGTGGTTAAGAAGAGGCACATCTAAAAGTTACAGGGCAGTGTCCCTCCAAGACTGGAGTTTGACACCTGTAAATTTCCGCCATGAAAAAAAAGCTAAACAGGAAGTCATAATTTCGACTTTCAAAGTCATAATTATGAGATTTAAAGTCATAATTTCGACTTTCAAAGTCATAATTTCGACTTTCAAGGTCATAATTACAAGATTTAAAGTCATAATTTCGACTTTCAAGGTCATAATTATGAGATTTAAAGTCATAATTTCGACTTTCATAATTATGACTTTCAAATTCATAATTATGACTGAAAATTTCGACTTTGAAAGTCATAATTATGACTTTGAAAGTCATAATTATAAAAGTCGAAATTATGACTTTAAATCTCATAATTATAACTTTGAAAATCGAAATTATGACTTCCGGTTTAGCTTTTTTTTTTCATGGCGGAAATGGTCTTCCATACATAACGCTTTTTATGAACCAGTGAATAAAAAACGTGTTTATTTTAAGCGCTGTTGCAGGTCTCGGTCTGGCCCCGCCTCTCTGGCTGAGTGCGGTGCGGAGCCGCAGCAGCGGTGATAGCTGGGCCCTCCTTCCCTCCCTCCCTCCCTCCCTGCCTGCAGATAAGTATTCGCAGCCCGCTACTCCAGGCATGGATGTCGGTTGCAGAGAGACATGGCAGTGCGACATTATACTCTCGACATTAATCTCTCTACGCCAGGTAAGATGCTTGGAAAAGGACTCCAGAAATTGCGTGTTTATTCAGTTTCCGTCCCTGTATCCAGGTTTTATGTTAGCTAGCCGGCTGAACGGCTAATATTGACTCGCTAGTTTGTAATTGCCCTTCAAAACTGCAGGTTGGGAGCGATTTAGAAGGAATTGAGCTCAAGCATGTTCGGTAAATTTTGGTTTGAAGGGGGAAGTTATTGTGGATAAACATGTTTTTTGCGTTAATATGCTGCCGCTTGTTGTTCACTTGAATGCTACGGAGGGTTTTCTCGCCAATTTCCAAGGCACTAGTCAGCGGCTCGATGCTTGTCTTGCTAACAATGTGAATAAAGCATGTTCAATTCTGCGCTGTCGCAGAGGAAGCAGTCGCTCTTCCGCCATTTTTGTAGTTTTGCTTGTGAAGGCTGAACTGACTCCAAAACCTCCAGTTTAAAACAAACAAAAAAAACATTTACAGGTACCAATGTTACAACAATTGACTATTAAAAAGTAAAAATAACCTGCCATTGTGCTATTATTGCTGGACAATTTTAAAGATATTAGATTTTCCCCCAAAAATATTTTAATATTTATTATTAAACATATTTTTTGATAAATACACATGGTATTTTATAGATGAAATACAAATTATGTACATTTATTCTCAACTTAAAGCAGAGCTTCTCAATTCCAGTCCCCCTCCTGCTCTGCATGTTTTAGATGTGCCTCTTTACCAGAACAGCTGATTCAAATTATTGCATGACCATCAAGTACTGCAAAAGCCTGTTAATCACCCAAATATTCAATCCAGGTGTGTGGAAGAAGGGAAACGCCTAAAACATGCAGGGCACGGGGGCCTGAGGACAGAGAAACAGACTTAAAGTGACATTAGCACCACAGCTGGCTTATGCCCAGCAACTGAAAACGATGTACCATGAAATAAATTATTTTGTGAGTTAGTTATAAAATAAGGAAGGCATAAATGAAAAATACTTCTCTTCGTAACTGTTTACCTGTAATTGAAAAGTCTATGACAAAAAGGTCATTACCGATTCAGATGTGACTTTATTAATTGTACTAATGTGCCAGACTGCTATAATTTTTCTCCATCTTTCTGCTTCTGTTCATCTCCAGTCGACTCAGCCTCTGTAGTGCCTGGTCTGCTGTCCATATTTCATGAGCAGGAGCTGTCGGAGACGATCCATGACACAAATGGGCATGGATATCTCGCTACATTTGTCGGCAAGAATGGGCGGTAAGCAAAGCAAGAAAGCCACTATATATGGACACTGATGCTGAAGTATCCAGAGTTTATTTTTGTTTAATTAGGTCAGTGAGTCTAGTGAAGGTGAATTGAGTTTTAATAGTCTAACTTTCAACATGCTTTTTGCTGGTGCCATCTAGTGGCCAAAAGTAGGAAATCTAGCTTGAACACACAACTTACTCTGCTGCTTCGTTGTGACTGCCTGAGGTATTGCGTCATTGTGTTGCTTTGAATATCCATTTAAGATAAAAGAAATGCTATTATTGTTGATGAAAAATACCGATAAATGAGCTTTCCAACAATGTGCAGTAATTGGCTCTGTTTGACTGTCGTTTCTGTCTCGGTTCTAAATCTTGCAATAAAAATAGTTTAACTTAAAGTGGTTCTGACTTGGCTGTCACTGAAAGAATCTGTTTAGACTGATTCTTTCTCAGAACCATCTAAAAACGGCCAGGTTAAAAACTCAAACTATTACTGGGTGTTCAAGTTTTGAATCAGATTTGAAAAGTGCAATTTAAAAGTATCCTCTGTGAATGAAATCCTTTACTCTGAACAGGATTTAGTGATGTTTGAGTCCTCCTCTTTTAGAAGGCATGTTCGTAAGTTGAAAGGTAAACTGAGGGGACTCTTGGGTTTTACATTTATTTTAAATATTTTCTTAAACTGATTGCATTAGTGGTAAGCAAGGTTGGTCCAGTGTGAATGTTTGAATTTAAACCTTCAGGCTGGCGTCCCCTGAATACCTTGGAAGTAAAAATCCTCGTCTCTGTTGGAATAGTGATGGGGTAGACGTTGTAGTTTTATGTTATGGATGTAGTATCGTTTCACCAATAAAAGGTTCTATAACTTTGCATTGTTGAATCTTATTTGCCAGGCTCATTGTTCTGCGTGTGCACTCCCATGGGCTGGTCACCATCGATGTGCAGTGTCACGAAGATGATAACATTGCACAGCTAGACAATGTAAGTGACCAAAAGCAAAAACGTAGATTTTTCAATATTAAATTACTGTATTTCAAGCTTGTCGTGACATACAGTTTAAAATGCAAGACTTGATGTGAAGAACAGCTGTGCACAGACATTTGTCTATTTTCATTTCCTCTACAGCTTTTAAATGCACTGGAAAAGAAGTTAAAAGTTCTGTTGAATGGAAATATTACAAGGATTAAAAGGTGAGGGTCCTGGTTCTCATGATGCGTTTCCATTTGGGATGTTTGAATTTCTGGTACTTTATTTCATCAAGGATCTGTCCTGCAGTAACTTAAGATTTTTAATTTTCCCTCCAGGCTTCCAGCCTTAGTACGAGGAGCAAAAGTTGATCGATACTGGCCCACAGCTGATGGCAGGCTGGTGGAATATGACGTTGATGAAGTGGTTTACGAAGAAGATTCTGCATACCAAAACATAAAGATATTGCACTCACGGCAGTATGGAAATATCCTAGTCCTTGATGGAGATGTCAGTAAGTATTTATAATGGACTAGTACACACAAGAAAGCTCATTTAGACATCTTTTAAAAAAAATATTAACAGAAGGGATCGAAGGGGACAAATGGACACCTTATGCAATATTTCCGATTGTGGCTCTGGATAGAGTTGTCGTCTTGTGATCCGAAGGTTGCAGGTTCGATTCCAGCTTCCTCCTGCCGCATGTCGATGTGCCCCTGGGCAAGGCACCTAACCCCAAATTGCCCACCGAGCTGCGTATCGGTGTGTAAATGTGTAAGCGTTTGAGTGCGAATGGGTGAATGTGGCTCTAGTGTAAAGCGCTTTGAGGGGTCAAAAATGATTAGATGAAGCGCTAGACAAGTTCAGTCCGTTTACCATCTCTGTTCATTAATGAAAGTATTTTTTATTGTGGCCATTATTGGTAACTTCAGCTTCACTCAGGATAGCTTTACACAAAACTGCATCTTATTTGTTAATTGTCCGTAACTGATGTGTAAATGTTACGTTGTCGCTGCAGACCTGGCAGAAAGTGACTTGGCGTACACACAAGCCATCACAGGTAATGGGAGAGAGAATTATGCAGGGAAGGAAGTGCTGATATTAGGAGGAGGTGATGGAGGCATCCTCGCCGAGTTGGTCAAACAAAAGCCAAAGATGGTCACCATGGTGGAGATATCCTTTTGAGATTGTCTGTTTTTCTGACTTAAAACACCCAAAATGAAAGTAAGTCCGACATCTTAACCTGACTCCTCCTTGACGAGACATGCACATTGACCAGAAGGTGATCGATGGGTGCAAAATGTTCATGAGGAGGACTTGTGGCAATACCCTGGACACCCTGAGGGGCGACTGTTACCAAGTGAGTGCTGGGAAATTAATGATCTGTAGGGGAAAATTCATGGCCATCTCACAACAGTGATGCAAAATAGTTTGGTACAAGTAATGTTTTTATTAAATGCTTCTTTAGTTTAAATATTTTTAGCATTGTTTAATAACTGGAAACAACAAAAGGTGATGCAAAATAGTTTGGTACAAGTAATATTTTTATTTGCTTCTTTAGTTTAAATATATTAAAGCATTTTTAATAACTTTGAATATAATTTTTTTAACAATGTATTTATTGCCGTTTGTATAAAACCAGAAATTCTGACTGAAGTACTTTACAATAAAAGTTATCTGTAGAGCAAATTACTAATGTTAAATACCTAAAAGTAAATGTCAAGGATTTTGCTGTCATCAACACGTGTTGTGAATTGCAGATTCTGATCGAGGACTGTGTCCCCTTGCTGAAGAAGTATGTCCAAGAAGGAAGAACATTTGATTATGTAATTAATGACCTCACTGCAATCCCAATATCTACTTCACCAGAAGAAGGTTGGTGCATATCCATTAATCCATTGCACAAGCTGTGGCTACATATGCATAATATAGAGAAGTCGGTGTTTAGTCTTCTCTCTTGCCACAAGTCCTCATGTACATAACCTTGTGCTCTTTGCAGACTCTATGTGGGAATTCCTACGTCTCATCTTAGATCTTTCAGTGCGCGTCCTGCACCCCAAGGGGAAATACTTTACACAGGTCAGTTGGGTTTTTTGCAGTATCTGCACAGTTTCGAGTGAAGCAGTCATGCTTATCAAAGAGTCTGAAGGCTTTGTCAAAAGATAATGCACCATCTTAAGAGAAACTGGCAAATTTGCTTCAAATTACAAAATGTATGTCTAAAGACTTTTCTGTTTAAGATGGTAATAATTGGAAAACGAGTGATATTCCATAATACACAGTAAACATGTTTGACAAAAACCAACCAGCCAACTTTGAAGCATAATGGTGATGATTCAGGGTTGTTTAAAATCATATCAACACAACGCCATCCAATCAGAGCCTTCAGACTTTAACCCAAAATGATCAGTTACTAATTTGTTCCAATGTATGTTGACTTAATGCTGTTTTTTTTGGTTCCCCCCACCTCCAAGAATAATCAGGAAATTTTGCAAATGAAGTATAACTTCAAAGAGTAATACTTCAAAGTAGGGATGCATAAAATTTTACTGATATATTTCACAACCTTTCTGAAAGCTTGAAAAAGACCACACAGTTATTCACAACTGTTTCTCCCCTTTAGTTAAACTCCCACAATCCTCCTCTTTATCACCAATACTGTCATATGACAAAACAAATAACATAACCAAACACATCCATTCAAATGGCAACAAGATGGAAATATCAGTTGCTAATATTGGCCCAATTTTATTTATCGGATCAATTCCGATAAATTGAAAAATGACTGGTATATCAGCGGATATCGATATAGAATGCGGTTAACTTTTCTTTATGTGTGCAGCATAACTTTTTCCTCTTCCATTTTTACTCCATCAGGGTAACAGCGTGAATCTGAAAGAGGCGCTGAGTCTATATGAAGAACAGCTGGGAAAGCTCTCATGTCCTGTAGATTTCCGAAAAGAAGTGGTGTGCGTACCCTCCTACCTGGAGCAGTATCCTTTATTTTTACCCCCCAGTTATGGGTTTAAATCATGACATGCAGATCAACATGTCAAAGACTCATTGTTTGTGGCCCTTAATAATCCTTTCAGATGGGTTTTCTACACTGCGTGGAAGAAGTGAAGACTTCGGTTTTCTTTGAGATTCCGAGCAGCTGGAATGTTAACGTTTGAATTCCTTTCTGCTTTTCACTTGGGCTTGAATGTGTGGTCTGACTGAACATGACATGAACACGGAAGGCTTGGAAAACGATTATTAAATAGTTACTGACTTGTTTGTAAGGTTTGTTATGCCAACCATTAATGTAGATCTTAAAGTGTATCTGTTAATTACTGCCAACGTGCTGAGGAACTGCTTCTCGGGTGACGCGTTGTGATTGGATCCAACTTTCAGGATCTTCTTGGATATAAACGGAAGATCCTGTTTACTCTTAACTGATTGAAAACGTTGTTGTTGTGTATGTTTATTTTCTCGAGTTAATCCAATGAGTTTCGTCAGAGTCTGAAGGAATTGGGCTGTTTGAGGTCGAGACCTCATCTTAATGCTCTGTTATTAAGCTTGATCATCCCGGTGAAGTAAAACACGGAGGGACTAGGATGGACCTCAGTGTGTCCATTGCGAACGCAGCAAACTTCTGTTTTGTGATGGTGAGACACTCCACCCTATTTTAAGCTGGTTAATGTGAAAAGGAACATGCAAAGGTTGCTGTAAATTCAGTCTGGTATTTGAAGGTGCATATGAATAATATTTTTATCAATGCCATCAAATCTTTCTCCTGCTCCTTAGATTTTGATTATCACTGTTTGCTGCAACTATTTTTGTGTTATTAAATTTAACCTTGACTTGCATGTCTTCTGAAGAAACTTTTACAATTTTTAAACACTGATCTGGTACACTGACAATGTGGTAACTGCCCACCGTATGTGTGTACTCTTTAGTTGTGAACCTGATGAAAGTTTAAGCTTTTTTTCCTCTCATTTTGTTTCTGCCACTGAAATACGATGCAGCTCTTTCAGTCTGTCTAAAGGCAGTGTGGTTCATCCCCAATGAATACTAAGTGTTGTAGTCCAGGTGTGTTTTAAAAGGGAAATTATTCCTCCTCATTGTTGCCCTCTTTTTGCATGTGCTGGTTTTTACGTTCTGTTTGTAGCACCTATGATTCTCCTGATTAAGTGTATTGGGTGCATGCTGAGGACTGAATGTAGCTTGCATAGATATACAGTACACAGCACATTAGATGGACCCTCTGGGACATTTATTTATTCAAATAAACTCACCAAATGCTGTTCTGAAACTGTTTGACTACAATTTAAAGTGTTTTGAGGGAAATTGTTTTTTTTTTTTTCCTTAAGTTTCATATTTGTAGCAAAAAAATACCAACTGTTTGGAGCTGTAGAGTAAATATTTTACAGCACAGATTGCGTTGTAACAACTGGATGCTTCACTGCTTGCATTTATGAAAAGAAATGCTGAAATAAACAAAAAAATGGATGTAATAAGCCTCTTAAAGCCAAGTCGCACTTCTGTCTTGGCTGCAGCTCTGTTGCAGACAGGGAATTTCCAATGTCATCCTACTCGAGTAGGATGGGGCTGCTGCCCCTCGACCCGACCCCATTTGGGGTCGGGTCGAGGGGCAGCAGCTTCAGAAGGGAAGCCCAGACTTCACTCTCCCCAGCCACGTCTTCCAGCTCCTCCGGGGGAACCCCAAGGCGTTCCCAGGCCAGCCGAGAGACATAGTCCCTCCAGCGTGTCCTAGGTCTTCCTCGGGGCCTCCTCCCGGTGGGACGTGCCCGGAACACCTCACCAGGGAGGCATCCAGGAGGCATCCTGACCAGATGCCCGAGCCTCAACTGGCTCCTCTCGACGTGGAGGAGCAGCGGCTCTACTTTGAGTCCCTCCCGGATGACTGAGCTTCTCTCTCTAAGGGAGAGCCCAGCCACCCTGCGGAGGAAACCCATTTCGGCCGCTTGTATCCGTGATCTCGTTCTTTCGGTCATGACCATAGATGAGGGTGGGAACATAGATCGACCGGTAACTCAGCTCTCTCTTCACCACGACAGACCGGAACAGCGCCCGCTTCACAGCAGACGCTGCCCCAATCCGCCTGTCGATCTCCCGCTCCCTTCGTCCCTCATTCGTGAACAAGATTCCCAGATACTTAAACTCCTCCACTTGAGGAAGGATGACCCCCCCCCTGACCCGGAGAAGGCACTCTACCCTTTTCCGGCTCAAGACCATGGCCTCGGATTTGGAGGCACTGAGCCTCATCCCGGCCGCGAACCGCTCCAGCGAGAGCCGCAGATCACGATCTGATGAAGAAACGGGACCACATCATCTGCAAAAAGCAGAGATGCGATCCTAAGGCCACCAAAACGGATCCCCTCAACACCTCGGCTGCGCCTAGAAATTCTGTCCATGAAAGTAATGAACAGAATCGGTGACAAAGGGCAGCCTTGGCGGAGTCCAACTCTCACCGGAAACGAGCCCGACTTACTGCCGGCAATGCGGACCAGACTCTGACACCGGTCATACAGGGACCTGACAGCCCGTATCAAAGGGCCCGGTACCCCATACTCCCGGAGAACCCCCCCACAAGGCCCCCTGAGGGACACGGTCGAACGCCTTCTCCAAGTCCACAAAACACATGTAGACTGGTTGGGCGAATTTCCAGAACCCTCCAGGACCCTGCTGAGGGTGTAGAGCTGGTCCAGTGTTCCACAACCAGGACAAAAACCACACTGCTCTTCCTGAATCCGAGGTTCGACTATCCGACGGACTCTCCTCTCCAGGACCCCTGAATAGACCTTACCAGGGAGGCTTAAGAGTGTGACCCCTCTGTAATTGGAGCACACCCTCCGGTCCCCCTTTTTAAACGGGGGGACCACCACCCCGGTCTGCCAATCCAGAGGAACTGCCCCCGATGTCCATGCCAACACAACCCTACAACATCCAGCGCCTTAAGGAACTCCGGGCGGATCTCATCCACCCCCGGGGCCCTGCCACCGAGTAGTTTTTTGACCACCTCGGCGACTTCGTCCCCAGAGATTGGAGAGCCCGACCCAGAGTCCACAGGCTGAGCTTCCTCAACAGAAGGCATGTTGGTGGGATTGAGGAGGTCTTCGAAGTATTCCGCCCACCGACCCACAACGTCCCGAGTCGAGGTCAGCAGCACACCATCCCCACTATAAACGGTGTTGGTGCTGCACTGCTTCCCCCTCCTGAGACGCCGGATGGTGGACCAGAATCGCCTCGAAGCCGTACGGAAGTCTGTCTCCATGGCCTCTCCAAACTCCTCCCACGCCTGAGTTTTTGCCTCAGTGACCATCCGAGCCGCATGCCGCTTCGCCCACCGGTACCTATCAGCTGCTTCTCGAGTCCCACAGGCCAAAAAGGTCCAATAGGACTCCTTCTTCAGCTTGACAGCATCCCTCACTGAAGGTGTCCACCAACGGGTTTGAGGGTTGCCGCCGCTACAGGCACCAACGACCTTGCGTCCACAGCTCCAATAAGCCGCTTCGGCGATGGAGGCACGGCACATGGTCCACTCTGACTCAATGTCCCTCACCTCCCCCAGAACGTGTTTGAAGTTCTGCCGGAGATGGGAGTTAAAGCTCCGTCTCACAGGGGACTCCGCCAGACGTTCCCAGCAGACCCTCACTACAGGTTTGGGCCTGCCAGGTCTGACTGGCTTCCTCCCCCCCACCGGAGCCAACTCACCACCAGGTAGTGGACAGCTCCGCCCCTCTCTTCACCCGAGTGTCCAAGACATACGGCCGCAGAGCCGATGAAACGACGACAAAATCGATCATCGAACTGCGGCCTAGGATGTCCTGGTGCCAAGTGCACGTATGGACACCCTTATGCTTGAACATGGTGTTCGTGATGGACAAACCGTGACGAGCACAGAAGTCCAACAACAGAACACCACTCAAATTCAGATCAGGGGGGCCGTTCCTCCCAACCACGCCCCTCCAGGTCTCACTGTCATTGCCCACGTGAGCGTTGAAGCGTTCTTCTGACACTTTCAGTGAAATTGTAATTTAAGATGCACAGAGAAATTGTTTGGTGTGTTTGCAGCTGCTGTTAAAGGTTAGCCTGAGGACCGCACCATGCTAAAGATGGTTTCGTCACACAAAAGGTCTGAGGCAAATTACGGTTTCACAGCAGATGGACTTAAGTTGGATCCAACAAAACTTGAACAGAAAGCTTGTCTGAAACTTTAAACTTTAGACAGTTCTGGGATACACCGTTTTCCTATTTGATTAACAAGCAGGTAAGGGGAGAGTTGAGTGATTTATCCACCGTGTTTCAGTGCTAGTGATTTCACCAGCAGCAGAATAAAAAGCTTGTGAAGTAAATTGACCAAAATAACTCGGATTGACTTTTTTGGGGGGCAAATATTTAACTTTGGGTATTTATATTTCAACTGTTAGAGAACATTTTGGATATGTGTGGGATTTTAAAATTTGCTGCTATTGGATTATCTAAACTAAAGGAAAATTTAAACCCACTCAGTGTCAGTTCTTAGATTTCAAAAGAGAAATCCATAAATCACCAATACTTCAATGACATAAAAGGAACGTAGTCTATTTACTGCTATATGAACTTTAATTTGCTTTTTGAAAGCAACATCTGTAAGAAATTAAATCCAAGATGCACATTAAAATATCTGAAGTTGAATAAATATATATTAAAGATGTAAAAATAAGCACATAAAATAGCTTTAGTGTTTTTTAAAAAATGGTTAACTTTAGACTTAGAATTTCTTAGAAATCAGTCAACTAATACATGTGACGGAAATGAATAATACATAAATATTTTCTGGTAAATTACATTTTATACAGGCGGTTAAACGTGCTGCTCTCTGTAGGTCAGGACCCCCGTCGACTCCGGAGCTGTTGTCTGTTGATCTCGTTGAGAACCACATCTGTCCTCGGTTCTTCGTCAGCTGTAATTATTCTGTCTTCAAGTGGATTTCCTGCAATGCACATTTTGGTAAATAAATGGCTATTAAACCACAATTATTAGCAGCTACGGTGAAGACAGAAGACAATACTTCATCTCTTATCCAGCAGCTTATTTCTTCAAAGCTGAAGTACAAGCAGAATCCTATTCATTAGTGATGGTAGATGAGGCGCCATGTATCGTTTCGACACAGCAAAACTGTGTCGATGCTGTCACTCAATACTGACACCTGCTGGACATTAAAAATTCCTACAGGCAACGCAGGGATTTGATGACCACTGTCTACACAATAATTCTTTGTATTTTATTGAATATATTGTATTATGTCATCTTCAGTTTAATTTAAAATATATTTGGTATGGTACATGTTCACATTGACTGTATAAAGTGAAAATTTAAGTGAATGAAAGACTTTCTTTTTCCAATAATTAAAAAAATACATTTTAATTTAGCTTGTTGCGCTTTTTTGACAAAATTTCTACTTAGAAAAAATTAAGTAAACACTATATTTACAGCGAACCCTTGCTTTTCTTAGGGGTTCCGTTCCGAAAATCACCCGCGATAGGCAAAATCCGTGAAGTAGTTACCTTTAGTTTTTACAATTATTTTTACACCATAATTAAATACTCTACTTTGAAACCTAATAACAAAACCTGTTCTCAGATCAGCGGAGTGTGGGTGTCGTGTGCATCAATCGGGCCTTAATGTGATCCGGAGTCCTGTCATTAAAGCTTCTCCAACATACAGTATATTCACGGCTGTATTTACGGCAGAGTGACGGATCTTGTCAAACGAGCCTCCGGTCAGGTTCTGCTGCCTCTGGCCGCAGTTTTTTTTTTCCCAGCAGGCATTGAAAGTTTCAGTTTCCCTCTCCTGAATGGCCAATCTGTATTAAATACCGTAACGTTATTGGCACTCGGGTAGAGAAGAAGCGCGGAGACTGACCGTATAGGATTGGTAAAAACAATCAGGACGCAAAACACTGTGGAGAAAAACTGCACAAAAGAATCTGCGGAGCAGCGAGATATCGTGAAAGGTGAACCCCGTTATAGCGAGAGATCACTGTATATGAAATAATTTATAAAAAGCAACTGAGTAATTTGTAGAGTGGCTGTATATCTCAGTTTATCTAGGTGTGTATCTGGGACGTCATTTTCATTCCTGGCCTTATAATGCCTCAACATTGAGGAGGTGGATTTATTTAAATAGGACAGTTTAGTCAAATATATGCGACACTTAACCTGCAGAACATAATGTAAAAGTAAACAATAAGTTAATTTCAGCTGAATTTGGATTCAGATAGATCAAGTAGAAACTGACAAGAACCCCATGAAACGACAACAAAATGAAAACAAATGTATTTTCCAATATAAGATCAAAATGGTCCCACACTGCGGAAACTTTTCATTTGAGGCTCCATGGTTGATGCTGTAACAGGTTAAGAATTTGTTTGGCAAATGGTATTTGACAGATTCGCTTCCTTATAAACACAGTTTGGCGCGTTGATGTCATTTCGAAACAGCTTCTGTATCGGTCACGTGACTTGCTGAAACCAATACGCGCACAGACACGGGTTTTGGTCTATGGGCTTGATGCATGAGTCGGATTAGTGTTGCCGGACCCATCGCTACTATTCATGCATATTAAACACATAATGATGATGTTGAACTGCCACCTGAATCTTAGAGCTATGGTTAAATTAAGCCTATTTTTGCTAGTGTGCCATACTGGGCCTACTGGTCATGTCTGGTACCTTTCTCCAGCTGTCATTAGGTGAAATCGAGATATTCTCAGTGACTCTCCATAGAACAATGATTCAAAACAATAACAAAATTATTGCCAATAGCATTAGTAAACATGATTTCATGTACAACTGTTTTCCTGACAGAATGTCCTCAGATTAATAATTATTTAATTCTGTGTACGATTATTCAGCAGTAATATTTTTTTTCAGGTATTTTACTCATCCTTAGGCATGAGGCGTGTTGGGTCAGTCAAAATTTATTACAGAAGGCATAACGTTGTTAAAGTAGAAATTCTTGCTTACCAATGCCGTTCATCTGCCCTGATGGCGTACTGGGCAGAAAAGTGGATCTGGACGGCCGACTGCTTTGCGAGGACGTAAAGGAGGTCAGAGGAGACTTCTTTGCTGTTTTCTGTGTTGCAGTGCGACTCCATTCTAAAAGAATTGGGAAATAAAAGAAAATACCATATATAAGAAATGTTATCTTAAAGAAATGCATTGAAAACTAGCTTGCGAGTCTTAGATAGAGGTGCACATTTTCATCCAGACTCACCTGAGTTTTCTGGGAGTCTCATACTGCCGCAGCACAGGTAGGTCCTCCACTGCCTTCTGACGGTTTCTTTCGCCGCACAGTGGAACACAAATATGAAGAATCCTACAAAAAGCAAGAAAAATCTTTGGGGATCAGGAATGTTTTCAACTTACTCTTTTGGATGCAGGACAAGTGTAGGGTTCAACAACACACCTTGCAGGGAATTAAAGATGGCAAAGAGGTACATAAATGCCAGATTAACAGGACCCCAGGCAAAAAAGGCAAAGCCCCACGTGAGACCTAGGAGGAGGGTGATCCCGATCACGCTGCGTGCGTCCTGCGCCGTGCTGCGGTGCTTGTTGTTATGAGGGTTCTGTTTTTTTATCCGGTGCAACTGGACTAAGACCACACCAAACATGATGATGTTGAAGATGAAAATCACACCGAAGTAGGCCACAACTGCCACGTAGAAAGCGATGTCGTTTCTTATCCAGCAGCTGCAAGACAACAAGGAGGAAGAGTGAATAAGCAACTCGTTATTAGTGATTTCATATGGAAGTTTAATTAGGGCTATAAAGGGTCTAAACCTTAATAAATTAGAGAAGTATTGCAAAGAGTAGAGGACACAATTCTTCCTTAATCATGTAACTTTGGGCCTTATTTGTGTGTCATGAACTATGATTTAAAATCCAATGATGATGATGTAATTTTTGACTCCTGAGATCAAATTTGACTCATTTTAAAACTTGTCAAAGACCAGATAATTTTTATCCATTATGCCCTGACACATAAAAGCCACACTTGAAAGCGGCATGCTTTATTTTCCAGTGATTGTAGCTGTGAGTAAAACCCACTTTCAGCTTACTGAACTTACAAGTCGTCACTTGTGCCATCTGAAAACTTTCCATAGGACATGAGGCCGTAGTTGTTTTTGTCAATTGCGATCACAATGATGACCACTAGCATTGGGACTCCCCAGCCCACCAGCGAGAACTTCAGCATGTAGTGGGATATGTTGTCATTGAAGACTTTGACGAGCGCGTAGTACATGTGGACGCCCTCCAGCCCCATCCAGGTGAAGGAAACCAGTAGGAAGTAGTGAAGGAACCAGGCCGTGGAAATGCAGAGGCCCACGGCTTTGGGATAAAGAGCCAGCCAGGCGTCCACCAGAAAGACCAGGTTCAGCAGCAGAAGAGCCAGGCAAAGCTGGATCAGAATTTTGGATGGGATGTCTTTACGCAGCTTTCTGTTGGGGTGAAAGGATTTAGACGTCAATCGCCGATACATCAGTTGTTAAAAGTTCTTTTACATGCTAAATTTTTTTTACCTTTCCACATTTTCTTCAAATCAAACCGCTATCGTCAGGGTAATTTACTGAGATTTGACGTAAGACTAATACTAATGCATTTGCTCTCCCAGATTAAAATCTGAAAACCTGCGTGTTGACATTTAGCATCTTTCAACCCTAAACTAAAAACCCTGTAACATACATTTAGAAGGTCTTGTACTGGGTTAAACAATGTATCAACTCACCCAAATGCCAAGTAAGTGAGGAGAGTTACGGACAGGAAGATGGCAGAAAGTCCACAACCTATATATGTGATAAAGGTGAGGATGGTGGCCTGAGTACGACTGGTAACAGTCTCTCTGGAGATGTCCTTAAAGTAGAATAAATCAAATGGAAGACATCAGAACGACATTCATGTCTGCTGTTATTATTAGACACATAGAGGTGTGAGATCTGCAACAGGTAATTGTGCTTACCAGTAAAATAGCAAAGCTGGTTAAATGGTTGCAGCCACAAACTGTCTCATTGTCGTTGGTTTCTTTGACAAAGCAGCCATCTGAGTTCCAGCCACCGGCACCTTCTGCAGGAACAAGTTTCAAAAATGCAGCCTAATCTCAGTTTTTAAGCTTGTGTGTTTATATTTTTTAACTTACTGTTATATGTAAAGTCCCAGAAAACACACACTGCCACAAAATTAGCCTGTAGTTTGGAAAAAGAAGCAAGATTTCAGTTTCCAAATATGTATATGAAAAAAAGGTATTCAGCAGCTTTTCATTCAAATATCCACCTGATCTCCTTTCAAAGTTTGCTGCTAATGAGCCTGTGAAAAATATCAAGCATTTCCTGTTAGAATTAGACTTACTGGAACAGGTTCCATGTTTCTCAGGCGAATTACAACGCTTTCCTCTAATCCTTTGATTGACAGATTGGCCACGCTTGCTCCCAAGATCCCACTGTTAAGTCTGCGTTGTCCTAATGAGTCATCCTGTGTTTTCACGCAGAGACGCATCAAATCGTTAGTTTGTGGGAAAAATTCTACTGCACATTTTGCCTATTATTTGCCAGCAATTTAATTTTTATTTTTATTTGACATCAATGACACAGGTTGACTGTATAGACCTTAAAGACTGAGCTCTTCTGGTAGAAATTGAACTGGAGCCTGGAGACCAGTTTTTGTTCGTCAGCGGTTAGATTTTGAGTGAGTGAAGGAGGAAGAGTAATGGAGCCCTGAGGGATGGAGGAGTCCTTCAATGTGCTCCTTTTCAACCTTGGATTCCCACGAACCTGCAGCACATAGGGAAACATACAGGGTGGAGGATAGATCATTCTCAAGAACATATTTTTCACAAAACAACAGAACCTAAAACGTGTAAATGTGTGAAAAGTCTTACAGAAGAGAATATAATTCAGTGCTTGGCAAAAGCGTGCTAGACCTGAGTTATTATCTATGTTTTTTTTTCTCAAGCTTTTAAGGAAAAATATGCCTTTACTTGAGGGACCAGACTCTCACCTGCACATTAGTTGGATCTAAGATGGAAAAAATTGACTCCTGAAAGTTGGTGCCATCTGCTGGTTTCACGGAGACAGCCAAAGAAGGGTACAGCAGATTCTCAGCGGTGTTTCCAATCACCAACTTTAACCCCACCGTGTCAACAATCCCAATAATCCTGATGGAACAAAGGAACTGGTTAGTGTCGTGCAGAATGATTAAAACATTTTACAAATAAAAAAGGTATGATCATATGGGGAAAGTTGAATAAGTGAGAGTAACCTGTCAGAGGAGCTCGCCAGCTTGTCAGGTGAAGCGTCCAACAGATTGCTGACGATGTTGACGGAGATGTCCCCCAGCTGCTTGCTGACAGTCGGGCCTGACAGAAGCTTCTCTAGCTGTGACACCAGCTGATCTATCTGCGCTGCGGTCAGTTTTGACACGTCTTGAGCCAGTGCAAGAAGGTCTTTGGCTTGGCTTTCAGCTGCAGTGAACAAAATAGAAGAGAGGTTTTGCTCTGAAAAATGATCACTGTTATCTTCCCAGAAGAGGGATTTTTAAAGATGTTTTATTAACAAGGTTTTTTGACATTTATCAGAAATTAAAATAAACTTTGAAATGGACCAAAAGCACAAAACAATGACCACTCTGAAGATGTTAAGGTTTGCATATTTGGACTGGTTGAGTCAAAGCCCAAATGCAAGTTAAAATAAAAGTTAATGCTATAACATGAGCTGGAAAAAAAATTATGTGGCAACAAACCTGTTCCATTTCCTGTTGAACTCACTGAGGTAGTCACAGAAACAAATTCACTTGTTGTGCTTCCAGTTGTGTTTGATGACGGTTTCCCTCCAGCAGCAGTTGTGGGCACTGATGGGGCCCGTGTTGTGTTCTGTTGTGTTTTTGGGGTTGTTGTTGGAGTCATTGTGTTGTTGTTTGGTTGTACTGTTGGTTTCACTGTTGTCACATTCGTAATGACTGTCACATTTGGGCCAATTGTTGAGTTTATAGGAATTGTTGCATTTTGGCTTAGTGTCACGTTTGGGCTAGCTGTTGTATTTAGACTAGTAACGTTTGGGCTAGCTGTTGTATTTAAGCTAGTAACATTTGGGCTAGCTGTTGTATTTAGGCTAGTAACATTTGGGCTAGCTGTTGTATTTAAGCTAGTAACATTTGGGCTAGCTGTTGTATTTAGGCTAGTAACATTTGGGCTAGCTGTTGTATTTAAGCTAGTAACATTTGGGCTAGCTGTTGTATTTAGGCTAGTCACGTTTGGGCTAGTTGTTGCATTTAAGCTAGTAACATTTGGGCTAGCTGTTGTATTTAGGCTAGTAACATTTGGGCTAGCTGTTGTATTTAGGCTAGTCACGTTTGGGCTAGTTGTTGCATTTAAGCTAGTAACATTTGGGCTAGCTGTCGTATTTAGGCTAGTAACATTTGGGCTAGCTGTTGTATTTAAGCTAGTAACATTTGGGCTGGCTGTTGTATTTAGGCTAGTCACGTTGGGACTAATTGTCACATTTGGGCTAGTTGTGGTAGATACAACACATTGCTCTGTCAAATGTACAACAACATTTTCTCCAGTTTGGCTGCAATCAAAAAGAAGTAAATCACTGTATTATTTGAAAGCATAGTTTCCATGGGATATGTTTCAGAAACAACCATGCAAAGATAACAGTAATACGGAGTTGGTAATTTTGTAAAACTTTACTTGTGGCCTAAAGTGAGATCATACGAACCATGTGAGGAGGTTAGATCCCTCTATTTCGGCACAAAAGTCATCTGGGCTTATCTCACTATCAGTATAATTGAACGGGAAGTTGAGTGAGTTGGCATTAATTTCTGTGTTTCCACAAATTGCTGCAACACAAAGCAACAGCTATATTAAATACACCGGTTATTTTTAACTTGAATCAAATTGTAGTGAATAAATTGAGATAGTTACCTGCTCGTCTCACTTGCCCATCATACTGGATCTTTTCTTCAAGTAGAAACACATTTAAAACAGCTTCTGCCACTGAACAAATTGAGACTTCCTGTGCAAAACCTAATATCACTCCGCAACTCAGCCTGCAATAAAATGAAAAGAATAAAATAGTTTTTAAAAGGTTTCCAACATACGAGCATACAGTTGACTCTAAGAAAATTAGTATATTCACTGAAAAGCTAAGTTACTTCAGTAATTCAATTCATTAGTACAAATGTTGACTTTCTGTTAAATATTTCCCAATTCTTTGCTGGAGCCTTCTTTTACACAGATTAAGTGTCAGCTGGAAAAACAAAACAAACTTTAGGCAGGTATTAAACATAACTTATATAATACCCACACTTTTGTATTGTAAATGTTTTTATTGGATGCAATATTCTAATCATAAATATAATCTTTTTCTCAAAAATAAAGGCTTGAAAACATCAGTCTATGTGTAATTAATTTATAAAATCTGTTTTATTTTGTGCTTTGCTGAGTGACCTAAATTTAGAGTTTAAGTTAGATGATTTGCAGGCCAATCAACACATTTATACAAGTGTCATCAAATCAACTATTTAGCAGTGTGGGCAGGTGACTAGTCCTGCTATAAACTGAACGTACGTCAATAAAGCTTGGACTTACTTTGTTCTACTCATTTCACAGTCCACACTGGCACTCTGAAATTGTACAATGGCGATATTAATAAACATGCACAAAAATGTAAATTACACATGTGATCTAAACATTTTGCATTGTTGGATACTTTTGAATATTTATTATTCTGTGATAGTTGTTTATTGTTATATTTTCGTTTCTTAAAATTACACCTGATAAATTTAGTACAACCTAACACTTTAATGATGGTTATAAAATTGTTTAGTCAGGAGAAATTCAGAACTTGACACTTGGTTGTATTATTGAGCTTTGGCTTCTACTTACCCTGTATTCAGACGCAACCGTGACCAATGATTGACATGTAACACTGCAACAGAACATTAAAAACATAACTTCACATGTCAGTTGGCATGACTATGTTTTTCTGTTTTTGATTTTTATTTTTCTAAATAAATAGATAATTTTGTCTTTGCGAACTGAAAACAACATTTACAGAAGAAGTATTGTTACAAATCAAAAAGCAAAACATACTTTGTACTGATGGAGCAGTTTGGCCGTTGTGCCAGAGTTGAAATCTGTAAATGTAAGTAAATATTATCGTCTGATACAACAAGAGTGTGCAGCAAGAGTTATTAATAAACAAGGAGGTTACCAGAGATGAAAGAGATGAAGAGTTCATTGTTGGATCTCGTAGTGAAATGGAAAAAGTGTAGTACGCATCTGAAAACAAAAACACAAATTACATTGTAAATTTTGTATTGATTTTGATAACGATGAGTGGCATTAATTTGACTGATGAAATACTAACCAGATCTGTTGCAGTAGGAAGAGCAGCTACAATTGTTCTCTAAAGAAGAAGGAATAAAAATACATAAAAATCTAAATACTATATGCATTTTAAATATACTTTAAATAAATACCTCACCTGTCACACAGTCTGTTAAGTTTATTGGTGGAATGACATACGCAGGCCCCGACTCCATACTGATGAAAGACAAACATCACATTTTGTTAAATGTGTTCATTTAACTTCATATGCTTAAACCAGCTCTTTGTGTATTTTAGAAATAAAAATATTTTGCTACTGCATGACACAAAAAGAGCATTTTGGCCTTTTAATAACATTTCTTTAATTCAATGAGTCAAAGATTTATACATCCATCCATTTTCTTTACACCCTTGTCCCTTAGGGGGTTCAGGAGATGCTATTGCCTCTCCAGCTAATATTCTAGGTGAGAGGTGGCGTCACCCTGGACAGGTCACCAGTCTGTTGCAGGGCAACACAGAGACACACAGGACAAACAACCATGCACACACACACACACACACACCTATGGACAATTTAGACAGACCAATTAACCTGACAGTCATGCTTTTGGACTGTTGAAGGAAACTGGAGTACCCAGAGAGAACCCATGCATGCACAGGGAGAACATGCAAACTCCATGATGTAAACTCCATGCAGAAAGACTGGGGCTGGGAATTGAACCAAGAATCTTCTTGCTGCAAGGCAACAGCTCTACCAACTGCACCACTTTGCAGCTCCAAGATTTACACAATGAAAATAAATATTTTAGGTTCAGGACATCTGTAAAGATGATTAATCTGTTAATCTCAAATGCAGGGAAACATCAGGAGGTTAATTTAGATTCAACACTGAAATCTGTAAAGGTGTCAGAGGACCTGAGGGTCTTTCTTTCCACATCATCATAGGAAAGTATAAACCTGTTACTGGTATCAATATCAAGCATATACATTTATGCTTGATATTCCTGAAAAATCTAAATTTTCTTCTTTTAAAAGACATTTTCTGAATTATCAAACCCAGTGAAGTCTTTGAAGTATATATGTCGCTTTTGATAAATTTCCACTTAATTGTGCAGGATTGTCATGATCAATTGCGTGGAATTGTTCTACATCAGGACTGCAACACATTGCTGTCGTAAACATGCTTAGCAGATACCAAACCCTTACCATGACCCGTCCAGGGGACCAGAATAGATGCAGCTGTTTGGCTCCTCTAAGTTACCGTCGCACTCGTTTTGAAGCTGATCTGTTCAGAAAGATCCAAGACTTTGTTACAAATGAGAAGCTTCTGAGGTTGGTAAAAAGTCCAATGTATTACTCACTCTGTTCATCTATCCTGTTTCCCACCACATGGATGTCGGAGGAACGTTTGCTGGCTGCACAGAGCGTTTGGAGGATACAGCATGATGGTATTTTGTGACTCAGCCCAAGCATGATGGTACACCTTGTATGACTGAAACATATAATCAGTTTTATTGAAAACAAGAACAGAGATATGTGTGTGCCAAATTTGAGAGCTAAGTTATTTCACTTACTTTAAGGCAGTTTTTATAGAGCAGGACACTTCCATTCCCTGTTAAAACACAAACCGGACTATGTTATTTAACACTTCTACTCACCATAAGACCTATTGCTGCATGTGGTTATTAACTTACTTGAAAAACCAAAGCCGTGTCATTGCTAGAAACGAAAAAAAAAATTATAATATCAACATTGTAACAAAAGAGGTGTAAGAAGAATGCATAAAAAGGCTGCCTAATTCAGCTGACAGTTATTTTGGATAACCTGTCATGTTGAATTACAGCCATTTATTTTTTTGCAATTCAGTGCAAATTAAACATATACTGTTATATGAATGCTAGAATATTAATAGATTATTTCATTTTTCATACCTGCTTTGCGTCAAACTGTTGAGGTTCTGGGGGACGGCACGCTTCCTCCTTAACAGTCCTGGATTAGTTGACTGCATTAACTCTGGCAATAAAGTTGACAGGCTGGTGATCAAATGTGACAAGATGGGACTTGGTGTAGTTGTGGCTGGACTGTTGCTTTGTAGCGCTGCAGTTGTTGTCACTGTAGTTGGAGTCTTGCTTCTTAGTGCTGTAGTTGTTGGAGTTCTCGGACCATTGCTTCTTAGCGTTGTAGTTGTTGGAGTTCTAGTTGTTGCAGTAGAGGTTAGAGTATTGCTTGTTAGGTCTGTAGTTGTTGCAGTAGCAGCTGCAGTGCTGCTTTTTGTTGTAGTAGTTGATGCAGCAGTAAATGTCATGTTGCTATTTGTTGCAGTAGTTCTTGCAGAAGTAGTTGTCATGTTGCTCTTTGTTGCAGTAGTTCCTGCAGCATAGTTATTTGTATTGTGCAGTAGTTCTTGCAGAAATGTTGTCATGTTGCTACTTGTTGATAGTTCCTGCAGCAGTAGTTGTCTGTTGCTATTGTTGCAGTATTCTGCAGAAGTAGTTGTCATGTTGCTATTTGTTGCAGTAGTTCTTGCAGAAGTAGTTGTCATGTTGCTCTTTGTTGCAGTAGTTCCTGCAGCAGTAGTTGTCATGTTACTATTTATTGCAGGAGTTCCTTTACCAGTAGTTGTCATGTTGCTATGTGTTGTAGTAGTTCCTGCAGCAGTAGTTGTCATGTTGCTCTTTGTTGCAGTAGTTCCTGCAGCAGTAGTTGTCATGTTACTATTTATTACAGGAGTTCCTTTACCAGTAGTTGTCATGTTGCTATGTGTTGCAGTAGTTCCTGCAGCAGTTGTTGTCATGTTGCTCTTTGTTGCAGTAGTTCCTGCAGCAGTAGTTGTCATGTTACTATTTATTACAGGAGTTCCTGTACCAGTAGTTGTCATGTTGCTATGTGTTGCAGTAGTTCCTGCAGCAGTAGTTGTCATGTTGCTCTTTGTTGCAGTAGTTCCTGCAGCAGTAGTTGTCATGTTGCTATTTGTTGCAGTAGTTCTTGCAGAAGTAGTTGTCATGTTGCTCTTTGTTGCAGTAGTTCCTGCAGCAGTAGTTGTCATGTTACTATTTATTGCAGGAGTTCCTTTACCAGTAGTTGTCATGTTGCTATGTGTTGCAGTAGTTCCTGCAGCAGTAGTTGTCATGTTGCTCTTTGTTGCAGTAGTTCCTGCAGCAGTAGTTGTCATGTTACTATTTATTACAGGAGTTCCTGTACCAGTAGTTGTCATGTTGCTATGTGTTGCAGTAGTTCCTGCAGCAGTAGTTGTCATGTTGCTCTTTGTTGCAGTAGTTCCTGCAGCAGTAGTTGTCATGTTGCTTTTTGTTGCAGTAGTTCTTGCAGAAGTAGTTGTCATGTTGCTATGTGTTGCAGTAGTTTCTGCAGCAGTAGTTGTCATGTTGCTATTTGTTGCAGTAGTTCCTGCAGCAGTAGTTGTCATATTGCTTTGTGATGCAGTAGTTGATGCAGCTGTTGATGTTATGTTGCCATCAAATGCTGTGCTTGCTTCTGCTGCAACTGTTGTGTTGCTGATTGATGCATTTGATGTTGTCGCTGTTGTTTTGTTGTCATTCAATGTTGTCGTTGCTGCAACTGTGGTTGTTGTGTTGTCATGTGACACTGTTGCCGAAGCTGATGTTGTGACGTTTTCAGTTACTGGTGTTGCTGTTGCAGCTGCAGTTGTGATATTACTATTTGTCATTGCTTCCATTGTTGTGTCGTTGCCATTTATCGTTGTTGCAGCCGTAGTTGTTGTGTTGAACTGTAACACTGTTGCACTATAGTTTTGTGGTAAAGTGTAAAATTCTGTTGTTGAGTTATAAGTCTGTGTTGTTGCCACTTGTTCTGTCACATTTGCAGTTTGCTGAGATGTGGGTTCAGTAGTTGTTGCTCCTGCATATGGAAACAAGCAGTGCCCCAGCTCATTTCGGAAAACCTGGTCAAGCTGAAAGAAAATAACAATGATCACATTTACTTACAGGATTCAGATGTCAAAATTCTGGTAATATAATCGGATGTTGGCCTGCGGCTATTTTCCTTACGTACCCAGGCAACGATGTCAGATTCATTCCTACTCGGTCCACTGACATCCACGTTGACATCAAGGAAATAAAACATTACTATAAAAAAAGTCAAACAACATTTAGAAGAATAATGTCAAAGTCCATTTTGTAATGGCTGATTAGTACATTCCAAAAGAGTTGTTCCTTCCCAAAGTCCCTTTGGGTAAAATATTTTTCTACGTTTGTACTGTTGGTGAGACAGTCATTTGTCATTTGTTTACCTGGGGTCTGTGTGGTGGTTGCAGAAGTAGGAGTGATGGATGAAGCAGCAAAAGATTGACTATCAGAAACTTCAGCTGATTGGAAAACATGGAAAATCTGTTAAAATGCGTATTCGAATACAAGATGATAACCTCACACGTTATTGCTGTTGCAAAGATCAGCTGCTGAGTTATCTTTTAAGTAATCTGAGTAACTTGATTCACAAAATAATTCACTGTGTTTGTATTACAATGACATAATTTGACCACTTGCCCACCTCTGGGTTTGTTTCTCTGTTATATAGCTACATATATTACAGCTGAGTCATATTTTTGCAGAGGAGTTTAATTTACCTGCTGTAGTTGTAGAAGTGTGAAAAGTAGATGAAGCAGCTTGGGAGCTTGGAACGGCAAATGTTTCACCCGCTGAAGAATAAAAAGCTATTAATTTCATTTTTGTTTTCATTTTGTGATCTTTGTCCTCTGTATTAAGTTTTATAACTCTAGCCTGTCTTAATATGACAGTTTGTTGTTTAGTATGCTACATCTTTATTTTCTCCATCGTTCTGTCTGTGAGTATAGTAGAAACAATAGTAGAAGAAATAGTAGAAACAATATTAAATATTGTGGTAATTTAAAGTTTTCGTTGTAAAAGTGATGGTAATTCCAATTATCCTTCCAATTGATTCCAATTGGAAGGATTCCAAGTGCTAATTGGTAATTCCAATTAGCACTGATGTTTTCAGGTCTGTCTTATTTCTGATTTTAGGCGGTACAAGCCGTAGTATATGATTTACCTGAGGTTTGTGCAGCTGTTGTTGATGTGGGAGCAGTGGCGGTTAGTTGACCAAAAGCTTGACCTGATTAGAGAAATAAAACGGTAAGGAGTTGTATCTTTTGAGTTAGTCTGGTTGGGTTTTTCAATGAGACATTCAGGCACCAGTCTTTCACACCTTGCCTGTTTGCCCTAAATGGAGCCGTGTTAAAGAGTTACATCACACCAATCACAAAGAAATATTACAGAATGGCCTCCGTCTTAGTCACAGTCACAGGAAGAAACTGTTTGATCAAGACAAGTCGCGCAACGACTGCTTCAAAAATTTGCAAGATAACAGGCTGCAGTCCAGAGGTGTTGAGATATTCTTTGAGTCAGCCTGGAATCAATGTTGATAAACAGGTTACAGTATGAAAGGAAATGAATTTAAAACGCGGGCATGATGAACTACAAGGAATGCAGACATGGTCGTTTATTAGTGGAGGTGGATTCAATGCTCTGTCACTTTGTTTGTCAATAATCTTTGTTCAAGCCTTTAGTCATACTGCGGGTGATGTCAGAGCTCACCTGATAGAAGGACAATAAGTAGATGTATCTTCAGCCACATTGCATATGTAACACAAGAACCAGGTTTCTTCAGTCTGTGAAATAAATTACAGTTAGTACGTACGTAGGGGAAGGTTTTGATTAAAGCTCTCTTCGTGACAAGAAACACCAAAGAACTTGGTTAAAATCCCTGACAAGCTTATCTTTAAATTTTATCAATATGTCTGTGTCACAGAAGCAATGAGGCACAAACTGAAAAGCCTTATGTAACAGAACAAAGACTCTTATTCAACCATATCAGTCAGAAGTGGAAACATAAATACTGGTATCAAAAGATTGATATCACTAAATTCACCTCTAGGTACTTGTTATATGTTTGCTGCATGTTGCACTGAGATTTTGGGAGTTTTCTTTGTAATGAAGAAACACTGCCTGTTTCTGTTTGCAGGGCCTGCAAGTTTGCGTTATGATCAAATTAAATTCAGGCTTTCGTATATTTGTCCCTTTGCAGAACAATTTTAATGTCACCCCTAAAGGGACATGCAAATGAGTTTATTGATCAACCACACCTGAATTTGTCCACACCGTCTACGTTTTGTTTCTCAACTTTTGCAATGATACTCACAGTACAAAGAAGAAACTATTAGGAACTAATCTGGCTCTTCGCTTGGGATGATTACCAGTTTGGAAACGTTTATGCCTGAGCTTTAACTTCCTTATAAATGTCTTTAGATGTCGCCTTAATGTTTCCACATCTTTTTCTTTCTTCATGATGGTATTAATTTTGTCCATGTTGATCTAGGACTCGTACTATGGATAAAAACACTCAATTATTAGCTTAGGCCAACATCTAACACTTTTATCTGTGGGACAAAGAAGTCGTACCCTTCCAGAACTGTATGAAAGTTAGAAATCTCAAAGGTGTTTATATCTGAGGGTTCAGGTTAATGTGGCACCTTTGGGAATCTGGAAATTGTACTCAAGGATAAATCAGATTTGTGGAGGTCCTAAAGTTCTCTTCCTGAAATGTTGTCAGATTTATTTTACAAGGAATCTGTATTTTAGAGGTGTTGCTCTAAAATACATCCGCAGAGTGATTCTGTTTGAATAAAATGCTGTGATGTTGTTAACCCATTAAATTCATAAAGCCACTGTCGACTGGGCTTTCCTATATATGTCTAAATTAAAGCAAGTGAATTTGAAATTCTATCAAAGAGACACCGCTTTCATTATTTTGTTATTGAGAAATAGAAATTATTTTAGTCATACATACTAACCTAAAACAGGAAGGGTTTAGTCTCACTTAGTATCAGATAGTGTGGGGGAAATGGTTTCAAATGTTTGAACCAAAATTCTACTGATTTGCTAAATGCTTTTATAGTCCAAGAAAAAATGTCTCTGTGTTTAAGTGATGAAAATAACAGTATGAGTGGAACAGCATAATTAATCTATGGTGTTTATCTTGAAAGAGGACTCAATGACTTTGTTGTTCAATTCCTTAATATTTCCTTATGTTGTTTCTAGCAGTAGCAGTGGGTCACTGTAGAAAAACTGCAGTTTCTACAGTAACTAACTTTGCTTTTTAGTTAAATTAAATCATATTAGAAATTAATTATTTGTATTTTATTAAATGAAACGATTAGTACAGTCTTTAAAGACCATTTACTAAATGTTTCATGGTAGTAACTAAAAAAATATAGAAACTACAACTTTGTTAAAAATACATTTGGTATGGAACAAAAATGTTTACATATTAATGTAAACTAAGAAGCATAAACCAATTCAGAGTTTCTAAGTTTGAATTACTCTTAATTTCTTGATTTTGAAACACATCATATGTTTTTAAAAATCTTTTAATGCTGGTTTGGTTAAAACCATTTTATTACATACATTTTTTTTAAAAATGTTCCAGATAAAACTTCCTTTAAGAAGTTGGCTTTTGAGTATCGGCTGATGTCCTGGATTAGTATCGGGGACAAAAATTTAAAAAAGTAAAAACATCCTGACACGGACATCAGTAATGGAAAGCAAACTGAGTTTGGAAAGAAAGTAATGGAAAGAGTTTGCTTCAAACTCTGAAAGCCTCCATCACAGAAGACTATGAGGGTGTATTGTTATTCTTCAGTGAACCAAGTAAAGATTATTTGAAATCTGATGCCTCTATTTGCTGTGTAAGTTTTATTGGAAGCAATTCGATCTGGCCGCAAACTGGAAGGAGAAATCATTTGTGAAGCTTTGTGAACGAAGCTAATAAATGGAGCATGAAGGCATTATATTTCTGTTAAAATTCTAATTGTTGCTCTTCAGAATATACAATTATCTTAGCTTTGTTAAACCCAGTAAAGTCATCTGTTGACATTTTTGTCAGAGAAGGACTGAAATTTGATCAACTTTGGTTAGCTCAGAGCCGAGTTTGAATCCTCAAAGAGCCATGGTTTTCTGCCTGGATAACAAACATTATTCAACATTCGAGATAAAATATCAATGTCTAGACTTTGAACAAATTTTCCAGTCTTTTGTGGATTGCTTAGATAATCAGAATGACGGCTGAGATCTTATGACGATCTTTAAACATGGTATCAAGTCTATTTTTCAGTTTGGGTTCAGCACAGTTGGTATTGGCTAGTAACCTCATTTGAAAGTATGTTAACGTACTTGTTATGAATGACATGTATCAGTACATAAGACACAAAAAGATGTATTTAAAAACTACTTATATGTTTTTACGTGCATGATTTCTACTTAAAATGAGCTGGTTCTAATCAAAAAGCGTACAACACCACCACCAGAACCTTTACCTGACAGAAGAGCCCAATGTGTGCTGGCAAAAAAATCTGCCCAAATGAACTGATGGCGCTCCCATAATGTCTTAATTTCCATGGAGCATAACTTCCCACAGCAGATTCCAAGAAAAGCTAAACCACAAGCATTTTCCTGGCTGAAACAGACCCGACTCCAGCTACTGGCGGCGTGTTTCTCTACTGTGGTTTTCTCATGCAGAATCCAGACACGCCTTCCAAACGTCAGTCCCAGCAAGTGGACGTCAGCTGTATTCGTTTTAGCTCAAGCCTGTGTCACTCAACAATGAAGAAAGTATTAAAAGGAACTTCTTGTTTGTGTACCAGATTTTAGATCTCTCTAAACCAGAAATATGTATTGTACACCAACAGGTTTCCTGAAGGGTTTCTGGAAGGCAAGAGACCTGCGTTTCTATTTTTGTTTGGCATTCAAGGTGTGCCTCAGGGTGTGTCCTCGCCTTCTCAGTGTTCTCTTTGATAGACATAAAACAAAAGGCGTTTCCGAGACAATGCTGCAGACCTCAAAGTGCCCTGGCTTTGAAACATTTAGTGCTGCAAGAAAATGTCAGGCACAGCTGTGTCTGACATGGTATGAATGAGGTGATCGTCACTGTTGCAGAATTATCATCATTGATTCATATTTGTGGGTTGCAGAGCTGGATTTAAACTAACACATCCTTGAGCAGAGCAGCACACTGAAGCGTAGGAGGTTGGTGTAAGGTGTGTCACAGAAGTAGCTGAACTTGGACATTTCCAACTGGTTCCATAGTTAACTATAAAAGAATCATATCGAGCTGGGTGGTTTTAGTGTGGTTTAACATCACATATATACTGTTATACAGACACAATGCTTTTTCTTCTTTGATAAATACAATAAATCAAAGATAATGGAAATTGTAGCACATGGCGTCCTTCCCAGCGCAGCAGGGAGTTTGTGTTTATGTGTGTTTAATAGACATGGAGAGTAAAAAGAAAACATGAATAGGTATTTTATTGTAAGGTAAGCTATACATGTTGAGTTGAACATATAAATAAATATATATTTTTTAGAATATTACTATTGTCCAGGTCAGGTCCAGGTTTTTAAATTTACATTCAGCTTGAACAGCTAATGGCTAACCTTGACCTGTGGCATAGAGATGTGAATCATGACTGGAAAAATTAATTCCTGATGCAAGCGGCTGATGTAATGCTCCCCTCAGAGACAAGGTGCAGAGGTCTGTAAAATGAGGGGAGCTCAGAGGAGAGTCCCAGTTTACCAGATCTTTTACTCCCAATACCCAATATCTGATGAACTACAGAGTATGGATGGATAAATGTTTTGTGGAAATTGTTTTGGAGTTTGTTTGTGTTTTTCCACCATTTTGCTTTGAATACAACAAAAACCTGTCTCATATTATTTATGCATTTCATTAGCTACTTAAAATGTTATCTTTGTGGCTTAACTGCTTAGTAACCCAAAGCATAATTCGCTTCCTCAAGATAGCTCTAAAGATTTCCATGTTTTGTGATATATTGTGAAATGTCAGATAAGCTTTGCTCTTGCAGTGCAGCAGAGCCGTCTTGCTTTCCCTGCATCACCGCTTCCGTCCACCAGAGGTCCCAAAGGAGCTCACCTGCTCATGCTCTCATTCACCTGCTTTTGGGATTCAGCCTTCGCCAGATTGTGTTTTGGCATTCAACCAAGTGTTCCAGACTGGTTTTGTAATGCCTGTTTCTCAGGACTCTGGTTTTATTTTCCATTTAATCCATGCTTTTATTTGCAGGACAACCTGTCAACATGCAGTAATACCTTTAAGCTCCGGTTTTGAATCCATCTGAAAAGCCCCATCTGTCTGTCTGTTATTGTGAGTGTTTTGGATCTTTTCGCAGTTTTTTGCACAACCCACCTTTATAGGTATAACTGTGACTAAAATCCATAAAACTATGCTTCGGATAAATACGTTTATTGGTCAGGCCATCCTGGTGAAGGTGTAGATATGCCTTTCTTTACTTGCTGCTTGAAGCAAAAAGGTTTTCGTCTTTTAGACAGCAGGTTCTTTCGGGTACTCCAGCATCCTCCCACATACCATAAACATTAATGTTAGGTTATTTGGTTGCTCTAAAACTGTCCTTTGACATGAATGTGTGGTTGTATGTGTCTGTTTTGGCCTGTGATGGACATGTGAGTACAATGAGGTTGAGAAAAAATTCACCAGAAGTGTTTCCAGGAAAGCCATCGACAAAGATGGCATTGCGTTTAGCACACTGCTGAGTTCCAAGTAATGTTGAAACACTGCTGTTGTCTTTTTGGGGATAACTATTTAAAAAAAAAGAAGAAGAAACCGATAAAACGATTGACCAGAAAGTAGCCTGACAGTATTTAAAACTGTAGATTTATTTGTAAAGATAAAGATAAATTGCTTTGTACAGGTTCCCGTTTCACTGAAGTGACTTGTCTAATTTGAAATGTCGTCTTGGTTTAATGAAGTCGAGCAAATATTTACGGTACTATGATGAAATATCCTTTTCGTAGAGCAAAACTGCCCCGCCTTGGCACACGCAGGCAACCATCTTCTTTATACATTACAAGTCAGAACACGTGAAATTAGAAAAGAAAATTGCCTCATGCCAAATTATTCTCAGAAATATAACACAACGACAACAACAACAAAAAAAGAAATAGAAATGGTTAAGACTTTTTCCAAATCATGCTTTTTGAAGACACATATGAACATTGGGAAAATTGCGGCTACAGATGCAGACAAATTCCCTGGCACCCTAGGTAAAGATTTGTAAAGAATCTTGAAATAACGCAGTGGATTTCTCCACTGAAAAATCGATTAATTTTCAATTGAATTAAAAGCTACATTTTTCTAAAAGTGTCGGTCTGACTTATTTTCTGCAATAAAATATTTCCTTTACGGTTTTTTACACACCTTAGTGAAGGATGCCAATATACAAGGTCGGCACTGAATTTGCTGCAACAGCTGATCTCGGCTTTTTGAATTTGAGACATCATAAAAGATATTAATGCTCAGCGTCAAACACTGTGCAAGCAAAAAGTCATCATGGCAGGATAGACCAGCGTTTATGGTACTTGATAAGTCTTTTTAGCAAGCGTCCTAAGCATACAAACTCCAGTAAATGATGTTGAAGAGCAGATAAGCCATGGGGAAGATGACTCTAGAGTACGAGTCGATCATGTAGCTGTTGCTCCTGATGAAGCTCAGGTTGTATTTCAGGGTGTTCCTGCGACGGAGCCTGGTTCCCTCTGTGGGTGCAGAAACGGTGGAGTTTCGAGACTGGGTGTTTCTGTCTGTGTTTGGGGTGATGGAGACCTCTGGGAAAGAAACCAGGTCAATGTCGTTATCGTGGAAACACCCATCAAAGGCCATGGCTTGGGTGGTATCGAAGTTACTGGGGATCTGCAGTGAAAGGAAACCAGAGCGAACGACACGAGGATCAAAATAATTACAAAAGTTTTAAGAAGACGCGATGGGAGAACTGGAAATTGAATGGGACCTTAGCATTCTTCAGCTTCTTCATCTCCTCCACCGTGGTGAAATAGTTGACAGCGGCGTACTCGATGACGGACAAAAAGACGAATAGGAAGCTTGCCCACAAGTAGATGTCTACGGCTTTGACGTAAGACACTTGTGGCATAGAGGCAGAGACACCAGTGATGATGGTGGACATGGTCAAAACAGTGGTGATGCCTGCACACACACACACACACACACACACACACACACACACACACACACACACACGTGCAGACAGAAATAACATGAGTGTACAAAAAAGAAAATATGTATGGATTATATGTACAACTTCATATGTGCAACTGAATCCCAATAGGTTGCATTATGAAACTATTGATGCTTTTCTGTAAAAATTGTAATTAATTAATACTGAATCATTACTTAGGTAATTTCATCCATATTAGTACAGTTCTGTGGATATTTTTGCTGTTTTGGAAACTCAATAAAATTGTGGTGAATTCCATCAAGTTGTCTTTTTAACATCTTCAACATCTAAATTCCCAAATGCATTGAGTTGCTGCCCTGTGATTGTCTGTTTGTTTCGGAGTGGTTTACAATAAAGCAGATATAAAATATGCAAGAAAACACTAAAAACCATCAGATGGGGCTAGTCAATATACAAATCAACATTCTGTTTCCCTTCTCTTCTTTACATTAAATCACAAGAAAAGTGATTTTCTTTGGGAATAGTTACTTTAACTGATCTTTGCAATAGATGTTTTTCCATAGATTGTGGTTCTACGTTTTCTCTTTACCCAATGAGACACGAGCAGGTACGGCTCTCCTATCTATCCAGAAAGACACCCATGACAGCATCACCATCAGCATGGTCGGAAAGTATGTCTGAAGCATGAAGAAGAAAATGTGCCTCCTTAGGATGAAGTTTATGTAGAGTCGATTGTACCAACCTGAAAGAGTGCAAAAATGCAGAGCAAAGCAACCATCAGGGGAAAAAAGGAAAAATATGCCACCATAGTTCTGAAAAACCAAAATGCATGTTGACTTTTTAAGCAACATTTTAAATGTCTGTGAGGCAGGCCCTCTTAGTTGGAGTGTTATCCCTCTGCAGTTTTGCTGCTGGAGGTCGTACTGACCACTTTGCTACGTTCTCCCCCTACTCCAATTATGCACAATCTGCAGTTGGTGTTGCCACTAACTTCTCTACATAAATGCTACAGCGGATCCAATGTTTTTGTATTCGGCTTGGGATGTGGTGCATCAGCAGTTCCTGAAAATTTTTTATAATTACTCTCTATGGATGATGGCTCTTTCTGTGTGTAGGGACCTCTGCAAAGTCAACTACTCAGCTGGATACATGCAGTCTGCTTTTACTACATGCTAATTCAGGAGAAAGGATTACTGCAAAAAAAAATTGACACAATCAGCTGGGCTTCCTTAGAAAACTCCACAAAACAGAACCTGAATTCAGGAATTCGGTACTTTGAGATGAGATTGACTATAACTCACCTGAACTGATAAAAATCAACATTGTTAATTTTCAACAAAGATCCATTAAATAAGTATTTTATGATCTCAAAGTTACAACAACTCAGTACCTATTAGCATAGAACAATATGGATTGAAAAATAATCATTGGAGTGCTGTTTAGTATCACTTTTCCCACAGAGAACTGTGGAAATCAATATTTTTTCTTTTACCCGAGGGCTACGATGAGGGTTGCTGTATCCATTCATTATTCTATTTCAGCTGTACAGTTTTAAGTCAAAGTAATATTTGTTTTTGTGGATCTTCCAAGAAGGTTGAAACCCAAACATGTCCTTAAAGGAATCGCTACTGAGAGCTTGAAACAAAACGCCCCATTGGAAGTTGATTTTATAAAAAAAAATTAAAAAGATGCTTTTTTATATACATATATACAAAGCCAACATGTAACATTATTAAAATTATTATCTTGGCAAGATACATCGAGAAAAAAATAAATAAATAAAACTACTACAGGAGCTCTCTGATTGTCTCTAAAGTGGACACAGCTCAGAGAGCCCCAGCCTCACATACCAGTGCTGCTGTAGAAGGCAAGCCCAAAGGAAGGCTGGAAGTCTTCAATAAAAAACTGAGAGAGCACTATCTCATCAGTCCTTAATGAATCGTTCCCGTTCTTCCAGTAGAGCATTAGGTCGTTCTCATTGTAAGCATCTTAAAGAGAGGAAAGAAGGAAGAGTGGGAGGAGAGCTTCATGTTTGGCCTTTCTTAGAAAAAAAACATGGGGGTTTTTCTCAGAGGAAAGGAGAGATTGTTTTAAGCTGGATGTCTGCCTTTCCTCTAAGATCAAGCTCCATGATGTGAATGCATGGCAATACCAGAGAGAGAATGTACTGGAAACACAGAAAACACACAGAACATTTAAATAAGACTGTCAAAAAAATGTCTAAAAGGCAAAAGCATTCATTCTCCTCCAAGTTGTTCACATTTCATCAAGTTACACCCACAAGATCAATGGGAATTTTAAATAACACTGAGTGCATCTTAGTGAAGTAGAAGGAAAATTATACACTGCAGCTTATCCGGATGAAGAGACATATTTTAGCAGGTTTCACAGTGGTATCATACGGCTTCCATTTTCAGATGAAGGACTGAAGAGATAATCAAAGTTTTGAAAATTGCTATATGATCTACCCAAGCTTTTAACTTCGCAGTGGTCTTCTATGATCTTCATGGGGGTTTTTTGTTCACTAATATTTACTAATAGTCCTCAGATTACTTCAGAGAACAACTGGTTTGAGAGGTGACAGGATAAAGGAAGCAGATGCACTTTACACTGACGTTTAATGCCATGTGCTTTTTCTTCCACTTTTCACTTATGCACTACTTTTTGTTGGTCCATCAAATAACGTCAGTGAACTTCAGTGAAGGTTGTGGTTGTAATGCGACGAAATGTGAGAAGTGTGCGAGTGCAAGTCACGGCGGCACAAAAGAAACAAAACACACTAACATAGTCTTATTATAACAAAAGTTAGAGTTTACTTTCCGATTCCGTTCCACTGTTATGTGAACCAAAATAGCAACACATTCTCCAGTCCACATCTTTCAATGCAAAACTACGTAAATGCTTTAGTAAAGGCTGTCAAATATTTTTATCACAAAAGCAACTAATAACAGTGGAATCATGTTTGACTGTGAACGGCATTAGATGTCCAAGACGTTCCCTCGACTTCTGGTTGATACTCACAGCTCTCCAGTTCCAGAGAGCAGTTCTGTGTGTCCAGAGGAAAACTACTGAAGTCCATCGAGCACAGAGCGGTCACAGTGATCCTAAAACACAACTTAAAGTTACATAAACACCCACATCAGTCAAATCACTCAGTCTGATCAACTTTGTTCACCCAAAAGCAACAAAGAAAACACTGCATGTGGTTTTATCTGTAGCAACCTTCAATGACAGTTTGTGAGAGCATGCCATATTTTTGATGTCTGCAGATGAAACTGATATTATCAATTCTGTGAGAGCTAATTTTATAACTTTCTCATGTTGCTCTTACTCTCTGCGAACTGCTGCCAGTTTATATTTTGTCCCCCCAAAACTTTTTTATAAAATTTGTCTCAAAATATTGGACAACCAGTCTAACTCAATCGATTGATCCCCAAGTCCTTGGGGAAATATTAAGTAGACTGGTGAGAAGAGGAGAAGACCATGAGTTAAATCAATTTTATTATAAGTAAAGAGGAATAACAAAGGCAACATTTGTGCCAACAGCTGACTTTTAATGAGAGTAAATAGTCAATGTTTTGGTCTTTTTGGATCAACCGGCACTAAGAGTCAAGTAGCCCATCTGTGAATCAGAATCTTTACCTATGCCAGTATGTATGCATCTGTTACAGGATCTGTTACTGCATATGTTGTAGTTTGTTGCCCAGTCAGGGTGAATAAGCAGCAAGAAGCAACAGCGCGATGAATATATATCTAAATAGTGAGAAAAGGGGTTGCTATCCAAAAACTACAAGTCTTTTTACCTCACACTGTAGAGAATATTTCCATCTGGAAAAACCCTCAGCATGATGTTCTCCATAGTTGTGTCATGGATAAACGAACGTTTTGAGTGGACAAAGAACACGTCTGGAACCCAAATCTTCTTGACGAGACGTGCGTCGAAGGTTCGACTTTTGTTGCTGCTGGAGGGGAATGCTAGCCGATCGTCCTGCCAGTAATGCCTCAAGTAGAGGGTCATGGTGAAGTCCTGAAGAAGAGCGAAGAAGAGCGAAGAATAGCAAAAGAGGAAAAATAAATAAACAGGAGTCGGGCTGAACAGTTTGTGTAAACTTGAGGAACGACAGAGGTGCGTACCATGTTTACTTCAGATATGCTGTCGATGCTCTCCACCTGGACGTCTATTCCAACTGGAAGAGCAGAACCTGAAAAAATGTGGAGATAAGAAAAAGATTTAAGAGAAAATATTCTCCAAATTATCTGCCTTTTCATCCCACAAAGTTATGCATGACAATGATATACATCAATGTTTATATCAGACTCAGTTCTATTAATAGTGACTCAAGTTTCTGTTTGGGTCATCTGACTAAAATGAAACCCTAAACCAATTTACTCTCAGATGAAAACAATAAGAGCGATCCTCATAAATACTAAAACTACATATGAGTAATTTGAGAGGTTATTTTACCTTCTGTGGTAACATTACCTCAACAAGTAAAGTTTATTTGTATTGCACATATTAGCAATGAGGCAGTACAAAGTGTTTTTATAAGATGAATCCTCAACACAATAAACAATAATGACAACATAAAACAACAATAAAGTAATAAATCTTTGACATCACGTACAGGAATGATGACTAGAATTAACCAACATACCAGTTATTATTAACCAAAAGTAACTCTGATTTTTCTGTTTAAGTTTAAAGAATTCAGTGTTTCAGCATTTTTTCAATTTTCTGAAGTTTTTTTCCAGATTAGGAGAGGCTAAGAACTGAATGCTGTTTTTAATCTGGCTCTGATTCTGGGGATTCAGGGTACGTTTGAACAAGAAGCCCAGGATGGTCTCAAAGGTTGCTGAAACAACAGATATTTGATGTATTTTGTTGCTAAGCCAAGTTGTGATTCATAAATTTACAGAAGTATCCAAGGACTTCAGAATTAGGGTGATTGGGATGAAAACGAAACTTTTAAATGGTTGTGTTTTGTCAGACTTATCTCAATATTATTTGTAAATAGGACTGCCTGCATTCATCAACCAACATATTTGTCATCAACATGTTTTAGCAGGACCTTCGCTGCTGTAAAGGCCCAGAATCTGAAGGATGATGCATGAGTGTAGAATGTGTGGCCTATTTTCCAGTACAAAATTTGTTTTCTAAAACTTGCTTAATCTGAGGAATGTACTACAAGATCCTCTCGAAAAATATTTGAAGAGTTATAGAGTTAACAACTTGCATGGATTAAAATTGTTTTTTTCTTTTGTTTAGTTTATGTTCTATTTCAGTTGGAGTTCTCCCATAATCCTGCATGCACCAAGAAAAAAATAATAATCAGTGCTTATAACAATCCCATCAGTAAGACTTTCACTTCACATGACCTGAGTAAACCCTGGACAATACCAGGAGCAAATGCTAAATGTACAGAGAGGCAGGAAAACAAACAGGGCTGGATGAGCTACAGCTGGTTTACCTCCATATGTCAGAAATACAACAGAGGAATGGAAAAACTGCATAAAAGACATAAAATACTGCAAAAAAAACCATTTGCATTAGAGCTGTAGTTTCTTATTATGATATTTGTTAAGTTATCATCCAGTAGCAGAACATGTGCAACATACTGTATGATGTGCAATTTGCACATGCACCTCTAAAAGTGCCATTACCTAATGAGGATAAATACTCAGGGTACAACTGCAATCTAATAGTGGAATGGATTATATTTAGACAGAGGGGGGTCCACACACTAAGGTATTTTTTTTATCAGCTTCAACGACCTGCAGCTGAAACAACAAAGTACAAACTAAATGGAAATATAAAAGTATTATGAGAGGAATTCGACAAAGTGACAGCGTTACATGGGAACTTTATCAATATTATTATATCAGCATAATAGTCTGGTCCCTATTGTGTTTCTACTGTCTCAAATGCTTGATGGACTGTTACAGGTCTTAGCTATTTTTTCTTTAGTTTGTGCATAAAATCCTGAAGGTGCAAATACTCAAGAGTCACAATAAAAACAACCTAAAAAACTTTTCGATAAAAATGATTCAAAATTATTTTCAAAAGTAACAAAAAGGGTTTCACATGTTTGTTTTATTTTTTTTTTAAAAGTGCAATGTTGCTGTTGGTGTATTTTCATCAATAAGATTGAAATATGATTATCCCTTGTTTAAATAGTCTTATACTACCTTGTCAAGTTTAGTGAGCTCACCCAGATCTGCTTTAGAGTAAAAGTTGCTCCATGTTTGTGATTCTATTCTACACAAGCATAAAAAATAAAATAAAATAAAAAATCATTGCTGATAAAGCATAAAAAACTTTGAGTTGCATCCAACCTTTGTTTAAAGAAGGTTTTTTTAATCACAAAAAGTGACTATCTGGATCAATCACATATCAGAGGCCGTACAAAATCATTCCAAGGGCAGAAAATGCCCCCCATGTTTACACTTTAGGCAAAACGAATCTATGTAGCAATAATAATATTACTCAAGTAAAATAAAAAGGTACAATGCAGTACTACTACTCTTATAAGTACCTTTTAAAGTTACTCAAGTGAATGTATCAAGTACAACAAGCTTAACAGCTGTATTGGTATTAGCTAGTCATCTTTTACCTAACATTACCTATATAGAACAGCAAAACTGAACTCAGTCGGTTAGTTTAGGGGGAGAAACTTTGCAAAGATCTTTGCGTTTTGCTGGATTGCTGCCATGATTCTAACACACCTGAGCAGCTCTGCACAGCAGCAGCAAGTCTCCTTCGCTGCCGCACAGGTGAAAACCCAACTAGCGTCTTATAGTGCTCATGTTGCCTTTAAAGGTGGCTTGGAGAATACTTGTTATTTTAGAAGAATTTATTGGTGAAATTCAGAATAACATCACACTTACTGGAAATGTTTACTTTTGTTCAAGTAACTTACTGGCTTTTAAAGTGGAATCTAGAAAACATGTCATTATTTCTTTCTTTTAATTTTGTGTAAATTGATTTAAAAAAAATGAATACAGTGTACGATAATTACATTTGAAACACGTTTTTTTAATCCTGGAGGCCATGCTGCAATTGTTACACTGAGTAAAACAGAGCATTTCAACGTAATAGTAAAATACAGTAAATAAAATGCAGTGGTATAGTCCATATAGAAATTGTCCATTTAAACTTGGAGTAATCCATACAATGAGGGGATAGTATTATCACAGAAATTTATATTTACCTTGTTTACAACATGGACACATTCATTGCTATATTCCAGTATTTTACTCTGCCAAAATACATTGTGAATGAAAAAAGTGAACTATCCTTAAAAGTGCAGAAAGGAGCAGAATTAGGAACACAGTTCAGATTATTTTCTCTGCACCGCTGTAGTCTGGTGCCTGGGACCAGACAATCTCAGGCACCAGACAATCTAGGTCAACAAGGATTTTTGTGTTAGGCGATGCTTGTTATAGTAGACAAGCATAATAACCCACATAGTCGACTACATTATCTGGAAAACAAATATTTATTCAAATAGAACAAGAACTATACATTTAAATGTTGAGTGGACCAGTTAAAATGTGTAGCTCAAAAGCAGCTTTTTGTTTGCTTTAAACAGTGGAACTACTTAAGAGTAATGTATAAATAAACAGAACTATATAAATTAAGCCGAGCTTTCTTACCTCCAAAGCCTGGACGCATGGCAAAATCATGATCTTCAATCCTTAGTAGCTGCTCGGATTTAATTAGCAGGGACTTTGTGCTGTCCAGCTTTTTTGTTTTAAGATCCACCCGTCTAGAAAAATAAAATATATAAAAAAAAAAAAGATCAAATGACAGATCAGTCAGTCAATCTCTAACAAAAACACACTCTAAGCAGAAGCAACATCTGGCAGGGAGAGCGAGTGGCGGCTAATTGCTCTTTAGCCCTGATTAAAACCGAGAGCCTTGGCCCAAATAAAATCAGTTACATTCAGGGTACTGGCACTTGTAATTGGGTCAAACATAATGTGGGAACGCTCTTTTATCTGCCTCCTGAGGTGATTAGTGTCTTCCTAGAAACAATCCAAAGCTGGCTTTGATAACATGCACACAACGTCTTTGTGCAGAAATACATTTAGAAATACCTCCAGAGTCACATATTTCACTGCCAGTTCTGACCTCGATATACCTACATGGTACTGATGGTGTCACTGGGATCCATTATGCATGCAAGATCTGAGATAACTACCATTCACAAGAGACTGGATAATTTACGTTGTACCTGGAAAAATAAGACGAATCTTACCCTCCATGCTTTGCTTTAGTGTTCTCCCCAACATAGACTTCTTTGTGCCGTTTCTTGTTTGCAAAAGTGCTGCTGTTGAGCTGAGTGACGGGCCACAGCCAGGCCAAAACCATCAGTCTCAAGGCCAGGAGGGCCAGTCTCATGATTGAGCAGGGCCTTCAGATGCGAGAGGAACCCAAACGTCCCTCTCAGTATTTCAGTGTCTCAACCGACACGGCCGTCCCGGTCTCCTAGTGACACGTCCATGTCCCGGGTGCACTCATTCTGTCCTGCCGGGCAAACACCAGGTTATATCTACCTTATCTGTTACTCTCATGTCCCATAACATGGTGAACGTCGGTGGAGATATCCAGCAGCTCAGCGCCAGTGCACGAGCATCCTCCTGGCTGAGTTTGCCTGTCACAGTGCCATCCCTCTGCTTATGTGTCCTGACGCAACACGTTGCTCCGACTCCCCGCTGCCCACACCCACCCCTCTGATTTAAAACCAAATATCAATTTGTTCCTATAATGACAAAGGAATACCATTAATTCCTCCCTAATCTTCTTTTCTGTGGGTGGTGAAATCTTTCAGTAACCTACAAACTGGAGGCAGTGCAGGGCGGGGGAAGCGCATAACACAAAACACCAGTTTATCATCGTCCAGGCCAGATGAAAATAAAAACCCCGCAGCCTAGTTTTTATACATTGCAGGATTTTCCAACACTAAGTTGCGCTTGGCTGCGGTGAGAGGACGCAAATGATCCTATCAAGAGGAGTCAGATGTGAGCATATGTCTGCAGTGGCTTCAGTAAACACTGAACTTATGGCCTCTGGTTGTTTAGCATGTAAGCCTGATCATATGATCCCACAACTGTTCTGGCTTCATCTCGGATCAGAGAATTGAAGGATGTTCAACAGGAGGCCTCTTTTAATATAGCTTTGTTACTTTTTGAGTTTGGAGGGGAAAAAGATTAGAAAGCAAGATTCAGCGAAATGGAAGCAAACACAAGAAAACATCAGCTTCCTTCCTGCTGACAGACACGCAATGAGAAAGATAAAACCACAGAGCATTTGGATTAATGTAAATTAAAATTCTGCTGTCTGATTCGCCCCACTTATAGAGTTCCCGACCACAGTTGGAGATTTTTGTTCAGCTTGTGCAGCACTCATTAAAAACAGCAGCGATGCACACAGAGTATTAGCAGGTCTACCTGCTGGCTGATGTTGTGCTTTAAAATGTCAGTTCATATTACAAAGATTTACATTCTGGGATGCTTTTTCTTGAATAAACACAAAAAGAAAAATGTGATTAAACAACACAAATCCTAAAAAAAATCAATAAGAGTCACCACATATTTGTGACATTTGTACAAGCAAAACATTACGCATGTGGTGGCAGCAAGTTTGTGGTTGCGTAAATGCATGAAAAGATGAGTATGAGAGACACAGTGAGACAATTTACAATCCATGAGAGTAAAAGCTTCATGATAAAGATTTAATGTGGAAAAATTGCAAGAAAATATATGTCAAATAAATTTTGAAAAAGCGAATGAAACAGAGCTGCAGTTGCACTGATATAACTCAGCATTGTTGACGTGGCACTAGTAGCATGCTCCCTTTAATCTGGGATTAAAGTTGAATGAGGTCAGAGATGAGCAACGCCATCTTCAAGAACCAAGCACGTGGATCTTGGTACACTCAAACATGTGACCCTGCAGCAGCTGCAGGACAGCTGTTCACATTTGACCTGACATCTCCTCTCTGTCCCCTAGAGGTCATCAAAGGAATATTAAAACGGGGACCACCAGATCTAATATTTTACAAATGTTTTTTTTTAATCAATCCATCCATCCATCATCTAGTTGTGCTCCCATTTAGGGTCAGGAATATCTGGAGGCTATCTCAACTTTCACAGGACAGGAAACAGATGTGCAGGGCAAATGATTGCTGCAGCATTTTTTTTTAAAGGATGTAATTGATTAAACTAGATTTAAAAGTTCATGGAAAATATTAGGACACAATGCGGGTGGTGTCAAATTAGTATATTTTTCAAAAAAGGATTATCATGTTTTCCTTTTTCACTTTGGTTACCAAAAGACACAATTTTCTAATTTTATTCTTACCAAAACGGATCTCTTGTAGTTTGTTCCTTACTCACTAAATATACACTGTATTTGCTTTAGCTTAGCTGCTATGGTGTGAACTCATCTTTAGGACACAAAAGAAAGAAGGTGTTTTTAGTTGACTACTTCAGAAGAGGTGTGAAGTGTTGTACCCTGCACCAAGAAGCTGGTTAAACTTTTACCTACTGGGTTAATTAGTCCATGTTTCATTAGTGTTAGGAAGGATGTAAAGTGGAATCACACAGAAACAGCTCGCTGCACACCAGCGTGTTTTCACACACACGGCTGTGAAAGACTGTTACAGGTTTAACACCTCCGTGGAAAGTGACTGACATGGCAGAAACACAAGGACTTATCCTCATGCTGCTACTTTTCTCAGGGAAGTTTTTGTTGACAAATTCAAAAGGTATGTATTCTTTATGACATCCTTTAATTATGAACAAAGCTATGTAAGCAGTGTTTTAAAACGGGTTAAATAAATCAAATAAATCACCAGGTAAAAAAAAAAAAAGAAGAAAAGATACACACAATTGCATTCGTGTTTTCCAGCATTATTGCTATGATTTTGAAAACAAAAATAAAACACAGAGATACTATTTTGTTCTTAGTGAAATAGCAAATTCCTCTATTGTTCAAAATTATGAAATATTGAGTAAAAACAGCAAGAAAAAAAAACATAAAATGTCTTTAAAAACTTGTGATTGAAATTCTAATCAAAGGAACTTGTAGTACCCCTTTTTGCATTGTTGTGTCATAAATACAGGACGAATGCTCAGATTTAGCTATCAAAATTATACACTTTCTAGTTTTTTTCAGCAAATTGTGAACACTTTGAATCTTGCTTTAATCTCTTTAATAACTGTATGTTTTCAGTCTTGTTACCAGACTTGAATGTCACTTGCATCGTCCACGACGACTGTGTCCTGCCATGCAGCTTTAGACCCACAGGCACAGTGGTGATCCACTGGTACAAGCAGCAAATCCCTGTTCACAGCTACTACTACCACAAAGATCAGTTTGGTCTCCAAAACAAGCACTTTAGCGGAAGAACGTCGCTCTTCAACTCCCACATCCCTCAAGGCAATGCCTCGCTGCTTCTAAGGAGGGTTAAAGTTCAGGACAAGGGCAGGTACAAGTGCTACACGAGTACACGCAAAGGCAACCAGGAGATGTTTGTCAACTTGGAGCTAAAAGGTTTGTGCGGCTTGTCGGGAAATTATTTTTACCTGTTTCACTGTCTTTTTCTGTTATAAATAGTTTAAAGGTTGATATGATAAACTTTATAACGGGTCACAATGATTAATTACCTCAAGGCCACTGTGTAGGCAGAATATTTTGCACTTTTTTCCCACAATTATTTCAGCAGTTCTGTTGTGTCACAGAGTTTGTCAATAACTATCCAAACTCTGGATTACCAAAAGAGAGGTATTATATATAAAATTCTATATAGAATATGTTCTAAAACACTGGAGAGCTGATTTTCACTTCAAATCGATGTGGAGGGAAGGTTTAGTCGAAAGCCAACACTGTGCGTAAAGTTCATGTTGGTGTTCTGCCCATTAACCCACTGCAAAAGTAGAGAACAAGGGCATTGAAGTGCAGCAGAAAAGCACCATTAAGAGGCGATTAGACTAAAAACAGTTGTTCTGTTGAAAGCCAGCGCTGCTGCCATGAAACGTTTCACTAAGCTCTAAGAATAGATTAAATCTTTGTCTGCCGTTCTCTGTCTTTCTGCTCGCATTAAAACAGCATCCTGGTTATTTCTGGCTGCCCCTTCCAAAACAAACTGCACCATACAACCTGAAAGCTTAAACTGTTTTCTTCTACTTCTCACCTAGCTCCCATCCAGTCGGTAACCATGGAGATGAGCGGTGAGACGGTCGCTTGCACCTCTCACAACATTTACCCCATGCCGCAGGTAATGTGGGCCACGGAGCCCCCCTCAGCTCAGGAGGCTCTGGAAAATTCCACCATCAGGACCACAGATCACAAGGGTCTGATCACTGTGGAGAGCACGCTGAGAATTGTGGGTAACCTATCCGACTGCACGTATTTTTGCTCTTTCATGTCAGCCGACAGAAACCAGCTGTGGACAGCTTCTCGGAAGAACCAAGGTGCATCCTGTAAACTTTACCATAGATTAGTCAGAAAGACACATTTTTATAGAAATAACAGGCCAATAACACCACGTTTCCTTTTGAATTCAGAAAATATAACTCATGAAGAGGGACAGCCCCTGTCCATCTCATGCATGGCTCCACACAGTCTTGAGAATTTCTCCCTCACGTGGTCCATCTCCTCTCTCGCGGAGCAGACTCTGGTCTTAAAATACGACAACAGAACGGGACACATGGTCAACCTGTGGGAGGGTCAAGCTGTCCTTGACCTGGACCAGCTTCTGCAAGGAGATGGGTCACTCCTGCTCAGCAGGCCAGACAGTATGAAACACTCTGGGACATACACCTGCACCTTCTCAGGTTTGCAGAGAAGGCACGTCGTGCAGACCAAGGTCAACATCACTGTTGCATTAATCAGTGAGTTTGATATTTTTCTTTTTCTCTGCGTTCAGATTGTCAGTATCATTCATGTACCACAGTCAATAAACAGAGGCATCTGAGTAAAAGAAATGTGTATTTCAGGTGTGGACAAAAAGAGCCAGCAGAGGTCGTGGTGGAGCACTGCAGCATCCGCAGCTTTCGTCTTGTTCACAGTTATTGTAGCTCTACCTCGGTGTGCTAGACAAAGAGGTATGTAAGCTCACAATTAATAACACCTCAGTGGATTCAACTCCAAAGTGTCTCCCAAACCTGAGACTGATATCATTAGTACCAATACCTGAGCTTTATACCATGTTATAATGTCATTCCCCCATCAAAGACATACCTGGAGTGTTGCTTTAACTCCTTCATGCATGTTTGAGTTTTCCTTGAATCTCCCATGACAACCATTTGGGGTTGTCTAAATATTTGCTCATACAAAGTGCCTTTTGTTTACCCAAAGCTCCTCAGTCTAATAGAACACCCCTATCCCATTTTTCACCAACACAGCTGCTCCCCTAGACTAGTGGCAGCAGCAATTAGCAAACACCTAATGAAATTGCATGTCTAACCCCATGCTGAGCTCATCATAGGTACTGCGATGCTCTTATGATTGCAAACAACAAAATGTAGGAGCATTGGTGTGCAGAAGGGGAAGTGTAAAAGAGAGCAAGAGCTTCTTAAAGACACAGAGGTCAATTTCAAAGCATCAAATTCTGTTTTGTTTGATATATAACATTTTTTAAAACAATGAATGTAGCATGTACTTGATTGTACTATAAAATGGCATCTTGTGCCTGCAAAAATACATAATACCACCCCTATAATAAATATGGCGTTGATTCAAAAGTTGGATCTGGATCATTAGAAAAATACTACTGACTACTGTGTTTGGAGAAGAAATAAGTAATTGTGAAATTGTCACAATTGTTGGAAACACAGTGGAACTGTTTGTGGGTTTGTGTCAAATATCTTTAATGAATGTAATTTGCAAGATGAATGAAGTATTATCGGATGTCTGCTCTTGACCCTACTATTTAATTGTTATCTGTTAATTAATTTGAAATTGACAGAGTGACTACGTTTGTTTAAAATAGACTAATCTGTCTATCTGTAAGGTCAGTCTTTAAAAGACACATTGTGTCTCAGTGAGATAAAGGTGAAATTTTAAAAAAACCAAATGGCCGTATGGATATACTGCATTGAAAAGGTACAAATAAGCCTGTCTTCAAATGCTGCTTTAGGAGTGAAGCCAAGTGTGTCTGTTGAGTCAATCAACTTAGAAAATAGCATATATTTGACCACAAGGTGTCGCTGTCTGTATCAAAACCTTGCCATAAAACAGATGTTTTACTTTGAGGGAAAAACTGCAAAGTAACTTTCTGGGGTTTATTAAACAATAATGTGTTTCCTTATCGGAGCAAGTCCAAGTTTAAACTTGAATATTATATTAAATATTAAATGATAAAAACAAGAGCTCATGTACTTTTTTATTTTTATCTTTTTGTTTTTTTGAATACAGCACTGGAGGCCAGAAAGGTCTCGCACACGTTAAATGGAGCTGAGCTTGTTGAAGATGGACTTCGGCTTTGCAAAGATCTTAACTCCTTGACTTCATGCAAGGTAGAACAACCTGGTGCTGGATGCAATAGGCAGGCGGTACATTTCGAAGCACATGAGGAACAACTAAGTGATGTCCACAGAGCAGAGAGCTGCAACGGGACTTCAGGGACAGATTCTGACCATGAAAAAGAGGAAAACCCACAAGAATCCCCTGCTGAAGAACACGAGGTCCCACAGTGTGAATGCTTTGAAAAGAATGGTATAAAAAAGCTTTATATAACAGAAACAAGACCCACACTTCAGATTTGAAGCATACTAGCATCTGGTTGTAAAGAAACAAGAAGGCTTATTTCAAAGAAATTCATCCAGTTGAGACAGATGGGAGTATTTATTGTTGTACCTTTCAGTTTATAGTAAATGCCTGACATTGTGACATTATGTGATTAAAATTTGTACTTTTTCCTGTACTCTATAAAATAAAGATAACCACTTATTGCTTTTTGAGTATGGTGCTATAAGTATTGTTAAAAACATTTACTTGTGATAGATTAAAAAAAAAAACTTTGAAAAATGTGGCATGCTTTTGAATTTTAACCTCCTTTAATGTTGCTACTATAAAATTAAATTCAATCCAAGGGGTCACCTTGGTGCATCGTGCCTGTTTGATCCTCTTTAATCAAACTTTGATTCATTTGCCTAGAAAGTCCAATTTTGTTTGTGCAGGTATGAATGCATAATTGAACTCTAATGCAAACTAAAACAAAAGCAAACCTTGGTCTGCTTAAAAATCTCTCGGTTCAATTGACGTGAAATCTAGCTAGCACCGTTGAAATACATGGGCTTACCAAGCTCCGCCGAAAGCCCTCGAAAGTTCCACGTGTACATGTCTACATGTCCACATTAACAGCTTAGTTCCTATGTCTAACTTCAGTGAAGTGAATCTAGTGCACGTTGAAATACATGACCTACCAAGCTCCGCCAGGACTGTGGTAATTGTCTGCTGTGTAAGTATTATTGCGTTGCTTTCTTTTAGTCAAGTACAGCATAATGGCAGTACAGATACAACTTCTACACCTTGAAGTCTGTCTGCTACAACCTTACGTTAGCTGAACAGATTAATATGCAATGTGTACCGTATCTGACATACATTAAAGATTTTATTTCACCTGAAAAGGCTTTTTACTAAACTGTTATCGTGTTAGCCATGCTAGCACCGAGTACAGTGCATCAGGCCTAGGCACATTCGAACCCTCAAAACCACGAATGTCCGACTTACCCAGCCTTGCAAGAACAAGAGGCATCAGTGATCTTGTCCACAGCTATATTTATGCTGAGGGTGTGAGGATCTGCTGTTTTCCTCATCAACCGGTAGCATTTAGCTGCGATGCGCACAATGTTGGAGGCATCGCGTGGCTCAAACACTTTGATGTCGTCCAAAAAAGATGACATGAACTTGTTGGTTCACCTGTCCATAGTCGTGGCTGATATTTTTTGAAAATCTGGCAGAAATGCTACACTAATCGACTCAGAAATACTCTGCAGAGAGTCAGTGGAAATGAAAAATGCCATGTTGAGACATAGGAGCTAAGCTGTTAATGTGAGACATGTAGTCACGTGGGACTTTCGAGGGGCGTTTCTGGGCGGAGCTTGGTAAGGTCCATCATAGACATTATATAAGAGCAGACCCCGCATTGGCTGCTCCGGCAGGAAATATGGCGGACATCTTGGAGCGGTAGTTCCTCCTACTTTGCTCAACCGAAACAGCAGAAGATGCCTCAGCACGGAGGGATATTGTTGTTCGGATCTGTGGACTATTGATGTGAGGCTCCACAGACAACATTTCACAAGTAAGATGGACATATTATTGTGTATATATTGTCATTATAATATTACTTTACAGTATTTATGTCCACCGGCGAGATACCAACTAATATATAATCAGTGACGTACAGTCATGGAAAAATAATGTATAATATAAAATCATTTGTATTACTATTTTCACCCTGTGATTTTGTACTATAAAGTATCCTATTTTTCACATGTCTTCACCAATTCTGATTAGTTTTTCTTCAAAATCGCTGGATTTTCTCATTTTCCATTCAAATGCTCAGAAGCGGAGCAGCAGCGAGCTCAGCCTCTCTGCGATTAGGCAATCGCTTGCTAACTGCACTGGCTGCCATTATATATGCCATTATATATCAACATGTATAGGCGTAGGAGAAGGTTTATTTTATTTTTAAGTTTTACAAATCGAGTATTACGTACGCACAAATCTTTTTACGCACGCACAAATCTTTTTACGCACGCACAGATCTTTTTGAGACTATTTTCACTCCATAGATTTGGACTCAATCTCAGCTGCTGAATCACTCTGAAGCTAGAACTCGTCGGCTGAAAAATATATATTATTCAGTATTAATCATTATTTATTTGTGTCTGTATAGTTATATAAATATGTATTGATATTACTAAATAATTAAATAAATTCTGAACAACTGTGTGCTTTGTAATATGCTCTTCATACATCAATATCAGAATATTCAATTCCTATTCGATTGTTATAGCCACTAATCATATTTAACAGTGATTCTTGAGAATAGGGACAAAACAGGTCCTATGGATAAAGCACAAAATTTGAATAAAATGTACACAAAATATATTTTTTTCAAATATCTGACAAAACTAACATGGGTCATGTGAGCACAACAATGTATATTTCCCAGGTATTTGCTGAATATTTCTTTATTTTAAACATTGTAGTCGGTGGATGATGCCTGTAAAAGCCTTTGTCCAGGAGCAGAACTCAATACATTATAATAGTTTAAAACAATTTAAAAAATACTAAAATTATATATTATGACAATTAAGTATAAGTAGTCATGTAAATAATTATAAAGGTATCAATAAATTGAATTAAAAATCATTTTTATATATTTTCCAACTCCATTGAAATTTGTCCTAGTTTTTGTCAACACCGTCAGAAATGAAAAAAATGCAAAAAAATCAGACATTATTGGGGGCACGAGAACTTCTGAGGACCCCATGACCACTTCCTTTCTCTTCCTTTGCTAAGAGGGCTAGTTAGCTCTGGTTAGCTTAAGTTATTCTTTAGTTTTTTTCTTCTTTTTATTCCTATGTTTTTTTTGTCACAACCATGATGTGTCAACACCGTAACTGACATTTTACAAAACTTTGATGAAATTTTGTGAAATCAAAGCTTAATTTTGGTAAATTGTAAAGATTTCATGGACCTGATGAGCTACAATATGGCCTCCTTCAGAATAACATTATATAAATTGAGGTAGTTTGGCTTTTTGTCACCTCCGTCAGATGTCAACTCCGTCAGAGTTTTTGTGATTCTTTCAGTGAAATTGTTGTCAAATCTCACTTAAATGTGCAGTTAATTCATTTTAATGTATTTTACATAAATTGCATTACTTCACATGTATCGAGTTTTTCATTTTACTCACTAGTTTGTCACCACCTTCAGTTTTGTGTCAACTCTGTCATGCAGTGTCAACTCCGTCAGATGGACTTTTTGTTGTTTTTTGTTTTAAATAATATTTATTTTGTTTCTTGAGAAGCTTTTGTCTGTAAAATGAGTAAAATATCACTAATAGGGTCATTAAAAATTATTTTTGATGTATTTTTGTCAGATGGTGATGACAACGTTCTAGGTCAGGTTGATTAAAAATTTAATTTTTTTAAAAAAATGTTGCAACTGGGAGCCTGTACCTCAGCATCTTTACATTTCCAAAACATTATTTGACATATTTGTATACATAAATTTGAGAAATAACAAAAAAAAATTATGGGAAAATTAAAACCCATTTTGTCCCTATTTTCAAGAATCACAATATGCTCAACTATGTATTAAAAACATACTTAAATAATACAACTGTTTATAAATGTAGCTTTGATAGATGTTTAAATATGGCTTCCAGTAACAAAAAAGCGTGTTTTGTTCAATTAAATGCGCTTATATGTCATTTTGCCTGCTAAACACATAAGGCTGAGTGGAGTGGTGGACCGCACCAAGATGGCCGCCCTAAATCTCGTCAGCGCCAATAGGCGAAAGCGGCGCATGAGGCGTCTATCCTTATATTATGTCTATGAGGTCTCCATTGGTGAATGTCAAGCGGACCGGAAATCGCTTCAAAAACAGGAAGTACAGCACAGGGCATTCTGGGTAAACACATCCAAAGCAACAGCTTTCCACCATTACCGGGACAAATGGCTCGTGGTCAGACATGGAGTGAAGAGGAGGTGAAGGCCCTCCTAAAAATATGGGCAGACGAAAACGTATTGAAGTTACTGCTGACCACTCACAAAAACAAACAGGTCTTTAAGCTAATTAGTGGGGACATGGAGACTTTGGGATTCCCCCGCACGGCTTCACAGTGCCGCACCAAGGTAAAGAAACTTCGCCAACAATACGTGAAAATACGCAACACGCTTAAGAACAACGGCAGTGCTGGCGACGCGAAGGAGCAGTTTCCTTGGTATGACGAACTAGACGCCATGCTTGGCAGTCTGCCGACAAGCAGCCAATATGTTTTGGAGTCCTGCAAGGAAGAGCCTCTGTCGCCATCCAGCCTGGAGCTGAGCGACTCCGAATCCACAGAGCAGGATCAAGACTCGGACAAAAGGGGTAAGTGTGCGACCAAACTTAAGTGATGCTCTTTGAGACAAACTATTATGAGATTAACTTTGAACTCCATTAGAAACGAGCAGTTGTATAGCCAGTTTTTCGGTAGTTTGTCCTATGAAGACAGAGTCATGAATAAATACAACTGTGGTGATTTGTTTGTAACATTTTTAATCGAGCAGATAAAACAGCCGCCGACGTTAAAGCCGAAGAGACGCCCATCACAATCTCCCTGCTGGATGAAGAAAGGAGCCGACCTAAAGTGACTGTACCCGGGGCTCAGAAAAGAAAGAAAAGCACAAAGACTGATAAGTTTGAGAAGATGTTTGAGAGCTACATGGAGGAGAAGAGAAAAATGGACGAGGCTGAATGCGAAAGAATGAAGCAGGAACAAGCCTCTTTTGAGGAGTTCCTAAAAACGCAGCAGCAAGCTGAAGAAAGACGTTTCCAGTTGATGCAGGAGCAGCAGCAGGCCAACAACAAGATGTTTTTTCAGATGATGACTAGTGTCCTCCAGGCCGCAACGTCCCAATCCATGACACCATCTACCCTGCTGCAGTCAATGGCCCCTCCTCCAGTCACACCTCCTTTGTGGTCCTCTGCACATACTCTCACTGACGACTCACCTTTGGTCAATGGCAGGCAGCAAGACACACCAGGTAGCCCCCACACTGTACTTGCACCGGCCCAAACCTCACAGGAGTCAAACATGGCAACCGCATCTCAGCATTCAGCATCTTCTGATTCAGGTGATGCCAACAGAGATGTCTTGGAGTTTAGTTCATAATGTTGAATAAAGACCAAATTACTCCTTTGTGATTGTATCTGTTAGCTGTCTTGTATGTCAAAATGACTCATGTGAAAGTTATTCAAAGATGCATCTTTTGTTGTTCAGAAGAATGTAAACAAAAAGTTTGAACATTCAAAGGTCGACTATTGTGTTCCAATAAAAATAAAAGATGAACAAGTTGTCTTTATTTTCTTAAAAACTGCAACATGTAAGCACCTGTCTGATGCAGAGTTACCAAACTATGTTTTGAAATCTAAAATAGTACAAAATTGTGTTGAAAACAAGAGCAAATAACACTCATTTATAAAACCATTACTGTGCCAGGTATGCACACAGAGCATCCCTAATTTGCTCCCCATTGTTAGCTGGAGGGCCAATCTCTGAATCCACAAAGTCATCAACATCATCTGCAGGTTCTTCATCTACCCACTCCTCGTTGGCAGTTTCGCAATAATTATGTAGAACGCAACAGGCTGATATTATGTGGCTAACAAAGGAAATGTGGGCATCACACCTCTTGAGAATGGACCTCCAGCGGCCCCTCAGTCGTCCAAACGCCCTTTCAACAGTCATTCTAGCCTGACTGAGTCTACAGTTGAAGTTTACCTGTGGTTGTGTTAAACCGTTCCCCTCTGGAAATGGTTTCACCAACCAAGGCAATAGTGGGTATGCAGCATCTCCGAGAATGTGTAGGGGTACGTCCACATTGTTCAGTCTTTCTGTCCAACCCGGGAACAGTGTCCCATTTTCACCTCTACTATACAAGGAAGAGTTGATTAAAACCATTGCATCACTAACTTTTCCTGGACAGCCCACATTAATATCCCAGAATTTCATTGTGTTGTCTACCACACCTTGCAGAACAACAGAGTAGACGTTTTTCCTGTTGTAATAGTCAACAGGATTCTCATCTGGTGCCATAACGCCTATATGAGTCCCATCAATTGCACCCGCAACCTGGGGTAACGCCCATCGATCCCTGAAGCCCTGGACAATTACCATAAGCTCTGCCTCAGAAGGGGTTTTTATATACAGAGGTTTCATTACCACGTTAATAGCAGTAACAACCTGTTGTGTGACAATACAGGCTGTAGAAATGCCAATGCCAAACAGGTGGGAAATGGCACGATACTCCAGATTTGTTGCAAGCCTCCACAGACATATTGCAACCCGCAGCTCAACAGGAAGTGGATTACGAAAGTTTGTGTGCTTTCGGGTCAAACATGGTCGGAGGATGTCACAAAGATGCAGAAAGGAGGTTTTTGTCATCCTGAAGTTCTTCTGCCAATCCACTTCATCCCAGGACGTGCTAATGTCTTCCCACCAAGTTGATGGACGCGGTTGAACCCATATGGCCCTACAAGGACAAAAATACAAGAGAAATAGGTAGTAAATCCCTGTGGTATTATTAATATAACAAAAGAATTTCACATTAATTTGAAGGTTTTACTTGGCAAATAACTGAATATTGGATTATTCTAACAAAACAACATGTCAATAATAATAATAGCTACACATTCAAATCATTTATCCAATATTTGAACACATTTATCGTTGCAGGATTGCCAAGGGATCTGGTGACTATCTTCAGTGGCCAGTAAGCGAGCAGGGTACAAAATAAGTCAATAAATTCAGTTACAACAAATTCCATCTGGAGGGACTTCACAAAAAAGTATTTTTCAATTTGATCACTATACATTCCAATTAATATTACTTCACAGAAAATTAAGCTCAGTTAATTGCTAAAATTAGTTTCCAAAGTTTCCACGGAAACCTCAAATAGATGTGGTAACACAACATTCAAATTTGCTGTTGAATGTTTGGTGTAGTTTTTCCACATGACATCAAGATGTCTGTCGCCATCTTGATAGTACAGAAGAAGTTTTCTACTTTATTGATTGCTGGTAAGAGAACTGCAATGCTTGGATATTTTTGGATTCAAGGATGTAAAAACAAAGACGATAAAAGAGTAAAGAGAAGTTTTGATTACATCCTGTGAAAGTGAGAAAACTTTGCTACTAAGCATCGACAATGTGGTTGGCTAATGTGCAGAAGAAATACATACCTGAGGCCATCTAATAGCACGCAATTAGCGAAAAGGATATTTTCATATGTTTTTAAAAATAACCAAAACTAGGGGTGCACCGATTTATGCAGGCAATTTATCGGCACCGACTTTCTTAATTTTGGGAGATCAGCCGATCTTATCCAACAATCTTATCTGTCTCACTAAAAAACTAAAATCAACCTCTGTCCTCTTCTGCTCTTCTGTGAAGGAGGTTTTACTGATATACCTTCATCACGTTTACAGTTAACAATCATCACCCAACTTTTAACAACTTCCTTGCTTTATTTAGTGATATTCCAGACAAAAAGAAAGTGGATATCGGCCAGGATTGGAATGGGCTTTTTAAAAATCGGCAAACAGCCAGAAAACTACAATCGGTGCACTCCTAACCAAAAACGGTAACTCTGTTTGTCCAAAGTATAATGAACAGCTTTGCTTAACTTAAAGGACAATATTAATGGATTAACGTTACGCTCTTAAAATGCAACCGCACATCTGGACAATGCTCATCACAGTCGATCATATCATTCTCCTCTTCATTGTGTGGTTGTCGCAAACAAAAATGTGTTATTGCTAGGCACTGATCTGGTTCTCCTTAACAACAAAGAAAGCCTTAAAAACAAAGTTACGCCTTGGTGATGCTCCTCCACAGGTTGCAAACCAAAATGGGCCGTTTCCGAGGTTGCGTACTTCCGGCCCAGTGTTGCGGAAGCTATCTTTAGTTTTTTTTTGTTGTTTTTTTTAAAATCAAACTTTATTTAAACAAGGTAAGTACAAACAAGAAAAGAAAATACAACTGTGCAACTCTGTGGAAGGCGTAACAGAGGCAGATTTCAAAGTGGAATACAGAGATTGCCAAGGAGAAAAATGATATCATTATGATAATGATAATGATAATAATAATAATAATAATAATGAAAATAATGAAACATTAACTGAAACAGCAACAAGGGGATTTATATGTTAGGATTCACATAGATTGATGGGCAATTCCATTAATAATTCATTCAGGTTTTCAAATGATCCAATACATTTCAGAGATTTCAAATATAACTGGAATTCAGATAAAAAAGTTTAAAAATTGGAGATGATCTCAGCATGTTTTGTTTACGAATAAAACATTTTGCCAAACAAAATATAAGGTCACAACATATTTCCATTGTTTTGTTTTCCAATAATACACCAAAGGTTACCATATCTCTCGAAATAGATTGAGGAAGTGCAATTTTTGATTTGATCCACCTTTCTAAGCACTTCCAAAATATCTATCTTTTGTTTGACGCTGGACAACAGATTCGACAAGTTATTTTTTGACATGCGTAGCGTTATTGAGCAACAATTTTAACAAGAGGACTCATATCCTGTACCTTTGTTGACGTCTGTATAATGTGGACATGATCATCACGACCATGAGGTCGGATGCACGTCGCCTCATGCGGAGCCGTTTCATCCGCCTTACGTGAAACGCAACCCTCTGCGTGGTCTTCTGCTTCATCTTCCCCTCATTCTGAGCCCATTGTAGAAAAATGTTCACTTGGCACATTCGCCAGCGGGTATACAGAAATCCTAAAACCGCTAGAATCTGATGCCACTCCATTTTTGATTACAAACAAAGAAAGTTGCGCGCAGCGTCTTCTTCGGTGGTTTCCTTAAGTAGTTCTTGATGCAGCGCCTCCAGAGGCGAAGGAGTAAAGCGGTTGACACGGTGCTGTGTGAATGCGAACCGCACCAGCTGAAAATGCGACAGATACTGCAATTTAACGGTTCCCCAATAGAATCGTCTATATACCGGAAGAGGCTGCATGAACAGGACATGAACCTTAACATTTATCTAAACCAATTGAGTGGTTAAGATCAGAAAATAATATGTTAAAATGACCCATTTGGACTTAAACCAACTGAAAATCTATGGCAAGATTAAACATTTTGGTTTTCAGAAGCACTCCATCAAATTCAAACATCAAGTTAAAGTGAACTGAAAAGATTTAAAGTAAGTGACTATTGCTGCAAAGCAGTGATTACACATGTCAGGGTCATAGTTTGCGTCGATGGTGAAGCATCTATAATGTGTCTGTGTCTGTATTTTAAAAATTGGGCACAGCTCGTCACAATAAACAGAACAAATTAAATGGCCTTCACAAACAAATGATGGCAGCCCTGTAATTACAATGTCTTTGGTTTAGCAAAGACTCAAACAGCTTGTTTTGCGGTTCCAAGCTGACCTTAGCCAATTTCCTTATTAAACTGAGATTGGCCATCTAAATTTAATCTGCAAGCATCTCTGACACAGGTCACGTTATGCTAATTAAGCCATGAGCAAATGTAAGAACTGCTTTGTGAAAGCATGCATCCTTCAGGGACAGTTTTCCAACTGCATGAGGATGGAAAAGAGAGCTGTAGTGGAAACAAATAGTAAAAAAGAAATCACTAAGACTTAAGTACATTTTAAAGAAGACTAACAAAACTTTCCCATAAGTTCTATTGTTCTTTGTGTGTGTGTGTGTGTGTGTGTGTGCGTGTGGATGACTGGCACACATTAAACTTGTTGCGCTATGACTCAGATTTCCCTACTATTACGAGAGGCGATCATACAACCCTGTCTGCAATCTAACACAAATCTCCCCACACACTCCTCTCTTCTCTTCCTTACTTCCCCCCTTCTGCTCTGAGTTCTTTTACATATGGTTTTAGTCTGCATTAAAAAAAACACATGAAACAGTCTGATCAAGATCTGTCTGGCAACTTTTAAATCATGGCATTTTCTATGTTTTTGGACAGGAAGTTGTGTAACATTCCAACGCTATGTGACAATTAAACCTTTGTTTTAGCAATAAATTTAGTGTCCCGGTACATTTTTTGCTCTCGTCAAGCTGTAAAGACAGCACGGCTGGTCAGGGTTGAGAGTGTGTGTGTTTTAATGACAAAGACCCCGGCTCTGTATCTGGAAGTAATCATCTCGTCAAGGCTGCGCTCCACAACCCCTCCCTATGATGTAATTGGAGGGTTGTTTTTTTTTTTTTTTGCATGATGGTTCAGGGAGGTTTTAGGGGATTTTTCTAAAAGTTACTTTTCATTCATTCTACTTGCTTGTTGTTACCAAAAGAAGATAAGAGGAGGTTAAATGAGCAGGTTTGCTTTATGTTGTATATTCCTCTGTTGTTTGTTGGGTGTTTATAGCCTCCGTCTGTAGTCTGGGGGAGCGAGGTTGGCCCTGATTCAAACACAGCAACGGGGGCCTCTATCCGCCTCCACATATACTGCTGAAACAACAGTCTAACATCAAGTATTGCAGACACCTTTTCCTCCTTTAAACACAATGTGGGAGGGCTCCACTGTGTGGTAAAGGTCTGGCAAAGTCTAATTTGTCTGCGGGTTAAAAACGCTCAGAAACTGTTGACAGGAGATTTGGTTTAGATAGGGAAATTTGAAAACGACGGATGGACTCTGTCACAAGACGTGTGCACATTTGCAGTAATTCACTCAGCGTCTCTGTGCTGGAATATGATCTAACAGTCACATGATATTGATCAGTGTGAGGTCAGAGGTCAAAGCTGGATGTTTAGAGGAGCAACTTCTCTTGGTAGGAGAGATTAAACGTTGGTACCTCCTAAAAGTCTCTACACATTTTGATAAGGCTACTTCTTAGTCCATTTCTTCCTGCTTATTTTTGTTGTGGTTTGTGAGTGATTCCCTGCACAACCAGAGAGGGGCAGCAGCTGTGCCTCCTCCAGGAAAGTAAACACACCCGTTGTCCCCCCTCTCGCTCCTCTCTTGGAGAGGAAAATCTCAGCAGAGAGTTGAAGGTGGGAGGGGAAAGGGTCTCCTGTCTGATCCTTTGTCATGGGAAGACTTTCCTCTGCTGATTCGGAGCAGAGAGGCAGGCAGAAGGAGGACCTGAGCGTCAAAACTTATAAACCCAGCAAAGGATTTTAAACTATGTAACCTGGGCAGAAAACAGAGGTCAGTGATTTTTTTTTTACCCTTTTCATTATATATGAATTCATTATTTTCTGATAAATCTTTTTGAATGGGACAGTGATGCTCCTGGAAAGTGACGGAGTTGTATCAGATTTCATGTTAGGCTGCTCTGCTCTGCACTGTTTATATTACTGCGAGGTTCACAGCTGCCACCAAATGTGCTTGGAATGTAAAACACTGCAGAAAAAATGAGCTGAATTTGATTATGGCATAAATTAGCCACAGGGTTAGGTTTCAGACATTTTTTCAGAAATGTGCAAAAGGTCACAAAAAACAAATTTTGCTCCAATTTGATGATTAAAAAATCTTTATGGTTTCTCCTTCCTGACCACTGGACTTTACACAAGAAGAAAAGATACCTATATAAAAACCTGAGACTAAGCAGTGTTGTGGAGATATATTGAGATTACCTTGCATAAAGTTAAATTATAAACCTTTCACAAATTAATATTTATATGTTTATTTAATTGCATATGAATTTGAAACAACAAATAAAAAAACATATTGCATTTTCTACATACTTATTTGGCCAAATACTTAAATATGACAATTACACAAATATGTCTGTTCACTCAACTCTTCTGTGCCAATAGTACTATATTCATTTGTATTAGGTATTTGTTTTGAAAGTTTTAGTTTCACCAACACAACTATTTGTTACTTTGTGTCATTTTTATCTCTGGAAATGTGTACACATCAAATTTTGTGGATAGTTTCAGATTTTTTTTTTTTTTTTTTTTTTGCAAAGCATTGACCTGGCATTACTGATTGTTGGCATTTCTGTTTGAGAAACATCACACAGGTAACAGGAAGAACAGCATGTATAAAATGTTTTCTGTCCTTCCTGCATTAAGCTGTTATTAATTATTTATGTAAGGAATGGAGACAACGTAATGCCATGTGTGCAAGAAAGCAGTCACAGGATCTTTGTCCTTAGGTGAGAAATTAGTGCTGTTAGCACACCTTGCATCACAAATACAACAGTGTCCATGTAGAATGGACATATAGAATCACCTTCAAACCTTATTTTAACTCTGAGATTTACAAAAGTTTGCCACATTTCTAAATTCAGCATGCTCCACAACATTGTTGTAATAGGTCAAAGCTTCCTGTAGTTTGGTAAAAGTCTCACTATCTCTTGCTTTTTAGTAGCCAGAGTGAGCTAAGGACAAAACTGAGAAGGACATAAAGAACACAATTAACTTTTGAATATCTTCATAATTTTTTTTTTACCTTCTCTAACTTTGGTTCTCTGATGCTGAAAATGGCTAACTTTGAGTCTTCTTTCTTTAATAAGAACATCCACAAAAGAATGTTTCTGTTTAAAGTTGTGTCATTCACAATTATTGATCCAGCTCTGTTGACCAGTTCTTTATTTCAAATTATAGAAACTAAGTTGCAGTTGTGTATCTATTTGCTGTGTATCTTAGATATGCACACATAGGTTCCTGTTTTGGTACTTGGAGTGAGGTGGAGAACAGGCACAAGCGGAGGAGGACAGTGTGTGTTTATTTGATATATGAACATGACATATGTAAAGAAAGATTTTGTGTGTTCAAATTCATCTCAGTCGTCTATACTGCCTTCATGTAAATATCTAGGACTGTGGTCTAAGGGATATAGAGAGACATGCGTCATCACAAGAAAGTGACAAAGGACTCAGATAAAATGACAAGTCTGAACCAAAGAAAACACATCTGCATCTGCATGACAAAGTAAAAGTGATATCTACTTGAAAAATATCTCATTCAAGTTTTCTACCAGTTTTCTTTAACTATTTAAAAGAAACAGATTCACAAGATCTGACTCTCTGCAGAGTGCCTTAAACCCAACACTTTTGCAGTTTCTGCGACCTGGTAGTAACTCTGTTCACTAACTGGAAAAGTGCTTATGCATTTTCAACTTCCAAAGTTTTTCCATCTGTTATTCTTTTCTTAGCATGGAAATGTAATTGTAAAACAATTATTGAGAAATGCAAATTGACTGCGGTCATTTTGCATTGGCTTGCTCAATGTAAAAATGCTTTTCTTCCCACACATTAGATGAAAGCTATCTTATCAAAGGGGCATTTCTCAAACTCTGTACATGTGCACCACCCTGCTGACCTGAAATGTGAGTGACGGACCGAACACCCGCTGCCTGTGATTTGAAGTGGGTGGATGAGGGGAGTTCACCCCCTCTCTCTTTTTCTTGGAGGTCTGGAGAATGAACTCATGCTGACTGGATGCTTGACGGTGTAAGAGGATACCCTGTTTCCTGTTGGCGCTCTCTCCAGACAGCAAGACCAGAAACTCCTCTCAGATCAGCCATCTCTGTCTCTCTGTGTGCTGTGTGTGAGTGAATGCTGTCTGTGGATTCAGGAGCAAGTCATGTCTGACTTATTCAAAATAATGGTCTTGGGTCTCGGGAACTAATTAGGTTGTCATTTCCATAAAACTCAAAGCTGAAATGATATGGTGATGGATTTCTCACTCATACATGACCAAAAGTTGTCATTTGTATTTTTTAAGGATACCTGAGATAACATTCTCCGCCAGTTTTACTGTCACAAATTAAAATCTAGGAGTGAAGTAAAACAACCAAGAGGACAATAAATTGCGTAATTGTCAGCAGACGAATTAAAACGGCTTTTTAAGATTTTATTGGGAAAACAGGCTAGACCAAAAAATAAACCCTGTTTTAATACTCAGGCCTTTGGAAAGTTTTTTTCTCCCCTTTTTCCTCTAAAATATGAACATCTGGAATATCAGACGGACTTCAGGCACTGTTTTTCTAATATTCTCAAAAGCAAATCAATGGGGGGCCAGGAGGTTTGTTTCATATATTCCCTCCATTGATAAAACAAAGTTGTTGATCAGTATAGTGCTGAAACAAATCAATAAGTAATTAGAAAATGATTAATCTCAATTTTTGAGTGGGTTAAGGTATTTCATAGCAATCTAAGGTTTATAAGAACTTCATAAGGTTTTTCACTTCACCAATATTGTGGTAAAGTGGTGTTTAGTAAATATCTCTCATGTGGACTGAAATATATGTATATGTTGATGCAACATCAGCATGCATGTAGCATCATTAGCAACAGACGTGGATGTCAAGGGTGCAGATTAGAGTCGGTATGCCTCAACTGCCAGCAAGCACTTGCGGTAACTAGTAATGAGTATTTTTCACTGCAATGGAATTTTGCACCACTTTTCTCTGTGAAACGAGGACTTTTGAACATGAATGCCGTGTTTACGCCCCCTCTTAGATTTTCACTCGACCGATCCAAACTCTTTGACTGATGTCCAGACATTCTCCTTCAGGATTTTCAGAAAGCAAAATTCTTAGTTCAGGTCATCAGGCCATGTCTACCTGTCCGTTTGACATTCATTTTCTGAAATGCCACCTTAACTTCCAAAACCATTAACATTTGTCTCACCAACCTATATATTTGCTTCCCCAACTGTGTTGGAGGTCATCAAGAGAAATGTGAGATGAGCTTTTGTGTTCTTTTTGGTAAACAGGTATTTTTTGTCTTGGGTGCAATTTCTGCCCAACCTGTTATTGTTTAGCAAAAGGCTGACGTTAGCTCAAAGTATTTCCGATGCTGATGAACTCTTGAATCCAGATAAGTTTCTTTACTGCTCTGTGTTTTTTGGATTTGTGGATAATGGTTCAATAACATCCCAAAGCCTTAGAAATTGATTTGTAACCAATTCCAGGTTGATAAAAGTAATCAATTTTATTTTATGTTATGCTGGATTTCTAATGTCTGTTAGATGTTGAAACGTTTAAACCTTCTTCATGTTTTTGGACAGCTTGTTAGTGAGTTTGTTATCAAGACTGGTTGAGGTTAATTGGTTTAAAAAAATATAAAATAAAAAAAACAGGTTCATCACAGATTTATTTAATGATGATAACAACCACTTTTCACATAGGAACTGATTGGAATAAGTATTGTTTTTTTAGTAAAATAAATATTTCTATATGTATTGGCTTGGGTTATCTATATCTGATACTGAAACTGTTCAATCATCTGAAACATACATAACAACCAAAATTAAAGAAACCTGTAAAGGTAGATGGTTTTTACAGAACTATCCATCCATCCATCCATTTTCTTCCGCTTATCTGGGATCGGGTCGCGGGGGCAGCAGCTTCAGAAGGGAGGCCCAGACTTCCCTCTCCCCAGCCACTTCTTCCAGCTCCTCCAGGAACCCCAAGGCGTTCCCAGGCCAGCCGAGAGACATAGTCCCTCCAGCGTGTCCTGGGTCTTCCTCGGGGCCTCCTCCCAGTGGGACGTGCCCGGAACGCCTCACCAGAGAGGCGTCCCGGAGGCATCCTGACCTAGATGCCCGAGCCTCAACTGGCTCCTCTCGACGTGGAGGAGCAGCGGCTCTACTTTGAGTCCCTCCCTGATGACCGAGCTTCTCTAAGGGAGAGCCCGGCCACCCTGCGGAGGAAACCCATTTCGGCCGCTTGTATCCGTGATCTCGTTCTTTCGGTCATGACCCAAAGCTCATGACCATAGATGAGGGTGGGAACGTAGATCGACCGGTAAATCGAGAGCTTCGCCTTTTGACTCAGCTCTCTCTTCATCACGACGGACCGGTACAGCGCCCGCTTCACGGCAGGCGCCGCCCCAATCCGCCTGAACTATAGATGTATATATGTACACGCTCACAAATATTTTTCAGTTATAGAGAAACAAACTACGTTTAATGACCATCACCAATCGTCTGCCATAATCCTGGCTGAGTATTTGGCTGTGCTCTGTGTCAGACTTGGTAGAGCTCATTTCAAATTTTGGTTTTTATGTTTTCACGAGCCATAAAATGCCTATTAGGTTGAGTTCAGATCTCTTTTCACAAACATTAACATTTTTTAGCCATTCCATTCAGTGTTTGTGTCGAGTGTATATTTATTCCACTCTGGAAAAAGAAGAAATGCATAATTAAAATGACCAAATTGCTGTGATTTTTAAGGTGACGATGAGTGCACGTAAACGTCTGAATCAAAGGAGTCAAACTGATTAGCACTTTGCCAACAAAATCTTGTTTTATATCCGTACCTAACAGCTTTGACCCAGTGGTACAATAATATCCTTTCCTGCCTGTTGTTCTTCCACCCTGTATTGAGACTTTTCTGTTTTTTCATTCACAGGTCTCATCTGAATCCTCCATACTTCGCTCTGATTCATCCAAAGGGGCAGGTCATTGTGATGAACAGTATGCTTCCTCAAAGGAGCGCTGTCGCCACATTGGGCTACGCTTCTGGTAAGACAAATGAAATAAATTTTATTTGTAATCAGTCAGTTGAAACAGTGAATCTCTATCTGAAAATACAATTTAATAGTTAACATCCAGCAAGGTGACACTGATTATGAATATATGGCTTGTAAGTTGGAATTTCTTAACAGGTGGTTAGTACTGTCTCAGAAAAAGTTTAATTGTCACTCAGGAATGAGACCTTTAGATGAGTTGAAGCTGGTAAACACTCTCATGCTCTGTATATTTCATACATATAATACACAGTATGTTTTTTAAGAGTTCACTACATTATATGAAGGAGCAGATCTCTTCTGTCATTAGCAGGAAAACCTCAAATTAATTTCTGAAACCAATGTTTGAGGAGAGGCTAAGAATTTTGGTAAGATCAAATGAACTAGGAATAACTTATAGTGTATGTTCAGTGTCTTGCCATGCTGACTCAGACACTATCATCTCTTTGCTTGGCTTGGTATTTGACTCTCCTCTGGATATTATTTGCAGTCGAGTCTATGATGTATTCTGCCCTGTCTTGGTTCACGAGCATTCTTCCATTTTTAGAAGAGACCAGACCAATGACCGAGCCAGTGTTTGTATTGGCTTCAGAACTGCAGCGTACATTCTTCAGTGGTTTCCCCCTCTTCTTACCAAGCACACAAGATAGCAGATCATGTAGCTCAGATTCTGCTTTGTAGGTTAAAGACATTTAGTCTAATATGGCTGATTATATAAAGTGGAGAGATTGTTCATGTTGAGTCCAAAAAGGGGCAGGATTTCATGCTTTGTCAAACCTCTGTCTTCTTCAGACTGTTTGAAGATTGAGCACAACAGTGGCAGCTCCGTAGGGGGGACATTGCTGAGGGGCTCGAGATCTAAAGCTGAGCTTCAGGAACTGATGGAGACTCTACAACGCAGAAAGAGTGCTCTGGAGGCCAGCTTGAGGGCAGCTGAATGCAGTCGCAAGTACCTTAGCGTACCTTCATCTGTTGCTGGCCAGCCCAGCAGGCCACTGTCCATCCTCAGCAACACAGAGCGACCTCCATCCGCCTCCAGGAACTTTTCCTACATCAACAGCAACAGCGTGCCTCCATCGCCACGTCAGGGTGAACGCCAGATTAGCACCAATGGTTTGTTTCGTCATTCCTACTCTCGCCACCAGTCACAAGACAGTCTCCTGCTTTCTAATGCATCTGACGGGAATTCTCTGCCATCCTCATATGGGGAGCCAGTGCCTCGTTCTGCGAGGGTCAAGAGCGGGGCGGCCAGTATGCCATCCAGTCCTCGGATGAGCCGTAGACTCAGCTCTCAAAGCAAAGCTGTCGGAGAGTCAAGGCAGAGGAAATACTCCACCGGTTCCCTCAACAACCTGGGGATGCATAGCCGTTCATTGCCACGACTTCACAACGCAGCAGACCCCCCCATTTTGTCGCTGCCCTCTCGTCACTCAGTGGGTTCCCACAGGGTGGTGGTCTCAGCGGGTCAGCGGCGCAGTCTTTCCTCCCTTGAGCAGCCGCCAGATGTGACGGTGCCTGCAAGCATGCCCAGCACATCCAGGAGGTCCAGCCTTGCTTCACTTAGCTCCTTAGGCATAGAGATTGATGGAACGGGATTGGATCTGGGCTTAGGAGAAAGGAGGTTGTCATTTGGGAAAAGCGGGCTAAGTCCAGGACAGAGAGTGGGCAGTATCAGTTCTCTGAATGGCAAAGAAGAGCTGAGAGACTATCACCAGCATCAGAGAGATGAGCGACTCAGGGAGCAGAAAGTGCAGAAATTGGTGAGTTGTTCTTTTTTTACTTTTTCTTAGGTTGACTGTAATGATCGATTGATTACAAATACACCAAATCTCCTGTGTGCAGGAATGCCAGCGTCTAGAAACCATCTTAAGCCTGTGCACTGAATTGGGACAGGTGGTGAGAGAGCCGACGGGCTCAGCTGTTTCTGATCTGCAAAAGATCAATAAGGAGCTGGAGAAGCTGCAGGTGTCGGACGATGAGTCTGTGTTTTCTGACTCCCCTAGCAGCACTGCTCCAGACACCTGTTTTGGGGCCAAAGCCAGAGATCTTCAGCTTTCCGAGGAGCAGCAGGCCATCCAGCGACAGCAGGCAAACTACAGGTCTCACTCACCTGCTATAAGTCTGAACAGCAGCGCCCCTTCTCCTTCTACGCACCACAGAGCCAAAGTAAGCAGCATCACAGAATAAAGATGGGGTGTGTGGAAACAGTCAACAGTTTGTGGCATTAAATAAACCCCCAGTTCTGCATGTAGATTTAGCCTTTCTACAGCATAACCAAAGGTCCATTGATGACACAGTCAAAATGTTGTCATTTGTTCTGAAGTCACTTCACTGGTACTCAGAGGAAGATCTGTTACTGTAACCTGCTATTTCCTGCTCCAGAATGATTAGAGAAACCCTCACTGCAGTAAAACCCTGTTGTAAAAAAAAAAAAAAGTAATGAGGCTCTCCCTCTTCTGTGGAATGTGGATAATCTGAGTGCTGACATTCTGTTTCTCTGACATTCTGTTTACCTTTTTGCCATATCTCAGTTTTTCTCAGTACCAATACCAAACAAAGTTTCCAAGAAACTACCAACTATGAAAAAAGCACACTGTTATTACATTATTTTAAATACAAATTTTGTTGATCGAAACTGGAAAGCTGGAAATGTGTGGCCCTCAGAGCTCTGCTTTGTGGTATTTTCCACATAATTTCTATGCATAATTTCATTCACTAAAGTCTTTTTTAAGTACTCTAAGACTGTACACTTAGCAATTTGCACAGTTCCTGTTTATGTAGTAGGAAAGACGTATAAACATGGAAATCAGAGTTGCCCAGACTCCTCAGGCTTTGAAGTGACTACAATCTGACCTCATTTTCATTCCACCACCTTTTTGCAGACTTTAAACTGGAAAGCCTCACCGCTCTTTATCAAAAATAAATGAACGTGTTTAAACCACAAATAAAAATAAGCTATCCATATACCAAATTATGAGAGGGATTCTTGCTACCATAGAGGCCACCTTTTTCCATTCTACATTTTGTCTTTCAGTTTTTCCACTCTGGAGCCGTAACCTAGCAGTGTCTGGTTTTAATGAAGAAGTTCAAGTTTTGTTTCAGCGGTGAACCATTCAAACTCCTGAAGGAGTGGGGGGGGGGACAGGAAATGACTTGATCCCACAGTGAATTATAGTGTGCATGTGTTTGTGTGTATGTTCAGCTGTGCACGGATGTGCACGAGGAGAATGCAAGACTGCATGCACAGCAAAGACATGCACTTTTCCAGATGTTTATAACATCTATCAAAGCGATAGAGATGAAAAATTGAAATGTACATAACGCAGGTAATTCTTTTTTATCTTAAAGGTGCATAGCATTGTTTAGATATGGCTCTCAAAAATTTCTGAATCTGAGTTCAGTCTAGATTTTTATGTTTTTTTGAGTTGTGACAGTGTTTTATAGTCTCCAAATAACCAATCTCCATTGCTAGCATTCCTCAGAGTAGTGTGTGCCGGACAAAATGCTGCTTACAGCACATCTGACGAAACTATAAATCAGAAAGACTTGCTAAACATACAAGTGTCCGATGAGAAAATAACCCACCTGGCTCCTATAAACAAGTATAATTAAATTCTGAGACAGCTCGCTTAAATTCAAATGAGTGTGACTGAATATTTAAGAGATGTTGCTTGATGGTGCAAGATGTGGGAGTGCCTTGGCATGCCTTGCATTGCCTGACTCCAATAGCGATTTCCATTACACAAAGTGGAAAAGAATCCTGCCCTTGTTGCCAGTGATCCATTTTTGGATGAGTTAGACAGCAGCTGCTGTTGTGTAACTGAATAAAACCCAAAGCCAACCTCTGACAAATGATTGCAAAAGCATAAACACTGAAAACTATCTCTTATCTTGTTTAAAACCTTTTTTTTATTGTGATGGTGATGACATTTTGAACAGCTTCAGTTGTGTGTTTACATTTGAAGCCGGTGATTTATTTCCATTTTCGGTGTCGTTACAGGCCTTGGAGAGCATGCAGCTGAAACAGGAAGTATCTCATTTAGAGGAAGAGAGAATCCAGGTTCTGAACAACATCGAAGAGCTGGAGCAGAAGATCAAAGACCTGGACAACCAGATGGAGGAGTCTCTGCGTGAGGTACAACCACCAGAAGCACAGGCACAGAACCGACATCTCCGTGACTCTTTTCTGAACAATTCAAAAAAAGATTGACGATAAAGACGAGCTGATTTATTTGGCTTTTCCTATTTTACTCTACATCTACCTACTCAGACTCAAAGTGAACTAGATGTGTTAAGTCTTAAGAATCAGTTGCGATTACGAAGCATTAAGAGCTTTTATCCATTTATTTTTTAGCTTTTTTTTTAATTTAGGGAATGTAACTCTTCTGACAACTTACATATTTTGAAGAACAGAGGGTTATGTACAATGCAAGAAATCGCCAGGTGCATCTGGTCGTCCATCTGGTTTAATGTTTGTTGTTTTGTGCATTCAGAGACGATATTCTGCATAACTGGTTCTGATGATGGGTTATTTGAGCTACTGTTGCCTTTCCATCATTTCAGTCCATTCACCTGTGATCTTTGACATCAACAAGGCATTTTCATCCAAAATGAAGAAATGGTTGTGGGTGGAAATCCCAGCAGATCAGCAGTGTCTGAAATCCTCAAACCTGCCAGTCTGACACCAACTATGAGTCTGGGGATCATATTTTCCTATGCATATGTTTCATTTGGTAAACATTTATAGCAATGCTATATTACAAAAAATGTTCAAGTAATCAAAAATACCTACTCAAAACTGAGCGTCGGAAAGCATATTTTCCAAACTGCTGTTATCTTGTTTTTTACTAACAACCCATACGATGTTATCAAGTTACCAAGGAGATTAAAAAATAAATTCATATCCAGGGTTCCTACCTATGTATGACTCTTCCTGCAGATGGAGGTGGAGTGCGCCCTGCTGGACGGAGAGCAGGAGTCTGAGATGGCCCAGCTTCAGAGGGAAGAGGAGCTGTTGGACGAACTCAAAGAAAAAATGCAAAGTATCGAGAGGACAAGCAAGCCTGAAAAATCTCAGGTGCAGATGCCCAAAAAGTGTTTTAAATAAATTGACCATTGTAATTTTTTTGGTGGACAGATAAGTATATTTATGGTTGTTTTATTATAAATTCATTGTACAGTAGTAATAGTTTGGAAATAGAAAGCAAGCATGAGCATGTTTTGTTGTGAACACAAAGCCACAGCAACAGACCATCCTAAAAAAAGGTTCTTACACTTCCTTTGAAACTAAACTAACTGAGCTTTCCAAAGTAAATGATGAAAACCCTAAACCAAAGGAGGGATTAATACAATTATCACAGCAGCTGAGAAACCTTCTAGGAGCTCTCACCAACTGTCCAAATAAGGAAGCATAAGCTTTTCCAATTGAGGCCATAAAAAATAGTCCAGTTTAAACAGCCCAAGAGACAATGGTTGGCTGAAATGCTTCTTACGCACCTGAACTAACACAGAACCCAAACGCTACAGTTCTCATTTTTCACATTGGTCTCCTGCCCTTCCATTCCTTTCCCAATGTGTCTGTTTTAGAGTTATTACTCTCCTTCCTGACCTTGTTCTGATTAATCCCGGATCATGTTGTTTCTAATCATTTCATTCTCATCAGTTTAGTATGACTGAACTGTGCAATATATTCCACATCTGCATACGTCTCTGATGTCACCCAGGAAAGCGAGGAGCAGACAAAAACCTCAGAGGACTCGGAATTTCAAAAGCTGGAGAGAGAAATCAAGCAGGAAGAGGAAAATGAGAGTCAAAGCCAAGAGCTGCTGCAGGACATCGCCGAGTATCAGCGTCTTAGCATCACGCGCAAGGTAGAAGCAAACTTATTGGGTTTTTCAGGTACCACAAGGACAGGGGTCTCAAACTCAATTTACCTCTCGAGGCAGAGTCTGGGTGAGACTGGGCCACAAAAAACATTTTAAAAATATCCTCAAATGTCATCAACATTTAATTATTTCTCCAGTACATGAACTGCAGGCTTTGGCTTTGACAAAGACATACTGAGGGTGTGAAAAAATGTAGTCTATTCAACATGGAGTCGCTCTTGTTCTACGTTTTATAGAAGCCTTTAGCCAGTGTAGTTACAACCAGCCTGCAAAACCAAGGAGAAATGAAATGAGCTAAATATGACTAAGTTAAATGTGAAAGAGTGACAACAACAGGATGTTTGGTTAGAATTTTAAGTGAAGTGATTTGTAAAAGTTATTATTTCTTGGCTTGAACCTTTTTGCATTTTGTGTGACCAAACAAAAAATTTTGCACATACCTATTGTTGGAGTTCAAATAGGTAAACAGCTCAGGATCAGGTTTATTCAAGTCCTAAAGGCCAAATAATATTACAGCAAATGCATATAATATCTATATTATATGTCTATATCTATCTATCTATCTATCATCTATCTATCTATCTATCTATCTATATCTATATAGATACATATATCTATCTCTATATAGATAGATAGAGATAGATATATATATTCTATATATATATATATATATATAAATCAAAATTAAGGTTCAAAATGAAAATTAGGAAAGTGTGGTAGTAATTTTCATTGAGCCCCCTGAGTCAGTACTTTGTAGAGCCACATATGGTGAAATGGATGTTGGTTCATGCCTCTCCCACCTTTGCACATCTAGAGATTCTTTTGTCCATTATTCTTTGCAGAATAACAGTCAAACTGGATGGACTGAACTTTTCACTTCACAATTATGCAGTCGTTTGTAGTGGTCTGTTACATAAAATCCTGATAAACTATTGAGGTTTGTGCTCATAATGTGCTAAAGTGGCAGCAAAGGTAAGAGGGTGTAAATATTTTTGTAAGGCAATGCATTTACAAGGCTCATCTGGTCTGACTCTGCTGCTAATTCTCCTACCTACACTATATCTCTCAGCCGCACCGCTAATAGTTTTTTTTCCCTGCAGTTTGATAAAGTCAGCAGATATTTTATACTGATGCCACCTTGTTGATTTTCCCCCCACAGGAAAGAATCATGGCTCTGAAGAAACAGTCATCTCAGATCACTTTACAGGCTCAGCAAGAGAAAGAAAACTTCCAGAGAGAGAAGAACAACTTGCTTGTCATGCTTCAAAAGGTAAAGAAAAAAACAACCTCTGCATGTGGACAACGTAAACGTTTCATTTTAATAAAATAAAGACTACGTGGCATCTGCAGGAGAGAGACAAGCTGCTGTCTTTGGAAGGAAAGTACGTGGAGTTGTCTGAGGGCCAAACTTTGACCAACAACCCTGTTGCCATCAAAGAGGTAGGAGCCGGTTCCAGTAACATTCGGCACTTTCAGGACAATTTCCTGTTTTGCGATTGCTCTGATTTGTGGGATCGCTGCAGCACTTGAACTCCCTGAAGGAGAGAAGAAGAAGTAGCAAAGAAAGCTCTTCCCATCCTATCGAAAGCATTCCTCATAAGAGAGGCCAGCAGCTCCTCGGCTCCTACGGCAGATCTCTGGGACGCACGCTTCCTCCCAAGGTCTGATTTGCAATCTAAACCAATCAAAAAAAAATACATAAAGGTGTAAAAAGTTAAATAGAGTGGGTAGTGATGTTAAAAGGTGATATTCTTTTAACATCACAGGTTAAAGTTGACTGCAGTATACTTGAGTGAAGTGTCAAATGCAAAATGACATTGATAATTCAGATTCTAGACTTTAGAGGAGGGGGTTTTATAGCCTTATCGTTTTTAGCCAGACTCCCTTGAGGCAGATCCACCCAAAGCAGGAATTCTCACTTTCGCTCTTGCTTGCAACGTCCATTGAGATCAGGAGAACTTCCAGGAGTTGGGCTCCAATGTGTGGACCTAAACGTGTTGTGTGCTTTTGCATTGTTCCTCAGGCACATCTGCCTTTATCCCAAAGCTCCAGCTGTGGCAGTGTCATTCCACAAGGCTTCAGCTTCTCCCCCCGGGATGTGAACGCCCGTCGGCTGCCCAAGGGTGAGTCAGAGTGACACAAATGGATCTTGTTCCAAATAAATCCTAGCAATAGCTGTAGTAAGTTATATTGCCTTTGACGGTCTACGTGTGACTAGATTCATAGTTTTGGGATCACAGAATAGTTCGTCTCCTTGACTGCAGATGTACAGGTTTTCAGATTTAGTAAAAAAAATATGTAAATAAATAACTGACCACTTTCTCTATGACATAAAAACAGGCATAGATATTTTTTTTGAAGTTCCTGTTTTAGCTGTAGTTACCATCTGCTGCCAGGGCTTCATTGCCATGTCGTTGTTTTAGCAGGAAACAGCCATGCTCACATGAACGACGACAGACAGAGGCAGAGTGACTTTTGCAGCAGGATGGTCTCTGAGCCCAACGTGTTCCTGGACTCCTTCTCGTACCCGGACAACAGCCAGGCATCGGACACCGTCAGTGTGGACAGTTCGGACAGCCTGGAGACCAGCTTCTCTGCGTGTTCACCGGACAACATCTCCAGGTTAGATCGGAGCTGCTGCGGTGGAAGACGGGAGCTCCTTAGTCAATTTTAACTAAAGAACCAATAGGAGAGTCGTTGTAATTGATCAAAAAGATGTTTAAAGAACGAGAAGTTCACCAAGTGAGGCTTTGCGAGGGTTTTATTGCAGTGTTTGAAAGAAGAAGGAGAAATTCTCTTGCTGGATGAAAGCTAAAGGCTAATTAGAGAGGATTTGAACTTTATGAAGGAACATAAAAGAAATAATAAAGCAGAGAGAGAATAAGAAACTCGAGAAAGATGGGTATTTATGTGGTGGCTCTGATATTTAGTAGCTTTATTTTCTGAATTGCCCAGTGTGCAAAATCCTGTGTTATTGAATTCAGTCGCTTTAGTGACATTCTTTCCTTCACCAAAGATTGTGAAAGCAACAAAACCCAGGTGATTTGAAGCTACAGTTAAGCACGAAATTATTCATTTAGGTTTGATATGAGGGAGGTGCCTCTCAAAGGATAATAAGGCAACATAAAAGGAATCTTGGGGAAACATTGTTTTATTTAGATTTAAAAGAAAATAAAACTAATAGATTGAGTAGGCAATAATGAAATAAATATTTATGATAGCCAATGCCCAATGATCAATGGAAATCAATGGAAAAATCTGTTTGTTTGTTTTTTGAGAAATTCTGTTTCTCTTGTGTTGAACTGCACGCTTCTTCTCCTAGTGCCAGCACTTCCAACATAGCAAAGATTGAGGAAATGGAGCGTTTACTCCGAGAGGCCCAGGCTGAGAAGCTGAGACTCCTCGAGCACAGGGTAAACGGCCCGACCCGAACCGAAAAGCGGCGTCTGCGTGCGAAAAAGCATGCGATTTATTTTCCAGCCGGGCTGTGCAGGAGCGGGAGATGGAGATGCGTAGGCAGGCCCTGGAGGAGGAGAGGAGGAGGAGAGAGGAGCTGGAGAAACGTCTGCAGGAGGAAACGAGCAGGAGACAGAAACTTGTGGAAAGAGAAGTGAAGCTCAGGGAAAAACAGAGATCGCAGGTGATTCGCATTCTCGACGTAGATACGTCGCAAAAGGGGTCCGATTAATATTTTAAGAAACTTTCTCTGTAGTCTCGGCTGCTGACTCGCTACCTCCCCGTGAGAAAAGATGACTTTGACCTTCATGGCCACATCGAAGCAGCCGGGCACAACCCAGACGCCTGCTTCCACCTGGCCATCACCGACAAAACCTGCCGAGGATTCTTGGTCAAAATGGGCGGGAAGATCAAGACGTGGAAGAAACGCTGGTTTGTCTTCGACCAGAATCGGAGGACGCTCACATATTACGCAGGTAGGGACCTCGGTGTCTAAGGTGAAACTCTGAAGACCCAAAGCTTTCATCATGCTTCTGTTTATGTGCTCTGCTGCAGACAAACATGAGAACAAGATGAAGGGAGTCATTTACTTCCAAGCCATTGAGGAGGTGTACTACGATCACTTAAAGAATGCACACAAGGTGCGTGAGCAAATGTGCATGAGGGCCAAAATCCAGCAAAGCAATAGTTAAAGAACTTTTTTTTTTACATGTGTAAAATATTAAGCTAATTTTTAAAAAATAGATAAAACTGGATCTATATCAATTTAAATGTGTCAAAAGTTGATGAAGTGCATATTTAAATAATTGAATTGAACACATGTAATGATCTATTATCTAATTATATTTCATTGCTTTGTGCCACAGTTGGCACAGTTGGATTATTTAAATCGTCAGTGTCGACCTTTGCATCTGATTGGTCAAACTCAGACCAATCACCTTGACTGTTCCTGTCAAGGTAGTAGTGGTTTTGCTTCTCACCCATCATATTTAGGTCAAATATTTATAATTCTCTTTTAAAAAGTCTTTAAACTATTAAAATTGAAAATAAAACCATCATGTTGCAAAACCCGTTGCGTCTCCCTCATACAATTTTGTCTCAGTGTTTTAATTAATGATTTAAATATGCAGTTATTTGACTAGCTAATTAATTAATTGATCATGGATGAGAAATATATTTATTTAATGATTTTATTTCCGTTTTTTATAAATTACCAGTAACTGATTTATTTGTTGGAAAGCGACGCCCTCGGTACTTCCCGTCAGATCCCATTTCCTTGAACTATCTCACATCTGTTTGTCCTCTTCTTTTCTCACTCCTATCCCTCTCTCCTCCTCCCCCACATATTCCTGAAACCCCACCCACCACCGCCCACCAGAGCCCCAATCCTTCTCTGACTTTCAGTGTGAAGACCCACGATCGCGTTTACTACATGGTGGCTCCGTCTCCTGAGGCCATGCGTATCTGGATGGACGTAATCGTGACGGGCGCTGAAGGACACATGCACTTCATGGTGTAGCTCACCCGCTTTCGCTTTTATTTTCTTTGTCGTTGGGTTAAGCAAGTTTCAGTCCTCTGCACATGTCAGAATAATGGCAAACACGTGTGGATCAGAGAGGGATTTTACCTAAACAGTTTCTGTGTTTATGATCACAGAAATTTACAAAAGAGCAGAAAGGAAATCTGCTTGCATGTGCAGGCTTTATTATGCAGTTGTGTATAAAGGACAGAAAGTGTTTGGTCTCAGAAGTAAGCTATGTGGGCTGTTTTAATCCAGTTTATGTGTTGTGAGAAGCTGAAGTATCTCTTAATCTCACAGCAGGTAATTTTCTATTTTATTTTTCTCGATCAGGGAAGCTTCTAAATGACGGAACCTAACATATGCTCTGATGGATTGGTCCTAGAACAAATTAGTTTCCTATTACAAATGGTCTTTTATCAACATTGGATGATTTTAATAAATACAGGTTTTTGCATTCAATGTTTTTGTGTAAAAGTTGTAAACCGTCCCTATTTTCACATCACTTTCAAAGACGATCCTCAACATATTTCAGTTTTCCACCTTTCTGAAAAATCCTTTAAAGCTTTACTTTGTACAAATGTAGAAAATACATTTTCAGCAAATAAATAGTGTCCAAAAGTCATGTTTTTAACAAACAGTAAACGTGCAACAACACAGTACCTCATCTGTTGTATGAAAAGGTTCCAGCTGGTAGCTTGTTAAAGTATAGTACTTTCCATTTATGTTTTGTGAAAGTGTTTTGACTTTCTTATCTTTTAGAGATTCAGGTAAAAATAAAAGGAAAAAAAGTTGAACAGTGCTTCCAACAGGCTGCTAAAGATCTGATTTAAATTATAGCCGTTTTTTCTGTAACGTTTTCTGTTGTGCCTTAAACACAAGACACCTAAAAGAAATTCACCCAATTTTATTTAGGTGGAAAAAAATGTAGGATTTTTCACCTAAATTTTACGGCTTTGAAAGTCTTTCTTTTTGTGGTTTAGTAAAGAAACAAACTAAAAGCACTATTTTGAAAATCTTAGGTAGAAAATAAACAGGGAAGAAAATAATCCTCCATGCCAGTTTTGAATGTTACACCAAAGGCTTACATTGAATACTTACTGGAGGGTGAACATAAATACACACCACACTTTTCAGATTGTTTCTCGTGAGACAACATGAACAGCATGTTGCATTTTTCTTCCGCTTCACAGTTGTGTTAGTGAATTCTGACAAAAATGACTAGAAATTTGTGTTTGTAATGTGACAAAATATGAAAAAGTCCAAGGTATGAATCCTTTTTAAAGGTATTGTATATAAAAAAGGAGGAGTCACCAAAGACCTTTGCACAACACAGCACTTTTCTACTTCTGATGGTACTTTTCAGTGTTTCTACATCACAGCCAGACTTATCCTGGGCATCTTCTCTGCAGGTCCACTCTCTCTTAGAGGTCACAAAACGCACCTTCTGTTCAGCTCAAGATTATAAATCAGGAGTTTTTTATTACATGTTTCAACTGCTGCTTTCAGACGACCAAAATAAGCTGACCTTGCCTGCTTACCTTATGACAGGATTGAATGTCCACTGTTGTTTTTTATTCTTTTGCACCCCTGTCATTACCAAAGAAGCATTTTTTTCTTATTCACAGAAATTGTAATAATGAAAAAAAGAGATGATAAGGAATTATTTACAAATGCTGACTAGACATGAAGCGGCCACAGTCACGGTAGCGTGTGTTTTATGCTGTTCAGCTAGCTCCCTCTGTCTGCAGCGGAGGCTTGCATGACGAGGCCATGTTGTGCAGCAGTGATGCTGGATGTTCCTGCGTCACCCATGTGTTATTAACACTAATGCATTTGACTGCGTTTCACCAGCAGAGGTCCTCAGCGCAGAGTGATTGCACGAGAATGACGTAATGCTCTGCCTTGAAAGCCCAGAGTCATTTATATTAAAGAACATATGCTTTATCATCAGTACTTCTTTATGCCATATAAGCAGTTATGATCACATGTACATCATGTTTAACCTCTATTTCTCTAGAGGACCCATATATGGGTCCTCGCCGCTCGCCCCAAAAAGATCAATTAAAAACACATACTATACATTTATCAATATAGGCATATTGCATATCCACGTAAAGGGAAAAGGCTCTTCTAAATGATAGAAACAATATTTTCTACCTCAACAACACCCAGCTTGAACACTAAGCAGATTGATAAAAAGAAACGCAATTAGGCGCTGACGAAGCTAATGAGGCACAGCCGGTAAAAAACGGAACAACAAAAGAGCAACGAGGTCCGATACACAAAAACTATATATCAGATTAAAGCCGAAGCTCTGCGGTTTCCAACAATACCAGAGTCACCAGGCTACGTGCAAAACTCACTGAACCAGCAGCTAAAGAAAAAAAAGGAAAAAGCTCATTTCACGAAGCCAAAATCAAAAAAATCAGTTCTACCTTTGCTGTTTCGTGGTCATAATCCATATTAGAGTAAATATTTCCACTTGGTTCGATAATCCATTTTCCCTGCGTCCATTTCACATGGTTTCCGGTTCGGCGCAGAGCCTTTTTCGTCAAATCGCTAAGATGAAAAAAAAATTCAAAATTCCCGGAAAAAGTACGTCACATACGATTCTCCCCCTGTGATTGGTGAACGACTTTAGATTCCGTCTTGATGTCAACGCCCTCGGATTCTATTGGCTCTGACGGTTCGAACGATATGTCAATCATTAAAATCGGCCAATGGGATCCCGAGAAACCGCCCTGCGTAATTGTGAATGTCTGAATGCAGAATGCAATGACTTTACGCGCAGAGCGCAGAGCGCATTGTTATTGTAATGTAATTATGATGTATGTGAGTTTTTTCCTGTTATCTTGTCATTTTAACATGAGTTTCAATTGCTATTTGCATTTTCATTGTTATATAATTCTATTTGAAATGTTATTGTGAGTTAATCTGTTCCATTTTCAGTTTATTACAATTTGTCTATTGTTTTCTCTTTTTATGAATGAATGCATGTGGATTTTTCAAAGGAACCCCCCCAAAACAATTATTAGATGCAATTACTTATTTATGATAAATAATCATTTATTATATGAAAAAAATAAATGATTGAAACAGAACCTACAGAAATAAAAACAAAGAAAGTTCAAATGGCACAAATTGTGCCAAAATGGTTCATTTGGAAGGTCCGCCTAGATTTTTATCAAGTAGTACTTCTCTAAAACTCATATGATTAACTTTTTTTTTCATAAAACTTGGCACAGTAAAAGGTCAGATTGTGAACTGTTGTTTTCTACATGTTTTGGCTTTCAACTGCATGCTTTGAAAGGAACCTTCATAGATTGAAGTGGTTTTTTAGGCGGAAATTGATTTTTTTTCTTAATTTCTGCTGTTTACTATATTAATTCACTTTCCTCAGTAACAGGTAGGGTGGTTTTTAGAGCTGTAACATATTCCCTAGGGTCTTGACTTTGTTTTGATACCAAAACAATTAAAATAAACTCTGTAGTTCATGAGATACATTCAATTCATTTTGGGCATGTTATTTTCAGTCATGTTGCTCAAAAACAGGCCGTGAGCAAAAGAGGTTGAATAGTTTTTGTGTAGTTTTTTTTTTGTAGCATTTTTGTGTATTCATAAACAGATTGCCATAGTGAGAAATGCTTGACCAGCTGATGGTTAACAGACTGCAGGGTTCGCTGTTTATCCTGTGCTGATTAAGTGTTAATTAACTCCTGCAGAGGGCAGATCTATTCATTAACTGTCACTTTAACATCTCATTCTTATCCAAGGTTTGAAACACAACAAACTATAGCATTCATATATTTTGTTATTATTTTTTGTATTGTGTATACAAACACATTGCAATTGTAGCTAATGCAATAATTCAGGTTTTTATACTCAACTTGTGTCACGAATAAATACTTCTGACCACAAAGATTTGATGTTTTTATTTCGCTTTTCACTACAGTACATTTTAGCAAATAGCCAGAGTATTTTTTTCACTAAACTGAAGCATATATCAGTTTAGTGACCTATTTTTGTAAATATTTATACAGTATGTGAGAAACAACAATCAGTAGTTCTGTTGTGCACTTTTATATGTATTAAGTTCTTCTTTAGAGACTTTATCTGACTATCATTGACTCATTTTACTAAAATTCACAGCTCAAACTATCTTTAAAATAAATTCAAATGAAATACAACATTTACAAACAATACAAAATAAATTACTTAAGAAATTACCTAAGTAATACATTACTATTTGCATAGTAACAATAATATATTATCAATAAAATAAAAATAAATTGATATAGATATTACGTTTGTTTTGCAGCATTAAACCAATATCTTTTAAATTAAGGTATTCTGTAAAGTACTACATATTAAAAAAAAGTTAAATGACAATTAAAAAGTTAATCAGTATAACTTTTCCTTCCATCCCATCACTGTAAACAGACAATGTGCTCATTAGGGTTCTCATGTTTTGAACTCCTCCCTCCATTATTTGCGGCCTTTCAATTGGTTGACCTAGTGGGGTTGTCATGGAAACACAGTCTGAAGCATGCTAAATTAAGTCCTAAAGAAGCACGTAGACCCTCCAGAGGCAGAAACAGACACAAACACATCCAGACCAGAGAAAACCCGTGTGCCCCCAGAGCATTTTTCAGTGCTTTAATTTATGTAACATATTTAGGGCAAAGGGGTTGGCCTTTAAAGATAGCACGAATATGGTTAGGCAAACTCACTCCTGAAAATACAGTGAGTGAAGCATAACAGTTTTCAGGATCTGTGGTTATGGTGCATGGAAGGATGTCACATTATAACTTACAGGCATGAAGGCCACATTACAGCAGAATCATGTGAACGAATCCTGACAAAAGGCAGCATTCACTGAATGTCTGTTTTCCTGCAGGAGTCACACCAACAGTCATTTTAGATAAAACAAAGTCGTGATATAATTCGCCACAATGTTCCCATACAGTAAGTCCTTATTACCTGTCCGGATTCCTGTGCAAAACACATGAATCATCGCACATCTGCAATCGGTTTGTTTTTAAAAACCCTGTAATCCTGAAACACAGGTGTTACCTAGAAGCTGCAGAGCGTGTTGCGGCAGAGCCTGCAGGTAGAGCCGTTCTTTGTCTCGGGGAGATGCAGGCTGTACCGGCACCTGATGTGGAGAACTCCTCGTGTTCTTCTCAGACCGACGGCGGGCCTTCTATTATCAGCTTGCAGCCTTTGGCTTTATGAAGCAAACAGAGGTCTTCTTGTAAATGTAGGAAACATTTAACCTTTGTTTTTTTGTTGTTTTCTTTTTTTTACTTTTTATTATTTTGTTTTTTACATCAAAAGTTTTCAAATATCGCCCCATGACTATATTCAGGTCCCGCATTTAAAAGGATAGTTCAGGGGGTAAGATTATGTCAAAACGTTCATAATTTACCTGAAGGAGATAGCTAGTTTCATTTTGTACAAATCCAGATTAGATGGGTTGAGGCTGAAACTGACAGTGGAAATAGGAGGAAACAAGACTAAAGCACATTTCAAAAAAATCTCCAGTTAAACTTTTACAATGTTTCAATATTCTCATACTAGTTTGTTTCATTTGACAGTTACCTCAACCATGATGTTTTACATGGTCATTTAAAAAATTGAAAACATGTTGGACGCTTACGTCCCACCGCTCTCCTCTCCAGCACTATTTACCTTGTAAATAACTATCAGCCTTTCTGTAAACCATCTCATGCAAGCACAAGGACGGCTTAGAAATGTACAAAGTAGAATTTGCATAAGCTGTCATATCTTTTTAGAGATCACTGCTCACTGCATGTGTATGAAAAGTAGTACATCTATCTCTACTTCTGACTGTCCGTATTACATTAAACGCTCTGTATTTGTGAACATGCATTCCCTCTTGTTTTCTGTCTTGCTACAATAGCGTGCTCTTTCTGAGTTTGCCTTCACTCCCAGATCAGGGACCAGTGACAAACTAAACCACCGTCGTACAAAATGACACTAAGAGAGTTATCTACAGAACCTCCTTTATAAATCCTGATATTTTCCTTTAGTGGGGTCAGCTTTGGGGACGGTCAGACGACTTACTCTTGTCTTTTTGGAAATTTCTGAATAACTGCACACTCCTTCGTAGCTGTAATGAAATTCAAATCTTATCTAAAGCAGAAGAGTTATTCAGCAAATCCATTTTCTTCCAAGAATAGCATTGACACACATTCCCAAGCCCCTTTTTTGCTGATAATAAGGTATGCATGTTAAGTGCTTTTTCCCTTGCAGCTGATTGGCTGATCCAAGCTGACATTCACAGGCTCGCTATTCAGGTCAGTGAGCTTGGAGTGCGAACGATGTTGGAGCGATGCTCCTGTGGGGGTAATCCGGGTGAGTAACAGAGTGGCAGGAAAATGGGCTAATTCCTGTTCCGCTCTAAGGCTGCGCAAAGGACAGGATACAACGGATCACTGATATTGTTTTATTGATTAAATAAGAAACAGAACAACACAGACGCTTCTCTACACAGAGATATTGTTCTCATCTGAGAATAACTGAGTTTAAAGTAGACATGTGCCAGTGCTATGAGCTGGAGATCTCATCTCACCACTCCCTCTGTCTCAAACGTCCACATCGCCATTCACAATGGCTACATAATGTCCGTTTCTCTGGAAAGAGCGATTTCCGCTCACGGCCACAACAGCAGTTCACAGTAAGATCTTATAATGTTACATATGAGCAGGCAGACTGTACAGTCCAATGTCTTGTGCAAAAATAATGGTACATTTTTATTTATTTTTTTTTGCTACATCAATCTGTAAAGAGATGTGGAATGTGAGTTTCGTTGTTGCAATCATTTTATACTGATCTGACATAAAGTAAAGTAAAAAAAAAAAAAGTAGAAGGGGTTGGTAGCTGGAAGGAGAGTCAAAAAGAATAAAAAGCACAGAAGATTCCTACAAAAAGTGGGAGTAACAAAAGTTAAAAGCAGTGTAGAAAAGACTGAAGAAAATCTGAGTCTGTAGGAAAAGCACCCTTGAGAAAGGCACTCGCCCTGTTTGTGTGTCTGTGACCCCCACGTGTCCTTTCCTCTAGCTGCTCCTCAGCCAGGTGTGACCACTGAGCGCGTGTCCGACCAGCTCAGCACCAAACATCCAGATTGTTGCTCCAGCTCACCGCAGAGATGTTCACTTGTGCTTGAATGCTGTCTGACCCATTTCTTTGATACTTCTTGGTGTGTTAAAGTAAAGAGTTACAGTATTGAAATGTGGATTAAAAATGATGATTTACATTATTAATCGTTTCCGTCCAGTGTTTGTGTGTGTGTGTTTTTTTTTTTACTTTCTTGTCTGCGTGCTGCTTCCTGTAGTGGCAGGTTTATTGCCAGCCCTGCGGACAGGGCACCTTGGACACGGGGATCTTTGTACGAGGGGGCTCTTTCGTCTGAGAGACCTGTGATGCAGTTTGAGACCCGCTGCCATGCTTCAGAGGGATTTTTGAGTCACGCGCTGAACTTGTAGGAACTTTTGCTTGCTGAGGCTGCTGATGCTCCTCCTGGAGCTGTTTTGAGATTAGCCCGATTGCCTCTGGTGAGCTGATTTTATCTTTCCCCCCTGCATTATGTGAGTTGAAATAGTGTTTCTCTTCTAGCACAGGTGAAGTGAGGTCCTTGCTTGGTTCGTCATGCTGGTTTTCCCGAACAGGTTGCCTGCTGACTTTTCCTCCACCAACCACAGGTATTTTACTTAAACCCATTGCTTTTGACTGTGGCGTCTTCTTCTCTTTGGGGGGAAGCTCGTGGTGCTGTTCTTTTGTTTTCGACGGCACACCTTGGTTCCTCTGTCCCCCTGCTCCGTCCAGACTATCAGTCGATGCCTGCACAGAACCCCTAACCTTAGCAGAGGACGGTGTATCTATCTGACACGACACAGGGGGAGGAGGACAAGAAGCAAGTTTGAGCTCAGGAGTTTTAGTCTGGGAAACAGGGCCGGGTGTGGCTTTCGGTGGAGAAACAGGGAAAGATTGAGGGTGGGGGGCATCTACAGATGATGCCACAGGGGTTTGAGATCCAGAAAATTTGGACGTGGCAGGTGCAGGAGGGGTTTTGGATACAAAAGTTGGGATTTCATCAGAGGAAGTAGCAACTTTAGACAAAGACTCCTGCATGTTCACATGAGCAGACAGACCTTTAGATACAGGAACTGGGATCTCAGCAGGAACTTTAACGAAAGTGTCCTGCGGTTTAGCTAGACCAGATGGATCCTTAGATACAGAAACTGGAACTTTAGGAGGGGCAGAGCAAACTTTGGGCTGGGAAGTTTCAACGTGAGTTGGAGCAGAAAGTTCTTTCGACCCAGGAATTGATGTAACAGCAGGAGAAACTTTTATCTGATCCACGGCAGATGGAGTCAGTGATGATAATGAAGCAGCATGAGTGGGGGCAGCTGCTGTTGCAGGCTGAGCTGGGAGCATCTTATCTAAAGAAACTGATATTATGGAAGCTTTGGTCGTGGGAGGAATTTGGCCTAACGAAGCTGAAGACGGAGCTGGGACAGACGCAGAGCTGGGCTGGGTTTTAATTGTAGCAGTGAAGGTTGAATAAGGGCCAGGATCAGAAACTGTTTTATTAAGGTCCAGATGGTTAGGGGCCAGGGTGGACTTGGATGTGGAGCCAGAAGTTGTGGTTAATGTAGAGGCGGATGTGATCTGCGAGGAAAGGATTGGCGTGGAAGATGAGGATGTAGTTGCAATCGTACAGGTAGCCGATGATGTGAAGGGGGCGATGGATGTTCCCACCACTAAACTTTGTGAGGGTTTGAAAAAAGTGGACTTGTCCTCCTTAAAACTACTACTGGAGGGAGGCTGGGTGACATAGATGGGAGGACTGTGAGGTACTGGGACAGTTTTAGGCGATACAGACACACAATCAAGTTTACTTACAGATGCAGAATTTTGAGGAGCCCGTGCAATCTCTGGAGCCAGTTTGTCAGCTGTACTGGTCAAACTTGGACTGAATGAAGAAGGTTTGCCTACAGGGGCTGATGCATATGGAGGAGGTGCGGTTGTGGTAGAGATGGAGCTCGTTGTGGACTGAATCGTCTTGGAAGCGGAAGACGTCATGGATGTTGAGGGAACAGTTGAGGACTTTGCTGAAGTGGGAGCAGGGGATTGTTTACCTTGCGTGCTGGCAGGAGCACAGTCAGAACTCAATTCGACCGAGTGAGAACTCAAAGATGAAGAAGAGACGGCTACGGACGAGGCTTTTACAGTCGCCGCACTGCTGACTGTTGAGGAGGTTGTAGGAGAAGAGGAGAGGGTAGATTTGAAGAAAGAAGATGTAGACGATGGAGGGATGTCAGCACTGAGGGCACTGCTAACTTTACCCCACTCTGCTTCCACATCAGCCATGATGTCTCCACCCCCTGAGATTGAGTCAAAGGTCAGGAGAGAGGAGATATCTGCCAGCAGGGAGCTCAGGCTGTTATCACCTGGTACCAGTGGGGGTTCAGGGGTAAGCAGCGGGGACACGGGCTCGTATGTCGTACTCACGTTCTCGGCAGTTGTCACCTGGGTAGCTGAGGTCTTTGTCGGGGTCATGGCTGAGCTCTGGACAGGTCCTGTGCTTTCGGTTTCAGGGCTGTCCAGAGCACGAGGCTGGCATTTGGGTGTGAGTGTCATGTCCTCTTTTATGATTTCCACGCTGCTAGTGCGAGAAGACTGGAGAAGTGGGCTCGGAGGGGCTTCCTCTTTGTCCTCCTTATCCTTCGATCGGAGCTTGACGTTGCTGAAGAGGCCCTTCAGACCACGACGTTGCCGGCCACAGGCTGCGACACTGTGTGCACTCTTCGGTCCCCCACTCCCCTTTTCCCACCCCTCAGCAGCGAGAGGAAACCAAGGGACTTGGCCGAGCTGGCTGAAGAGATGGAGGTGCGAGCGGGAGCAGTAGCCAGAACGCCATCTTCGCCGAGTGCTTCCTCCTCTGGCTGCTCCCCATCTTCTTGTTTCACGTCTTTTCCATTTTCCTTATCTTGTTCCTGCTCTGAATCTTGAGCGGGAGTCTCGTGCAATCCCTCTGAGGTTTTACTCCTGATAACAGGTGACTTGTTGTTTCCGTCTCCTTTGTTTCTGATGGAAAAAATGCTACCTGGTTTACGTTTTCCAAACAGTTTGAATCCTTTTCTGATTTTTCCAGAGGGCTGCGATTCATTAGGAGGCGGGTCCGTGTTTTCTGTCTGTACATCCATCTTCTCTTATAAATCTCTCCCCACCTATTTCTGTATCCTCTTGTCGCTTGGTGCAGTTATTATTCCAGAGCTTGTAGACTGAGCATTTATATCCAGCGCTTTATCTCCGTTTGTAGTCGTGCACTATCTGCTGCTCTCACTGCGTTTCTTTATCAGCCTCCTGTATCCCTCCCTCCCTCTGTGGTTCCCATCCAACCCTTTCTCCTCTACTTCTCCCTCCAAAGCACCTCCCCTTTGGTTTGCTCTTTTTTTTTTGTCTGGCTGCTCTCCTGGCTGCCATGGCAACTGAGGAGCTCAGCAGCTTTCGTCACCAATGCGGAGCCAGGGGCTGTCATCAGCTCGGTCTGAACACAGCCTTCTCTTTTTCTCTGTCTGATGACTGTGTTTACATAAACAGCAAAGACAAATGCTCCATTAATAGACTCAGAATAGGACTTCCGAACAACCTGACTGTATATATAGTATAAAAAAACCTCTCAGGCAAATTATTGCAATTTACCTAAGAGTCAATGAAAAAGCTGTAAATAGTCAAAGTTTTACACATATTCACTTTTTTCACCTGCATCATACATAATCATACTCTGAAAAAAAAAGAAAAATTAAATCAAATGTACATTTGTTAAATGCAAAAATATTTAATCTACAAAAAGCTATCTTTACAATTATTTAAAATGGGGAAATAGTTTGCATTTGACCTACTGTAAGTTTTCTTGTAAGTCCATTGACTGTACATGTTTCTTACATAAAGGCATAACTCTGAACTAAACACAGATTTTTATAGAACTTTCAAATTATTAAAACAAAGGGACAAACAGAATAAAATAAAAAATATATATTTTGATATTAAAATGGATATCTACTGTAGGAAAAGAAATAAACTAGATTTTAACAAAAGGTTTTGAGGTCAAACTCATGCGACCTCTTGTGGTTGCATTGGGAACAACATGTGGCACAGATTTGCAAGTAAAGGCTCCCAAAATAAAGCTGCTGTCTCATCCACATGTTCTGCGGCGCCTTTATGAGCCTGTGTAAGTGGGTCAGCAGTCCTTGAACAAATCTGTCTACCGTTTTTTGCATGATACCGTATATGTTTGAGAGCAGAATATACATATGTATATTTGTCAAATGAACTCAAATGTTAGTTTATTTCAAAAAGTGAAACTCGAATTTCATACAATCATCACAGTGATATGTTTCTAGCATTTTTCCTCAGATGATCATGACTTGCTGAAAATAAAACCAATAAATAAAATAGTCTTGTTATAATACTCAAAAGTCCTGGCCTTCAATAGGGAAGACAATTGAATTGATAAGTGTCCAGTAAACAGTCCCTCACTGTCTTTACGGAACGAAAGCCACAGAAGGTCAATGATAAAGAAGCTGGCAGGTTTCAGAGTACATCAAAGTTAAGTTAGGAGAAAGGAAAAAGCATGGCAGAGATAGTTGTAGAAGCAATAATGATTATTGTAGCCTTGAGAGGAGGCCGTGCAAGAATGTTTCCACACAGTCATAAGCTGTGGATTGTGTAAAACTTGAAGAAGAGACACCACCCAAGATGTATCCAAGACCTGGTCTAAAACTGTTGCCTTAAAACCAGAGGCAAAATAACAGAAAAAATATTGGAATATATCACTCTGATTTGATTCTATAAGAGTTTCAAATTTTTGGAACTAAATCAGCCTTTTTATGATGCACTTGCAAATTGGGACCTGTGGTGCGCCACCTTCAAATGATGCAATGCAGCGAGGGAAACAGATGTAAGAAACGTTAAACTTTAATGAACAAACAAAATAAAAAAAACAAACGTTTTTCAGTACGTTTCCCACTTTGATACAAAATTAGTTGCCATTTTAGATCACACCTCATTGTCACATTTTTTTACTGACGCAGAGACTCGGGCACATAACTAAATATAAATACATTTTAGATAAGTAATCTTCATTCAAATGTAAACCCAAACGTCGTCCGTTTATGAACTTCAAATAAAGACGTCAATATCACTTAATAATTACCTGAGAGAAATTTACATAAGAAGGAATAAGGCAAAAGAATCCAGTAGATTAATGAGATTGGCCAAAAATACTTTCCCCCTGAACCTTAAAGGGTGTTTTTGGCATGAGTGAGATGGCTTTTGGCCCTGGGCAGCATGTCCTGGGGGAGGCAACATTCACCATGAAGTCATAAAGTGAGCTGCCCACAAAACAAGTTATGTTTTTCGTAAGAACTTTGTGAAGATATAAGGCTGAGGTTGATTAGTAACTAAATGCCACAGTGTGTTTTTTCAATAATATGACCCAAATGTAATCATGTCTAGCTGAAAATCTGAAATGTACTCAAATCCAACTGAGACATCTAAAAAATTCTATTTGTTAAGTTCGAAACTAAATAAAAAAACAACATTTTTAGTTGGTCTGATAAATTAGTAACTGAAAAAGTTACTGGGTTTTTTTCTCAGAGTAGTGTATTGGGGTAGCGTGTTAGTGTTTGGTTGTGGGGGGCTCAAATATACTCAGAAGTAAACATTCCCCAATTAGCACAGTCGTCAAGACTTTGTCCTGGGTCCATATATTGTAAATATGAAGAAAGAAACTTCCATCACCTTAAGACAAAGATAACAAACTACAAACAATTCACTTTGAAAAGTTTCCTGTAAGTTGTTTTTAAAATTACTCGATAAATAATAAGCACCCTATCCGTAAAACATCATAAGGTAAAACATGTAAATATCTAATTTTCTAACTTATATGCCTCCTATATTCATGTCAGACACAGGTGCTGACATTCCGTCTTCCTCTTTCAAACGTCGTGCTCCTCCAGAGCAGCCTTCAGGGCCGCCTTGTCGTTCTGCTCATTGTCGTGCTCCTCAGAGGGAAGTGGGTCATACACTCTGCGGTACAAAGACCGGGTGAAGAGGCTGATGATGAACATCTCCATAATCAATATCTGCTGACTCAACACTGCAGGGACCACACAGAGAAGTCACACAAAGAGAAAAAGACAAGTTGCAATGTTTCAGCTGAAGTCGCTGAAAAACATTTAGATTTTGTCTCTTACTGGCTCCGCGAGCATAAGAGGAGAGGGGAGGGGCGCAGGCGATTTGTCCGTTCAAGGAAAGGATGTTGATGATGGACGTCTGGAGCTGACTCAGGATAAGTATGAGCTGAAAGGAGCATAAATAATTCACCTGATATCCATGCGTGGAGCGTACGTTGGTTGAATGGTCACAAATTTTTACACCTGTTTACGCCTTTAAAATTGTATTATCGGTGTAAGCCAAAATATGTTGTACTCTGGTTGGTTCCCAATTGTGGGGCCTAATTTAAACACTGTGATTTCTAATGTGGAGAATAATGCCAAAAATGTATGGTGGGCTACGGTCATCAGCTAACCCTCAGGGTTGGGGAAATTTCACACCAAATGTCAAGTGAAGGGGGGGCCTAGGCAGTAATAATTTAGCTGTGGTAGATGTGTTTCCTTTACAGCTAGACTAGTTTTGGCATGAAAAGTTGGGTGGAAGACTAAATATATGGATTCATAGAACATGTCCTTGAAAAACTTGTTTATGAATTAGAAAAGGCTGCATGTTTCAACTCAGCATGAAACCCTCAGTGATTATCACATTCTCATGGACCAAAATATCCCATGAATTAGAAGGGGGACTAGCCTTTAAAATATGTGTGAATAATTTTCAAATCCAATAGTTTGAGTTACAATGAAAGTACAACTGGGAAGTGTAGATGAATTTGCAAATCCAAAAAGTGTTGTTTTGACAAATCATTTAATGATATTTTTAATTATATAAGAATACATGTAGCATTGGTACAATTTCATTTCTCTACAAAAACAAAATAATGTTTAAAGAACATTAAACCCCTTTTTCACTTCATTACAAAATTATGCATTCCATAAATTTGAAGAAGTATCATGGTACAGACGATACTTGGGAATATTTTAGATGCATTAATTGCTGATCATAAACGATACATAGCCTAATGGAGAGAAAGAACACCAACAAATGGGTTGATCCAAATCATTGCTGAATTGATTTTTAGCTAAAAAAAAGAATGAAATAAGATCCTTCAGTGTTCACTTGTTTCTTTTCTCTTTCTTTTTTTTTGTGTGAAGAGAATCAATTCAAACTCTTACATTAGTTACGTGAAAAGTGCCGTTCATCCAGAGAATAACAGAAAGGACAGAGAAAACTGTTTTTAGGATTGCATACTGCATAGATCCCAGCTTCAACAGGAATAACATCCCCCTAAACAAATGCAATGCAAAGAAAAACCAAGATTATTGTTTACAGTAACAACATATTGTACAATATAGAAAGAACAGTCACTTTGAAAGAAACAAATAACTAGAAAAAATACTTAAATTAACAAAGGCTGGAAATAAAGTAAGTAACAATAAGAGGGAGCAAAGGGGGGAAAAGTAAGAGTACCGTGACACTGGGACTCGAGGTAAGCAGGCGCAGTAGCAACAGCAGGGTCCTGTGTTGATCCTGAAGGTTTTCCCAGAAAATCGCTGTAGAAAATCTCTCACACCTCCAAACTCCTCAATCAGCAGAGTCAGAACCTTGTACACCACAACTGCAAAATAGCTACAAAAAGAGTCAATTTAGCAACTAATGCATAACTAAAGTCAGAATTGACTTGCTTTCTGCATCCAAGCAGCACACGAGGTCATGAAACTTCTCTCATTAAGCTTTTTCAAAGAAAATAAACATTCATCAAATACGTACAATTCATCAAATACGTCTTTTTATGAACAGAGGTAAAATGTACAAAAATCGTGGCTATTTTTGCCTGTTTTAGTACATGTTAATTCACTTGCACCTTCTGAGACATATTTCATCTTTGTTGTTAAATATATTTTTTTAGTGCTTAATGCAAGCAGATCAGGGATGGAAATACAGTGATACAGCGAAAGTTAAAAGTTGCATTTAGAGAAATAATTGGATCTCTTCTGGTCATGGAAAAATGTACATACTCATAAACCATCAAACCACAATGAATCTCTTGAAAAATAATCGTCTTCAACAACATAGCAGTTTCTGTCAACAAATCCTCTGCCATGTTTAAATTTAAAGACTCGTGCAAGAAAAGTGGTTGAAATCTTGAGAGACAAAATCTGCTAAAGACAAATATTGTTCAGTTTATGAAAAATTATTTAAAAAAGCATTATGTTGTTTTGTTAATTGTATGCAGAGGTTTTGATTCAAACTGAATAATCTGTTTTTTATAGAAGAGTCAAGAGAAACTTTATGTTCTCCATGCAGGTTGAGCTTTGTCCTTTGAGTGTAATGGTTCATCAAGCAGTTAAAATTACACTCTGAACTTCAGGTGAGTTTTTGTGACTTTTATATTTATTGCTCTGCGGGCATTCACCCCAGGCAGTCTTCTGGCAACAAACACAGGGGCAAGCCTTGGTATGCTACAGGAATGCAGATTGTATATGTTGCTGAAACTGCTCTCCTTCAACTGTTGTGTAAATGGTAAATGGATTGAACTTATATAGCTATTTTCCAGTCATTTTTGACCACTCAAAGCACTTTACACAAGAGTCATATTCACCCATTCACACACACATTTATACACCGATACACAGATTGGTAGGCAACGTGGGGTTAAGTGCCTTGCCCAAGGGCACATTGACATGTGGCAGGAGGAAGCTGGAATCGAACCTGCAACCTTCCGATCGCAAGACGACGACTCTACCCACCACAGTCACTTATAGTAAAACTTAGGCAGAAGGGATTGATAGTGATAAATCTAGATCTTAAATTCTTTCTAAATTATGGATAGAGTTAGTCAGTGTCATGTCGTAGAAATTTAATGAAAATAAGGAGAGTTGCGCTCTAACTTCCATCCAGTGGATCTGGGATCCAGGTGGGAATGCAACAAAGTGAAAAGAGAGCTTCAAACTGGCTTGTCCACAAGCTACGGATTGGCTGATTTTGAAATCTTTGTGCTAATTTAGTGATTATAACTCTGGTTAAAAAGTGAGATTCTTATGAGTCATCTGTGTTGAGAAATGTAAACATTAAGTTTTTTTGTTTTGTTTTAAACCTATTTGAGGCCCATTTGAGACTACCTGCCTTTCTTGATATGAGTTGTATTTAACTGACCCAAATGGGCTCCATTACAAGAGTCCAATTTTGAACAAAGGCCCACTTGGCCTGAACCCAGCATGGGGCCTTCATGACCATGCTGGGTCAAAGGAATGGAAAGAAAACACACCAGTTTGATGTCATGTCTGTGATCATAACGGCTCGGGGAACCCACATCCCACAGCAGGCCATGGTGGAGATGACCTGGGGCACAAAAAAATATAGATTACTTTAATGTGTTGTTTTTGTGTTCTGTTTTTCATGCTTCAGGTCAAAAAGTATCCGGTATTCAGTTATTGTATGTGTGTCCTTAATGCTTACTGGTGAAGCACCACTTATCCAGATAATGATTGTCTTCTTGGGATAGGGCACCTTTTTGTAAATGTACACACACTGCTCCAGGTACAGCAGCAGGGTAAGTAAGGACATGAAGGAGAGCATGGAATAGAGGCAAAGCCCAAATGTGTCTAGCTCTGATGTGGAAAAACAAAGAAACAAAAGAAGCAGAAGGAGATTGGATTATTTATCAGTAGACACTAAATGGGTAAGATAAGTCAGTACTTTCAGAGTCGGAGACTAATAAAGGTCAACGTTCAGTGAAGACTTCATACCATTAGCTCAAACTGATTGATAAGAAAACATAATCAGCAAGCAGGATGTTGTCATGTGGATCACTTACGCATTATCATGTCCAGAGCCAGTGGAGCCTCCAACCGTAGACACGCCGGATCAACAGTGACGTTCAAGTCTTCATCCATGGTGGCCAGATGCTCTTCCTAAAAACTTCTCTTAAATGACTGCAGCTTGGAAGAATAGAACCAGTGGTAAAAAACAAACAAAAAAAACAATCGGCAATCCGCTGCTCCTTTCACATTGCAAGTAGATTCTAGTTTCAGAAACAACCTTGCCTTTTACACGTCAGGCATGTGCGATGAAATGAAGGAGGACGACCAACAGCTCAGAGGTTAGCGTAAAAACACCAGTTACCGTTGCTTGTTCATTCCCAGTCTTGAGTCATAGTAATTAGGGAAACATCAAGGACGGGGGTTTAGTGAATAGGGAGAGACAGAGCATTAAAAAGGAGGACTGGACTTTGAGTGGGTGTGTTAATTCCTCAGCTGAAAACATAAAAGGAGTATAAAGACATAAAAGCACTTTTCTCCAGCATTTTACAACTCACGTTTATTACACCACAATAATTTGGAGTCACATTTTGTCCACAGTTTTCAATACAAGATTAAGTTTAAATTAAGCATTCTTAAGTGTTCCAGTAAATATGAGTGATAGGATTACAAAACTGTTTAGAGAAACAGAACAAACAATAAAAACAAAACATTTTAGCCTTTTCCCATTACACCTTTAAGCACAGCAATAATGGGAGCTGATTATTGTAAAATCTTGGATAATGTGTAAACTGTAACTCTACTTCCTATTTGCAGCTGTTGTACAAAGAACAGTATTGAGTGACACTGGGGCCATTCACCTGATCTGGCTGTTAAGTTTGTCCTGCTAATAACTCTCCGTCTACCTTTTTCTGGAGGAAAGGTCAGTTAAACACACCTTGCCTGTGAGAATTGTGAATGCTTATATGTTTCAAATAAGTTATCGATTACATTTTTACTTAAAGTTAAGGTCCAGATTAAAAAGCAATCATGTTTTGCGTGAACCTGTGAGAAATTGCGACGCACCACTTTGGACAAATCCCAATCAAGGGAAAACCTGCTGATGCCAAAACTATTACAATAGTCTAATGGTGATGCGGCAAAGAAATAATTATCTCAAAGTCCTGGAAAAAGACACAAGGACCTGACATTAAACCTTAGACTTTTGATTTTTTTTTTTTACGGTGTGACTAAGATAGATTCAACATGTCTACAAAACCATTAGCAGCCTGGTTTAGCTGGTGATTAAATTAAAGTTTGTGTGTTAAGAGTATAGGGCAGTGATCCTGCAACAATATTTACCAAAGGCAGCTTCCAAAGGCAATGACATCCAAGGAAGTTGGGTAGTTGTGTGATGGGTTTCAGAAAATAAAGATGCAAAATTGTGTAAAAAGTGTGCCTACTTTACTATAGTTTTAGGTACTAGATATGCCTAACACAGGCTTAGTCCTTCATACCAATTGTATATTGTAAATAAAGGTTAAAACAACTTTGAGACCTGTGGACATCAACTAAAGTAGATTTAATATTTTTAAAAAACAAATCTAGTCATAAATTGCAGACAATTCACCTTTTGTCTCATTAGTACAATTTATACAGTTGCTTATACTGTAAATGTTTGTCCAGTCAGCCATTATAGCACTTTTCAACCTCAACACAAAGCAATAAGAAAAAAAACCCAGTTTGTAATACAACAAAATATGTATATAAAATAAAATATCTGAAAAAAATGGCAAAGAACAATGTCAACCCCAAAAAAATTTAGCACAAGAAAAATACCAGTAAAAATTAAATGTGTATATACAAGTCCATAAATTGGGATGATGATAAAAAGAAAAAAAGAAGTTATTTTTAATTTAAGTCCCAAATCACTCAAAAATCAATACCTTAAATGAAAATCAAAATTAAGTCAAATGTTACCTAGGTTGCCAGGTTGGTGAATTTCAATAAGGATAAAAAAAAAAAAAATCATCATCTGCCATAGTTCTCGTGCAGAGTCATAATGAAAAACAATTGAATACACCAATTAAAAAATATATAGTTTATCCGTTAGGCAATTCTTGTTCATCTTGGATCACAGAGGTCATGAAACACAGACACAAAAAAAACTACTCAGTCACCTGAGTGAGGTGACTGAGTAGGAAGGGCAGTCACTTCATCTGACTGGGATGTCAATAACCTCAACTGCGTCGCTGTGATAAAGATCTGAAGACGTCACACTCTCACTATGAAGAACGACACCTTAAATGTTCTTTAATAAGATTTATTGTTACAAGTCCAAATATTGTCGCATCAACAGTTTGTGCAATAAAAAAAGCAGTCATTTACACATTTAAATACTTTAGCAGCTGAAGCAAACAAATTGTGCTTTAAATATTCAGTCAGTGAAGTTAGACATAAACATCAGACGGCAGTCTACAAATTAATTATTAGTCAAAGCCCATAAGGAGCTGTGCATCATTACCACTAAAAGGAATGTACTCATGAAAAAAGGACCGGCAGGACAGAGGTGGAATATAACCGTTTACACGCTCAAGGTACAAAAATCTTCCCTCATCTGTTCATACTGGTTTTGATTCGAGGACACCTTGAACCAAACGCTCCTAACCTTTCACCAAATTTAATTGTGCCTTAAGTATTTCCCCTCGCGTTTAGCTTTCAAATAAATAAACGTTGCACTATAAAAACATGAAAACAAACAGTGGAATAAGAAATTGTAGTCAAATCAATCACTTTGCAGCACGACGAGGTCATGCTGCTGAAATCATTCAAATGCTCCCGGTTTTGGCTCTTTGCATTTTCAACCAACATCATGAGTGCTTCTTCGATTTAGGAAGAAGAAAACGTATGAAATGTGTAAACAAGACAGGGTTTAAAATATTTCCAAACATATTGTAAACTAAAGTTTGAGACCATCCGACAGTTTACGACAGGCCCTGATAATTGAACCGTGTTTGGAGTGAAACATTTATAACGCGTGACAGACACAGATGACGTTAGAGTCTCTTATCTTTCAAAACTTGTACATCAAATCATACTTTAGTGGCTCTACAAAAAGATCCTGATTGAAGCCTTTGCGTTGAAACGTTTAGTTAATACTGAGAGAAGATGAATCTCTTGATGAAATCTGTGCTGGTTACTATGTGCAGGCAGTGAAAACGTACACAAGCTCTCAGAGATTTGTTTTAGATGAAACCATTAATAAAAAATAAAGTCTTTTAGCCGATACAAAGACATCTCTGACAAGCTTCAGACTGTTGCAGTCTACAAAGTTGCTGTAGAGAGTTTGTTGTCATGACAACAGTATTGTTTTTGGTGCCGTGGATGGTCCTGGAGGTATTGATGTTCCTCGTTTAAGGCAATGCCCCTGATATAATTACAGAGGAGTGTGTGACCTGCAGGGGAGTGTGGCAGAATATAGGTTAACAAAGCAGGAGAACAAAACACCTTGAAATGCTAAAAAGTATCAACCTGTACCTGTTAAGGCTCACTGTCCATTGTCACGGCAACCATCTGACCTCCATCTGAAAGAAAAGCGTTAAAAAGCAGATATGTTCAGCTTTTTCTACCCATTTTTGTTTTCCCTGTGGACTCGTTTTTACAATCAAAAATTCTCTCAGGATGATTACGGCAAAGCCATATGTTCTTGTGAACACTAATCATTTCACCATTACAAAATTATATTTAGCATTTAATATGAATTACAAAACAAAAACAGTGGCTTTATTTAATGGCTTTTAATTGTGCAAAAACTAAGTGGATGTTGGTTACAAACACCAAAAATAGTAATAATAGCAGTCCATTAATAATGTTTGTAGACACCATAGCAGCTCAGGTTATTTAATTTATTTAAATTGAGTTGTGTGGTCGTTCTACAATAATGTGAACAGCTAAATTGATCAAAACAAACTAGAAAAACAAAACCTGAAACTAAAGTAAAAAGAGAAAGATAGAAAAGTATGAAGTCTCAATTTTTACTCATCAGACAAAAATTAAATCAAAACAGCAATTTTCTCCTCTGTTCTCAGATGTGGCCATTCATAAATCAGACATGTTATGTCCAGCAGCGATGCAGAAAAACTAGGCCTTACATTTGTTACTTTAAAACTAGAGTCCTGTTAAAACCACATTAAAATTCAAACTTCTCCTCATGCATAAACATCAACCTCCATCCTACTTTAGAGATCTGATTGTTCAACATGTAACAGATGTAACAGAATTACAAATTATTTGTTTTCCAAATATGAAAGCAGGTGCAAAAAAGTGGCAGAGTGGAAGATCGACCTGTAGTTAAATAAAAAAACAAACAAAACAAATGTAATCAAAAAAACAAAAAAAAGAGACACATACCAGTTTTCTCTTGGCGTTTGCCCTTTGCGTGAGGCTCATCATCAGCAACCATAGAAAGGTTGGTCTCTCCAGCAACAGGACTGTGATTAAATTCACAACAGAGATTAGAACAATTGTCAAAAGGAAAAAGATCAAAATCTGAATATCTGGGGAAAAAAAATACAAACATTTTTCCGTTCTGTTGGAGGACGCTGTTCGCTTGTTCAGGATCTATGTGCACCAGTCTGGTGACAAAGGAATGCCCGTCTCCCTGACTGAGGAACATGAAAAACAGAAAAATGCATTTTCAGTCAGGCGAAAAGTTTGTTTCTGATCACAAATAAGAAAGGTGCCTCTAAGAAAACATTAAAACAATGTAAACGAAGCATACATTCTGAAAAAATCTTTTAAATCAAGAAAAGCTTCATGTTGGCTGTTGCCAACAAATGTTGACCTGCAACTGAATTTTCTACTTTTAATACCAAACTGTGACAAATGTGCTTATAGTGGACAGGAAATAAGATTACCCTTATTTTAAGTCTTGAAAAAAAACAACAATAAACCAAATCTTTTTTATTTTTTACTTTTGTGTCTTTAAGATTCTGGAACCCATGCTAAACGTTAAACAGGTTAATTAAAGGCAACATTATTTTTTTTCTGGCAGATTTTGATTGAAAGTCATTTTTATTTAACAATAACTTTGTTACCAACACAGACATCTCCTAAGTTTCCACTGATATTTTTGATCTCACGTATCATCTTCAATTGCCTCCACAAATTGTCTGAGTGACTCGAAAACATTACTTTTACTTACAATAAGAAGAAACATGTTGATCAATTTAAAAAGTTACTGTAAACCTTAAGCAGCCATGGAAGAACTTAATTTAAATGTGATGACACCAATCATTTTTTCTTCATTGTGTAACACTGTAACAGACTGACCTCGAGAAAATTGGAAAAATCCAGTACTTTGCCTCTTCTCCAAACACGTCAGCTACATTTCTTTTAAAGCCAAGGGAGAAGCCATTTTTGTCTGGACCATTTGCAAAAACAGGAGCTCTGAATGCCTCTGGAAAAAAAACAACACGTATATATTTTTTTTGTAATTAAGTCAGCAATTAATATTTAAGGAAGGATCAAGAAGACGAATGAAAGCAAAACACTGGTTTATATTTACCTACAGTGGTTCTGTTCTTCCCTACAAGCCACATGTGATAGCTATAAAGTGACACTATGCTAATGAAAAAGAGGGCCGCCACAAAAAACAGGAACAAGATGTGGAACTTGGCGTGTGTGTCAGGGAGCTGTTTCTGAAACAGGAGAGGACAAAAAGAAAACGGTGTGAGAAACTTCACCTGTGCAACTTTTTAATGTTTCAAATTTCTCTAGTAATGTTTTTGAATCCCTAATATTATATCTTTAATAGAAACATTACTACACGATCCATCCACAGAAGAACAGCCCATCAGTTTGATAAACAACTTGTTGAGAAGTGAATTGCTAAACGGGTATTTTTAGAGGAAGTTTCTCTACTCACCGTCCAGAATTTGATGAAATACTGCACAACAGTTACACAAATAACAGCACAGTAGAGCGTAGCATAGGCCAAGAACAGAATGAAGAACTTGTAATTTGAGAACCCAACACAGTTATTCACCCTGAAAAAAACAAAATCAGTGACAAGTTGGAGAAAACCAGCAGCTTAGAATGGATTTTTTTTTATATAAATGTTTATTTTTCCACATTTAATAACATGTTTGAAAATTAAAATGTTGAAAAATAAATTGTATGCATCTGTTGAATCAAAGCCTCACCAGGGGCAGTGATGGTCCATTTTCAGCACACACCTTGACAAATGGAAATATAGAAAAACAGAACAATGAGCATTGAAAAAAAAAATAAAATAACAATCCAACTTAAATATTTCTGATAGTCATTAATGACAATAAGGATACATAAAAAAAATAATCAAAGAGGAGCAAAATAAAATATCACAGAAGGTTTCAAGTACACAATCAGCTGTTAAAACATATTTATCGCCTCAACAAAATAAAAAAAACATTTACATCGAGGCTATATTTTATTTTTTTTTACATTATTTGATGTCAGATACTCAGAACCAAATCGTTGGAAAGTGTTTGCCTTATGAAGAACTATAACAGAAACATTTGACTAAATTAAGTTTTGCAACTTTAACAGTGCGTGAGAATTACAATATTTTGTTATTTACATATACAAAAAAGAAACAACAAAAATCAATTAGCAACGTGTGTTGATTCACAAATTTGAATTTGTAAATTGATTTCTTTTTAAGTTACAAAAATATGAGTTTCTTCCAGATGAGTTCATTACAATTAAGTTCAAAGAGTAATTTTCCTAATTATGTTGGAGAATCTCAAACTCCAACACAAATATTGATACACAGTCCTGTTAAAGGTGATTGTCAGGTCTGGAAATTGTAAAGATCAGTGGGAACCCTGAATGACAACATATTCACATCAGTTCTTCTCAAAATGAAAAAGAAAACATCAAAAAGGAGCTAGCTTGAAACACACTTCTTCGGATGAATTAAGAACAAACCTGTACATTTAAAGGAAGGACTCACTTTTCACATGATGAGCAGTGGTGGCAGCGATCGGGTTTGATAACTTGACAGAAGTTACAGTACCTGATGGCTATTCGGAGACAAACACAAGCAGGATCATATCGGCATGATGAAACAGTGGATGTTAGTAAGCTGATATCATGTAATTGAAATTCTTGTATCATTTAAATCTAACAATTGCTAAGTGCTTTTTTTTCTTAGTTTCTTTTCTTTTTCAGTGCTGTAAAACTCAGCAGGAGGAATGGCATGTGACTAAACTACTCAGGTGCAAGTCCACAGAGAAAACAAGGTTCGCTGGAGTCCAATTAACCCGCCGACGTTTCCGTAAACAAAGGAAAGTTGTGTGGTATTCATGAAAAGAGGAACATCATACTGTCTGCACTCATACCCTAACAGGAAGACAAAATGTGGCAATGGGTGCTTGCCATTTCATCTGTTTTATTATGTAATTGTGTGCACAATTCTTAGGCAAGTGATTATTTTGACTAAAATTATTTCTAGGCATATGTTCTGACTCCAAGCTGGATAAACTTGACGACTTAAGGGATTTAAGTACAGCATGTGTGTAATATGTGCATCTGTGTAATAAGAGAGGATGGCCTAAAGAGGTCTATACCGTATATACCGTACAAATACTTGTGGATAATTACTAGGCAGCTGTTTTCCCCCCTTTAGAGAAAAAAAGAAAAAAGAGATTTAACCGACTTAAAAAAAAGGCATAAAAAAATGACCAAAAGTCTCTCAGAGGGATGCAGCATTCTTCAGATTGTTCTCAGATCATGTCTCAATATCTTCGCAATCAAACGTTTCTATACAGATCGAGAAGCTGCCTGACTCCATGAATGGAAGGGAGGCTGTATCAGTGACTGAATTCATTTTATTTCAAGAGTCAGAAATATTTATTGGAAAGTTTTGAGTTATTTACAATCACTCAACCAGATAAAAATAAAGTAAGATAGGAAAATGTGTGTCTTTCACTTAGTTGCATAGTAATTTTGCCAAAGATAATGGTAGCCTAGTAATATGGCATATTCTCTTCTAAAGAATGCCAAAACCCCACGTTTACTTTCTGAAACTTTCATGTTTGTGGTTAGTTGAGAATTTGAATTTGCTGAAACATAATGTCGGGGGAACTGCTTTCTTCCTCTATTAACAGCACTGATAGTCAGCAAACACTGAAACACAACCAGCTGTGAAGAAAGGAGAGCCTCACCTCCCCCAGCGGTGCATGTGTACACGGGTAGATTCCTGACCACTTTCTTCAGGATCTCTTGCTGCACTTCAGCTCGCTGCTCCATCTCGTACAGTTCCTTCTCCGCTCGGGGCAGCGCAAACTAACATCCAAACAAAGCAGGAGTCGGAGAGTGAGCGACAAGTTGCGATTTACAAAATTATTAAGACTACGTGAACCTTTTCAAACCTGGTTATATAGGAATCTCAAAAGTGAGATGTGTGTTTGTATTCAGATACTTCGGGTTAATATTGTTTAGATAACCTTTTTTTATGCTATTAAGCTTTAAGTATGCATAGAGTGCATGAAGAGTTTATTTCTGTATTTTCCATAAACCCTTTCCAAACATCTCCGCTGGTTTTATACTGACACTAGATCACACGCAGGTGGTGGACTGTCGTTTGCAGTTTTGGTGACTTCTGAAGGCAGTTGGCCTCAAAATAGTTTATTTAGATGTACCAGAGTGAAGCTGCTGATTACAAAAACACACCATGCTTTCAGGTTTTCGTTTGCAGATATATAGAGAATGAACGTTTCCTTACTGCTGTTGAAGGGCTGGCAGGTTTGGACCAGATCGTTTTCCAGTAGGACCATATGAACATGGCAAGGAAAACGTGAAAGATGACCAAATAGCTGACTGTTGAGGGAAATAAAATGATTTATTCTTGGTTATCTTTGACATAATGCCCCCAATAAAACCATGTGGCATTAATAAACAAACTGACTGAACATGTCTGCGTGTGTGCACTTACTTCGTTCCGCATTATTTGTTTTGGGGATTGTATCTATACAAGACAGGACAAAATATAATGTCAGAGAGTGTGAATGGATGCTATTGGAAATGCATGAATTCATGTCGCACACAGACACAGCCTCCTCTCTCGCGCCATGCGGCTGCAGCCTGGCACGGGCAGCAGTGGTCCACCCATCACAGGCCGCTTTGTCTAAAGACCACGGATGCCCCAATCTGACCACAGCTGGTAGATCTACACTGATAAATGCATAACTTATAGATTGTTTCTTTTTTTTTTGTACGGTATAGGAGTTCCTGAAAAAATAAGCAAATAAAAATGCGCTGAAATAAGGCTGGGAAAATTAATAACAGGGAATAGAAAAGTAAATTTCAGTATTAGGCCCAATGCAAAACTTGATTTATTTATGGGATAGAACATAATGTTCTAAATCTTAGAAGGGACATTAAAATGATTTTAACAGTAACAAATAATGATAAAAAATATCATCATATGGGGGAAACATTATGAATTGTATATTAAGATGACTTAAAGAATAATTTTAAAAAAAAAAAAAAGTCTGCAAATGTTAAAAAGCACAAAAGCAAATGACATGTAATTTGTATTATCTGCCATGGTGTAAACTCAAATATTGCCTGGTTTTGTGTTTTATAATTTTAGTCAGGGCAAAAAAAGCTAAGAAACACAAAAACAATAAAATAAAATATAAAATCTTTAAAGTGTTTAACTGAACTAATATCTAGCCAGCTATATTTATAGACTTAATTAAAATAAACTTAATTAAAAGAGACAAAAAATGTTACATATAGTTAGTCCTTAGTAAAATGCTATAAAGTGAAAAAAGGACAGCTAAATACAAAGACAATTTCAAAATAAGAAAAGGAAAAACAATGACTAAAAGTGATCGACTTAATATGCAATGCTGCGAGGTAATTTGAAACATTTTTGAAGTTCCTCATCAATAGGTCAAAATGTCCCCGTTATACCGAAGTTAGTTACATTTCCGCTAGAGTTGCGTGCATATTTTCGAGCTGATCATTAGTTTCACCGAGTAAAAATCGGCGTTTTATTACCTCGCTGACCTTTTATTGCAGTTCCTTCCAACCCTGTCTGACAGACGTATGATTGTCTGACTGTAAATCTCAATTCAACCCGTTCATCAAAGTTGAAAACCCTGAAACAGTCAAACATTCGCACATATCCGACCCGAAGGCGGCTAAACACTCAACAACACGTAGCTTACTTACACACACAGAGTTCCACGACATAGGCATAATAGGACCAGGCGACAACCAGGTTAATAAACAGAACAGGTACCCAATTTAGAGCCCGTTTACAGAACCTCAGCGCATGAGAAGGGGCCATCTTTAATCCGTGTACCTGACGGTGACGTCATAGTTGAGGTTTTATATGCTCTGGTCAGAGATGCAACAAGAGCAAGATGATTCACCTCAGAATAAATCTGCACTGAACGTTTGTTATACTTGAGCTTATACTCAAAGAGAGTATAAGCTCAAGATGGTTCACTCCTTCACAGATTCCGTGAGATGACAGATGGGAAGCTTTTTTTTTCATATGCTTTTAAATCGCAAAATCAATGAAGGAACAATGCAAGAAATCATATTACGAGGATTTTCTGTATTTTTTGTGGGGGTTTTTAAGAGTCTTAGAGTTTCACTACCTCTTTTTTCCCCAAAAAAAAGCAGTAAATGTTGAACCATTAAAGTGAAATAATTAAATTACTAAAAGGTTACGTTTATTATTATTTTTTTAATTAAATATCTCTTGTTCCTATTTAATACCAAGCAACCAAAGACGTTCAGTATTGAAGCTTCATGTGTATTGGGACTAAGGATCCTAATATAGTCCTGAGTTCGACTCCCAGCCTGGGTACCTTTCTGCATGTTTTTCTATTTACTTGTATATAAAGATTAATAGACCCGGGAAAACAACATATGTTTAGTATTTTCCATAGCACACACACATATTCAACTGTATTTTTATTTCTAAAAATGCTTTACAAGACTTGGAGCTCAACCAGCTAGTTTTAGGTGTCTCCCCACTCCAACACAGATTCAGAAGATTTCATTGCGTGTTATAGTTTGCAATTGCTGCAGGAGCTTGTTAATAACTAATTCATTTATGTCACGTGTGCAGCTTCAAGGAAATGCCTAAGAAAAATAATACTGGGCCTTCAGGACTTCTGATAAACATTATCTGTTAATGCTTGTTTCATTTTGCAGTCTGAGAAGTTTTTATATCAGTTAATGTTCACATCTGTTGGTATTACAGCCTTTAAAATATGTGTTTCTTTGGAATGTAATGCCAGCCTTAATATTTAACCACACCTAAGCACCTAAGCAAAACTTAGTCATTGTTGTAGTATCTGGAACTTCCGAAGGAGGTTTGTTCCAATTTTTAACTTAGTTTTTGTTATGTGAGACAAAACAATGTGGCTAATGTAAAAAGTAAATGCTGCATTCTATCTTATGGCCAGTAGGTGGTTGTAGTAAAACGTTCAAAGGAGTTTCATGTCTTTTCCAGGCACACAGTGTCAGCTTATAGCACAATCAAGTAACTATGTCAACTTCAGTTGTTAAAGAATTTTATATACTGTATATCAAATGTGACGCCTTTAATTTGGACATTTGTCACTTTAAAAACTGCTGCTCCTTCTGAAACTTCTCCTTCAGAAAGTCATCACAACAGCGCCCTTTATTAACCCTTTAGCAACGTTTTTGCCAGCTTTTCACAGAGAAGTAGCTGCTTTTAATGAGTTCAAAAGGTTCTATCAGGTGTTTTCTAAATGCTGCTGGCAAGTCTGAAGGAGCAGGATGGAGGAGTCTTTGGGAGGGGTAGTCTGTGAGGCAGACGATTGGAAGCATGCATGAAAGAATCAAGGCAGCACTTCAGGTATGATTGTGATGAGAAAATAACAACATGATGTAAGGCTAAAAAACTTTCACTTTATATAATACTGCCACTTTAAACTGAACCCATTGAGTTGCAAGTTTAACAATAACAATGAAAAGAAGATGAAGAAACCATTTATTTTTAACACTGCATATTGTCAAAATGTCAATACTATTAAAAAAAGTTGCAAGAGCTTTCCAAGGAAGAGGATATTATGTATTTTCCAGAAGCATGATGCCATTTTAAAGCATAATCAAGTGACTGTTGCCATAAGTTGTTATGAAAATATATCAATATAGTAATTTGACTTGCTGCATTGAAATTGGCCTATCCATTTAAGAAGCTCACTCTTTCTGATGCTCTGCCTTCAGCACGGCATCACAACAATGTTCCTTTAAGCTATTTTCAACAGTTCTTAGAAGCCTTGGACTGAGAAATAGTTCATATGATAAGGCCAGCAGCTGTGGCCACACAGCCTGGTGGAGCTGTGTGGGGAAGGCGAGGTGCTCTGTGAGTCGAAGCTCAGCTCCAAGGAAGAGTTTTGTGGAAATGGCTTTGTACTGTATGAGCAAGTGTTTGAGCACCCCCGAATGGTTGCCACAGTTGAGATTTCTCAAATATGCATGGAAGAATTAAATTCAGGTATGTTTTTGATGACGAAGTAGCATTATAACGTGATACAAAACTCAAAAAAGTAAATTTTACATAATATCCCTCATTAAAGTCGCTAGTAAACATTAAATATTAATGACAAAAGGCAAATAAATCCAAATAGGCAAAAAATTGCATTTTGGTTGGGTTTTTTATTATGTACAATATGATATCTCACTTGCAATTTAGCACACTTATAATAAATTAAGGGACTTGATCTGTACACATTCCACATTTGAGACACAGTGTGTCCCAGAATAATAACTAATATCTAGAGGCCCCTTTGATAGAAGAGCGGTTCCTCTTTTTGGGGGAAGATGGAGAAGAAGGAGGTGAGGCAGAGGACGGGAGTGAGTCAGGTGAAACTGAACGCCTTCTGGTCGGACTGCTGCTGGGTGACCCGCGGGGCGAGGAGTAGGGTGACAGGGCCTGGAGCATGCGGCCGCTGCGCTCCTGGATGGCACGCTAAAAGAGGAAGAAACAGAATTCATTTTTTCCTCTTTAAGATGTTAATCTGCATTTCAGAGGACTTTAGTTTGTATCTTCAGATGCCAGCAGAGCTTGATTGTGTGAATTGAGCTCTTGTAATATTGTAATATTTTATTCTATCAACCCAACAAGGCTGCTTGATTTCGAGAGCCCGTACTTTCCTGAGAGTCTGAATTTCACATCAAACCAAGTTTAGCTCAGAAGTCAGAAATGTGCCTAAGTCTTTTGCAGCACTGTTGTTACCAGATATTTTCTCGCCAGACAGTTTGTGTGACTTTTGATCTAAAACACAGAAAACTTACCCATGTACTATCAGGTCCAAAAAGCTCCAGGAAGTTGCCAATGAATTCCCGTGACTTCTCCTCCCATTTGTGGATCAGGTCCTGGCTCTTCTCCTCCACCCTGTTCACAAAGTGCTTTGACTTTTCCTCCACCGTTCGCACAGTCTCTTTCATCTTATCCACCTGATTCTGAAGACGATACTTATTCTCCTGCCAGGAAAGAAAAGCTTGTGTTCATTTTTTATATGATATTGCCATATGATCTAAGGTGAAAGATTTTTATTTTTTAATTTTTTTACCTTAATAAACCCCACGTTGAGTTCACGGGCTGTGTATCCTCTCTGCAGGTTGCGGCGGACGTAGATGTCATAGTCCCGGACAATTCGAGTGATCACATCAGAGGTGGAGATACCCTCTGTCCTCTGAGTAGCCACAAACATTCCTGATATAAATAAGTACATTCTGTATTTTAGTTCAGTGACAAAACTTGCAACACAACTTGCAAAGATTGCATTGATTTCTTTCTACCTGCTTCCTTGATGTCCTTATAAACGTCCTCTGACCCAGCAGATGTGTAAGGAATGTCATCATGGGCCACAAAGTCAATCTATCAGTGGAAGAAGGGAGTGTTTGGACTACTTAAGCTCATACATCTTTATGATATGACTTGGTGTATTTCTGTGCGACTGTCTGTTACTATAATAGCATTCCCTGCCACAGCACAAACTTTGACCTTGTGTTTCTTGAGGAACTCTGGGGTAAGTGTCCAGGGAGCATCTCGCACCACCTCATCTACGTAACGACAGTGTCTGAGTGCTTCGTAGCGCTCGTCCTCTGTCATTACAGTGTAGCCTTTCAACTTGTGGGTGAGTTCGTCACTGCACACTAGTCACAAAAAGAAATACATTTAGTGTCTTACATTAAAACTGTGAAGATATAAACTGGTGTTAAAATAAATTAATAATAGGAAATTTGACTAAGCTTCATTTCTTTAGATTGGGATTTAACATCAAATACTTTGATGCGTTTTACTGGGATTTTGAAGTGAAAGGTCAACATAAGAAGGAGCCTAATTATGAAATAGGCATGTTTCATGTTTAGAAAACTCTATGAGGTGTTTAACAATATCCACATTTCTGAACATATCATGGAAAACTGCTGTTCAGAATAGTTTCCATCCAAACAAACAAAAGGTTAATGTTGCAAGAAACACTGGGTGACAATTTTATATGTGAAAATCTGGTAAAGTGTTAATTGAGTGGCTGAAACCTACAATTAAGAGTTTTATGTTACAATTAGGTGTCCGATATTCCTTCCATTTCACAATTATGCACTCCTTCATGTAAGTCTATCACATCAAATCCCAATAAAATACCCTTACGTCTGAGATTGTAAACGTGCGAATATAAAAACCTTTAAGAGGTAAATTTTATATTCTCCAAATAAAATACTAGTCTTCACCTCCAACTATCAGGTGAGTATTTGGGAAAACATTTTTGGCTTGCATCAGGGCCCGAGCATGTCCCGAATGGAAGAGATCAAAGATGCCATCAGCATACACCCTCACCGGCCGTTGAGCTGCAACAAAGCAACATGGAGACATGAACCTTCACATCGTGAGCAGAAACTGAGATAAAACTTTCAGACTCTCTTTTTTTTTCTCTTTTACACTCATATATCGTGATAAATTATTGCAGCACAGTTAGAATCCACTGATACTGACGTCCATATCTAGATTTGTAAATCATTAAAATTACAGCATTATAGAGTTTGTTGCTTTCCTTTACGTCTTCCTTCCACTATCAAGTGCTGCTTGAATTTTGGTTTGAAGACATCAGTTTTCAACAAAAACACAAATCTAACCTGGGGTTCCCTTCCGTGCTTGAGCAATAGTCAGCTTTTCATGTGGGATCTCTGTCTCATAACCAGTTTGTCTTGCAAACGGTGCTGGTTCCCGCAGAGCCTGAGGACACAGAGATGATTTGAAATATGATATAAATGCTCACTGTTTTAGATAGTAGTTATCTTGCTGGACATCATGCCAAACATGCATTTTCTAAGTCTCAAGCATGCCCATCTGGAATAGGAAGGAGGAGTAAAAGGAGCAGTTACTATGAAAAACAGAGTGAAGGGCCAAAAAAGGGATAGAAAATGTTCTGCAAACTGGCAGGTTAGGACTTGCCTCAATGCTGATGTAAAAAAATCCTAAAATTTAAATCCAGATAAACTTTTACAGTATCTCCAGGACAGTCCTCAATCTCTCTCCCGAAGCAACAAAATTCTACTCCCCATTTCTGTCCGGCCTGAACTTTGTGTTGTGAGCAGGTTAACACATACACACCTTTATCAGCTGTGATGTAAGATACACTTTGAACCTCTGCTCCGGTTCAAATGTACTGGGTGTAGAGTCAGTATAAACATGTTTCCACACGTGCTAGATAAATCCTCAAATTTAATATTATAGAACACAAAAATACATACATGCAAGGACTTTTCTGACAACAATAAAAAGTGACAAATTAAAATGGTAACGTCACCAGTTTATTACAAAAACTTATTTCACATCCCTGTAAAGTTATTGTGGCTACGGTATTTTATTCAAAGTAAAATTTCAAGCCAAGACTATTTCAAGTCTAATAGCAACATATATATATATATATATAAAGATATATATACCAAAGCTATTCCAAAGCTATTCTGATTCCAAAACCTATTCTCATGAACATTGGTCATTTTTAGTTGTCAGGCATAAAAAAAGTTTGATTTCATGACTAAATCTACCTTGCGTGGACCTCCTCCTCCTCCTCCCCCTCCTCCCCCTCCTCCTCTGCGGTTCTGTGGAGTCTCCCTGTGCTGGTTGTTGTTGCTGCTTCGGCCTCGTCTCCTTCTAGCCATTGCTGATCTTCCGCTGTGAATTCACCTGCTGCTCCTCTCTGCCGGGCTGACTAGTCAACATGGGAGATTTCTGAGCCTGTGCGTCTTTTTAAGTTTACATCCCATCGGTCTGCCTGACCCCGATGACGAGAGAACCGAGTGAGCAAAGTTCATGCCACTCTGCTGAAGGTATTCGGAAATGTAGAGTGCGTTTGCAATCAATACAGATACGTCTTCGTCTCACAGAAAGTTTCCTATGTGTGTAGTGTCACTTTGTTCTAGCTGTTTAAGACATTTTAGTATCTGGGTAATGCATTCCTTGCAAAAGATAAAGTCTTAGAATATTTTCCACATTCAAGGGCCAGCACAAAGATGCATAATTGTGTAGTAGAACTAATATTTTAATCAATAATAACGTGTTTTACTTAGTGAATTGAGTTACTGTTGTAAATTAACCTTTGTAATTTATTGAATATGACAGTATTTGCCTTCCAAAGTCCCCTTTTTTATTTTAGTCTCAGTTTAATGCAAATGTTCTTCATAAGGGACATACCAGAAAGGTTGGAAATTAATTACGGCAACATCTTACACTTTGAGTGGAAGACCTCCACCCTATACTCAACATAGATATTCCAGTGCTTAGTAATCGCTTTGCCTACCTGCCAGGTTCTTACACTCAGCGTTTATCCCCAGGACTCGTTCAGCCACTGGTAGTAGTACTCAACACTTTGTCAATCTTTCAGTGTTGCACACAACGTGGAGCCACATGCTAAAGTCCCTCTTACTTCTTTTTCTTACACTCTGGGTTTTTCCTTCCCAAGAAGTTCATTCAGCAGTTCATCAACGTGAAGAACTCACTCATTTTTGGACTTCCTCCTTCTGCAGGTTTATGATTCTGGAATTTGGGTGAAACCTTTTGTCCGTATTGTAGAAGTTTCTAGTCTTGATATTAGTGGGTTCTATCTTTTCTTTTGAACAGCTGGTTGTGTAAGTAGTAGGGATGCTCTGCTAAATCGGCCCCAGTTTCAATGAACATCTGCATTTATCCATGATCTCCATGAATGCGTTCAGTGTGTTGTTGATATAATAAAGTCCCAAGCTGTCTTACATCCATACTTGGTGTAGAGTCATATCAATTCAGCTGGGGCACGTCTTTATTTGTATAGTCTTGTGATCTATAGTGACAAGTCATTCAACTGGTAGCTGGTGGTTCGCATGTCTGGTGTTGCCACCACTTCCCTTCCAGGACCTGCTCATAAATCCGTCTTGGGACTCATCCAATTCAAAGAAATGAGTGGGATGTGTGCTTAGAAACAACCACAGGCTAGGGGATCTCCAAAGGGAGATTTTCAAGAAAAACAAGAATCCTTAAAGAATTTCTAAAGCAGGGAAACTGCAAATACTAACACCACAACACATGATGGAAATAATGTACGTGTTAGGCTTTGAACGTGGGTGGGTAAAGAAGTGGTACATCACCAAGCGTGCCATTCATAAGTGAATCATTTTGCTGTTTCACATTAAATCATTCCTTCTGAAGGACAAGGAAAGGATTGGCACACCTTAAACGCGTCATTCAGTTATTCAAGCAAGTTTAACCCGTAATTGCCAGTACTGTAGCAAATTGTGAGACAATTCTTACATTAATTAAATACACTATAATAGTGGTATATTATAGTGTATACCACCTTTTGCCTTTTGGAAAGCCCCTACGATTTTCAGTTTCATTTTTGGCTTCGTATAAAATGTGTTTTATAAATGCATTTTATGCTGTTTACCGTTTTTTCTTTGAGCGGCTTCATATAATTTTAGCTAAAAAATCCTACAAAACTACTCACAGAACCAGTTTAAACCAAGACTGACTTCATCGGTATTTTTTCACCGTTAAGCATAATAACCCTCAGAAAGGGGTGTGGTTATCTCACAAAGGCAAGTTGTCAGGCGGGAATATTGCTCTAGTGTTCCACCTCTCACTTCCTGGAGAAAATATATGGAGATCAAAACAGAGCAGCGCTCTGAACTTTTGACACAACTCTCCAGAGAACACCACAGCTGAAGGTAAGGTTTAAGAACAACACTTCCTATCAGGAATGAATCTAGTGAGAGCAGGGAGTAGTCACTAAATATGTGGTGTCAGTTGTTGGTGAGAAAACCAGAGTTTTAAAAGCCAGGGAATACAGGCAGGAGAAACTGAAGCTGTCAGTTTCAGCTGTCATTGGCTGTGATGATCACTGTGGGTGGAGACAGTTAATTAAACTGATTTCTTTGTCCTTAGGTTGCCTAAGCTGCACTCCCACTGTAAATAAGTAACACATTTTATGTAATTGTCCTTGTTTTAGTTACATGAAGGAGTACTTAGATAAGAGAGGCAGCTCTTGCCTTCCCTCTGTAGCTGTCTGAGAGGATAAAACAATCACTTAAACAACAGCCGTGGTTTTATGATATATTAAATACCCAGTAATGCTGAAATAGTTTATATCAGATTATTTTAATATCACCGTCTCTATCTTTGTAGATTTCACCTGCTGCAGCTCAACATGTTTCTGTGGTCTTGTCTGACACCTTTCCTGCTGATAACAGTTCATCTATGCAAAGGTAGTATGCAACATGACACAGAAATGATTATCATAGGACTGTGGATGACAGCTGCAGCACTGAGATTTCTTGAGTAAAATGCGCCTTCTTATTGCGATGGCCTTGATTTGTGGTAATACAGTTCTTTCCGGAATTGCATAAAAATAGAGTCGTACTACTGTTGCGCAAGATAGCTGACGATGTGACTAAAAGTTCCCAACTGTTCTGTCGCAGCAAATAAAAAGAGGCAAGTTCATTTGCAAAGGCCAACGAGAAAACCACAAACATCAACATTTTAATCACTTCTAGTGGAATCGGTATTTTTTTTGTACGATCTCTCCCACTGCTTTAGTTTTATGCACTTTGCTCTGTCAGTGTGTTGAGGCGGATGCTGTCATTTTGTTGCTGTCAGGATCAGTGTTTCTGTGTGTTTATTTTTGAGTTTTTCTGTGTAGTCCTGTTTCCTGTGAGTCTCTGTTCTCTGCGTCTTCCCCATTGTCTCCCAGGTGTGTCTCGTTCCCTTGATTACCCCGGCTGTATTTAGTCTCACCTGTTGTCTGTGTTCTTCGTCGGGTCCTTGTCTTTGTCTCAGTTGAACTGTGAAGTCCTGTGCCGGTCTTGTGAGAAATTCTGTTCCCCCTGCGTCAGGAGTGCGCATTGCAGCCAGAGAGGAGGATCACAGATTTTCACAGGGGAACAGAATTTCTCACAAGACCGGCATTAGCTCATTGTGTCATGTCAGCTCTCCAGTAGAACTGTAAAGTCCTGGTCTGCTAAGCTCGTCATGTCAGTTGCTACCGGTATTAGCTGTGTGCTTCTTCCTGCCGTGCTGCCTGTTCTGGACTGTGAGCCTTTCAATAAATCATAATCACCATACCTGGGTCTCAGCGTCTCTCCTCACCACCGTTATGACAGTTGCAGTATATTAATTGTTATCCAAGACTATGTGTCCTGAGGCAGAAGTATTTATGCCTACAGCTACACCTAAACTTTAAATATTCACACTTCTTGGGTTGTTGTCACCTGTTCACGTTGCAACTACACATATTTATGTATTCTACTGTGACATTGCTTGATAACCACATACAAAGTAGTAAATGCATCTGAAAAAGAAGCAGAGAGATGTATGACTGAGAATTTTTACTATGAAAAATCTGAAAATTGTGACTTGCATTTGTATTCTCCATTACATGATTGTCTTGTTTTGCTGCTGAAAGAAGTACATCTAGCCCAATGCAAATCTGTAGCATCCAACATTTCTAACCAGCTTCCTGGACTCTGCTAAAAATAAATCTATGATGGTTCCACCACAATGTGGAGCATCGTACATCAGCTACAAAGTATCTACAGTAAATACTAAGTGTCATACAAACTCATCACAATGTCCTGAAATAAAAAATTCTTTTTTTTTCTTTGTTTTACTAGGATCCCCAGACCAAAGATGTGGGAAATTCACAGATCTAAGAGTTACTCATGCCATCATCGGCACAAGCCTGAAAGTCAACCTGCTGCTTTACACCAGGCACAATGTCAGCTGTGGTGTTGTCCTGTCCCACACCAAGCTGGAAGAGCATCCCGAGTTTAGCATGTCCAAACCCACCACCTTCATCATCCACGGCTATCGGCCCTCGGGAGCTCCCCCAGTGTGGTTGGGCAAATTCACAAAGTGGCTGCTGGCCAGACAAGACATAAATGTTGTGGTAGTGGACTGGAACCGTGGGGCTGCTAATGTTAATTATTTTAAGGTGGTTGAGAAAACATACGAAGTGGCAGACAACCTTACAGCTTTCATTAAAATAATGCAGGTACAAAGTGTCTCTGATCCTCTATAACCAAATCTGCTGTGATTGGAGAGTCTATCATCCTTGAAAGCTTTGTTGAACTTTTAAAAAAACTCTGTTTCAGGACCACGGCGCTTCTCTAAGTTCGATTCACTTGATTGGAGTAAGTCTTGGAGCCCACATTTCCGGTTTTGTGGGAGCAAAACTGAACAGTGCAATCGGAAGAATAACAGGCAAGTTTTACATGTCAGGACATGATTTTATGTCTGTTTGATTGAGGGTGAGATAAACACAAGCCAAGATAAAGTGAAAACAAAACCTGCAAACAATCTGAAATTTTGTTACAACAACAGATTTAACAACTAAATGAATGAGATAGGTAAATTTCCTTCTGTAGGTAATTTTTAATGCATGTGTTTCAGAATCTCAAGCCTTTAGACTGAAATACTGATAGATAGATTCATAGTATGCATGTGTTTCTGATGAAGAAACTGTACGGCAATGGTACAGCCTGTTTTAGTATATTCTGTACATTTACCTCTAAACTATTTTCTGTCTGGTTTGTACTGATGTGATCTTTGCAGCTCTTGATCCTGCCGGACCTTCGTTCATTGACAAACTTCTAGAACATCGACTGGACCCGACAGACGCTCAGTTTGTCGATGTGCTGCACACAGACATCGACTGTCAGTCGGTTTAATTGTTGTTTTAAAATCTTAAGTGATGTTTTTGTTTTTCAAATGTGTCTTTATAGTGATGCTGATGTGTTATATGTCCTACTGGTTTTCAGTCCTGGGCTTCAGGGCACCAATGGGCCACATTGATTTCTATCCTAACGGAGGAACAGACCAGCCTGGCTGTCCGAAGACTTTGCTATCACGTAAGGTTTGAGGGACTGGCCAACATGTGCTGCTGTACAGTGACCTGTGATTTTAAAATGACAATATTTCCCTTCATTAACCCTTAAACAGCCGGTGGCTACTTCAAATGTGACCACCAGAGGGCTGTGTTCCTTTTCATGGACACTATAAATGATTCATGCCCCAGTCAAGCATTCCCCTGTTCCTCCTATGAAGATTTCCTGGATGGAAAATGCACAAGCTGTGAGCACTTTGGTGAAGCTGGTTGTCCCATCTTTGGTTGGTGGTTCTATTGATGAACTTACTACCTATGTTTTACTGTTGTACTGGTACACAACAGTGTGTGTACATCATGCTTAACATTTAAACTGATGCATATGTTTGTACTCAAATCAGGTTACGATGTTACACAGTGGAAGGACGTCCTCAATCAACTGAGCCAAACAAAGTTCTACTTTAAGACAAACTCACACTCTCCATATTGCTGTAAGTAATTTTATTATTTAGCAGAATAACTAGAGTGATGGAAAACAATGTTTTATCGTATATATATGAAAAGGGTGCATCTAGGGCGGCCTAGAAAAATGCTTCTTAGCAATAATGGATAATAGAGTGAGGTATATTTTTTATGTTTTTTTGAGTTCTTCTAATCAGGTTACAGTTAATAAAAAGAAATGTTTTGATCAAATCAGCATTTCAGTAGACGGAAGTGTGACACGCTCCAAAATAACTTGGTAAATGGCTGAGCTGGACTCACTGATTAATCAATGCCAGGAGATTATGGCTCCCCAAATTCTCACAGACTGTGGGAACCTCACAAAGGACCTGAACCAGCTTGGATTTTGTGCTTCTCCGCTCCACTCCCAGACTCTGGAATAGTTTTACGAATGAAATGCAGCATTTGCCTTCATCTAAAAATAATGATCATTTTTTCCCTCAGCCCACTCCTCCAACAAGTAATTGTTTCTTAATATTTGAGGGTGAAGACACTCTGACAAACCAAATGTCTGATTTTTTCCAAGCTACATTGTCAAGCCTGTGTACTTAATTCTGTAAGCAATTTCTTTAGCAATGACCCTTGGCGACCCACCTTTACTGTGGAGGGTCACATTAACAGTTTGCTGGGCAACTCTCAATCCAGCAGTGTTTCATGTGATTACAAAGACCATGCTGTACCACTTTTGTACTCAAATGATTGTGTCTATTTGACATCAGATACTAATATTTTCTAAGAAACTAAATTTTGATTTTCTTCAAGCCACAATCATCAAACAGGGAATAAATAAGCATTTTAAATACATCACTCTATAAGGAATGAATAAACATTAGATTTTTAAAATGCTTTATAATTTACGGAGATGCACCCTCATAAAAATCTGATTTGAATTTGCAAGATTTTGTTTACATCCCCACCTAGTGGTAGCACAAAGACTTTAATCAACAGGAGAAATACATTTTAATGTTCCTGCACGTTGCTGAAAGCAGCTAAACGACAGTCACAACATAATGTGTGGATTTTCTGCAATAAATGTAGTTTTTTTTGCATTTTCCACAACACAGAACAGAAACAAATTAAACAAAGTTTTCTAGATTGCTCCTTTTCTCTTAGCAACATTGTATGTTTCCACTCTCCACAGATGTTGTCCACAATAAATAAACCATAACATGAGTACTATAGCAAAATGACAACAAAAAAAAGCAGCTTAGTATTTGAAATAATTTTGCATGAATACATTCTGCTCTTTCAGTGGCAAACTACAAAGTAGATGTGACGATTTGGAATCGGAAGGCACAGAAGGGATACCTGGATATTAAAATCAGTGACGGTACTAATGAAACAGTGGCAGTCATTGAACAGTAAGGCCTCTTTTTTCATACTCCCAGTGCTGCCCAAGAATCAAGTATTCCTTCACAACTTCATATATCTGTTTCTTTCTTTCATTCTTTCTTTTTAACCAGTAAAGCAATCAAGTTCACGAAGGACAAAGAGACCACAATACTTGCTATGTTTGCTAGAAACATTCACCCAGTGAAAACAGTCTCTGTCAAATACTACGGTGGAGAGGGGTGTAATTCCAATAGCAAGCTTCGGATCCTGGGAATCCGTCTCACACCCCTGAATCGCAAAATGAAGTACGTAACATTTACAGATTTTAGACCATTTTAACTGTGTCCGTTCAAAAAAATTATGTTTTACTTTTGTCTCCAAATTCACAGCAGCTTCTTTTTCTTTTTATCTTGCAGGCCTCTTTGTCGTCACGACTTTCTTCTTGAACATAAGAAAGAGTTCACATTCAAGCCTATTCCTTGTGCATAAACCAGGGCCTGAAATCGAGCTGAACCTTGAATCAAGAACTTTCATGAGGAAGAGTCCTCAGGTTCCTATGGTTCTTTAGGACTGGTTGGAAAACTAACAAATGAAAAGGCACCAATCGGTCACTCAAGTTTTCTTTTCTAAAAAATAAATAAATAAAATGTGACATATTCTGAAAACTGTATATTTGTTTCAAAGGGAAAAAAATGGTGCATAGTTGAATGGGGTGTGTATAAATATTTTATATAAAGAAAACCTGGACTACATTCATGTTTCACTTTTAAAAAGTCGAATTAAATACATTTTTATTTTCTCACAAAAATATCTGGCCTCTGAGTTTAATTTATATATTTTTTTATTATACTTTATATTAAGTAAACGTTTCTTCATTTACTTTGATAGCTTCACCAGGATTATAACTTCATATTAGTATGCCACTGAATGACATTGGCTGACAGATAAGCAGTGCATTAGAAAGACTATTTCAGCCCAGCTTCTTCTTCATCAATACTGGTTTAACTACTTTCTCTGTTTCAGCTTATGATGAAAAAAATATTTTTCTGTATTTTGAATGAATGCCTTTATTTGTTCTTGGTACAAACAAAAATATAATAAGCACCTTCCTCACATCACAACATTGGTTACATTAGCAAAGAAATAATAAACTGTCCATTTTCCTTTTAAAAAAAAGCACAAAAAAGATTATTTCCATGGTCAGTTTCTTTAAAACGTTACATGAAGTCTATGTAACAACAGGAACCCTTGCCCTTGATCCAGTGCTTCTTGTTCATTTTAACATGTGTTTCTTCATCCGCTGGATTTCCATCTTAATCAAAGAAAGACACAGTAACAGATATTAGATATTAATACTTCAAACCTAATTTCAGTTTCATTAAATAAACAGTTTACAGACTAAGATGTACCTGCAAAGTTAAGCGAATCCTCTTCTCCTCATCAATCTCATTCATCAGCAGCTTAATTTCTTTGCTGAAACAAAAGATTTGATTTAAATATAAAGTTCAAAAACAGTTCAAATGTTTGCTGTTCTGAGCACTTGACAATAAAGATATCTAACTATTTAAGAAATGCCATGCATTACTTAGGCCCAGTGGCGCAACTACACATTTTTCAGGTGGATGCGAAAACATAAATCTGCCCCCCCCTCCAGTTTTATGATACGTCAGGGTGAAGGAGCGACGCTCGCTCGCTCACTCCCCCCCCCGGGCGACAATGCGTGAGGGCTACATTTACCTCGTTATGTGCGAAAAGCTCGCTGAAGTATATGGGAGGACATCATCGGCGCGTCACCCCCTCCAGACGTTGTTTTGGCGCCCCCTCTGGTGCTGCGCCCTTATGCGTTGCATAAGCTGCACCAGTGTTGTATAAAGTACTGAAATCTCATAGTCAAGTAAAAGTATAGGTACCTCTCCAAAATATGACTTTGGTAAAAGTCCAAGTCACTGACTGAAATGTTACTTGAGTTAAAGTCTTAACGTATCAAGTCCAGTGAAGTCCAGTGTAAAGTTTCCACAGTCAGGGATGGTTTGGGGTGCCATGTCATCTGCTGGTGTTGGTCCATTGTGCTTTCTGAGGTCCAGGGTCAACGCAGCCACATACCAGGAAGTTTTAGAGCACTTCATGCTTCCTGCTGCTGACCAACCTTTTGGAGATGCAGATTTCATTTTCCAACAGGACTTGGCACCTGCACACAGTGCCAAAGCTACCAGTACCTGGTTGAAGGACCATGGTATCCCTGTTCTTAATTGGCCAGCAAACTCTCCTGACCTTAACCCCATAGAAAATCTATGGGGTATTGTGAAGAAGAAGATGCAATACACCAGACCCAAAAATTCAGAAGAGCTAAAAGCCACTATTAGAGCAACCTGGGCTATCATAACACCTGAGCAGTGCCACAGACTGATCGACTCCATGCCACCCCGCATTGCTGCAGTAATACAGGCCAAAGGAGCCCCAACTAAATACTGAGTGCTGTACATGCTCATACTTTTCATGCTCATACTTTTCAGTTGGCCAACATTTCTATAAATCCTTTGTTTTTATTGGTCTTCAGTAATATTCTAATTTTCTGATATGATGAATTTGAGATTTTCATTTGTTGTCATTTGTAATCATCAAAATTAAACGAAATAAACATTTGAAATACATGAGTTTGTATGTAATGTATGAATATAATATACAAGTTTCACTTTTTAAATGGAATTAGTGAAATAAATCTACTTTTTCATGATATTCTAATTTTATGACCAGCACCTATATATATATATATATATATATATATATATATATATATATATATATATATATATATATATATATATATATATATATATATATATATATATATATAACCTAGATCCATATATATCCATATATATACCTATATACAGGTAATATATATACCTATATATTATGGATCTAGGTATATATATATACCTAGATCCATAAATACATCAAGGACAAAGCCTCAACGGATGATATGCTCAGCGAATGTCTCAGGCAATGGGGAACAGAGGATGAGGGGCTAGAGGTTCCATCATGGGAGAACAAGCCCCTACATGGGATGTACCACCGACAAATAACTGAAGTGGCTGATATCAGGAAATCCTACCAATGGCTGGACAAAGCTGGACTCAAGGACAGCACAGAGGCTCTCATCCTGGCTGCACAGGAACAGGCCCTAAACACCAGAGCAATAGAGGCTCAGATCTACCACACCAGACAAGACCCAAGGTGTAGGTTGTGCAAGGAGGCCCCTGAGACAGTCCAGCACATAACAGCAGGGTGCAAGATGCTGGCAGGGAAAGCGTACATGGAACGACATAACCAGGTGGCGGGCATAGTGTACAGGAACATCTGTGCAGAATATGGACTGGAAGCCCCGAGATCGAAGTGGGAAACACCCCCAAAGGTGGTGGAGAATGACCGAGCTAAGATCCTGTGGGACTTCCAGATCCAGACAGACAAGATGGTAATGGCGAACCAACCGGACATTGTGGTGGTGGATAAAGAACAGAGGAAAGCCGTTGTGGTGGATGTAGCTATACCAAGTGACTACAACATCAGGAAAAAGGAGCATGAGAAACTGGAGAAATACCAGGGCCTCAGGGAGGAACTGAAAAAGAACTGGAAGGTGAAGACCACAGTGGTGCCTGTGGTCATCGGGGCCCTCGGGGCAGTCACCCCCAAACTGGAGCAGTGGCTAAAACAGATCCCAGGAACAACATCAGACATCTCAGTCCAGAAATGTGCAGTACTAGGCACAGCCAAGATACTGCGCAGACCCTCAAGCTCCCAGGCCTCTGGTAGAGGACCCGAGTTCAGAGGATGAAAGAGAGAGAGAGAGAGAGAGAGAGAGAGACCACCCGCAGAGGGTGAGAAGGGAATTTTTTTATATATATATATATATATATATATATATAGAGAGAGAGAGAGAGAGAGAGAGATTGAGTCCAAAATCCTATATGAGATTCATCCGTGCTGCAGTGAATCCGTCTCTCTTTATTTAAAGATATCTCCCTCTTCTTCCTCACATCGTGTCTTTATGAAACTTTCAAAACAAAAACTGAAGATTTGGGATGAATCTTGCTAGTGAAAGAATTACATAATAATAGTCTTTACCACCTGTGTAAACTTTGCTGATGAATGTTATAACATAATATAAGTTTTATAATATATGTTACACTGTTTCATTTCTAATATAGGCTCTTGTGTCAGATAATCTAAGTCAATGTTAGAGAATAATAATTTTTTTTAGATTTACAGAATCTCAGTTATCCTTCATATTAGGGCTGAACCGGTATTACACCAAGCACTGTAGCTAATATTAGCTGGTAACTCGCCGGTGGACATAAATACAGTAAAGTAATATTCTAATCACAATATATACACAATAATATGTCCATCTTACTTGTGAAATGTTGTCTGTGGAGCCTCACATCAATAATCCATCGATCAGAACAACAATATCCCTCAGTGCTGAGGCATCTTCTGTTGTTTTGATTGAGCAAAGTAGGAGGGACTACCGCTCCAAGATGGCCGCCGTATGTCCTGCGCCGGAGCAGCCAATGAGAGGTCTGCTCTTATATTATATTATGTCTATGGGTGTTTCCTATTGGTGGTGATGAACAAACCCAGGCAAGTACCGACTTTGTAGCAGTCAATCAGTAGGTGGGGTCAAAACACTCTCTCTCGTTTTTTTGTAACGAGTAACTAAACCACACATTGAGAATGTATCGGAGTAAAAGTACGAAATTAAGTTCGAAAACATAGTGAAGTAAAAGTGAAAGCTATCAAAAATTTTCGTACTCGAGGAAAGTATGAAGTACTCTAAAATATACTTAAATAAAGTAGTGAAGTATTTTTACTTCGTTACTATACAACACTGCGCTGCACACACCCACTTTTGGCGGACGGAAGGAACGTCGCTCCTTCACCCTAAAGTTCCGGGGTGGGGGGTGGGGGCGATTTATGTTTTCGCATCCACCTAAATAATGTGTAGTTGCGTCACTGCTTCAGGCCTGTTACTAAGATTTGAGCTAACTGCCCAGTAACTAACCTGTCTGTCTCTTCCTTCTGTCCAGTTGCCTCTCCTGTCCCCGATCCTGACCCTCTCCATTGGATTTGGGCCTCCTGGTTTTGACACCCCATCTGTCTGTCTGACCTTGAGATCTGGAATTCGTTTTGACATGGATTTGGACTCACTGACTCTGACCCCCCATCTGTCTGAGCCTGAGATCAGGAACCGCCTGACCCTGACTTGGATCCCCTGGTTCTGACCCTCACCTGTCTGACTAAGAATTGTGTGTTTCCTAATAAACACCCATTTTTGTATTCTCTATTCAGTCCCTGCGTCCATCAGTTCCTGAACGTGTCATTGAATTGCCAAAATACAATAGTTTAGTCCTACTTGTGTCGACTCTTCATCTGTTCAAACTGGTCCCTGAGGTCTTTAAACTCGGCCTGCAGCTGTTCCACATTTGGCTTGATATTTTTCTCTGGGCTTCTTGGTCGGGGATCTGAGTTGAGGGTTGGGGGCACTGCTGGATTTAGCACAGCAGAGAGAGCCTTCGGCAGCACCGAGGAGAAAGACTCCTTTGACATATTCTTGTCTGCAGCCTACGGGTTAGAAAACACCAAATCAAAATTACACTTAATTTTCCAGTCTGTGTCACCAGTAATCAATAATCAGCTTCCCATTAAGACTCACTTGAATGGGGGAACAATTCCGACTTATTTCCTGAGTCCTCTCTTCATTTGCTGAAGAATTCATTGCTTCACTTTGGTTTTCTCTTCTTCCTTCTCAATTATAAATGTTACCTGTAAATAAAGTCTCGTTTGAGTTTTCTGCTACATTCAACAGATTCCATGATTATTTGCCCAAATTCCTTCACTTTCTTATATTGCCGTGTTCCTTGATCTTCATGATGCCGTCTGTTTACTAAGGTTCTTTTAAAATCCTCACATAACACCTGGATACATGCTGAGATCTTCCTCCACAGTTACAGATGTTGAGATCAGGATGAGGCCCAGTTAGATTCATACCACAGATATGACTTTACATTCTAACCAATAAGTCTGATATTAGTCCGGAAAAATAACTGTACAGAAATGGGATCTGTTTATGAAGGTGTCCAGAACAATATTTCATGCAAATGGAAATTTTATAAGTAAATTGGATTGAATGTTTTTTTTAAAAAAAAAACACGACACATGCTATTCAGACAAGAAAGAGTGAATATCATCCACTTTGAGCTTTATTTTATTTTGTAAACAAAGTAATACTGATCTATCAAGTCCATATCAAACAGGTTTGTGAAAAAATTCGAATTTCAGACAATTAAGTTTGTGTACTGTGATATTTATGATACCTAAACACTCTTTTATCCACGTATTCATGTTTTCTGTCTTCAGGTGATCTGGAATCGGTTGAGAGGCGTCTATGCGATGTGCTTTCCCCATCTGAACTGTGGTCTAGAGTTTAAAGAAAAGGTGTTAATAACTCAAAATTTCAAGTGTAAAAATCAAAGTTGAGTAAATCACGTAACACACCTGATTCCAATAATAGGATAATCAGCAGGACTCTGGAGAACTTGACTGCACTCAGGAGGCATTTCAGCCATTTGATTCAAGTCTGTTGGGCAAGGGACATGTCTAAAAGCTGCAGGACTCCAGCTCCAGACCAGAATTGAATACCCCCGTCATAAAGCCACACATTACTTAGGTACTTACAAAAACCCAGGAATGTCCATGCTTCTTTACTCCTCTTTTTGTAACCTGAACCAATATGAGTTGTCCCATTTATTCATCAATTGCTAGAGCGGTTAAATCCAGGCGAGATGTTAAGGTACTGGACTGCATCATATCAAGTCTTCAATCTTCCTTTTTACAATCACAGCATGGGTGTTTGGACACTAAACTTCAGATGAATTTTAGGGCTGCACAGTGGCGCAGTTGGTAGAGCTGTTGCCTTGCAGCAAGAAGGTTCTGGGTTCAATCCCCGGCCTTTCTGCATGGAGCTTGCATGTTCTCCCTGTGCATGCGTGGGTTTTCTCCGGGTACTCCGGTTTCCTCCCACAGTCCAAAAAACATGACTGTCAGGTTAATTGGTCTGTCTAAATTGCCCCTAGGTGTGAGTGCATGGTTGTTTGTCCTGTGTGTGTCTCTGTGTTGCCCTGCGACAGACTGGCGACCTGTCCAGGGCGAACCCCGCCCCTCGCCCGGAACGTTAGCTGGAGATAGACACCAGCACCTCCCGACCCCATTAAGGGACAAGGGTGTAAGAAAATGGATGGATGGATCAGCCAATCCTTGATGTTTCTCTTGTTTTCTCCAGTAATGATTATCATTCCAGGGGCTCTTAAAAGATGTTTCTTGTCTAAATGAATTTGTATTGAAGACTTCTGCAATCTGAGGGAGATGGGAAAGCTTGAGTATTTCTTCTTCCGAGTCAGAATGTCAAGACGGTTCACTGAGGACTTTGCAAGACACACAAATGAGCCACTCGATAAATGTATTCCTCTTCTGATTAAGCTGTTTGTTCATACTCTCGTTAAAGTTCTTCATCCTCTTCTTCTGGAAAGCTCATTTATGTTGGATAGTCATGGACGGTATAGGAGTATCTTGGGCTTTAGTGCTTTAACCCGTAATTGCCAGTACTGTAGCAAATTGTGAGACAATTCTTACATTAATTAAATACACTATAATAGTGGTATATTATAGTGTATACCACCTTTTGCCTTTTGGAAAGCCCCTACGATTTTCAGTTTCATTTTTGGCTTCATATAAAATGTGTTTTATAAATGCATTTTATGCTGTTTACCGTTTTTTCTTTGAACGGCTTCATATGATTTTAGCTATAATATCCTACAAAATTACTCACAGAACCAGTTTAAACCAAAACTGACTTCATAGGTATTTTTTCACCTTTAAGCAAGGTCAGAAAGGGGTGTGGTTATCTCACAAAGGCAAGTTGCCAGGCGGGAATATGGGCCTTACCCCGGCCAGACCTATTCATTGGCTAATGCCCATTTTTCGTCACAGCGCAGCTATCAGTGGGTTAACATCTCACAAACTCAAGCTAATGTATATTGAGGACTACCAGATCGACAGAAAGTTTTTGTGTCAGGAGTCAACAAGAATGATTCTCCGTCTGTGGGGAATCTGTACAGGCGATGTCAGGTAACCTGATCATGTTTGCGGAACTGAAATTCACAGATTCCCAAAATCTGAAATGGAAAGCCTTGCTTGGCTTAAACATTTTCACGACCGCGTTTGCAGCTCAATCATCGTAGGATCAATAAGAACAAAGGATTGTCTGCTGGTGTAAGTATTATTGCTTTGCTTTCTTTGTGTTTAGTAACTGAAAAAAATAAAGTCAATAATAAACACATCCATTATGAAAACCTTTTAGCCAAGTACAGCATAATGGCAGTACCGATACAACTTCTACACCTTGAAGCCGGTCTGTTACAGTCTTATGTTAGCTGAATAGATCAATATGCAATGTGTACCATATCTGACATACATTAAAGATTTTATTTTACCTGAAAAGGCTTTTTACTAAACTGTAATTGTGTTAACAACGCTAATAGTGTTAGCCACTGAGTACCGAGTGCTAACGTGCTGCTCTGCATTGTTCTATCAGAGCAGACCGAGGCACATTTGAACATTTGCAAACAACAAAAATCACTCATTTCAAAATCACCCTCAAAACCATGAATGCCCGATTTACCCAGCCTTACAAGAACAATAGGCGTCAGTGATCTTGTCCACAGCTATATTAATCCTGAGGATCTGCTGTTTTCCTCATCGACCGGTAGCATTTAGCTGTGACGCGCACAATGTTGGAGGCATCGCGTGGCTCAAACACCTTGATGTCGTCCAAAAATGATGACATGAATTTGTTGGTTTCCTTGTTCATTGTCGTGGCTGATATTTTTTGAAAATCCGGCAGAAATGCAACACTAATCGATTCAGACATACTCTGTAGCGAGTCAGTCGACACAATGTTAACTAAGCCCAGAAGGCTTTGCTTGTGAGACTTGTAGTCCGTGGGACTGTCGAGGGGCGTTTCTGGGCGGGGCTTTGTAAGGTCCATTGCTCTACTGTTCCACCTCTCACTTCCTGGAGTAAATATATGGAGATCAAAACAGAGCAGTGCTCTGCACTTTCGACACAACTCTCCAGAGAACACCACAGCTGAAGGTAAGGTTTAAGAACAACACTTCCAGGGTTTCCCCCAGTGTATTATAAGCCTGGGGGCCCGCCATGCTTTACTAGCCCCGCCACCAGGCTAAGCGTTGCTTGTTTATGTTTCTAGGGGAATTTTTTTTTTTTAAAGCCGGGCTGCAAGCGTCTCTTTTGTCTTAGCATTTCACTAGCAGAGCAGATTTATTTCTAAAGGACAGGTTTACAACAGATAGGTTTATGCATTTAAACCCAACAGCGTGAGGACCAATCACACGCCTGGCGCTGCCGCTGCTTTACCTCAGCGGAATCTCGCGCTGCCACCTGTAACTCCAACTGGACACAGGCTGACCTGTATGGATATTTACATCAACCTACTGTGAGGAATTATGATCCTTTGGAAAACTCTGGATAAGACTTTAAAACCCGCCGCGTTAGCTCTGGTTGCGCAGCTCTATGTGAACCGCAGGAATAACTTGTAATGAATTCAGAGGCGCGTTGTGAAGTGGTGAGAATGATTTATCTTTGTGAACGAACATTTATATGCGGCGTTTACATCTCAACACGCTGCCCAGCGTGTGGCTCTGTGTCCGTCTTTCCTGTAAAGTTCATGTCTGTGGTCCCGGTTGGACGGAGCGTTTCTAGGCAGCGCTAACCTCATCATGCAGGTTCAGCTTTCGCGCCCTCCCGTCTGTAACGCATCACGCTGATTTTATATTGTTTTAGTATTATTTTTAGTATTATTTTTCCGGTTACACGATGCATCAAACCATTTGAAATGCGTTGTCTACTTGGAGTTAATGCGTGCGGCGGCACGGAGATCTAAGAAACTCGACCCATAAACTCGACCAACCAGAATAATTTCTGTGACGATTATTAAAAACTCAGCAGACACTAAATGGAAGAGTTACTAAAGCCACATTAGCAGCATTGAATTAAATCTCCCGTTTGCTGCTCATCTCTGCGTAGTGCAGCGGATTACTTCATCATGCAGGGCCAGTCCAAGGCTGTATGAGGCCTGGAGCAGAATTTGACTTATGGGCCCCTTTTGTTGCTAAGAATATCAGCACCTCTAACACCTTCTGTGTGAGATTTAGTGAAATATGGGAGAAGGGAGTAGTTTAATTGGCCAGCCTAAAAAGGTATTTGTAAATTCAAAGATTAAACTCCCAGCATCAGATTGTTGCTATGGTAACAAAACAGTCTAACTATAAATATTAATCTTTTAAGTTTTACAAAGTAAACTTGCCAACTCCTTAAAATCTTGGATCTAAATGTTAAACAATTTAAAATCTTTTAATTTATGTATGCCTAAACAATTGAATCAAATTTAACAGCTTTGATAAACTCAATAAACAAGTGTTACATTTATGCATCTGTGGTCTGTTTTAAAATATTTGTGTTTTTTGGGGCCCCTGAAGCCATGATGGAGCCGCTGACTTAATTTGGATTAAACAGAAGTTCAAATTTGTTGTTTTTAGACTAGTTGTGTGTTTAAATAGCATTTCACTGGAGATATTTTTCCGTAACATATAATTATACAGTAATACTTCTGCATTTCCTGTCAATTAAAGTCTTTTAATACAAAAACACGGTGGACCGCCTCGACGCCCTGACCACTGGGCTTAGGAAGTTTTCTGGGGGAAACTCTGACTTTACATCAGGAATGAATCTAGTGAGAGCAGGGAGTAGTCACTAAATATGTGGTGTCAGTTGTTGGTGAGAAAACCAGAGTTTTAAAAGCCAGGGAATACAGGCAGGAGAAACTGAAGCTGTCAGTTTCAGCTGTCATTGGCTGTGATGATCACTGTGGGTGGAGACGGTTAATTAAACTGATTTCTTTGTTCTTAGGTTGCCTAAGCTGCACTCCCACTGTAAATAGGTAACACATTTTAGGTTATTGTCCTTGTTTTAGTTACATGAAGGAGTACTTAGATAAGAGAGGCAGCTCTTGCCTTCCCTCTGTAGCTGTCTGAGAGGATAAAACAATCACTGAAACAACAGCCATGGTTTTATGATATATTAAATATTCAGTTATGCTGAAATAGTTTATCAGATGATTTTAATATCACCGTCTCTATCTTTGTAGATTTCACCTGTAGCTGCTCAACATGTTTCTGTGGTCTTGCCTGACACCTTTCCTGCTGATAACGGTTCACCTATGCAAAGGTAGTATGCAACATGACACAGAAATGATTATCATAGGACTGTGGATGATATTTAAACACAAAACCACTAAAAGTTCCCAACTGTTCTGTCTCAGCAAATAAAAAGAGGCAAGTTCATCTGCAAAGGCCAACGAGAAAACCACAAACATCAACATTTTAATCACTTCTAGTGGAATCAGTATTTCTTTTGTAAGATCTCTCCCACGGCTTTAGTTTTATGCACTTTGCTCTGTCAGTGTGTTGAGGCTGATGCTGTCATTTTGTTGCAATATATGAATTGTTATCCAGGACTATTTGTTCTGAGGCAGAAGTATTTATGCCTACAGCTACACCTAAAATTTAAATATTCACACTTCTTGGGTTGTTGTCACCTGTTCACATTGCAACTACACTTATGTGTGTATTCTACTGTGACATTGCTTGATAACCAAATACAAAGTAGTAAATACATGTGAAAAGAAGCAGAGAGATGTATCACTGAGATGTATCACTGAGAATTTTTACTATGAAAAATCTGAAAATTGTGACATGCATTTGTATCCTCCATTACATGATTGTCTTGTTTTGCTGCTGAGAGAAGTACATCAAGTCTAGTTACAAATCTGTATCATCCAACATTTCTAACCAGCTTCCTGGACTCTGCTAAAAATAAATCTATGATGCTGTGATGCTACCCTATGAACCGTCATACCTCAGCTACAACGTAGCTAAATTCCAAGGGTCATTCATGATCAAAAATATCAAGGTGTCCTGAAATAAAATCTTATCTTTTTTTTTTTTTTTTGCTTGTTTTTACTAGGATCCCCAGACCAAAGATGTGAGAAATTCACAGATCTTGTTCAGTCACAAATTTGTAGCATCCAGCATTTCTTACCAGCTTCCTGGACTCTGCTAAAAGTAAATTTATGATGCGGCCACCACAATGTGGAACATCATGCATCAGCTACAAAGTAGCTAAATACTAAGTGTCATGCAATCAAACATATCACAATGTCCTGAAATAAAATCTTATCTTGTTTAATTTTTTTCTTTGTTTGTTTTACTAGAATCCCAAGGCCAAAGATGTGGGAAATTCACAGAACTAGGCATTACTGATGCCATCATCGGCACAAGCCTGAAAGTCAACCTGCTGCTTTACACCAGGCACAATGTCAGCTGTGGTGTCGTCCTGTCCCACACCAAGCTGGAAGAGCATCCCGAGTTTAGCATGTCCAAACCCACCACCTTCATCATCCACGGCTATTCACCCACGGGAAGTCCCCCAGTGTGGTTGGGCAACTTCACAAAGTGGCTGTTGGCCAGACAAGACATAAATGTTGTGGTAGTGGACTGGAACCGTGGGGCTACTAATGTTAATTATTTTAAGGTGGCTGAGAAAACATACGAAGTGGCAGACAACCTTACAGCTTTCATTAAAATAATGCAGGTACAAAGTGTCTCTGATCCTTTATAAAATCTGCTGTGCCTGGAGAGACCAACATCCTTGATAGCTTTGCTGAACTTTTAAAAAATTCTGTTTCAGGACCACGGCGCTTCTCTAAGCTCGATTCACTTGATTGGAGTCAGTCTTGGAGCCCACATTTCCGGTTTTGTGGGAGCAAAACTGAACAGTGCTATCGGAAGAGTAACAGGCAAGTTTTACATGTCAGGTCATGATTGTATGTCAGTTTGATTGATGGTGAGATAAACAAGAGCCAAGATGAAGTGAAAACAAAACCTGCAAACAATCTGAAATTTTGTTGCAACAACTGAGATTTAACAACTAAATGAATGAGAGAGGTAAATTCCCTTCTGTAGGTAATGTTTAATGCATGTGTTTGAGAATCTCAAGCCTTTAGACTGAAGTACTGATAGATTCATAATATGCATGTGGTTCTGAAGAAGAACCTGTACGGCAATGGTACAGCCTGTTTTAGTATATTCTGTACATTTACCTCTAAACTATTTTCTGTCTGGTTTGTACTGATGTGATCTTTGCAGCTCTTGATCCTGCCGGACCTTCGTTCATTGACAAACCTCCAAAACATCGACTGGACCCAACAGACGCTCAGTTTGTCGATGTACTGCACACAGACATCGACTGTCAGCCGGTTTAATTGTTACTTCAAAATCTTTAGTGGTGTTTTTTTTGTTTTTCAAATGTGTCTTTATAGTGATGTTTATGTGTTATATGTCCTACTGGTTTTCAGTTCTGGGTTTCAGGGCACCAATGGGCCACATTGATTTCTATCCTAACGGAGGAGAAGACCAGCCTGGCTGTCCGAAGACTGTGTTTGCACGTAAGGTTTGAGGGACTGGCCAACATGTGCTGCTGTACAGTGACCTGTGATTTTAAAATGACAATATTTCCCTTCATTAACCCTTAAATAGCAGGTGGCTCCTTAAAATGTGACCACCTGAGGGCTGTGTTCCTTTTCATGGACACTATAAATGATTCATGCCCCAGTCAAGCATTCCCCTGTTCCTCCTATGAAGATTACCTGGATGGAAAATGCACGAGCTGTGAGCACTTTGGTGAAGCTGGTTGTCCCATCTTTGGTTGGTGGTTTTATTGATGAACTTACTACCTATGTTCTACTGTTGTACTGGTACACAACAGTGTGTGTACATCATGCTTAACATTTAGACTGATGCATGTGTTTGTACTCAAATCAGGTTACGATGTTACACAGTGGAAGGACGTCCTCAATCAACTGAGCCAAACAAAGTTCTACTTTAAGACAAACTCACACTCTCCATATTGCTGTAAGTAATTTTAATATTTATCAGAATAACTAGAGTGATGGAAAACAATGTTTTATCATATATATATGAAAAGGGTGCATCTAGGGTGGCATAGAAAAATGCTTCTTAGCAAAAATGGATAATAGAGTGGGGTATATTTTTATGTTTATTTGAGTTCTTATAATCAGGTTACAGTTAATAAAAATAAATTATCTTCTCAAATCAGCATCTCAGTAGACGGAAGTGTGACATGCTCCAAAATAACTTGGTAAATGGCTGAGCTGGATTCACTGATTAATCAGTACCGGGAGATTATGGCTCCCCAAATTCTCACAGACTATGGGAACCTCACAAAGGACCTGAACCAGCTTGGATTTTGTGCTTCTCCGCTCCACTCCCAGACTCTGGAATAGTTTTACGAATGAAATGCAACATTTGCCTCATCTAAAAAAATGACAGGGTCACTATGTCCAGTCATTTTTTCCCTCAGCCCACTCCTCCAACAAGTAATTGTTTCTTAATATTTGAGGGTGAAGACACTCTGACAAACCAAATGTCTGATTTTTTCCAAGCTACATTGTCAAGCCTGTGTACTTAATTCTGTAAGCAATTTCTTTAGCAGTGACCCTTGGCGACCCACCTTTACTGTGGAGGGTCACATTAACAGTTTGCTGGGCAACCCTCAATCCAGCAGTGTTTCATATGATTACAAAGACCATGCTGTACCACTTTTGTACTCAAATTCTTGTGTCTATTTTATATCAGATATATATTTTCTAAGAAACTAAACTTTGATATTGATTTTCTTCAAGACACAACCATCAAACTGGGAATAAATAAGCATTTTAAATACATCACTCTGTAAGGAATGAATAAACATTTGATTTTTCAAATGCTTTATAATTTACTGAGATGCACCCTCTTATAAAAATCTGATTTGAATTTGCACAATTTTAATTACATCCCCACCTAGTGGTAGCACAAAGACTTTCATCAACAGCAGAAATACATTTTAATGTTCCTGCATGTTGCTGAAAGAAGCAAAATGACTGTCACAAAATGATGTGTGGATTTTCTGCAATAAATGTAGTTTTTTTGCATTTTCCACAACACAGAACAGAAACAAATTAAACAAAACTTTCTAGATTGCTCCTTTTCTGACAGCAGCATTGTACATTTCCACTCTCCACAGATGTTGTCCACAATAAATAAACCATAACATGAGTACTAAAGCAAATAGACAAAAAAAGCAGCTTAGTATTTGAAATAATTTTGCATGAATACATTCTGCTCTTTCAGTGGCAAACTACAAAGTAGATGTGACCATTTGGAATCAGAAGGAACAGAAGGGATACCTGGATATTAAAATCAATGACTGTACTAATGAAGAAGTGACAGTCATTGAACAGTAAGGCCTCTTTTTTCATTCTCCCAGTGCTGCCCAAATATCAAGTATTCCTTCACAACTTCATATATCTGTCTGTTTCTTTATTTCTTTCTTTTTTTTAACCAGTAAAGCAATCAAGTTCACGAAGGAGAAAGAGACCACAATACTTGCTATGTTTCCTAGAAACATTCACCCAGTGAAAACAGTCTCTGTCAAATACTACGGTGGAGAGGGGTGTAATTCCAATTGCAAGCTTCGGATCCTGGGAATCCGTCTCACACCTCTGAATCGCAAAAAGAAGTACGCAACATTTACAGATTTTAGACCATTTTAACTGTGTCAGTTCAAAAAAAATTATGTTTTACTTTTGTCTCCAAATTCACAGCAGGTTCTTTTTCTGTTTTTTTTTTTTTTATCTTGCAGGCCTCTTTGTTGTCACGAATTTCTTCTTGAATATAAGAAAGAGTTCACATTCAGCCCTATTCCATGTGCATAAACCACATCCTGAAATCGAGCTAAACCTTGAATCAAGAACTTTCATGAGGAAGAGTCCTCAGGTTCCTCAGGTTCTTTAGGACTGGTTGGAAAACTAACAAGGATCCCAAATGAAAAGGCACCAATCGGTCACTCAAGTTTTCTTTTCTAAAAAGAAAAAATAAATAAACAAATAAAATGTGACATATTCTGAAAACTGTATATTTGTTTCAAAGGGAAAAAATGGTACATAGTTGTATGGGGTGTGTATAAATATTTTATATAAAGAAAACCTGGACTACATTCATGTTTCACTTTTAAAAAGTCGAACTAAATACATTTTTATTTTCTCACTAAATATATCTGGCCTCTGAGATTAATTTATATGTTTTATTATATTTTATATTAAGTAAACATTTCTTCATTTCCTTTGATAGCTTCACCAGGATTATAACTGCGTATTAGGATGCCACTGACTGACATTGGCTGACAGATACATTGGGGAGAACAAGTATTTGACACAGTGTTGGTGTATCAAATACTTATTTCACACAATAAAATGGAAATTAATTATTTAAAAATCATACATTGTATTTTTCTGGATTTTTGTTTTAGATTCCATCACTCACAGTTGAAGAGTACCTATGATAAAAATTACAGTCTTCTACATGCTTTGCAAGTGGGAAAACCTGAAAAATCAACAGTGTATCAAATACTTGTTCTCCCCACTGTAAGCAGCGCATCAGAAAGACTATTGAAGTCCAGCTTCTTCTCCATCAATACTGATTTAACTACTTTCTCTGTTTCAGCTTATGATGGAAAAAATCTTTTTCTGTATTTTGAATGAATGCATTTATTTGTTCTTGCTACAAACAAAAATATAATAAGCACCTTTCTCATATCACAACATTGGTTACATTAGCAAAGAAATAATAAACTGTCCATTTTCCTTTAAAAAAAAAAGCACGAAAAAGATTATTTCCAAGGTCAGTTTCTTTAAAAAGTTACATAAAGTCTATGTAACAAAAGAAACCCTTGCCCTTGATCAAGTCCTTCTTGTTCATTTTAACATGTGTTTCTGCAATTTAAATTTGAAAGTAAATTGAAGAGGTTGAATTGCCAAAATACAATAGTTTAGTCCTACTTGTGTCGACTCTTCATCTGTTCAAACTGGTCCCTGAGGTCTTTTAACTTGGCCTGCAGCTGTTCCACATTTGGCTTGATATTTTTCTCTGGGCTTCTTGGTCGGGGATCTGAGTTGAGGGTTGGGGGCACTGCTGGATTTAGCACAGCAGAGAGTGTCTTCGGCAGCCCGAGGAGAAAGACTCCTTTGACATATTCTTGTCTGCAGCCTACAGGTTAGAAAACACCAAATCAAAATTACACTTAATTTTCCAGTCTGTGTCACCAGTAATCAATAATCAGCTTCCCATTAAGACTCACTTGAAGGGGGGAACAATTTTGACTTATTTCCTGAGTCCTCTCTTCATTTGCTGAAGAATTCATTGCTTCACTTTGGTTTTCTCTTCTTTCCTTCTCAATTACAAATGTTACCTGTAAATAAAGTCTAGTTTGAGTTTTCTGCTACATTCAACAGCTTCCATGATTATTTGCCCATCTGATTGTGTAAAGTGCTTTAAAATAAATTTGACATTTGATACCACAGGAAGTCTGAACATAAAAAAAATCCAACCTGTACTGTGAATTCTTGCTTTCAGCTGGAATCATACACTATGAAAGCAGTGTTTTTAACTAAATCACAATTGTTGGCACTGCTAGCAAGTCCCATAGCATATATGTGAGGGAAACAGATGTATCCAATGGAGAATCAATTTTTCTCAGCCACTTTTCAAAATGTAAAAGATGAAAAAACAAGCCGCAACAGGATCTACCTAACGGCGACTGAACTACACAAAAACACATCTGACGCTACGCAGGTTGTTCACTCACTTCACCATGCAGGATGCTTATTCAATAATAATTAGCACTTTTATTAGCCATGTTTTCTTGCTTTCATTTAATGTCATAACAAGTTGGCCCACGAACATCCAACGATATTTTTTATTAATTGATTTATGTCCGAGCAGCAAAAAGGGAAATAAATCATAAATTCATTTGTGTTTTTAATTGTAAAAAAATATGGTTGCTAATCACTGTCAACTTAGAAGTGATGGACTTGCAGTGCAAATCGTTTGGACACAATCAATTTAGATCCTCATGTCATGATATTTTTCAGCACACTGGCACACAGGAAGACGAGCATTATTAAAGAAAACTAATCCCACTATAATAGAACAGAAGCAAAGAAAAGGTAATAAAACCAGTAGATGCCACCTTATTTTAGGAGGAGTAACAGGACAAAGCTTCTCCTGTCCTACCATCACAAACATAACCATGTGAAATGTGCTTAAATCGTTAGATACCAGTATTCAAAGCCGGGGTGCGAATAAGTGTAGTAATTTTTGTTAAAACAATCCTTAATGCGAGACTTTTCCCTGACCTAATAATTGTACTCAAAGTAAAGGTTGGATTTCATGTCTGAGATTGTGCTCAGATTGATTCATTTTAAAGCCTTTCACACCACTTTAAGACAACCAATATTTACTTAATCCAAACTGGAAAGACATTATCCAGTTTGTCTTCAATAAAGTCACTGAAGAGAATTTCGATTCTGGTCAAGTTGTTAATTTCTGTGACAGAACTCGTCTGTTACTGGGGGGGGGGGGGGGGGGGGAGGGAGTAAGTGTCTTTGTCACAAGTAAGGAGCCAAAGCAGATATCTTCAGCTGCAATACATGTCCGTGTGTGAATGAGGCGGCTCAGGAAAGCTAAATTTATCCCAAGGACAGTGGGAACACAAACACACCAGACACACTTTTCAAACAGGGCTCCAGGTTTTGAGAGCGGCGTTGCAGCACAACGCAAACACTTGTCTTAATTTTATTCTTCCCAGAGAACGGAGCTCTGACTGTAGCGTCAGAGCTCCTAAGGTTATCACCTAAGGTTATCGGTTTCTCTGATTTGACTTTTTATAGGTAAATGTTTGAGTAAAATGAACATTGTTCTTTTATTTTATGAACTACTAACAACATGTCGCTGAAATCTAAAGCAAACATTTTTCATTTATCTGCAGAAAATGAGAAACGGTCAAAATAACAAAAAAGAAACGATACTAATGAGCTCGGGGAGAGTTCAGAAATTAATATTTTGTGGAATAACCAGGTTTTCAATAAGGTTCAGTGCAGTGGACTCCTATTTGTTTCCACAGCTGTATTAGCATCTCACATTGACAATGTTCTCCTTTAAAAACTATATAAAATAAGAATAAAAACACCCCAATTTTTATTTTAATGTACTTAAAATGACATGGAAGCAGGCTGCACTTCACTGTCTCATAAGTTAGGTCAACCCAATGTGAGCAACCATAAATGGTAGCGTTTTGTGAAACTATGGATTCATATAACTTTTTCATTGTCAGCACATAAACAGATTTTGATTTTATTGGGTTTGCATGCAAATGGATTAACAAACATTGGCACATTATGAGGTAAAATGTGCCAAACAATTATAACCCAATTGTTTAAAATTCCTTCACTTTCTTATATTGCCGTGTTCCTTGATCTTCATGATGCCGTCTGTTTACTAAGGTTCTCTCAAAATCCTCGCACAACACCCAGATACATGCTGAGATCTTCCTCCACAGTTACAGATGTTGAGATCAGGATGAGACAGATTCATACCACAGAAATGACTTTACATACTAACCAATAAGTCTGATATTAGTTTGGAAAAATACTTTACAGAAATGGGATCTGTTTATGAAGGTGTCCTGAACAATATTTCATGCAAATGGAAATTTTATAAGTAAATTGGATTCAATGTTTTTTTTAAAAAAAAAAACACAACACATGCTATTCAGACAAGAAAGAGTGAATAATATCCACTTTGAGCTTTATTTTATTTTGTAAACAAAGTAATACTGATCTATCAAGTCCATATCAAACAGGTTTGTGAAAAAATTCAAATTTCAGACGATTAAGTTTGTGTACTGTGATATTTATGATACCTAAACACTCTTTTATCCACGTATTCATGTTTTCTGTCTTCAGATGACCTGGAATCGGTTGAGGCGTCTATGCGATGTGCTTTCCCCATCTGAACTGCGGTCTAGAGTTTAAAGAAAAGGTGTTAGTACCTCAAAATATATAGTACCCTGACCAGATTTTAGAGGTAATGCACAATTAATTAGAAAATAATTAGAGCAGGGGTATTCAACCCAAGTCCTTGAGGTCCGGTGTCTAACAACTTTTAGATGCGTCTTTTCTTTAACACACCTGATTCCAATAGGATAATCAGCAGGACTCTGGAGAACTTGACTGCACTGAGGAGGCACTTCAGCCATTTGATTCAAGTCTGTTGGGCAAGGGACATGTCTAAAAGCTGCAGGACTCCAGCTCCAGACCAGAATTGAATACCCCCGTCATAAAGCCACACATTATTTAGGTACTTACAAAAACCCAGGAATGTCCATGCTTCTTTACTCCTCTTTTTGTAACCTGAACCAATATGAGTTGTCCCATTTATTCATCAATTGTTAGAGCGGTCAAATCCAGGCGAGATGTTAAGGTACTGGACTGCATCATATCAAGTCTTCAATCTTCCTTTTTACAATCACAGCATGGGTGTTTGGACACTGAACTCCAGATGAATTTATCAGCCAATCCTTGATGTTTCTCTTGTTTTCTCCAGCAATGATTATCATTCCAGGGGCTCTTAAAAGATGTTTCTTGTCTAAATGAATTTGTCTTGAAGACTTCTGCAATCTGAGGGAGATGGGAAAGCTTGAGTATTTCTTCTTCCAAGTCAAAATGTCAAGACAGTTCACTGAGGACTTTGCAAGACACACAAATGAGCCACTTGATAAATGTATTCCTCTTAGAAATAAGCTGTTTGTTCATACTCTCGTTAAAGTTCTTCATCCTCTTCATCCTCCTTGGGCTGCCACCTTATCGTGGTGGAGGGGTTTGTTTGGGGCTTTATGCCCCTGGTAGGGTCACCCAAGGCAGACAGGTCCTAGGTGAGGAACCAGACAAAGCGCAGCCTGAAAATCCCTTCATGATGGACACAAACTTTGAATTTGGCGTTCCCTCGCCCGGACGCGGGTCACTGGGGTCCCACTCTGGAGCCAGGCCTGGAGGTGGGGCACGATGGTGAGCACCTGGTGGCCGGGCTTTTAACCACGGAGCCCGGCCGGGCTCAGCCCGAAGAGGAGACGTGGATTCCCCTTCCAATGAGCTCACCACCTGTCGGAGGGGCCAAAGGGGTCGGGTGCTGTGTGTTACGGGCGGCGGTCGAGTGAGGGGACCCTGGCGGTCTGATCCCCGGCTGCAGAAGCTGGCTCTTGGGACGTGGAACGTCACCTCTCTGGTGGGGAAGGAGCCGGAGCTAGTGTGCGAGGCTGAGAGGTTTCGGCTAGAAATAGTCGGCCTCACCTCGACGCATGGCTCTGGTTCCGGAACCAGTCTCCTTGAGAGGGGCTGGACGTACTTCCACTCTGGAGTTGCCCACGGCGAGAGGCGCCGGGCAGGAGTGGGCATACTTGTTGCCCCCCATCTTGGCGCCTGCACGTTGGGGTTTACCCCGGTGAACGAGAGGGTAGCCTCCCTCCGCCTACGGGTGGGGGGACGGTTCTGACTGTTGTCTGTGCTTATGGGCCGAACAACAGTTCAGATTACCCACCCTTCTTGGAGTCCTTAGAGGGGGTACTGGAGAGTGCCCCTCCTGGGGACTCCCTTGTTCTGCTGGGGGACTTCAATGCTCACGTGGGCAATGACAGTGAGACCTGGAGGGGCGTGGTTGGGAGGAACAGCCCCCCTGATCTGAACTCGAGTGGTGTTCTTTTGTTGGACTTCTGTGCTCGTCACGGTCTGTCCATCACAAACACCATGTTCAAGCATAAGGGTGTCCATACGTGCACTTGGCACCAGGACACCCTAGGCCGCAGTTCGATGATCGATTTTGTCGTCGTTTCATCGGATCTGCGGCCGTATGTCTTGGACACTCGGGTGAAGAGAGGGGCGGAGCTGTCCACTGACCACTACCTGGTGGTGAGTTGGCTCCGGTGGTGGGGAGGAAGACGGTCAGACCTGGCAGGCCCAAACGTGTAGTGAGTGTCTGCTGGGAACGTCTGGCGGAGTCCCCTGTGAGACGGAGCTTCAACTCCCACCTCCGGCAGAACTTCGAACACGTTCCGGGGGAGGTGGGGACATTGAGTCTGAGTGGACCATGTTCCGTGCCTCCATGGCCGAGGCGGCTTATCGGAGCTGTGGCCGCAAGGTCGTTGGTGCCTGTCGCGGCGGCAACCCCCGAACCCGTTGGTGGACACCTTTGGTGAGGGATGCTGTCAAGCTGAAGAAGGAGTCCTATGGGGTCTTTTTGGCCTGTGGGACTCCAGAAGCAGCTGATGGGTACCGGCGGGCGAAGCGGCATGCGGCTCGGGTGGTCGCTGAGGCCAAAACTCGGGCGTGGGAGGAGTTTGGAGAGGCCATGGAGAAAGACTTCCGTACAGCTTCGAGGCGATTCTGGTCCACCATCCGGCGTCTCAGGAGGGGGAAGCAGTGCAGCACCAACACTGTTTATAGTGGGGATGGTGTGCTGCTGACCTCGACTCGGGATGTTGTGGGTCGGTGGGCGGAATACTTCGAAGACCTCCTCAATCCCACCAACATGCCTTCTGTTGAAGAAGCTGAGCCTGTGGACTCTGGGTTGGGCTCTCCAATCTCTGGGGACGAAGTCGCCGAGGTGGTCAAAAAACTACTCGGTGGCAGGGCCCCGGGGGTGGATGAGATCTGCCCGGAGTTCCTTAAGGCTCTGGATGTTGTAGGGTTGTGCTGGCTCACGCGACTCTGCAATATCGCATGGACATCGGGGGCAGTTCCTCTGGATTGGCAGACCGGGGTGGTGGTCCCCCTATTTAAAAAGGGGGACCGGAGGGTGTGCTCTAATTACAGAGGGGTCACACTCTTAAGCCTCCCTGGAAAGGTCTATTCAGGGGTCCTGGAGAGGAGGGTCCGTCGGATAGTGGAACCTCGGATTCAGGAAGAGCAGTGTGGTTTTCGTCCTGGTCGTGGAACACTGGACCAGCTCTACACCCTCAGCAGGGTCCTGGAGGGTGCATGGGAGTTCGCCCAACCAGTCTACATGTGTTTTGTGGACTTGGAGAAGGCGTTCGACCGTGTCCCTCGGGGGGCCTTGTGGGGGGTTCTCCGGGAGTATGGGGTACCGGGCCCTTTGATACGGGCTGTCAGGTCCCTGTGTATTAGCGGTGTCAGAGTCTGGTCCGCATTGCCGGCAGTAAGTCGGGCTCGTTTCAGGTGAGAGTTGGACTCCGCCAAGGCTGCCCTTTGTCACCGATTCTGTTCATTACTTTCATGGACAGAATTTCTAGGCGCAGCCGAGATGTTGAGGGGATCCGTTTTGGTGGCCTTAGGATCGCATCTCTGCTTTTTGCGGATGATGTGGTCCTGATGGCTTCATCAGATCGTGATCTGCGGCTCTCGCTGAAACGGTTCGCGGCCGAGTGTGAAGCGGCCGGGATGAGGCTCAGTGCCTCCAAATCCGAGGCCATGGTCTTGAGCCGGAAAAGGGTAGAGTGCCTTCTCCGGGTCAGGGGGGTCGTCCTGCCTCAAGTGGAGGAGTTTAAGTATCTGGGGATCTTGTTCACGAATGAGGGAAGAAGGGAGCGGGAGATCGACAGGCGGATTGGGGCGGCGTCTGCCGTGAAGCGGCGCTGTACCGGTCCGTTGTGGTGAAGAGAGAGCTGAGTCAAAAGGCGAAGCTCTCGATTTACCGGTCGATCTATGTTCCCACCCTCATCTATGGTCATGAGCTTTGGGTCATGACCGAAAGAACGAGATCACGGATACAAGCGGCCAAAATGGGTTTCCTCCGCAGGGTGGCCGGGCTCTCCCTTAGAGATAGGGTGAGAAGCTCGATCATTCGGGAGGGACTCAAAGTAGAGCCGCTGCTCCTCCACGTCGAGAGGAGCCAGTAGAGCGTGGCTCGGGCATCTGGTCAGGATGCCTCCTGGGCGCCTCCCTGGTGAGGTGTTCCGGGCACGTCCCACCGGGAGGAGGCCCCGAGGAAGACCCAGGACACGCTGGAGGGACTATGTCTCTCGGCTGGCCTGGGAACGCCTTGGGGTTCCCCCGGAGGAGCTGGAAGAAGTGGCTGGGGAGAGGGAAGTCTGGGCCTCCCTTCTGAAGCTGCTGCCCCCGCGACCCGATCCCGGATAAGCGGAAGAAAATGGATGGATCCTCTTCTTCTGGAAAGCTCATTTATGTTGAATAGTCATGGACGGTATAGGAGTATCTTGGGCTTTAGTGCTCCAGGGAAAGGTGGTTATACCTTGGTTGGATTAGACGGCATGTAAATGGATTGATTTCCATATGGCTTGCGGATACGTTCTGTTTGAACAGATCTAGGTCACGTAAGATGTGGAGTACAATGGAAAAAGACGACCAATATGAAATCTCTGTAAAAAAATATGTATCTCCATGTCTCCAATCTCTTTACCTACCTGCTAGGTTCTTACACTCAGCGTTTATCACCAGGACTCGTTCAGCCACTGGTAGCAGTAGTACTCAACACTTTGTCAAACTTTCAGTGTTGCACACAATGTGGAGCCACATGCTAAAGTCCCTCTTACTTCTCTTTCTTACACTCTGGATTTCTCCTTCTAAGACGTTCATGCAGCAGTTCATCAACGTGATGCACTCACTCGTTTTTGGACTTCCACCTTCTGCATGTTTATGATTCTGGAATTTGGGTGAAACCTTTTGTCCGTATCGTAGAAGTTTCTAGTCTTGATATTAGTGGGTTCTATCTTTTCTTTTGAACAGCTGGTTGTGTAAGTAGTAGGGATGCTCTGCTAAATCGGCCCCAGTTTCAATGAACATCTGCATTTATCCATCGTCTCCATGAATGCTTTCAGTGTATTGTTGATATAATAAAGTCCCAAGCTGTCTTACATCCATGCTTGGTGTAGAGTCATATCAATTCAGCTGTGGCACGTCTTTATTTGTATAGTCTTGTGATCTATAGTGACAAGTCATTCAACTGGTAGCTGGTAGTTGGCATGTCTGGTGTTGCCACCACTTCCCTTCCAGGACCTGCTCATAAATCCGTCTTGGGATTCATCCAATTCAAAGAAATGAGTGGGATGTGTGCTTAGAAACAACCACAGGCTAGGGGATCTCCAAAGGGAGATTTTCAAGAAAAACAGGAATCCTTAAAGAATTTGTAAAACAGGGCAACTGCAAATACTAACACCACAACACATGATGGAAATAATGTACGTGTTAGGCTTTGAACGTGAGTGGGTAAAGAAGTGGTACATCACCAAATGTGCCATTCATAAGTGAATCATTTTTGCTGTCTCACATTAAATCATTCTGTGGCATTCAGTGGTTTTGAGCATACAATTAGTTTGGTTTGTTGCCAACAACGCCACCTGGGATTATCACCCAGGAATTAATGAAAGGACACAGGTCCCGTTTAGCAATCAGCAGCAGACAGGTTTCAAGTCAATAATTATTACCAAAGATAAAAATACCTGTACATAAACAAAAAAGAAAATACACAAAATAACCCCAACTAGGCTTACCGGTGGGTACGACCAGGTCCTGGATGATATAGGCTCCAAAGCAAAGAAATCTAAACAAACACCCGTGAAGTCACTCACTCTTTGAAAAGCCCTCCACCTATTTGTGTTATTCACTGCACAATCGCACCAAAAAGGGCCACATCCAGGCCCGAGCGCACCACCGGCGGTCCTTTAAAGAAAATAAACATAAAAAAACAAATTGTTAAAATACAGGCAGTAAAAGAGGCATATACAAATAAGAGTGCAAATAAAAATAATTAAAAGTCCCTGTGAGACAATTCTTACATTAATTAAATACAGTATAATATTGGTATAATGAAGCCATTGCCTTTTGGAAAGCCCCTATAATTTTCAATTTCATTTTTGCATCATAAATGTGTTTTATAAATGCATTACAAAACTACTCACAGAGCCAGTTTAAACCAAGACGGACTTCATAGGTATTTTTTCACTTTTAAGCATAATAACCCTCAGAAAGGGGTGTGTTTATCTCACAAAGGCAAGTTGCCAGGTGGAAATATTGCTCTACTGTTCCACCTCTCACTTCCTGGAGAAAATATATGGAGATAAAAACAGAGTAGCGCTCTGAACTTTTGATACAACTCTCCAGAGAACACCACAGCTGAAGGTAAGGTTTAAGAACAACACTTCCAGGGTTTCCCCCAGTGTATTATAAGCCTGGCGGCCCGCCATGCTTTACTAGCCCCGCCACCAGGCTGAGCGTTGCTTGTTTATGTTTCTAGGGGGGGAAAGAAAATCGCTTTTTTTTTTTTTCAAAGCCGGTCTGCAAGTGTCTGTTTTGTCTTAGCATTTCACTAGCAGAGCAGATTTATTTCTAAAGGATAGGTTTATAATAGATAGGTTTATAGTTTATGCATTTAAACCCAACAACGCGCGGACCAATCACACAGTTGATTATATTTAGTGAAATATGGGAGAAGGGAGTAGTTTAATTGGCCAGCCTAAAAAGGTATTTGTAAATTCAAAGATTAAACTCCCAGCATCAGATTGTTGCTATGGTAACAAAACAATCTAGCTATAAATATTGTTCTTTTAAGTTTTACAAAGTAAACTTGCCAACTCCTTAAAATCTTGGATCTAAATGTTAAAAAATTTAAAATCTTTTAATTTATGTATGCCTAAACAATTGAATAAAATTTAACAGCATTGATAATCTCAATAAACAAGTGTTACATTTATGCATCTGTGGTCTGTTTTAAAATATTTGTGTTTATGGGGCCCCTGAAGCCCTGATGGAGCCGCTGACTTAATGTGGATTAAGCAGAAGTTCAAATTTTTTGTTTTTAGACTAGTTGTGTGTTTAAATAGCATTTCACTGGAGATGTTGTTCCGTAACATATAATTACACAGTAATACTTCTGCATTTCCTGTCAACTTAAAATCTTTTAATACAAAAACACGGTGGACCGCCAGTGGACCGCCTCGACGCCCCGACCACTGGGCTTAGGAAGTTTTCTGGGGGAAACCCTGACTTCCCATCAGGAATGAATCTAGTGAGAGCAGGGAGTAGTCACTAAATATGTGGTGTCAGTTGTTGGTGAGAAAACCAGAGTTTTAAAAGCCAGGGAGTACAGGCAGGAGAAACTGAAGCTGTCAGTTTCAGCTGTCATTGGCTGTGATGATAACTGTGGGTGGAGACGGTTAATTAAACTGATTTCTTTGTCCTTAGGTTGCCTAAACTGCACTCCCACTGTAAATAAGCAACACATTTTAGGTTATTGTCCTTGTTTTAGTTACATGAAGGAGTAATTAGATAAGAGAGGCAGCTCTTGCCTTCCCTCTGTAGCTGTCTGAGAGGATAAAACAATCACTTAAACAACAGCCGTGGTTTTATGATATATTAAATATCCAGTTATGCTGAAATAGTTTATATCAGATTATTTAATGTCACCGTCTCTATCTTTGTAGATTTCACCTGCTGCAGCGCAACATGTTTCTGTGGTCTTGTCTGACACCTTTCCTGCTGATAACAGTTCATCTATGCAAAGGTAGTATGCAACATGACACAGAAATGATTATCATAGGACTGTGGATGATATTTAAACACAAAACCACACGCATGCTGATTTTTGACCTCAAGTGTATCACAAATTAAACCTTAACAGACTAGCCACACCTGCGGCACTGAGATTTCTTGAGAAAAATGTGTCTTCTTATTGCAATGGCCTTGATTTGTGGTTATACAGCTCTCTTTCTGGGGAATTGCATAAAAAAGAGTTGTACTACTTTTGCGCAAGGCAGCTGCATCCAGCATCCAGCATTTCTAAACAGCTTCCTGAACTCCGCTAAAAATAAATCTATGATACTGCCACCACAATGTGGAACATCATACATCATTTATAAAGTATCTAAATACTAAGCATCATACATCCACTACAAAGTAGCTAAATACTAAGCGTCATGCATCAGCTACAAAGTATCTAAATACTAAGCGTCATGCATCAGCTACAAAGTAACTAAATACTAAGCTTCACCAGCTACTGGGTGATTCTCCAAATTCGGTGCCTTTTGTGTCCCACAGGTTTATTTCAAAGATTTTCATATTATGTAAGAAACAATTTTTTTTTCGAAAATCAAGAAATGTAAATATTGATGTGTCTTGGTAATATAACATGCAAATACATTTTAAAAATCAGGTTTTTAAAAATGTTATGGTTGTTGAAGTGTAAAGATCAGCCAAATGAGCATGTCCCCACTGACCAATGTTCATTTTTCACTGAATATAAAACAAATAAAAATAGCCAGTAACTGCAAGTTATTTGTACCATTATGAACATGTTTAGGTATATTTTAACCTAAATAAAAGAAATATGAGAAAAATACATGATTTATAAATTATATATCATTAAAAAACACGATAATTTATATATAACAGCAAATATTAGACTAATATTTGTTGGACTGTATGCAAAGTTTAAAGAATGATTCAAAAAGATAAAAAAGCCTGATTTAATTTTTATTTTTAAGTGTATTTTCATGATTTATGAGAAGCACATTACATCAAGTTGTCATATTCCACTTATCAGTCTAATTATTAGGATTCAGAAACAAATAAAATCTACTTACAATGAGTTATTTTAATCAAGGGACAGGTGATCTCAAAGGAAATGGAAAAATTTATTAAATAAATTTATTTTGTTACGCAGTTATACTGATAGAGGAATGAAAATGTCCTGTTACCTGGTTGAATTTAAAGCAACCTGAGCAGCAAAAGAATTTGTATTAATATTTGGGGTTTCATGCATAAGTGGGGAGACATATTTTCTTGGGGGTTCAAAGAGTCCTTCAATAGATGCAGTGTTCAAAAACACATTTTTTGTGGTATATTTTAAGTAACCATAGACCCCAAAAGGCACAGAATTTAGAGATTCACCCTACAAAGTAGCTAAATACCAAGCGTCATACCTCAGCTACGAAGTAGCTAAGTGCCAAGAGTCATTCATGATCATGATCATATCATGATGTCCTGAAATAAAATCTTATCTTTTTTATTTTTTTGTTGTTTTTACTAGGATCCCCAGACCAAAGATGTGAGAAATTCACAGATCCTGTTCAGTCACAAATTTGTAGCATCCAGCATTTCTAACCAGCTTCCTGGACTCTGCTAAAAATAAATTTATGATGCTGCCGCCACAATATGGAGCATCATACATCAGCTACGAAGTAGCTAAATACTAAGAGTCATGCATCAGCTACAAAGTAGCTAAATACTAAGCGTCATGCATCAACTACAAAGTAGCTAAATACTGAGCGTCGTGCATCACCTACAAAGTAATTAAATACTAAGCGTCATGCATCAGCTACAAAGTAACTAAATACTAAGCGTCATGCATCAGCTACAAAGTAACTAAATACTAAGCATCATGCATCGGCTACAAAGTAGCTAAATACTAAGTGTCATACAATCAAACATATCACAATGTCCTGAAATAAAATCTTATCTTCTTTCATTTTTTTCTTCGCTTGTTTTACTAGGATCCCCAGACCAAAGATGTGGGAAATACACAGATCTACGCATTACTGATGCCATCATCGGCACAAGCCTGAAAGTCAACCTGCTCCTTTACACCAGGCACAATGTCAGCTGTGGTGTTGTCCTGTCCCACACCAAGCTGGAAGAGCATCCCGAGTTTAGCATGTCCAAACCCACCGCTTTCCTCATCCACGGCTATTCACCCACGGGAAGTCCCCCAATGTGGTTGGGCAACTTCACAAAGTGGCTGTTGGCCAGACAAGACATAAATGTTGTGGTAGTGGACTGGAACCATGGGGCTGCTAATGTTAATTATTTTAAGGTGGTTGAGAAAACATACGAAGTGGCAGACAACCTTACAGCTTTCATTAAAATAATGCAGGTACAAAGTGTCTCTGATCCTTTTTAACCAAATCTGCTGTGCCTGGAGAGAGCAACATCCTTGACAGCTTTGTTGAACTTTTTAAAAAACTCTGTTTCAGGACCACGGTGCTTCTCTAAGCTCGATTCACTTGATTGGAGCCAGTCTTGGAGCCCACGTTTCCGGTTTTGTGGGAGCAAAACTGAACAGTGCAATCGGAAGAATAACAGGCAAGTTTTACATGTCAGGACATAATTTTATGTCAGTCTGATTGAGGGTGAGATAAACACGAGCCAAGATGATGTGAAAACAAAACCTGCAAACAATCTGAAATTTTGTTGCAACAACTGAGATTTAACAACTAAATGAATGAGATAGGTAAATTCCCTTCTTTAGGTAATCTTGAGTGCTGATGCCCACTGATGTGTGCCCACAAAAGTGGAAATAAAAGAGCATGTATTTCTTTAAATGATTATGGAGTTAATGACGATGGGTGCAGTAACAGTGTTTCACCGGTAGGTGGCGCATGGGGATTCTGAGTTGCCATTGCTCTGCCGTTTCTCATAAGTTGAGAAATTGGAGTAACACAGACTGCACATAACACAGATATACATGCCCATGAAATGTCACCGTGTGTGATTGGATATGCATGTAGAGTGCAGTAAATTGAAGGTATGTGTTACCATCCATGGAATTGTGACAAAATGTGATGTTTATGATGGAATATGTCTAAATAGACTATAAATACAGTAAATTACTGAACTATAAATTGGGATGTATTGACAGTAGGATGAGCTGGTTTTGTTAATAAATAAGTTGAGAAATTGGAGTAACACAGACTGCGTCTCCCGTGTGCTCATTTAAATGCTGTTTTTCAGCTTCATCATCTGCTGCTAACGGTCCAGAACCCTGGTACCCGTTACAGTTTTGGGGGCTCGTCCGGGATTCTACTCCCTGTCAGACTTTGATGTGGTTCCAGTGATACAGATGCTGTGGACCTCATACACTCCATCATTCATCTCAGCGGATGAGAAAGGCGTCTTACCTTGTCCACAGGTGAAGGAAAAGACAAAGAGAGAAAGGGCTCCAGGACTTTGAATGGTGTGGTCAACTGCTGGGAAGAAGGAACAGCGATGGCAGACGGTGAAAGGAAAAGCTCGGTGTGGTCTATCAAGAAGGACTTGCTCAACTACCTGCAGATGAACTGTTCCAGATTGCCAGGCAGTGGGTGCGGTTTCAGAGGGTGAGCCACTTCGTCCTGAGTCCGCAGATGAAGAGGATTGTTACGAGTACATCACCAGTTTTATGAACAGTAAGACTTTGCTAGAGTCTGAGAACACTGGGATGGCTCATTTGTTAGAGCTAAGGGACCTTGTGGATGCAGCCATTCAGGGTCATGCATCTCAACTACAAGTGCAGCGTTCAGATGCCAGGATTACACAGGTTCCTTTTGTAAATCACAAGGTCATGATGCTGATTTGAAGGACAGTCAAGTTAAGTACAGCCCAAGCACAGTTCAAGACATTTTCATTCATACTTTGTACCAAGGCCTTGGGCACAAGCATGATGATGTTCGCAGAGAACTGAAACCCCTTCTAGCTGACCCTTGTGTAACTGACGAAGCAATACTACGACAGTTGAGGAAAATAAGGAGTGATGGGAATGAAAGACAGAGACGTTTGGGGTCAGCTCCTTGTCACAAATTTACGCAAATTTACAGTGTTCAGGCTGAGGCAAATGCAGCCCAGCATCCAAGTGCAAAAGAGGGTCTAGACAGAACACCAAAGTTGATGGGGTCCAACAACTAAAAGAAAAAGTTGAAAAACTCACCATGCTTGTTGAGTCATTACAAAAATTAACTCAACAACAAGCATCTGAACAAAATAATCAGCCACCAAGACATAACAGGGACAAGCAAAAAGGAAGACGGTATGGCTGCATAAAGTGTCTTGAACAAAACCGTCCTGACTGTAGCCAATGTTTTCACTGTGGTGAGGAAGGTCACAAAGCAGTAGGCTGCTTCCAGAAACCAACACGCCAGGGAAACTGGAGCCGGTCCCTGCCGGGGGACAGACAGTGACCGGGCCCCAACAGTTCCTACATGTAACAGACCAAATTGGTGAGTCTGAACAGCAACATGCTGTACCCATCTGTGTACCCATACAAGACCCAGGACCAAAACACCACAAACACAGACAGTCAGACCACTTGACAAGTACAACCAGCCATAACTCATCAAACAGCAAAAGTGACTGTGTAGCTAAGCTCATTGGGAGAAAAGCTTTAACCCAGTGTAGCTTAAATGGTTTTGCTGTCATTGCTTTACTAGACACAGGTGCTCAGGTGAGCATGAATGATAAAAGCTGGAAAGGACAAATGCTTACCAGAAATTACTGTCAAGCCACTCAGTGAAATACTGGATGATGAAGATGACTGAAAAATCTGTGCCATAGATGGGGGTGTTATCCCATATAATGGCTGGTTACCCATTACTGTTAATTTGATGGGAAACACAAATCTTGATCTGTCTATTAATGTTCCTTTCCTTGTCACTAGTCTTGCCTTGGAAAGACCATTGCTAGGATTCAATGTTTTGGAGGCAATGATACAATAACAGCCTCAGAATCTAGCTCCAACACTCACCAGCCTGGTGTGTAATGCCATTTCCATTCCAGTGGAGAAGGCTGAACTCCTGGTGAATTTTATCCAAACAGACAAGCTTACTGTGCAGTTGGGACAACTACGAACAGGCAAACAAGACACAGTCATTCCAGCTGGCCAGGTGGCCTGGGTCAAATGTCAGGTTCCATTTGACACCATTTTCCCTGACTCTGTTGTACTGTTTGAACCTGATGACGACAGTATACCCTTAGCCGAACTGGATGTGGGAGCAGGTGTTCTAGAGGTCCACAATCCAAACAGACCCTATGTGGCTGTACCTGTTGGAAATAATACACAACATACAATCACTGTACCAAGAAAAACTGTTCTTCGCAACATTTCATGACATTGATAAGGTGATCTCAGCATGCTCAGCTGAAGCACTGAACTCAGTGGTAACTGTTAACAGTGCTACTTCAGCACCCACCAATCTCAGTCAGCCTTCATGGCAACTCCCTGTAGACCTCAGTCATCCAGATAAGGCTCAAAAGCCAGTGGTGAATAAGATGCTTTTATGAAGAAGCTGGAGCTTTTGCACGAGACAGCCATGATATTGGATGTATACCCAGTTTACAAATGTCGATCACCCTCCAAGATCAGATTCCTGTAAGAGCCACCTACTCTTCTGTCCCAAAACCACTCTTTAGAGAAGTGAAAGAGTATGTACAGGTCCTGTTACTTAAAGACTGGATAGTCAAATCCAAATCCCCGTATGCTGCACCGGTTGTGTGTGTTTGGAAGAAAGATGGCAGCCTGCGGCTATGTATTGATTATCGCCTCTTAAACAAAAAGACCGTGCCTGATCGACACCCACTACCCAGAATAAAGGACTTGACCTTGGAGGAAATGCATGGTTTAGTATTCTAGACAAAGGCAAAACCTATCACCAAGGTTTTGTTGCAGAGAGGTTGTGCCAATTCACCGCCTTTACCACCCCGTGGGGACTCTATGAGTGGGTTCAAAAGGAGGATTCAGCCATTGGCCGGGTCAGAGGAATGAAAGCATCCAACATTACATTAACAGATAGAATACGTAAAACAGTTGGCAGAGACACTCAGAAATTGCTGCATGAATGGAATAAACTGTGTTTGGAGAACAATCTCCTCTACAGATTTGTGGGAGAGAAAAAACAACTAGTCCTTCCTACCAAGTATCGACCATTAGCCCTGAAATATCTGCACAATGAGATGAGCCATGTGGGCACAGAGAAAGTGATTCATTTGGCAAGGGACAGGTTTTACTGGCCCTTTATGCCTAGAGAAATAGAAGAACATGTCACTCAAAAGTGTTTGTGCATCAAATCCAAGAAACCTATCACCTACGACCGGGCACCTATGTGTAGTATCACTTCCAGCTTCCCCCTAGAGCTGGTGTGTATTATCTGCAGCTAGAAGCCAGGGTGGGAGGGTTTGAATATATATTAGTAGTGATTGATCATTTCACAAGATTTGCTCAAGCATATCCCACAACAAATAAAAGTAGGATTGCTGCTGAGCTAATGTTCAATTACTTCATTCCTCGGTTCGGATATCCATCAAAGTTGCATCATGACCAAGGTCGCGAATTTGAGAATAAGTTGTTCCAAACTTTGCAGCTGTTTTCTGGGGTGAGCCATTCACAAACGACACCATATCATCCCCAAGGGAATCCAGTTGAGAGGCTAAATCGCACCATCCTTCAGGTGTTACGGACCTTGACTGATAGTGAAAAACTGCGGTGGAAGGATCACCTTCCGCATGTTGTACATGCGTACAACTGTACACGGCACGGGTCAACGGACTACTCACCCTTTTTCCTTCTTTATGGCCGTCACCCACATCTTCCAGTTGACTTGCTGTTTGGATTGGCTGGAGACAAAGAGTCAGAAACACCTACAGGATACGCGGAGAAATGGGCAGAGCGGATGTCACAAACTTACCGGATTGCCAGTGAAAATGGCTCAAAGGCTAGTGGATCCATGGAATTGTGACAAAAGTGTGATGTTTGTGATGGAATATGTCCAAATAGACTATAAATACAGTAAATTACTGAACTATACATTGGGATGTATTGACAGTAGGATGAGCTGGTTTGTTTAATAAATAAGTTGAGAAATTGGAGTAACACAGACTGCGTCTCCCGTGTGCTCATTTAAATGCTGTTTTTCAGCTTCATCATCTGCTGCTAACGGGTCCAGAACCCTGGTACCAGTTACACATGTGTTTCAGAATCTCGATTCATAGTATGCATGTGTTTCTGACGAAGAACCTGTACGGCAATGGTACAGCCTGTTTTATTATATTCTGTACATTAACCTCTAAACTATTTTCTGTCTGGTTTGTACTGATATGATCTTTGCAGGTCTTGATCCTGCCGGACCTTCGTTCACTGGCAAACCTCCAGAACATCGACTGGACCCGACAGACGCTCAGTTTGTCGATGTACTGCACACAGACATCGACTGTCAGTTGGTTTAATTGTTGCTTTTAAAATCTTAAGTGATGTTTTTTGGGTTTCTTCAAATGTGTCTTTATAGTGATGCTGATGTGTTATATGTCCTACTGGTTTTCAGTCCTAGGCTTCAGGGCACCAATGGGCCACATTGATTTCTATCCTAACGGAGGAGCAGACCAGCCTGGCTGTCCGAAGACTTTGCTATCACGTAAGGTTTGAGGGACTGGCCAACATGTGCTGCTGTACAGTAATCTGTGATGTTAAAATGACAATATTTCCCTTCATTAACCTTAAACAGCGGTGGCTCCTTAAAATGTGACCACCTGAGGGCTGTGTCCCTTTTCATGGAGACTATAAATGATTCATGCCCCAGTCAAGCATTCCCCTGTTCCTCCTATGAAGATTTCCTGGATGGAAAATGCACAAGCTGTGAGCGCTTTGGTGAAGCTGGTTGTCCCATCTTTGGTTGGTGGTTTTATTGATGAACTTACTACCTATGTTCTACTGCTGTACTGGTACACAACAGTGTGTGTACATCATGCTTAACATTTAGACTGATGCATATGTTTGTACTCAAATCAGGTTACGATGTTGCACAGTGGAAGGACGTCATCAATCAACTGAGCCAAACAAAGTTCTACTTTAAGACAAACTCACACTCTCCATATTGCTGTAAGTAATTTTAGTATTTAGCAGACTAACTAGAGTGATGGAAAACAATGTTTTATGTATATATATGTAAAGGGTGCATCTAGGGCGGCATTGAAAAATGCTTCTTAGCAAAATGCATAATAGAGTGAGGCATATTTGTTATGTTTTTTTGAGTTTTATAATCAGGTTACAGTTAATAAAAAGAAATGTTTTGATCAAATCAGCATTTCAGTAGACGGAAGTGTGACATGCTCCATAATAACTTGGTAAATGGCTGAGCTGGATTCACTGATTAATCAATACCAGGAGATTATGGCTCCCCAAATTCTCACAGACTGTGGGAACCTCACAAAGGACCTGAACCAGCTTGGATTTTGTGCTTCTCCGCTCCACTCCCAGACTCTGGAATAGTTTTACGAATGAAATGCAACATTTGCCTCATCTAAAAAAATGACAGGGTCACTAAGTCCAGTCATTTTTTCCCTCAGCCCACTCCTCCAAGTAATTGTTTCTTAATATTTGAGGGTGAAGACACTCTGACAAACCAAATGTCTGATTTTTTCCAAGCTACATTATCAAGCATGTGTACTTAATTCTGTAAGCAATTTCTTTAGCAATGACCCTTGGCGACCCACCTTTACTGTGGAGGGTCACATTAACAGTTTGCTGGGCAACTCTCAATCCAGCAGTGTTTCATGTGATTACAAAGACCATGCTGTACCACTTTTGTACTCAAATGATTGTGTCTATTTTACATCAGATACTAATATTTTCTAAGAAACTAAATTGCATTTTCTTCAAGCCACAATCATCAAACAGGGAATAAATAAGCATTTTAAATACATCACTCTATAAGGAATGAATAAACATTTGATTTTTAAAATGCTTTATAATTTACGGAGATGCACCATCTTATAAAAATCTGATTTGAATTTGCAAGATTTTGTTTACATCCCCACCTAGTGGTAGCACAAAGACTTTCATCAACAGGAGAAATACATTTTAATGTTCCTGCACGTTGCTGAAAGCAGCTAAACGACAGTCACAACATAATGTGTGGATTTTCTGCAATAAATGTAGTTTTTTGCATTTTCCACAACACAGAACAGAAACAAATTAAACAAAGTTTTCTAGATTGCTCCTTTTCTCTTAGCAACATTGTATGTTTCCACTCTCCACAGATGTTGTCCACAATAAATAAACCATAACATGAGTACTAAAGCAAATAGACAAAAAAAGCAGCTTAGTATTTGAAATAATTTTGCATGAATACATTCTGCTCTTTCAGTGGCAAACTACAAAGTAGATGTGACGATTTGGAATCGGAAGGCACAGAAGGGATACCTGGATATTAAAATCAGTGACGGTACTAATGAAACAGTGGCAGTCATTGAACAGTAAGGCCTCTTTTTTCATACTCCCAGTGCTGCCCAAGAATCAAGTATTCCTTCACAACTTCATATATCTGTTTCTTTCTTTCTTTCTTTCTTTTTAACCAGTAACGCAATCAAGTTCACAAAGGACAAAGAGACCACAATACTTGCTATGTTTGCTAGAAACATTCACCCAGTGAAAACAGTCTCTGTCAAATACTACGGCGAAGAGGGGTGTAATTCCAATAGCAAGCTTCGGATCCTGGGAATCCGTCTCACACCCCTGAATCGCAAAATGAAGTACGCAACATTTACGGATTTTAGACCATTTTAACTGTGTCCGTTCAAAAAAATTATCTTACTTTTGTCTCCAAATTCACCGCAGCTTCTTTTTCTTTTTATCTTGCAGGCCTCTTTGTCGTTACGACTTTCTTCTTGAACATAAGAAAGAGTTCACATTCAAGCCTATTCCTTGTGCATAAACCAGGGCCTGAAATCGAGCTGAACCTTGAATCAAGAACTTTCATGAGGAAGAGTCCTCAGGTTCCTATGGTTCTTTAGGACTGGTTGGAAAACTAACAAGGATCCCAAATGAAAAGGCACCAATCGGTCACTCAAGTTTTCTTTTCTAAAAAATAAATAAAATGTGACATATTCTGAAAACTGTATATTTGTTTCAAAGGGAAAAAAATGGTGCATAGTTGAATGGGGTGTGTATAAATATTTTATATAAAGAAAACCTGGACTACATTCATGTTTCACTTTTAAAAAGTCGAATTAAATACATTTTTATTTTCTCACTAAAAATATCTGGCTTCTGAGTTTAATTTATATATTTTTTTAATATACTTTATATTAAGTAAACGTTTCTTCATTTCCTTTGATAGCTTCACCAGGATTATAACTTCATATTAGTATGCCACTGAATGACATTGGCTGACAGATAAGCAGTGCATTAGAAAGACTATTTCAGCCCAGCTTCTTCTTCATCAATACTGGTTTAACTACTTTCTCTGTTTCAGCTTATGATGAAAAAAATATTTTTCTGTATTTTGAATGAATGCCTTTATTTGTTCTTGCTACAAACAAAAATATAGTAAGCACCTTCCTCACATCACAACATTGGTTACATTAGCAAAGAAATAATAAACTGTCCATTTTCCTTTTTAAAAAAAAAGCACAAAAAAGATTATTTCCATGGTCAGTTTCTTTAAAAAGTTACATGAAGTCTATGTAACAACAGGAACCCTTGCCCTTGATCCAGTGCTTCTTGTTCATTTTAACATGTGTTTCTTCATCCGCTGGATTTCCATCTTAATCAAAGAAAGACACAGTAACAGATATTAGATATTAATACTTCAAACCTAATTTCAGTTTCATTAAATAAACAGTTTACAGACTAAGATGTACCTGCAAAGTTAAGCGAATCCTCTTCTCCTCATCAATCTCATTCATCAGCAGCTTAATTTCTTTGCTGAAATAAAAGATTTGATTTAAATATAAAGTTCAAAAACAGTTCAAATGTTTGCTGTTCTGAGCACTTGACAATAAAGATATCTAACTATTTAAGAAATGCCATGCATTACTTAGGCCCAGTGGCGCAACTACACATTTTTCAGGTGGATGCGAAAACATAAATCTGCCCCCCCCTCCAGTTTTATGATACGTCAGGGTGAAGGAGCGACGCTCGCTCGCTCACTCCCCCCCCGGGCGACAATGCGTGAGGGCTACATTTACCTCGTTATGTGCGAAAAGCTCGCTGAAGTATATGGGAGGACATCATCGGCGCGTCACCCCCTCCAGACGTTGTTTTGGCGCCCCCTCTGGTGCTGCGCCCTTATGCGTTGCATAAGCTGCACCAGTGTTGTATAAAGTACTGAAATCTCATAGTCAAGTAAAAGTATAGGTACCTCTCCAAAATATGACTTTGGTAAAAGTCCAAGTCACTGACTGAAATGTTACTTGAGTTAAAGTCTTAACGTATCAAGTCCAGTGAAGTCCAGTGTAAAGTTTCCACAGTCAGGGATGGTTTGGGGTGCCATGTCATCTGCTGGTGTTGGTCCATTGTGCTTTCTGAGGTCCAGGGTCAACGCAGCCACATACCAGGAAGTTTTAGAGCACTTCATGCTTCCTGCTGCTGACCAACTTTTTGGAGATGCAGATTTCATTTTCCAACAGGACTTGGCACCTGCACACAGTGCCAAAGCTACCAGTACCTGGTTGAAGGACCATGGTATCCCTGTTCTTAATTGGCCAGCAAACTCTCCTGACCTTAACCCCATAGAAAATCTATGGGGTATTGTGAAGAAGAAGATGCAATACACCAGACCCAAAAATTCAGAAGAGCTAAAAGCCACTATTAGAGCAACCTGGGCTATCATAACACCTGAGCAGTGCCACAGACTGATCGACTCCATGCCACCCGCATTGCTGCAGTAATACAGGCCAAAGGAGCCCCGACTAAATACTGAGTGCTGTACATGCTCATACTTTTCATGCTCATACTTTTCAGTTGGCCAACATTTCTATAAATCCTTTGTTTTTATTGGTCTTCAGTAATATTCTAATTTTCTGATATGATGAATTTGAGATTTTCATTTGTTGTCATTTGTAATCATCAAAATTAAACAAAATAAACATTTGAAATACATGAGTTTGTATGTAATGTATGAATATAATATACAAGTTTCACTTTTTAAATGGAATTACTGAAATAAATCTACTTTTTCATGATATTCTAATTTTATGACCAGCACCTAAAAAAATTCCCTTCTCACCCTCTGCGGGTGGTCTCTCTCTCTCTCTCTTTCATCCTCTGAGCTCGGGTCCTCTACCAGAGGCCTGGGAGCTTGAGGGTTCTGCGCAGTATCTTGGCTGTGCCTAGTACTGCACATTTCTGGACTGAGATGTCTGATGTTGTTCCTGGGATCTGTTTTAGCCACTGCTCCAGTTTGGGGGTGACTGCCCCGAGGGCCCCGATGACCACAGGCACCACTGTGGTCTTCACCTTCCAGTTCTTTTCCAGTTCCTCCCTGAGGCCCTGGTATTTCTCCAGTTTCTCATGCTCCTTTTTCCTGATGTTGTAGTCACTTGGTATTGCTACATCCACCACAACGGCTTTCCTCTGTTCTTTATCCACCACCACAATGTCCGGTTGGTTCGCCATTACCATCTTGTCTGTCTGGATCTGGAAGTCCCACAGGATCTTAGCTCGGTCATTCTCCACCACCTTTGGGGGTGTTTCCCACTTCAATCTCGGGGCTTCCAGTTCATATTCTGCACAGATGTTCCTGTACACTATGCCCGCCACCTGGTTATGTCGTTCCATGTACGCTTTCCCTGCCAGCATCTTGCACCCTGCTGTTATGTGCTGGACTGTCTCAGGGGCCTCCTTGCACAACCTACACCTTGGGTCTTGTCTGGTGTGGTAGATCTGAGCCTCTATTGCTCTGGTGTTTAGGGCCTGTTCCTGTGCAGCCAGGATGAGAGCCTCTGTGCTGTCCTTGAGTCCAGCTTTGTCCAGCCATTGGTAGGATTTCCTGATATCAGCCACTTCAGTTATTTGTCGGTGGTACATCCCATGTAGGGGCTTGTTCTCCCATGATGGAACCTCTAGCCCCTCATCCTGTGTTCCCCATTGCCTGAGACATTCCCTGAGCATATCGTCCGTTGAGGCTTTGTCCTTGATGTATTTATGAATCTTGGATGTTTCATCCTGGACAGTGGCTCTCACACTCGCTAGTCCTCTGCCTCCTTCCTTACGGCTCGTGTACAGTCTCAGGGTGCTGGATTTGGGGTGGAACCCTCCATGCATGGTTAGTAACTTCCGAGTCTTAACATCCGTGGCCTTTATCTCTTCTATTGGCCAGCTAATTATTCCGGCAGGGTATCTGATTACTGGTAAGGCATAGCTGTTTATTGCACGGATCTTGTTCTTGCCATTGAGCTGGCTTCTCAGGACTTGCCTTATTCGTTGGAGGTATTTGGCTGTGGCTCCTTTCCTTGTGACCTCGTCGAGGTTGCCATTTGTTTGTGGTATTCCCAGGTACTTGTAACTGTGCTCTATGTCTGCTATTGTTCCTTCTGGGAGTGAGACCCCTTCTGTGCGGACGACCTTCCCTCTCTTTGTAACCATCCGACCACACTTTTCTAGTCCGAATGACATCCCAATGTCAGTGCTGTATATCCTGGTGGTGTGGATCAGTGAGTCAATGTCTCGCTCACTCTTAGCGTACAGCTTGATGTCATCCATGTAGAGGAGGTGACTGATTGTGGCCCCATTCTTGAGTCTGTATCCTGTAACGATCTAGGAATTCTTATTGTAAAACTTTTAAACTATGCAATTTCGGTTTTTTCCTTTGTTCCATGTCCCGGATCCTGGCTGCAGTCTGAAAACTCTCGCGAGACACAAGGAGGCGTATGCAGCGTGTTGGCGTCACAGAAGTTCAGAATTTAATCCAATCAGAAGAAAGAATCAGACACACAGAGCAGAACAGAATAAAAACATGCAGAGTTACATTTAGTTACCTGAGATACGTAGAATACAGACATACACACATACAAGACGTCTTGGAGGAATACAACCAGACCCACAAGCAGTGAAAATCGGCTATATTTCTGAATTATTTTTGGTGTAAGCAGATTATATTCGCCGTGGGAGGTTCCTGCTTCAAGCAAGGCGTTCCTTGCTTCGACCAATGAGGAGCTGTCTCCTAGCCCTACTAAAAACCGGTACCTCCCTACAATTTGGTGAGACATCAAAGAGAATTTACTTCTTTGATGTTATTTGAAGTTAACCAGAACTCTAAAAATCCTGCTGACTTTTACAACTTAACAAACCGCATGTATTGTTTTAGACCAAATTGTCTTCAGGTGAACTGCAGGTCAATAGTTTACCCCGCCAGATGTCCACTGGAGATTCCTCATTTCCTGAGACCAAATGTGGGCCTGTTTTTAAATGATTTTCACACAGATAAGATTGCTTGTCTCCTGTGGTTTTACGACCTCAGTGACACAAAAACTCCTGACTTTAGAGCTAACTCAAACACTAAAAAATGATTATATTAGTAAAAGATTCACTAAACTAAAGCACTAGAAATGGTTCTATAATTGAGTTCAACAAAACACTAAACCATGATTATATTTCCTCAACAATCCGTAGCCAGTCTTGTTGATGATTTGGCTGAGGGGGTTCAGGCCTATGCAGAACAGCAGTGGGGACAGAGCATCTCCTTGGTATATGCCACATTTGATGGACACTTGTGCAAGTGGTTTGCAGTTGGCTTCAATGGTGGTTTTCCACAGCCCCATCGAGTTTGCAATGAAGGCTCTTAGAGTCCTATTGATGTTGTACATCTCTAAGCATTCATTGATCCAAGTGTGTGGCATTGAGTCATAGGCTTTCTTGTAATCTATCCAAGCGGTGCACAGGTTAGTGTGTCGGGTTTTGCAGTCTCGGGCGACTGTGTGGTCTACAAGGAGTTGGTGTTTGGCTCCTCTGCTATTTTTGCCAATGCCCTTCTGTGCCGTACTCATGTATTTATCCATGTGACCACTTATCTTAGCCGCTACGATGCCTGATATGAGCTTTCATGTTGTAGAGAGACAGGTTATTGGCCGATAGTTGGATGGGATTGAACCCTTTGAGGGATCCTTCTGTATCAGGATTGTGCGACCTTCAGTTAACCATTCAGGGTGAATCCCATTTTGTAGCAGCTGGTTCATTTGAGCTGCCAGTCGCTCATGGAGGGCAGTGAGTTTCTTTAGCCAGTAGGCATGGATCATGTCAGGTCCTGGTGCTGTCCAGTTTTTCATACCCGAGACTCTTTCTTGGACATCTGCCACAGTGATGGTTACTGGGGCTTGTTCAGGGAGGTTGCTGTGTTCCTCTCGTAGAGAGGTCAGCCACTTTGCATTGCTGTTGTGGGTCGCCTCCCTTTCCCATATGCCTTTCCAGTATTGTTCAGTCTCCAGCCTTGGTGGGTCTGCTCTGTTGTTAGTACCCTGCCATTGAGAGTACACTTTAGCTGGTTGGGTGTGGAAGAGCCGGTTAATCCTCCTGGCTTCATTCTCTCTTGTGTATCTCTTCAGGCGGCTGGCCAAGGCTTGGAGCCTTTGTTTGGCAGTTTCGAGTGCTTCAGGTATGGACATCTGGCTGTACTTCCCTCCTTGTTATCTTGATCTTAGCCTCTAACCGTCTTTTCCATGGTGGGTATTGGGTCTCATGATTGCTCTTATAGCCAAGCATCTCAAGGATCACTGATGCTGAGTTGTATATGAGCTCATTGGTTTCTGTTATGGTGTTGGTAGGGATCGTTCTCAATGCCGCATTCACATCTTCAATTAGACTTTCTGGTGGTGCTTCACTCAGCCGTTGTAATTGGCGTCGGGGTTGTCTGGTGTTCATTACGGCCACAATTCTCTCTCTCAGGTCAGTTGCTGCCTCGTTCAGCTCTGATGGTTCGTTCATTACTGGGGCTACATACCCAGTCTCTGGGTGGGTAGTTAACTCCCCTCTAACCTGGCGTTCTGGCTCCTCCCCTTTGCCATAGCATTTGTGTTGTACCTCGTCAATCTCAAGTTGTGAGAGCAGTTGCCGTTTGCGGATGTTGGAACACTGAGCCACTAGTTGCTTAGCAGTTAGTGTTGACTGGGGATGTCGAAGTAACCATTCCTCCCACAGTCTTTGCATGTAGCCCCTCTGACTAGGGTTACTTGAGTAGTAGCATTCCAACAGATGGCCGGGCGACGTCTGAGCCGGCATGTCATGCTTATCAGTGTCTCTCATGGTATGAGGTAGGCTATATAGCTCCAAGGGTCTTGCCTAAGGACCCACACTGACAGCTCAATTGACTGTTGTAACTTCAGCCCCAGCCTGGATTCGAACCCTGGTCTCCCGGGTGGAAGACTGGTGACTTACCCATTGAGCTATTGAGTCCAAAATCCTATATGAGATTCATCCGTGGTGCAGTGAATCCATCTCTCTTTATTTAAAGATATCTCCCTCTTCTTCCTCACATTGTGTCTTTATGAAACTTTCAAAACAAAAACTGAAGATTTGGGATGAATCTTGCTAGTGAAAGAATTACATAATAATAGTCTTTACCACCTGTGTAAACTTTGCTGATGAATGTTATAACACATAATATAAGTTTAATAATATATGTTACACTGTTTCATTTCTAATATAGGCTCTTGTGTCAGATAATCTAAGTCAATGTTAGAGAATACTAATTTTTTTTTAGATTTACAGAATCTCAGTTATCCTTCATATTAGGGCTGAACCGGTATTACACCAAGCACTGTAGCTAATATTAGCTGGTAACTCGCCGGTGGACATAAATACAGTAAAGTAATATTCTAATCACAATATATACACAATAATATGTCCATCTTACTTGTGAAATGTTGTCTGTGGAGCCTCACATCAATAATCCATCGACCAGAACAACAATATCCCTCAGTGCTGAGGCATCTTCTGTTTTGATTGAGCAAAGTAGGAGGGACTATCACTCCAAGATGGCCGCCGTATGTCCTGCGCCGGAGCAGCCAATGAGAGGTCTGCTCTTATATTATATTATGTCTATGGGTGTTTCCTATTGGTGGTGATGAACAAACCCAGGCAAGTACCGACTTTGTAGCAGTCAATCAGTAGGTGAATCGGTTGAGAGGCGTCTATGCGATGTGCTTTCCCCATCTGAACTGCGGTCTACAGTTTAAAGAAAAGGTGTTAGTACCTCAAAATATATAGTACCCTGACCGGATTTTAGAGGTAATGCACAATTAATTAGAAAATAATTAGAGCAGGGGTAATCAACCCAAGTCCTTGAGGTCCGGTGTCTAACAACTTTTAGATGCGTCTTTTCTTTAACACACCTGATTCCAATAGGATAATCAGCAGGACTCTGGAGAACTTGACTGCACTGAGGAGGCACTTCAGCCATTTGATTCAAGTCTGTTGGGCAAGGGACATGTCTAAAAGCTGCAGGACTCCAGCTCCAGACCAGAATTGAATACCCCCGTCATAAAGCCACACATTATTTAGGTACTTAAAAAAACCCAGGAATATCCATGCTTCTTTACTCCTATTTTTGTAACCTGAACCAATATGAGTTGTCCCATTTATTCATCAATTGTTAGAGCGGTTAAATCCAGGCGAGATGTTAAGGTACTGGACTGCATCATATCAAGTCTTCAATCTTCCTTTTTACAATCACAGCATGGGCGTTTTGGACACTGAACTCCAGATGAATTTATCAGCCAATCCTTGATGTTTCTCTTGTTTTCTCCAGTAATGATTATCATTCCAGGGGCTCTTAAAAGATGTTTCTTGTCTAAATGAATTTGTCTTGAAGACTTCTGCAATCTGGAGGAGATGGGAAAGCTTGAGTATTTCTTCTTCCAAGTCAAAATGTCAAGACAGTTCACTGAGGACTTTGCAAGACACACAAATGAGCCACTTGATAAATGTATTCCATGTTTATGATTCTGGAATTTGGGTGAAACCTTTTGTCCGTATCGTAGAAGTTTCTAGTCTTGATATTAGTGGGTTCTATCTTTTCTTTTGAACAGCTGGTTGTGTAAGTAGTAGGGATGCTCTGCTAAATCGGCCCCAGTTTCAATGAACATCTGCATTTATCCATCGTCTCCATGAATGCTTTCAGTGTATTGTTGATATAATAAAGTCCCAAGCTGTCTTACATCCATGCTTGGTGTAGAGTCATATCAATTCAGCTGTGGCACGTCTTTATTTGTATAGTCTTGTGATCTATAGTGACAAGTCATTCAACTGGTAGCTGGTAGTTGGCATGTCTGGTGTTGCCACCACTTCCCTTCCAGGACCTGCTCATAAATCCGTCTTGGGACTCATCCAATTCAAAGAAATGAGTGGGATGTGTGCTTAGAAACAACCACAGGCTAGGGGATCTCCAAAGGGAGATTTTCAAGAAAAACAGGAATCCTTAAAGAATTTGTAAAACAGGGCAACTGCAAATACTAAACACACAACACATGATGGAAATAATGTACGTGTTAGGCTTTGAACGTGAGTGGGTAAAGAAGTGGTACATCACCAAATGTGCCATTCATAAGTGAATCATTTTTGCTGTCTCACATTAAATCATTCTGTGGCATTCAGTGGTTTTGAGCATACAATTAGTTTGGTTTGTTGCCAACAACGCCACCTGGGATTATCACCCAGGAATTAATGAAAGGACACAGGTCCCGTTTAGCAATCAGCAGCAGACAGGTTTCAAGTTAATAATTATTACCAAAGATAAAAATACCTGTACATAAACAAAAAGAAAATACACAAAATAACCCCAACTAGGCTTACCGGTGGGTACGACCAGGTCCTGGATGATATAGGCTCCAAAGCAAAGAAATCTAAACAAACACCCGTGAAGTCACTCACTCTTTGAAAAGCCCTCCACCTATTTGTGTTATTCACTGCACAATCGCACCAAAAAGGGCCACATCCAGGCCCGAGCGCACCACCGGCGGTCCTTTAAAGAAAATAAACATAAAAAAAACAAATTGTTAAAATACAGGCAGTAAAAGAGGCATATACAAATAAGAGTGCAAATAAAAATAATTAAAAGTCCCTGTGCTCGACGGGCACGGTAAAACAAGCAATCCAGCCCGAAACTGAGCGCGCAGCCGCTCCTTGTTTATGGTCTTCGGGGGGGGGGGGGGGGGGGGGGGGGGGGCGTGTCCCACACGCCGGTCTCTTTCGACCGCTACGTAAGCGGTAATTCACTCAGGGCAAAGCAGCAGCGTCAAGATCGGTCGAGATTCCTAAATGATAAAAACAGTTTAAAACCAAGAAATAAAAACAAGATTCGTCACTGAATCCACCTACCGATCAGGCCAAGCTCTCCTCACTTGCACCCAATTGGAAACTCTCAAATGTCCGCACTTGTTGGAGGAATCACTCCACTCACGGTCAACCGTGGAGATAAATACGCCCGTACGTTTCTGCTGATCAAAGGCTGTATAACTACAATATTCAAGCAGGCGTAAATACGCAGGCAGCCAACCTCACCTGTACTCGGCACAAAGACGGCTCACCACGGAAGCGCAGCGCGCGACGTGTCAACAGCAAAACAACAAGTGTCAGTCTGCAGATCACCTCGGCTTTTATACCGAGCGCCCTCTGGCGCAATTGGCTCACTCGCAATCACCCTGCCAGCAGGTGCAGCCTCCACCTTCTTCCTGCCACAATTCCTTCTGAAGGACAAGGAAAAGATTGGCACACCTTAAACGCGTCATTCAGTTTTTTAAGCAAGTTTAACCCGTAATTGCCAGTATTGTAGCAAATTGTGAGACAATTCTTACATTAATTAAATACAGTATAATATTGGTATAATGAAGCCATTGCCTTTTGGAAAGCCCCTATAATTTTCAATTTCATTTTTGCATCATAAATGTGTTTTATAAATGCATTACAAAACTACTCACAGAGCCAGTTTAAACCAAGACGGACTTCATAGGTATTTTTTCACTTTTAAGCATAATAACCCTCAGAAAGGGGTGTGTTTATCTCACAAAGGCAAGTTGCCAGGTGGAAATATTGCTCTACTGTTCCACCTCTCACTTCCTGGAGAAAATATATGGAGATAAAAACAGAGTAGCGCTCTGAACTTTTGATACAACTCTCCAGAGAACACCACAGCTGAAGGTAAGGTTTAAGAACAACACTTCCAGGGTTTCCCCCAGTGTATTATAAGCCTGGCGGCCCGCCATGCTTTACTAGCCCCGCCACCAGGCTGAGCGTTGCTTGTTTATGTTTCTAGGGGGGGGAGAAAAAAAAAAAAAAAACGCTTTTTCTTTTTTTTTCAAAGCCGGTCTGCAAGTGTCTGTTTTGTCTTAGCATTTCACTAGCAGAGCAGATTTATTTCTAAAGGATAGGTTTATAATAGATAGGTTTATAGTTTATGCATTTAAACCCAACAACGCGCGGACCAATCACACAGTTGATTATATTTAGTGAAATATGGGAGAAGGGAGTAGTTTAATTGGCCAGCCTAAAAAGGTATTTGTAAATTCAAAGATTAAACTCCCAGCATCAGATTGTTGCTATGGTAACAAAACAATCTAGCTATAAATATTGTTCTTTTAAGTTTTACAAAGTAAACTTGCCAACTCCTTAAAATCTTGGATCTAAATGTTAAAAAATTTAAAATCTTTTAATTTATGTATGCCTAAACAATTGAATAAAATTTAACAGCATTGATAATCTCAATAAACAAGTGTTACATTTATGCATCTGTGATCTGTTTTAAAATATTTGTGTTTATGGGGCCCCTGAAGCCCTGATGGAGCCGCTGACTTAATGTGGATTAAGCAGAAGTTCAAATTTTTTGTTTTTAGACTAGTTGTGTGTTTAAATAGCATTTCACTGGAGATGTTGTTCCGTAACATATAATTACACAGTAATACTTCTGCATTTCCTGTCAACTTAAAATCTTTTAATACAAAAACACGGTGGACCGCCAGTGGACCGCCTCGACGCCCCGACCACTGGGCTTAGGAAGTTTTCTGGGGGAAACCCTGACTTCCCATCAGGAATGAATCTAGTGAGAGCAGGGAGTAGTCACTAAATATGTGGTGTCAGTTGTTGGTGAGAAAACCAGAGTTTTAAAAGCCAGGGAGTACAGGCAGGAGAAACTGAAGCTGTCAGTTTCAGCTGTCATTGGCTGTGATGATAACTGTGGGTGGAGACGGTTAATTAAACTGATTTCTTTGTCCTTAGGTTGCCTAAGCTGCACTGCCACTGTAAATAAGCAACACATTTTAGGTTATTGTCCTTGTTTTAGTTACATGAAGGAGTAATTAGATAAGAGAGGCAGCTCTTGCCTTCCCTCTGTAGCTGTCTGAGAGGATCAAAAAAATCACTTAAACAACAGCCGTGGTTTTATGATATATTAAATATCCAGTTATGCTGAAATAGTTTATATCAGATTATTTAATGTCACCGTCTCTATCTTTGTAGATTTCACCTGCTGCAGCGCAACATGTTTCTGTGGTCTTGTCTGACACCTTTCCTGCTGATAACAGTTCATCTATGCAAAGGTAGTATGCAACATGACACAGAAATGATTATCATAGGACTGTGGATGATATTTAAACACAAAACCACACGCATGCTGATTTTTGACCTCAAGTGTATCACAAATTAAACCTTAACAGACTAGCCACACCTGCGGCACTGAGATTTCTTGAGAAAAATGTGTCTTCTTATTGCAATGGCCTTGATTTGTGGTTATACAGCTCTCTTTCTGGGGAATTGCATAAAAAAGAGTTGTACTACTTTTGCGCAAGGTAGCTGCATCCAGCATCCAGCATTTCTAAACAGCTTCCTGAACTCCGCTAAAAATAAATCTATGATACTGCCACCACAATGTGGAACATCATACATCATTTATAAAGTATCTAAATACTAAGCATCATACATCCGCTACAAAGTAGCTAAATACTAAGCGTCATGCATCAGCAACAAAGTAACTAAATACTAAGCTTCACCAGCTACTGGGTGATTCTCCAAATTCGGTGCCTTTTGTGTCCCACAAGTTTATTTCCAAGATTTTCATATTATGTAAGAAACAATTTTTTTTTTTTTCGAAAATCAAGAAATGTAAATATTGATGTGTCTTGGTAATATAACATGCAAATACATTTTAAAAATCAGGTTTTTAAACATGTTATGGTTGTTGAAGTGTAAAGATCAGCCAAATGAGCATGTCCCCACTGACCAATGTTCATTTTTCACTGAATATAAAACAAATAAAAATAGCCAGTAACTGCAAGTTATTTGTACCATTATGAACATGTTTATGTATTTTTAACCTAAATAAAAGAAATATGAGAAAAATACATGATTTATAAATTATATATCATTAAAAAACACGATAATTTATATATAACAGCAAATATTAGACTAATATTTGTTGGACTGTATGCAAAGTTTAAAGAATGATTCAAAAAGATAAAAAAGCCTGATTTAATTTTTATTTTTAAGTGTATTTTCATGATTTATGAGAAGCACATTACATCAAGTTGTCATAATCCACTTATCAGTCTAATTATTATGATTCAGAAACAAATAAAATCTACTTACAATGAGTTATTTTAATCAAGGGACAGGTGATCTCAAAGGATATGGAAAAATTTATTAAATAAATTTATTTTGTTACGCAGTTATACTGATAGAGGAATGAAAATGTCCCGTTACCTGGTTGAATTTAAAGCAACCTGAGCAGCAAAAGAATTTGTATTAATATTTGGGATTTCATGCATAAGTGGGGAGACATATTTTCTTGGGGGTTCAAAGAGTCCTTCAATAGATGCAGTGTTCAAAAACACATTTTTTGTGGTATATTTTAAGTAACCATAGACCCCAAAAGGCACAGAATTTAGAGATTCACCCTACAAAGTAGCTAAATACCAAGCGTCATACCTCAGCTACGAAGTAGCTAAGTGCCAAGGGTCATTCATGATCATGATCATGGTCATATCATGATGTCCTGAAATAAAATCTTATCTTTTTTATTTTTTTGCTTGTTTTTACTAGGATCCCAGACCAAAGATGTGAGAAATTCACAGATCCTGTTCAGTCACAAATTTGTAGCATCCAGCATTTCTAACCAGCTTCCTGGACTCTGCTAAAAATAAATTTATGATACTGCCACCACAATGTGGAGCATCATACATCAGCTATGAAGTAGCTAAATACTAAGACTCATGCATCAGCTACAAAGTAGCTAAATACTAAGCGTCATGCATCAACTACAAAGTAGCTCATCATGCATCAGCTACAAAGTAACTAAATACTAAGCGTCATGCATCAGCTACAAAGTAACTAAATACTAAGCGTCATGCATCAGCTACAAAGTAACTAAATACTAAGCGTCATGCATCAGCTACAAAGTAGCTAAATACTAAGCGTCATGCATCAGCTACAAAGTAGCTAAATACTAAGCGTCATGCATCAGCTACAAAGTAGCTAAATACTAAGCGTCATGCATCAGCTACAAAGTAACTAAATACTAAGCGTCATGCATCGGCTACAAAGTAGCTAAATACTAAGTGTCATACAATCAAACATATCACAATGTCCTGAAATAAAATCTTATCTTCTTTCATTTTTTTCTTTGCTTGTTTTACTAGGATCCCCAGACCAAAGATGTGGGAAATACACAGATCTACGCATTACTGATGCCATCATCGGCACAAGCCTGAAAGTCAACCTGCTCCTTTACACCAGGCACAATGTCAGCTGTGGTGTTGTCCTGTCCCACACCAAGCTGGAAGAGCATCCCGAGTTTAGCATGTCCAAACCCACCACCTTCATCATCCACGGCTATCGGCCCTCTGGAGCTCCCCCAATGTGGTTGGGCAACTTCACAAAGTGGCTGTTGGCCAGACAAGACATAAATGTTGTGGTAGTGGACTGGAACCGTGGGGCTGCTAATGTTAATTATTTTAAGGTGGTTGAGAAAACATACGAAGGTGGCAGACAACCTTACAGCTTTCATTAAAATAATGCAGGTACAAAGTGTCTCTGATCCTTTTTAACCAAATCTGCTGTGCCTGGAGAGAGCAACATCCTTGACAGCTTTGTTGAACTTTTTAAAAAACTCTGTTTCAGGACCACGGTGCTTCTCTAAGCTCGATTCACTTGATTGGAGCCAGTCTTGGAGCCCACGTTTCCGGTTTTGTGGGAGCAAAACTGAACAGTGCAATTGGAAGAATAACAGGCAAGTTTTACATGTCAGGACATGATTTTATGTCAGTTTGATTGAGGGTGAGATAAACACGAGCCAAGATGATGTGAAAACAAAACCTGCAAACAATCTGAAATTTTGTTGCAACAACTGAGATTTAACAACTAAATGAATGAGATAGGTAAATTCCCTTCTTTAGGTAATCTTGAGTGCTGATGCCCACTGATGTGTGCCCACAAAAGTGGAAATAAAAGAGCATGTATTTCTTTAAATGATTATGGAATTAATGACGATGGGTGCAGTAACAGTGTTTCACCGGTAGGTGTCGCTTGGGGATTCTGAGTTGCCATTGCGCTGCCGTTTCTCATAAGTTGAGAAATTGGAGTAACACAGACTGCACATAACACAGATATACATGCCATGAAATGTCACCGTGTGTGATTGGATATGCATGTAGAGTGCAGTAAATTGAAGGTATGTGTTACCATCCATGGAATTGTGACAAAATGTGATGTTTATGATGGAATATGTCAAAATAGACTATAAATACAGTAAATTACTGAACTATAAATTGGGATGTATTGACAGTAGGATGAGCTGGTTTGTTTAATAAATAAGTTGAGAAATTGGAGTAACACAGACTGCGTCTCCCGTGCGCTCATTTAAATGCTGTTTTTCAGCTTCATCATCTGCTGCTAACGGTCCAGAACCCTGGTACCCGTTACAGTTTTGGGGGCTCGTCCGGGATTCTACTCCCTGTCAGACTTTGATGTGGTTCCAGTGATACAGATGCTGTGGACCTCATACACTCCATCATTCATCTCAGCGGATGAGAAAGGCGTCTTACCTTGTCCACAGGTGAAGGAAAAGACAAAGAGAGAAAGGGCTCCAGGACTTTGAATGGTGTGGTCAACTGCTGGGAAGAAGGAACAGCGATGGCAGACGGTGAAAGGAAAAGCTCGGTGTGGTCTATCAAGAAGGACTTGCTCAACTACCTGCAGATGAACTGTTCCAGATTGCCAGGCAGTGGGTGCGGTTTCAGAGGGTGAGCCACTTCGTCCTGAGTCCGCAGATGAAGAGGATTGTTACGAGTACATCACCAGTTTTATGAACAGTAAGACTTTGCTAGAGTCTGAGAACACTGGGATGGCTCATTTGTTAGAGCTAAGGGACCTTGTGGATGCAGCCATTCAGGGTCATGCATCTCAACTACAAGTGCAGCGTTCAGATGCCAGGATTACACAGGTTCCTTTTGTAAATCCACAAGGTCATGATGCTGATTTGAAGGACAGTCAAGTTAAGTACAGCCCAAGCACAGTTCAAGACATTTTCATTCATACTTTGTACCAAGGCCTTGGGCACAAGCATGATGATGTTCGCAGAGAACTGAAACCCCTTCTAGCTGACCCTTGTGTAACTGACGAAGCAATACTACGACAGTTGAGGAAAATAAGGAGTGATGGGAATGAAAGACAGAGACGTTTGGGGTCAGCTCCTTGTCACAAATTTACGCAAATTTACAGTGTTCAGGCTGAGGCAAATGCAGCCCAGCATCCAAGTGCAAAAGAGGGTCTAGACAGAACACCAAAAGTTGATGGGGTCCAACAACTAAAAGAAAAAGTTGAAAAACTCACCATGCTTGTTGAGTCATTACAAAAATTAACTCAACAACAAGCATCTGAACAAAATAATCAGCCACCAAGACATAACAGGGACAAGCAAAAAGGAAGACGGTATGGCTGCATAAAGTGTCTTGAACAAAACCGTCCTGACTGTAGCCAATGTTTTCACTGTGGTGAGGAAGGTCACAAAGCAGTAGGCTGCTTCCAGAAACCAACACGCCAGGGAAACTGGAGCCGGTCCCTGCCGGGGGACAGACAGTGACCGGGCCCCAACAGTTCCTACATGTAACAGACCAAATTGGTGAGTCTGAACAGCAACATGCTGTACCCATCTGTGTACCCATACAAGACCCAGGACCAAAACACCACAAACACAGACAGTCAGACCACTTGACAAGTACAACCAGCCATAACTCATCAAACAGCAAAAGTGACTGTGTAGCTAAGCTCATTGGGAGAAAAGCTTTAACCCAGTGTAGCTTAAATGGTTTTGCTGTCATTGCTTTACTAGACACAGGTGCTCAGGTGAGCATGAATGATAAAAGCTGGAAAGACAAATGCTTACCAGAAATTACTGTCAAGCCACTCAGTGAAATACTGGATGATGAAGATGACTGAAAAATCTGTGCCATAGATGGGGGTGTTATCCCATATAATGGCTGGTTACCCATTACTGTTAATTTGATGGGAAACACAAATCTTGATCTGTCTATTAATGTTCCTTTCCTTGTCACTAGTCTTGCCTTGGAAAGACCATTGCTAGGATTCAATGTTTTGGAGGCAATGATACAATAACAGCCTCAGAATCTAGCTCCAACACTCACCAGCCTGGTGTGTAATGCCATTTCCATTCCAGTGGAGAAGGCTGAACTCCTGGTGAATTTTATCCAAACAGACAAGCTTACTGTGCAGTTGGGACAACTACGAACAGGCAAACAAGACACAGTCATTCCAGCTGGCCAGGTGGCCTGGGTCAAATGTCAGGTTCCATTTGACACCATTTTCCCTGACTCTGTTGTACTGTTTGAACCTGATGACGACAGTATACCCTTAGCCGAACTGGATGTGGGAGCAGGTGTTCTAGAGGTCCACAATCCAAACAGACCCTATGTGGCTGTACCTGTTGGAAATAATACACAACATACAATCACTGTACCAAGAAAAACTGTTCTTCGCAACATTTCATGACATTGATAAGGTGATCTCAGCATGCTCAGCTGAAGCACTGAACTCAGTGGTAACTGTTAACAGTGCTACTTCAGCACCCACCAATCTCAGTCAGCCTTCATGGCAACTCCCTGTAGACCTCAGTCATCCAGATAAGGCTCAAAAGCCAGTGGTGAATAAGATGCTTTATGAAGAAGCTGGAGCTTTTGCACGAGACAGCCATGATATTGGATGTATACCCAGTTTACAAATGTCGATCACCCTCCAAGATCAGATTCCTGTAAGAGCCACCTACTCTTCTGTCCCAAAACCACTCTTTAGAGAAGTGAAAGAGTATGTACAGGTCCTGTTACTTAAAGACTGGATAGTCAAATCCAAATCCCCGTATGCTGCACCGGTTGTGTGTGTTTGGAAGAAAGATGGCAGCCTGCGGCTATGTATTGATTATCGCCTCTTAAACAAAAAGACCGTGCCTGATCGACACCCACTACCCAGAATAAAGGACTTGACCTTGGAGGAAATGCATGGTTTAGTATTCTAGACAAAGGCAAAACCTATCACCAAGGTTTTGTTGCAGAGAGGTTGTGCCAATTCACCGCCTTTACCACCCCGTGGGGACTCTATGAGTGGGTTCAAAAGGAGGATTCAGCCATTGGCCGGGTCAGAGGAATGAAAGCATCCAACATTACATTAACAGATAGAATACGTAAAACAGTTGGCAGAGACACTCAGAAATTGCTGCATGAATGGAATAAACTGTGTTTGGAGAACAATCTCCTCTACAGATTTGTGGGAGAGAAAAAACAACTAGTCCTTCCTACCAAGTATCGACCATTAGCCCTGAAATATCTGCACAATGAGATGAGCCATGTGGGCACAGAGAAAGTGATTCATTTGGCAAGGGACAGGTTTTACTGGCCCTTTATGCCTAGAGAAATAGAAGAACATGTCACTCAAAAGTGTTTGTGCATCAAATCCAAGAAACCTATCACCTACGACCGGGCACCTATGTGTAGTATCACTTCCAGCTTCCCCCTAGAGCTGGTGTGTATTATCTGCAGCTAGAAGCCAGGGTGGGAGGGTTTGAATATATATTAGTAGTGATTGATCATTTCACAAGATTTGCTCAAGCATATCCCACAACAAATAAAAGTAGGATTGCTGCTGAGCTAATGTTCAATTACTTCATTCCTCGGTTCGGATATCCATCAAAGTTGCATCATGACCAAGGTCGCGAATTTGAGAATAAGTTGTTCCAAACTTTGCAGCTGTTTTCTGGGGTGAGCCATTCACAAACGACACCATATCATCCCCAAGGGAATCCAGTTGAGAGGCTAAATCGCACCATCCTTCAGGTGTTACGGACCTTGACTGATAGTGAAAAACTGCGGTGGAAGGATCACCTTCCGCATGTTGTACATGCGTACAACTGTACACGGCACGGGTCAACGGACTACTCACCCTTTTTCCTTCTTTATGGCCGTCACCCACATCTTCCAGTTGACTTGCTGTTTGGATTGGCTGGAGACAAAGAGTCAGAAACACCTACAGGATACGCGGAGAAATGGGCAGAGCGGATGTCACAAACTTACCGGATTGCCAGTGAAAATGGCTCAAAGGCTAGTGGATCCATGGAATTGTGACAAAAGTGTGATGTTTGTGATGGAATATGTCCAAATAGACTATAAATACAGTAAATTACTGAACTATACATTGGGATGTATTGACAGTAGGATGAGCTGGTTTGTTTAATAAATAAGTTGAGAAATTGGAGTAACACAGACTGCGTCTCCCGTGTGCTCATTTAAATGCTGTTTTTCAGCTTCATCATCTGCTGCTAACGGGTCCAGAACCCTGGTACCAGTTACACATGTGTTTCAGAATCTCGATTCATAGTATGCATGTGTTTCTGACGAAGAACCTGTACGGCAATGGTACAGCCTGTTTTATTATATTCTGTACATTAACCTCTAAACTATTTTCTGTCTGGTTTGTACTGATATGATCTTTGCAGGTCTTGATCCTGCCGGACCTTCGTTCACTGGCAAACCTCCAGAACATCGACTGGACCCGACAGACGCTCAGTTTGTCGATGTACTGCACACAGACATCGACTGTCAGTTGGTTTAATTGTTGCTTTAAAATCTTAAGTGATGTTTTTTGGGGTTTTTTCAAATGTGTCTTTATAGTGATGCTGATGTGTTATATGTCCTACTGGTTTTCAGTCCTAGGCTTCAGGGCACCAATGGGCCACATTGATTTCTATCCTAACGGAGGAGCAGACCAGCCTGGCTGTCCGAAGACTTTGCTATCACGTAAGGTTTGAGGGACTGGCCAACATGTGCTGCTGTACAGTAATCTGTGATGTTAAAATGACAATATTTCCCTTCATTAACCCTTAAACAGCAGGTGGCTCCTTAAAATGTGACCACCTGAGGGCTGTGTCCCTTTTCATGGAGACTATAAATGATTCATGCCCCAGTCAAGCATTCCCCTGTTCCTCCTATGAAGATTTCCTGGATGGAAAATGCACAAGCTGTGAGCGCTTTGGTGAAGCTGGTTGTCCCATCTTTGGTTGGTGGTTTTATTGATGAACTTACTACCTATGTTCTACTGCTGTACTGGTACACAACAGTGTGTGTACATCATGCTTAACATTTAGACTGATGCATATGTTTGTACTCAAATCAGGTTACGATGTTGCACAGTGGAAGGACGTCATCAATCAACTGAGCCAAACAAAGTTCTACTTTAAGACAAACTCACACTCTCCATATTGCTGTAAGTAATTTTAGTATTTAGCAGACTAACTAGAGTGATGGAAAACAATGTTTTATCGTATATATATGTAAAGGGTGCATCTAGGGCGGCATTGAAAAATGCTTCTTAGCAAAAATGCATAATAGAGTGAGGCATATTTGTTATGTTTTTTTGAGTTTTATAATCAGGTTACAGTTAATAAAAAGAAATGTTTTGATCAAATCAGCATTTCAGTAGACGGAAGTGTGACATGCTCCATAATAACTTGGTAAATGGCTGAGCTGGATTCACTGATTAATCAATACCAGGAGATTATGGCTCCCCAAATTCTCACAGACTGTGGGAACCTCACAAAGGACCTGAACCAGCTTGGATTTTGTGCTTCTCCGCTCCACTCCCAGACTCTGGAATAGTTTTACGAATGAAATGCAACATTTGCCTCATCTAAAAAAATGACAGGGTCACTAAGTCCAGTCATTTTTTCCCTCAGCCCACTCCTCCAACAAGTAATTGTTTCTTAATATTTGAGGGTGAAGACACTCTGACAAACCAAATGTCTGATTTTTTCCAAGCTACATTGTCAAGCCTGTGTACTTAATTCTGTAAGCAATTTCTTTAGCAATGACCCTTGGCGACCCACCTTTACTGTGGAGGGTCACATTAACAGTTTGCTGGGCAACCCTCAATCCAGATGTGGAGGCGGTCTCAGCCGCCGGCACAGGAAGCGTAGACGTGGAGGCGGTCTCAGCTGCCAGCGCAGGAACCGCATACGTGGAGGCGGTCTCAGCCGCCGGCACAGATAGCACAGACGTGGAGGCGGTCTCAGCCGCCGGCACAGGAAGCGGCGCTCGGGCCCATAGGGCCCGCTGGAGGTCCTGGAAGACCGGTAGAGGGGCCGGCCAACAGGAGGCTCGGACAGAGGACCAGCTGCAGACTCCGGGGATGGAGACTCGGGATAAGTCGGGACCGCAACTGCGGCAGGCTCTGGAGGACCGAGAGGAGTCGGGACCACAACTGTGGCAGGCTCTGGAGGACCGAGAGGACAGACAGACGGAGCAGGCTCTGGAGAATCGGCTGGACGGCCGGACGCAGCAGGCTCTGGAGGACCGGCAGGACGGCCGGACCCAGCAGACTCTGGAGGACCGGCAGGATGGCCGGACGGAGCAGTCTCTGGAAGAGCAGACTCTGGAGGAACACAGGAAGACAGAGTCTTGGGCAGGGCAGAAGGGAACCTGGAGGACTCTCTAAGAGCTTCAAAGGCAACGCTGAGGGAAACTGAGGATTGTCTGAGAGCCTTAAGGGAAACACTGAGGCCACTGACTGTGGCAGCAGTGGAAGCGGGAGATAGACCACCTGGTGCACCAACAGGGATGAAGACTGAAGCAGCAGGAGCTGAGGTGAACGTCAGAGCAGTGGCTGGAGCTGAGGGTGTGGAGCGGATATATGGAGTTGGAGCAGACACACGAGGACCTGTGACTGGCACGGGAAACTGGAACAGTTGGAGCAGGGTTGGAGGTGTGTTTGTCTTGTAAGAACATTTCATAAAGTCCAAGAATAGGTTCCAACACGGTAGGGCGATCCTTGTATTGCTGGAGGAGGCGGTGGTAGTCTTCATCAGTGTACTCACTCCAAGTCTCTGGGCCCATGATGATATGTTGCAATCCTCACCGTTTGTGGTCGGATCTTTCTGTCATAAAGCGTGGTTGAGGTGGTGAGGATAAACGCAGGAGGACCCAGAAGGTAGGTGAAAAATTATGAATTTAATGCAAGTAATCAGCGGAACAGGGCAACGGAGGAACAACTGACGGCACTGGGAAACAGGTACACATGACGATAGGGCACAAGGAAATAGTCCACGACAGGCAGCAAGGCAGGAGGCAAGCACACAGCAAGATGCTGGTAGCAACGGTCGAAACAGGACTAGCATGCAAGCTACACAATCCAGGACTTAGCAGTTCTACCGGAGAGTGTAGCATGGGACAGACTAGACTAAAAAAAACAGACAACGTTAGACCGTACATTTAGACGTCGATTGACAAGGACCCGATGAAGAACACAGACAACAGGTGAGACTAAATACACACGAGGTAATCAAGGGAATGAGACACACCTGGGAGACAATTAACTGGGAAGATGCAGAGACGGGACTCACAGGGAACAGGATCACACAGAGAAAACTCAAAAACAAACATACAAAAACACAGATCGTGACACAGATATATTTTTTCTAAGAAACTAAATTTTGATTTTCTTCAAGCCACAACCATCAAACTGGGAATGAATAAGGATTTTAATACATCACTCTGTAAGGAATGAATAAACATTTGATTTTTAAAATGCTTTATAATTTACGGAGATGCACCCTCTTATGAAAATCTGATTTGAATCTGCTTTGAATCTATTTTGTTTACGTCCCCACCTAGTGGTAGCACAAAGACTTTCAACAGCAGAAATACATTTTAATGTTCCTGCACATTCCTGAAAGCAGCAAAACTTATGTGTGGATTTTCTGCAATAAATGTAGTTTTTTGCATTTTCCACAACACAACAAGAACAAATTAAACAAAATTTTCTAGATTGCTCCTTTTCTCTTAGCAACATTGTATGTTTCCACTCTCCACAGATGTGGTACACAATAAATAAACCATAACATGAGTACTATAGCAAAATGACAACAAAAAAGCAGTTAAGTATTTGAAATAATTTTGCATTAATACATTCTGCTCTTTCAGTGGCAAACTACAAAGTAGATGTGAAGATTTCGAATCAGAAGGAACAGAAGGGATACCTGGATATTAAAATCAATGACGGTACAAATGAAGACGTGGCAGTCATTGAACAGTAAGGCCTCTTTTTTCATTCTCCCAGTGCTGCCCAAGAATTAAGTATTCCTTCACAACTTCATATATCTGTCTGTTTCTTTCTTTCTTTTTAACCAGTAAAGAAATCAAGTTCACGAAGGACAAAGAGACCACAATACTTGCTATGTTTGCTAGAAACATTCACCCAGTGAAAACAGTCTCTGTCAAATACTACGGTGGAGAGGGGTGTAATTCCAATTGCAAGCTTCGGATCCTGGGAATCCGTCTCACACCCCTGAATCGCAAAATGAAGTACGCAACATTTACAGATTTTAGACCATTTTAACCGTGTCCGTTCAAAAAAATTATGTTTTACTTTTGTCTCCAAATTCACAGCAGCTTCTTTTTCTTTTTATCTTGCAGGCCTCTTTGTCGTCACGACTTTCTTCTTGAACATAAGAAAGAGTTCACATTCAGCCCTATTTCATGTGCATAAACCAGGTCCTGAAATCGAGCTGAACCCTGAATCAAGAACTTCCATGAGGAAGAGTCCTCAGGTTCCTTAGGACTGGTTGGAAAACTAACAAGGATCCCAAATGAAAAGGCACCAATCAGTCACTCAATTTTTTTTTTCTAAAATGAAAAAATAATTAAACAAATAAAATGTGACACATTCTGAAAACTGTATATTTATTTCAAAGGGAAAAAATGGTACATAGTTTTATGTGGTGTGTATAAATATTTTTCACTAAAAATATCTAGCCTCTGAGTTTAATTTATATATTTTTTATTATATTTCATATTAAGTAAACGTTTCTCCATTTCCTTTGATAGCTTCACCAGGATTATAACTTCGTATTAGGATGCCACTGACTGACATTGGCTGACAGATAAGCAGCGCATTAGAAAGACTATTTCAGTCCAGCTTCTTCTCCATCAATAAAATCAGTATATTTTTATACTGATTTAACTACTTTCTCTGTTTCAGCTTATGATGAAAAAAATATTTTTCTGTGTTTTGAACAAATGCATCTATTTGTTCTTGCTTCAAACAAAAATATAATAAGCACCTTCCTCACATCACAACATTGGTTACATTAGCAAAGAAATAATATGTCAATTTTTCTTAAAAAAAACAAAAAAGATTATTTTTATGGTCACTTTCTTTAAAAAGTTACATAAAGTCTATGTAACAAAAGAAACCCTTGCCCTTGATCCGGTCCTTCTTGTTCATTTTAACATGTGTTTCTTCATCCGCTGGATTTCCATCTTAATCAAAGAAAGACACAGTAACAGATATTAGATATTATTATTTCAAACCTAATTTCAGTTTCATTAAATAAACTTTACAGACTAAGATGTACTTCTACCTGCAAAGTTAAGTGAATCCTCTTCTCCTCATCAAGCTCATTCATTAGTAGATTAATTTCTTTGCTGAAACAAAAGATTTTATTTAAATATAAAGTTCAAAAACAGTTCAAATGTTTGCTGTTCTGAGCACTTGACAATAAAGATATCTAACTATTTAAGAAATGCAATGCATTACTTAGGCCTACTGTTAAGGTAACATTTGAAAGTAAATTGAAGAGGTTGAATTGCCAAAATACAATAGTTTAGTCCTACTTGTGTCGACTCTTCATCTGTTCAAACTGGTCCCTGAGGTCTTTTAACTTGGCCTGCAGCTGTTCCACATTTGGCTTGATATTTTTCTCTGGGCTTCTTGGTCGGGGATCTGAGTTGAGGGTTGGGGGCACTGCTGGATTTAGCACAGCAGAGAGAGCCTTCGGCAGCACCGAGGAGAAAGACTCCTTTGACATATTCTTGTCTGCAGCCTACGGGTTAGAAAACACCAAATCAAAATTACACTTAATTTTCCAGTCTGTGTCACCAGTAATCAATAATCAGCTTCCCATTAAGACTCACTTGAGGGGGGGGAACAATTCTGACTTATTTCTTGAGTGCTCTCTTCATTTGCTGAAGAATTCATTGCTTCAATTTGGTTTTCTCTTCTTTCTTTCTCAATCATAAATGTTACCTGTAAATAAAGTCTAGTTTGAGTTTTCTGCTACATTCAACAGCTTCCATGATAATTTGCCCATCTGATTGTGTAAAGTGCTTTAAAATAAATTTGACATTTGATACCACAGGAAGTCTGAACATAAAAAAAATCCAACCTGTACTTGAATTCTTGCTTTCAGCTGGAATCATACACTATGAAAGCAGTGTTTTTAACTAAATCACAATTGCTGGCACCGCTAGCAAGTCCCATAGCATATACGTGAGGGAAACATATGTATCCAGTGGAGAATCAATTTTTCTCAGCCACTCTTTAAAATGTGAAAGATGAAAAAGCAAGCCGCAACAGGATCTACCTAGCGGCGACTCAACTACACAAAAACACATCTGACGCTACGCAGGTTGTTCACTCACTTCACCATGCAGGATGCTTATTCAATAATAATTAGCACTTTTATTAGCAATGTTTTCTTGCTTTCATTTAATGTCATAACAAGTTGGCCCACGAACATCCAACGATATTTTTTATTAATCAATTTATGTCCGACCAGCAAAAAGGGAAAGAAATCAAAATCAATTTTAATTGTAAAAAAATATGGATGCTAATCACTGTCAACTTAGAAGTGATGGACTTGCAGTGCAAAACGTTTGGACACAATCAATTTAGATCCTCATGTCATGATATTTTTCAGCACACTGGCACACAGGAAGACGAAACAGTATGACAGCATTTTAAAGAAAACTAATCTCACTATAATAGAACAGAAGCAAAGAAAAATCTAATAAAACCAGTAGATTCCACCTTATTTTAGGAGGAGTAACAGGACAAAGCTTCTCCTGTCCTACCATCATAAACATAACCATGGGAAATGTGCTTAAATCGTTAGATACCAGTATTCAAAGCAGGGGTGCGAATAAATGTTGTAATTTTGTTTAAAACAATCCTTAATGTGAGATTTTTCCCTTACCTAATAATTGTACTCAAAGTAAAGGTTGGATTTCATGTCTAAGATTGTGCTCAGATTGATTCATTTTAAAGCCTTTCACGCCACTTTAAGACAACCAATATTTACTTAATCCAAACTGGAAAGACATTGTCCCAGTTTGTCTTCAATAAAGTCACCGAAGATGATTTCGATTCTGGTCAAGTTATTAATTTCTGTGACAGAACTCGTCTGTTACTGGGAGGGGGGGGAGTAAGTGTCTTTGTCACAAGTAAGGAGCCAAAGCAGATATCTTCAGTTGCAATACATGTCCGTGTGTGAATGAGGCGGCTCAGGAAAGCTAAATTTATCCCAAGGACAGTGGGAACACAAACACACCAGACACACTTTTCAAACAGGGCTCCAGGTTGTGAGAGCAGCGTTGCAGCACAACGCAAACACTTGTCTTAATTTTATACTTCCCAGAGAACAGAGCTCTGACTGTAGCGTCTCATCCGCAGCAGGAGCTCTCTGCTCGTTCAGACTCGACCGTACAATGGAATCAAACTCTTCTGCATCTTTAAGAGAAACAGAGGACAAATAATAAAACTCTACTTGAAGAGAAAGAAAGTATTTCAGAAGTTTCACAGTCCATGGTTGCATGGCTTACCAGGAATGAACGCTGAGTTATAGCTCCCCATCATATCACAGTTGAGCACAAGCAGAAAAAAAGCATGGCTGGACTACATCTCCAAATAACAGGCGAGATTGAGTGAGCAGAGAAGAAACATGCAGAAATCATTGCAGCCTCACTGACTCCTATTTGTTTCCACAGCTGTATTAGCATCTCACATTGTCAATGTTCTCCTTTAAAAACTCTATAAAACTAGAAAAATAGCTGTTCCTAGGGAAACAGCCATGAGAATGCATTTTTGCAGAATGTCTGCTGCAGAAATGCAAGAAAAAGTAGAGAAAAGCACAAGAAGTCAAAGAAAGCTGAAAAAATAGAAATACTTTAAACAGTTGAACAATGAAACAAATAGAAAAGCAAAAAAATTAGCAGAAGCTGATATCAGTACACAACTAGAAATAGTTGAAAGAGTTGGAACAGTGAAACATAGCAACAGAAAAAGAATAAAATAGAAGTAGAAGGCGTAGAGAAGAGTGCACAAGCTGAAAGATTGTAAAACCAACAGAATAGGAAGGCATACAGAAAAGTAGACCCACGGCAGTGCATAGATTGCCACTGTTGAAATGGCTTATTACAAGTCGGTATTACATAAACTGATGGGTTTAAATGGACTGAACTTATATAGCGCTTTATCGGATCATTTCTGACCACTCCAAGCGCTTTATACTAGAGCCACATTCAGCCATTCACAAACACTCACACATTCATACACCTATATGTATCTCGGTAGGCAATTTGGGATTCAATGCCTTGCACAGGGAAACAGCAACATGTGGCTGGAGGAAGCTGGAATCATACCTGCAACCTTCCAATTGCAAGACAAGGAGTCTACCCACAAAGCCACTGTCACCCTTGTTGCTAATGACTGATGCTCTTGCCAGATCCATCTCCACATTTCTGTAGCTAATCTGATTCACAACAACAACCAACAGCTAAACTCATTGGTCAATGAAATTTGGTACCAGACTGACATCTATATAAACTTTGCACATGTCCTCCTGACTCATGGACTTTTTCTTGAAGATTTTCAAGCGTCATACTAAGTATTTTAATTCACTGTCAAAAATTCAGAGAAATAATAATTTTATGAAAGCAAAATATGAATAGTAACAAGAAATAATTATTCCTCCCACAATGCTTTGTGACCTCTCTCTGCTTTTCTGAGAACTGCCGGTGGCTGGGACCCGTTGCTATGGTAATTAATTATCTGGACCTGGGCTGGCTCTCTCTGTCAGACAGTTTGCTGGAGTCATCCTATACTTGAGACACTCAGTGTCGGTCTCAAGGACACAGACAAAAAAACCATAAGCCCTAGCAAAATGTTTATAAAATTTTAATAATATATATTATATTATCTTCTAATCTAATATTTTAACTAACTCGAGGGGAAAAGATAATAAAAGCTAATATCACTTACTTGAGAGGATTATTCAGGCTTTTATTTGAAATTAATGGCCACACTAATCCAATGTGTAATAGTAATTGGGTTAAATCAGTTATATAATGCTCAAAACACAAGTAGTTCTCAATACCAGCCAAGTTCTTCTCTCTTGTAACATGTTTTAGTTCTGACATTCTTCTCAACCCCCTGTAAATAACTGAGTGTTCAGACCTAGTTAGAACTACAATGATGGTGTATTTGTAGTCCAAAAAAAGCTCCTCTGTGATTCTAAGGCAACTCCTCTGCTGTGTTCCGTTGCTATGGTAATTAACTCAGTGCACCTGCTTCTGGCACAGAGGGGGAGAGAATTCTCTCATTAAAACAGCCAGTTTCCCACAAAAAATCCCTTCGAACAACTCCTTCCTATTCAGGAACAGTGCCATGTATTTGAAAACCGTTTGAAGCGTATGAGAGGGCTATTTGTCTTCTCCGATATACCCTCGTTTCATTTCTGTACTTCACTCACAGTATTAACAGTGATGAGAGAAAGATGATGTGGGCTCGGGTCTGACATTTCTCCCAATACATGGAAAAACATAGGTCTGAACCCCGTCACGCTTCATCGATCGCAAGCACCTGAACAAAAACCGTAAACCCTAGAGAAATTTTGAAAACATTTTACCGGAGCAGGCCTTGTTATCTATGTCCTGACCGACTTTCATGCAAATCGGGCGATATTTGTGGGCGTGAGATCGAGTTAGAAATTATTTGGGGGTGAGAAATCCACTCTCTCCCACACTCTAGCGGAGAGAGAGCCGCACTCTAACTTTTTGAAAAATCGAAAACTTTAGGTTGATTGGAGACAAGTTGTGGACAAACCGTAATTGAAATCGATGTACCGTCTTCACTTTAAATAAGATGACGGGCGTATCTACAAGCTGAAGTTTGAATGGGATTTCTACGTGAAATTATGATGACACAGTGATTGCTCAAAAATTGTGAATTTTTAGGATCTCGCTCCATTGAACGCCATTGTAACCCATTATTAGTCAATTAATCAGACTTTTATTTTTGCGGGCCCACTTCCTGTTTTCCCCCAAACGTTCCACCTTATTTAAAGCCCCGCTTCCAGCGCAGTTTGAACACCACCTGTTCCACTGTGATTGTGGCTGGTTGTTGGCGTCTTGCTGATCATCGCCGTTGGCAAATTCCCCCCAAATCTCTGAAACGATTGATTTGGACAATTGGTGAGTTGCTCGTAGGATAGCAGTATTGTGTCACCATGAAAATGTTGCTATATTGCTCATGGGAGAGTTGTTTTATTAGAATTGTCGGCGGTTGTTACCTGGGCTGTCACTGGAAGTCACAGCTGATCGCTGTCTGACACTCTCTGCTCAAAGGTAACCGTTAGGTTTGCGAAAGATTTCTTAAGATTGAAAATAGGATGTAGCTACACTTAATTTGATATTGCGCAATATATTTATTTAATTTATTTTCTTTTCCTCACACTGCTTGAGTATTTGAGTTCATTTATTTTATTTTTATTGATTATTTTGAAAGTGAACATTGATTTCAACATTAACCTTAAATTGATTAGTTGAAATGATTCTTTTTGTTAAATTATGGTTAATTTAACCTGACAGAAATGGTTTAGTTTAATTATTGCATTTTGAATTTGATATTTATTACAGTTGTGTGTTACACATACTAGCCTGATAAAACACTTAATGTTTTTTTTTTTACCATTTAGGTCGGGTTTTTTTTTTTTTTGTTATTCATGATGGATCAGATCCTCTTCTGAGACCAAGATGGCGAGCTAGGAGAAAGAAGAACTCTATGATCTTTGAATTTATTTTGAAATAACTTGTCTCTCACTGTGTGTTTGTAACCGTTTATTGTTGTTTGTTTTTTTCCCCTTTCAAATCACAATATATACACAAAAAACTAAAACCATTGCTTTGTGTTTTCATTCACACCTCAGGCTCCTTAAAGAACCATCTTCTGATGCTGCTTTTGTAGCCGCAGTTAGCTACCTAGCCCATAACTGTTACACCATGTATTTTAAAGGGCAAAAAATTTGCACAAAAGTGCAATTATTTCAAAAAGTGCAATAGTTAAGTTTACCAAAATATATAGCAGGAATCTCCAGAAGAAGCTGAATGTTTTGATATATGAATTAGTACAATTAGTGAAAGATAGTGGAAGTAGTTAAGTGCAGTAAAATGTACGGATGCCAGAATAATAAAGATAAAGAAAAACAAACACTATAAGTGTTAAGAATAAAGAATAAATCACCCCAATTTTTATTTTAATGTACTTAAAATGACATGGAAGCAGGCTGCACTTCACTGTCTCATAAGTTAGGTCAAATGTATCACCCAATGTGAGCAACCTTAAATGGTAGCATTTTGTGAAACTATGAATTCATATAACATTTTCATAACATTTTATTGGGTTTGCATGCAATGGATTAACAAACATTGGCACATTATTAGGTAAAATGCCTTATAACCCAATTGTTTAAAATTCCTTCACTTTCTTATATTGCAGTGTTCCTTGATCTTCATGATGCCGTCTGTTTACTAAGGTTCTTTCAAAACCCTCTAACACCCAGATACGTGCTGAAATCTTCCTCCACAGTTACAGATGTTGAGATCAGGATGAGGCGCAATTAGATTCATACCACAGATATGACTTTACATACTAACCAGTAAGTTTGATATTAGTCTGGAAAAATAACTGTACAGAACTGGGATCTGTTTATGAAAGTGTCATGAACAATATTTCATGCAAATGGAAATTTTATAAGTAAATTGGATTGAATGTTATTCAGACAAGAAAGTGAATAATGCCCACTTTGAGCTTTATTTTATTTTTGCAAACAAAGTAATACTGATCTATCAAGTCCATATCGAACAGGTTTGTGAAAAAATCCGAATTTCAGACAATTAAGTTTGTGTACTGTGATATTTATGATACCTAAACACTCTTTTATCCACGTATTCATGTTTTCTGTCTTCAGATGACCTGGAATCGGTTGAGGCGTCTATGCGATGTGCTTTCCCCATCTGAACTGTGGTCTAGAGTTTAAAGAAAAGGTGTCGATACCTCAAAATTTCAAGTGTAAAAATCAAAGTTGAGTAAATCACGTTAACCCTGTTGACTGAAATTTGGTTTTTATAATACTCCGGACTACAGATGGAAACCACATACCTGTTCTCGACTTTGGGCTCTGACCTTTTGGAGGCGAGCCATCTTTGGACGAGCTTGGTCCCGGAGGCCAGTGGGACAAAACAACAAGATCACGTTTCTCTATTGGAGAAGATCTGGGGAAGGACAAACAACAGTCGACTTTTAGCTTTGCCGATTGATACAAACAACAACATTATTGGTGTTGAGGAAATATAATCGTTTCTAGCATTTAGAAAATATAACCATTTTTTAGTGTTTGAGTTAACTCTATCTTTTACTTAAATTTAGGAGTTTTTGTGTCAGTGAGGTCAGACGCAGGGGCAGCTGCGGTTCAGAATGTCACAGATAAATGATGGATCTACGAAAGCTTTTAGGAAAGGTTCTTAGGTTGTAAAATAATATATCCTTAGGAGGTAGAAAATTGTATCTGTGTGAAAACATCTCAAAGCAGGGGGACATTCAGGTCTCAGGAGATAAGGAGCCTTCGGTGAACATCTGGCATGGTAAACTATTGACCCATAAACTTCTGAACTTCGAAGCTGTGAACTTTTAAACTTTCAGACTGTTATCATATAAAATATTTTAATATTGCATGCTTTCACTGAATATTTTATTTGAATATTGTATTAGTTGGTTGTAGAATTAAAACCAGTCAATGATGAATGTAATTGAAAATGTTTTGTTTTGTATTAGAAAACAGGAACTGTATCTAATTACTTTTAGTAGTTTTTTATGAGTTTAATATCAGGGAGGCTTTGGGAGGAATAACAGAGCAAAAGCATATTAAGTTCAGAGATAACTCTTATTGAATCAAATATAGGATTAAGGGTTTGTTTTGGGAGAAAAGGAGAAAACCAGAGTTTCACAGAGACCTGTGAAATGCTTTGATGCTCTTGGCTCAGGAAGGAGCCAGATCCTGGAGAAAACTCTGCAGGATTCAGGAGATAACATCATTTAGTGAAATAAACCTGAATATAGCTTAAAATTTATAACCTATTCTGGCACATTGACCTGTAGTTTACCCGAAAAGTATTTGTTTAAAAGCTTACAAATGTGCCTTTATCTGTTTGGGTGGATTAACAGGGAATTCCAAATACGTTTCTAGAGACATCCAAAAGTCATAAAACTTAGGGATCTGTTTAACTTCACTAAAGAAACTTTTCTTTGATCGCTCGAACAGAATTGAAGGGAGGTGCCATTTTCGAAGGCGGTCGGAGACAACTTCTAATTGGTCGAGACAAGGGACACCTTGTTTGAAGCGAGAACACTCCCACAGGAATATAATCTGAGGCACAGGAAGAAATAATTCAGAAAATAGCCGATCTTTGTTGCTTTTGCTCTGGCTCTTTTCCCAAAGACATCTTTGAATGTTTGCTATTATCTCAGGTAACGAAATGTAAGTCTTTGTGTTTTTCTGTCATGCTCTGTCATGTCTGATACTTTGTTTCTGATTGGATTAAATTCTGCACTTCTGTGACGCTAACATGCTGCGTACGCCTCTGTCTCCTCACGTGGGCTCCAAGACGGTAGAAAGAATCCAGGACCGGGAAAGGAAATAGTACAAAATTGTATTTTCTAAGTTAGATAAATTATTCCTTTTCAACATTGGCCTTTAAAAAAAATCAAGTGGAAAAAATTTATACTACCCTTTCCGGATTTTAGAGGTAATGCACAATTAATTAGAAAATAATTAGAGCAGGGGTATTCAACCCAAGTCCTTGAGGTCCGGTGTCTAGCAACTTTTAGATGCGTCTGTGCTTTAACACACCTGATTCCAATAGGATAATCAGCAGGACTCTGGAGAACTTGACTGCACTCAGGAGGCATTTCAGCCATTTGATTCAAGTCTGTTGGGCAAGGGACATGTCTAAAAGCTGCAGGACTCCAACTCCAGACCAGAATTGAATACCCCCGTCATAAAGCCACACATTATTTAGGTACTTAAAAAAACCCAGGAATATCCATGCTTCTTTACTCCTATTTTTGTAACCTGAACCAATCTGATTTGTCCCATTTATTCATCAATTGTTAGAGCGGTCAAATCCAGGCGAGATGTTAAGGTACTGGACTGCATCATATCAAGTCTTCTATCTTCCTTTTTACAATCACAGCATGGGTGTTTGGACACTGAACTCCAGATGAATTTATTAGCCAATCCTTGATGTTTCTCTTGTTTTCTCCAGTAATGATTATCATTCCAGGGGCTCTTAAAAGATGTTTCTTGTCTAAATGAATTTGTCTTGAAGACTTCTGCAATCTGAGGGAGATGGGAAAGCTTGAGTATTTCTTCTTCCAAGTCAAAATGTCAAGACAGTTCACTGAGGACTTTGCAAGACACACAAATGAGCCACTTGATAAATGTATTCCCCTTAGGAATAAGCTGTTTGTTCATACTCTCGTTAAAGCTCTTCATCCTCTTCTTCTGGAAAGCTCATTTATGTTGAATAGTCATGGACGGTATAGGAGTATCTTGGGCTTTAGTGCTCCAGGGAGGGGTGGTTATACCTCGGTTGGATTAGACGGCATGTAAATGGATTGATTTCCATATGGCTTGCGGATACGTTCTGTTTGAACAGATCTAGGTCACATAAGATGTGGAGTACAGAATAATGGAAAAAGACGACCAATATGAAATCTCTGTAAAAAAAAAAAATACAACATGGTGGTGCGGTTAAGTGGTCCCCATGTATGTATCTCCATGTCTCCAATCTCTTTACCTACCTGCTAGGTTCTTACACTCAACGTTTATCACCAGGACTCTTCCAGTCACTGGTAGCAGTAGTACTCAACACTTTGTCAATCTTTCAGTGTTGCACACAACGTGGAGCCACATGCTAAAGTCCCTCTTACTTCTCTTTCTTACACTCTGGATTTCTCCTTCTAAGACGTTCATGCAGCAGTTTATCAACCTGATGCACTCACTCATTTTTGGACTTCCTCCTTCTGCAGGTTTATGATTCTGGAATTTGGGTGAAACCTTTTGTCCGTATCGTAGAAGTTTCTAGTCTTGATTTTAGTGGGTTCTATATTTTCTTTTGAACAGCTGGTTGTGTAAGTAGTAGGTATGCTCTGCTAAATTTTCTCCAGTTTTATTGAACATCTGCATTTATCCATCGTCTCCATGAATGCTTTCAGTGTATTGTTGATATAATAAAGTCCGAAGCTGTCTTACATCCATGTTTGGTGTAGAGTCATATCAATTCAGATGTTTTATAAAATACAATGTTTTATTTTTTTTGTTTTTCCTTCACATGCTTTTTAACATTTTGTGCATTAAATTAGAGCAATATTGCAATATGCAACATTGCATATTGTGTCAGATGCGGTACAGAATATGCAATGTGTACCGTATCTGACATATGGTAAAGATTTTATTTTACTAAACTGTAATCGTGTTAACAACGCTAATAGTGTTAGCCACCGAATACCGAGTGCTAACGTGCTGCTCTGCACTGTTCTATCAGAGCAGACCGAGGCACATTGAACATTTGCAAACAACAAAAATCACTCATTTCAAAATCACCCTCAAAACCATGAATGCCCGATTTACCCAGCCTTGCAAGAACAATAGGCGTCAGTGATCTTGTCCACAGCTATATTAATGCTGAGGATCTGCTGTAATGCTCATCGACTGGTAGCATTTAGCTGTGACGTGCACAATGTTGGAGGCATCGCATGGCTCAAACACCTTGATGTCGTCCAAAAATGATGACATGAACTTGTTGGTTTCCTTGTTCATTGTCGTGGCTGATATTTTTTGAAAATCTGGCAGAAATGCAACACTAATCGATTCAGAAATACTTTGTAGAGAGTCAGTCGACACAATGTTAACTAAGCCCGGAAGGCTTTGCTTGTGAAACTTGTAGTCCGTGGGACTGTCGAGGGGCGTTTCTGGGCGGGGCTTGGTAAGGTCCATTGCTCTACTGTTCCACCTCTCACTTCCTGGAGTAAATATATGGCGATCAAAACAGAGCAGCGCTCTGAACTTTCGATACAACTCTCCAGAGAACACCACAGCTGAAAGTAAGGTTTAAGAAGAACACTTCCAGGGTTTCCCTCAGTGTATTATAAGCCTGGCGGCCCGCCATGCTTTACTAGCCCCGCCGCCAGGCTAAGCGTTGCTTGTTTATGTTTCTAGGGGAATTTTTTTTTTTAAGCCGGGCTGCAAGCGTCTCTTTTGTCTTAGCATTTCACCAGCAGAGCAGATTTATTTCTAAAGGATAGGTTTATAATAAATAGGTTTATAATTTATGCATTTAAACCCAACAGCGTGAGGACCAATCACACGGCTGGCACTGCCGCTGCTTTACCTCAGCGGAATCTTGCGCTGCCACCTGTAACTCCAACTGGACACAGGCTGACCTGTATGGATATTTACATCAACCTACTGTGAGGAATTATGATCCTTTGGAAAACTCTGGGTAAGACTTTAAAACCCGCCGCGTTAGCTCTGGTTGCGCAGCTCTATGTGAACCGCAGGAATAACTTGTAGTGAATTCAGAGGCGCGTTGTGAAGTGGTGAGAATGATTTATCTTTGTGAACGAACAATTATATGGGGCGTTTACATCTCAACATGCTGCCCAGCGTGTGACTCTGTGTCTGTCTAACCTCATCATGCAGGTTCAGCTTTCGCGCCCTCCCGTCTGTAACGCATCACGCTGATTTTATATTATTTTATTATTATTTTTAGTATTATTTTTTCCGGTTACACGATGCATCAAACCATTTGAAATGCGTTGTCTACTTGGAGTTAATGCGTGCGGCGGCACGGAGATCTAAGAAACTCGACCCATAAACTCGACCAACCAGAATAATTTCTGTGACGATTATTAAAAACTCAACAGGCACAGAATGGAAGAGCTACTAAAGCCACATTAGCAGCATTGAATTAAATCTCCTGTTTGTTGCTCATCTCTGCGTAGTGCAGCGGATTACTTCATCATGCAGGGCCAGTCCAAGGCTGTATGAGGCCTGGAGCAGAATTTGACTTACGGGCCCCTTTTGTTCCTAAAAATTTCAGCACCTCTAACAGCTTCTGTGTGAGATTTAGTGAAATATGGGAGAAGGGAGTAGTTTAATTGGCCAGCCTAAAAAGGTATTTGTAAATTCAAAGATTAAACTCCCAGCATCAGATTGTTGCTATGGTAACAAAACAATCTAGCTATAAATATTGTTCTTTTAAGTTTTACAAAGTAATCTTGCCAACTCCTTAAAATCTTGGATCTAAATGTTAAAACAATTTAAAATCTTTTAATTTATGTAGGCCTAAACAATTGAATCAAATTTAACAGCATTGATAATCTCAATAAACAAGTGTTACATTTATGCATCTGTGGTCTGTTTTAAAATATTTGTGTTTATGGGACCCCTGAAGCCATGATGGAGCCGCTGACTTAATTTGGATTAAACAGAAGTTCAAATTTGTTGTTTTTAGACTAGTTGTGTGTTTAAATAGCATTTCACTGGAGATATTTTTCCGTAACATATAATTACACAGTAATACTTCTGCATTTCCTGTCAACTTTATGTTATTGTCCTTGTTTTAGTTACATGAAGGAGTACTTAGATAAGAGAGGCAGCTCATGCCTTCCATCTGTAGCTGTCTGAGAGGATGAAACAATCACTTAAACAGCCGTGGTTTTATGATATATTAAATACCCAGTTATGCTGAAATAGTTTATATCAGATTATTTTAATATCACCGTCTCTATCTTTGTAGATTTCACCTGGTGCAGCGCAACATGTTTCTGTGGTCTTGTCTGACACCTTTCCTGCTGATAACAGTTCATCTATGCAAAGGTAGTATGCAACATGATACAGAAATGATTAACATAGGACTGTGGATGATATTTAAACACAAAACCACTTAAAAATAGAGTTGTACTACTGTTGCGCAAGATAGCTGATGACGTGACTAAAAGTTCCCAACTGTTCTGTCTCAGCAAATAAAAAGAGGCAAGTTCATCTGCAAAAGCCAAAGAGAAAACCACAAACATCAACATTTTAATCACTTCTAGTGGAATCAGTATTTCTTTTGTAAGATCTCTCCCACGGCTTTAGTTTTATGCACTTTGCTCTGTCAGTGTGTTGAGGCTGATGCTGTCATTTTGTTGCAGTATATGAATTGTTATCCAGGACTATTTGTCCTGAGGCAGAAGTATTTATGCCTACAGCTACACCTAAACTTTAAATATTCACACTTCTTGGGTTGTTGTCAACTGTTGACATTGGAACTACACATGTTTGTGTATTCTACTGTGACATTGCTTGATAACCAAATACAAAGTAGTAAATACATGTAAAAAAGAAGCAGAGAGATGTATGACTGACAATTTTTACTATGAAAAATCTGAAAATTGTGACATGCATTTGTATCCTGCATTACATGATTGTCTTGTTTTGCTGCTGAGAGAAGTACATCTAGTCTAGTCACAAATCTGTAGCATCCAACATTTCTAACCAGCTTCCTGGACTCTGCTAAAAATAAATCTAATGGGTCGAGCCGTGGTGGCGCAGGGGATAAGCACGACCCACGCACCGAGGACTGAGTCCCTGCCGCAGCTGTCGCCGGCTCGACCCCCGACCGTGCCCCCCCCCCCCCCCCCCCCGCCCCGCCCGCCCACCGCCAAATGGATGCCACCAGAGCTGATAAAAACCATAAAAACAATATGCAAAAAATAATAAAAAATCTATGATGCTGCCACCACAATGTATGAAGCGTCATACATCAGCTACAAAGTAGCTACATACTAAGTGTCATGCATCGGCCACAAAACAAAGTAACTACCGTATTTTTCGCACTATAAGGCACACCTTCAAAGAATGGCCTATTTTAAAACTTTTTTTATATATAAGGCTCACCGCATTATAAGGCGCATAAAATAGATGCTAGACTTACGGTTGCCACCCGTTTGGTATTGAACGGGACATGATTTGTTCTGTTCACTACAAATATGGATGTATAATAAAAAAATTGGTCCGCGAGTACTTAGCAGTCTGCACTAGTCATTGTTTCACTCACGGTTTTGGTGTTGCCATATTGTGCCCAACTGCTTTCTGGTTAGCACAGACCAACCGACACGCTGCCGCCGCAGCCTCTGTCTCTCTTCCACCGACCCCCACGGCTCTAAATGTATAGGTGCTGGTCTCTTGGTAACTCTAGCCGAAGCTCCCCGGATAAATGTCTAAAGCTACTTTGTTGACATAAAGAATGTCAACAAAACAATCCGATTCCAGTCGGCGAGGAGAGCCTGGAGAGCGACTGGAATGGGGCGTCTGGGCCGGACGGTGGTCACCCATTCTCCGTTCGCACACAGCATGTTGGGTGGAGATACCTTTGATGCTAGATGACCTGCAGACGACCTGATTTCTCAAAGATTTTCATATAGCCTAATTCAAAAATTTTTTTTTTGAAAATCAGGAAATGTAAATATCTATGTGTCTTGGTAATATAACGTGCAAATATATTTTGAAAATCATGTTTTTAAAAATGATATGGTTGTTGAAGTGTAAAAGTCATCCAAATGACCAATGTTCGTTTTTCACTGAATATAAAACAAATAAAAATAGCCAGTAACTGCAAGTTATTTGTACCATTATGAAAATTTTTAGGTATATTTTAACGTAAATAAAATAAATGAGAAAAATACATGAATTATTTATAAATTATATATCTTTATATGTATAATCCTATATCCTTTTCAACAATTGGGGGCTCTCCGGTTCTGCAGTCTGGGGCCCTCTGTGGAGAATTTGAGGATTCGTTGCGGTTTGTAACTGCGAGTTGGTAAGATATATTCATTTCTTACTTTCGATTTGTGGGCAGCGCCATATTGGTGGTGGCGTCGCGGACGTTCGGAATATTTATGCAATGCTTAGGTAAACTTCACTCGAAAAGAGCATATATGGTTTAATGGTTAATTGTTGAAAAGGAATAATTTTTCTAAATTAGAAAATGCAATTCTGTTCTTTTCCTTTCCTGGTCCTGGATTCTCGCTACCATCTTGGAGCCCACGTGAGGAGACAGAGGCGTACGCATCGTGTTGGCGTCACAGAAGTGCAGAATTTAATTCAATCAGAAACAAAGTATCAGACATAACAGAGCATGACAGAAAAACAAAGAGACTTACATTTTGTTACCTGAGTCAGACAGACAAACATATACAAAGACGTCTTTGAGAAAAGAGCCAGAGCAAAAGCAACAAAGATCGGCTATTTTTCTGAATTATTTCTTCCTGTCCTCAGATTATATCCCTAAGGGAGTGTTCTGGTTTTAGCATATTCAAACAAGGCGTCCCTTGTCTCGACCAATTAGAAGTTGTCTCCGACCGCCTTCGAAAACGGCACCTCGCTTCAATTCTGTTCGAGCGATCAAAGAAAAGTTTCTTTAGTGAAGTTAAACAGATCCCTCAAGTCCTGCTAGGTTTTATGACTTTTGGATGTCTCAAGAAACGTATCCACCCAAACAGATAAAGGCACATTTGTAAGCTTTTAAACAAATACTTTTCGGGTAAACTGCAGGTCAATGTGCCGTAATAGGTTATAACTTTTAAGATATATTCAGGTTTATTTCACTAAATGATGTTATCTCCTGAATCCTGCAGAGTTTTCTCCAGGATCTGGCTCCTTCCTGAGCCAAGAGCATCAAAGCATTACACAGGTCTCTGTGAAACTCTGGTTTTCTCCTTTTCTCCCAAAACAAACCCTTAATCCTATATTTGATTCAATAAGAGTTATCTCTGAACTTAATATGCTTTTGCTCTGTTATTCCTCCCAAAGCCTCCCTGACATTAAACTCATACAAAACTACAAGAAGTAATTAGATACAGTTCCTGTTTCCTAATACTAAACAAAACATTTTCAATTGCATTCATCATTGACTGGTTTTAATTCTACAACTAACTAATACAATATTCAAATAAAATATTCAGTGAAAGCATGCAATATTAAAATATTTTATATGATAACAGTCTGAAAGTTTAAAAGTTCACAGCTTCAAAGTTCAGAAGTCTATAGGTCAATAGGTTACCATGCCAATGTTCACTGAAGGCTCCTTATCTCCTGAGACCTGAGTATCTCCTGTCCTCCCAAGATGTCTGAAAAGATAGGAGCCTATAGCTCCACAGATATATTGTTTAACGTCTTAAAAGGTTTTCTCCATCCATCACTTGTTCTTTGATATTTTGAACCCAGTCATGGCTCTTCCTGCCAATTGAACTCACCCACACAAACTTCTTCAAAATTTAAGTAAAAGATTCAGCTAACTAAACACAAAAAGATGGTTATATTTTCTAAATGCTAGAAACGATTATATTTCCTCAACAATACCAAGGGTCGTTCATGAACAATTATATCAATGTCCTGAAATAAAATCTTATCTTTTAATTTTTTTTGCTTGTTTTTACTAGGATCCCCAGACCAAAGATGTGAGAAATTCACAGATCCTGTTCAGTCACAAATTTGTAGCATCCAGCATTTCTAACCAGCTTCCTGGACTCTGCTAAAAATACATTTATGATGCTGCCACCATATTGCGGAACATCACACATCAGCTACAAAGTAGCTAAATACTAAGCGTCATACAATCAAACATATCACAATGTCCTGAACTAAAATTTTATCTTCTTTCATTTTTTCCTTTGCTTTTTTTTTACTAGGATCCCCAGACCAAAGATGTGGGAAAGTCACTGTTCTAAGCTTTATTAATGCCATCATCGGCACAAGCCTCAAAGTCAACCTGCTCCTTTACACCAGGCACAATGTCAGCTGTGGTGTCGTCCTGTCCCACACCAAGCTGGAAGAGCATCCCGAGTTTAGCATGTCCAAACCCACCGCTTTCCTCATCCACGGCTATTCACCCACGGGAAGTCCCCCAGTGTGGTTGGGCAACTTCACAAAGTGGCTGTTGGCCAGACAAGACATAAATGTTGTGGTAGTGGACTGGAACCGTGGGGCTACTAATGTTAATTATTTTAAGGTGGTTGGGAAAACATACAAAGTGGCAGACAACCTCACAGCTTTCATTAAAATAATGCAGGTACAAAGTGTCTCTGATCCTATTTAACCAAATCTGCTGTGCCTGGAGAGAGTAACATCCTTGATAGCTTTGTTGAACTTTTAAAAAATTCTGTTTCAGGACCACGGCGCTTCTCTAAGCTCGATTCACTTGATTGGAGTCAGTCTTGGAGCCCACATTTCCGGTTTTGTGGGAGCAAAACTGAACAGTGCAATCGGAAGAATAACAGGCAAGTTTTACATGTCAGGACATGATTTTATGTCTGTTTGATTGAGGGTGAGATAAACACGAGCCAAGATGAAGTGAAAACAAAACCTGCAAACAATCTGAAATTTTGTTGCAACAACTGAGATTTAACAACTAAATGAATGAGAGAGGTAAATTCCCTTCTGTAGGTAATTTTTAATGCATGTGTTTGAGAATCTCAAGCCTTTAGACTGAAGTACTGATAGATTCATAATATGCATGTGGTTCTGAAGAAGAACCTGTACGGCAATGGTACAGCCTGTATTAGTATATTCTGTACATTTACCTCTAAACTATTTTCTGTCTGGTTTGTACTGATGTGATCTTTGCAGGTCTTGATCCTGCCGGACCTTCGTTCACTGGCAAACCTCCAAAACATCGACTGGACCCAACAGACGCTCAGTTTGTCGATGTACTGCACACAGACATCGACTGTCAGCCGGTTTAATTGTTACTTCAAAATCTTTAGTGGTGTTTTTTTTGTTTTTCAAATGTGTCTTTATAGTGATGTTTATGTGTTATATGTCCTACTGGTTTTCAGTCCTGGGCTTCAGGGCACCAATGGGCCACATTGATTTCTATCCTAACGGAGGAGAAGACCAGCCTGGCTGTCCGAAGACTGTGTTTGCACGTAAGGTTTGAGGGACTGGCCAACATGTGCTGCTGTACAGTGACCTTTGATTTTAAAATGACAATATTTCCCTTCATTAACCCTTAAATAGCAGGTGGCTCCTTACAATGTGATCACCACAGGGCTGTGTTCCTTTTCATGGACACTATAAATGATTCATGCCCCAATGAAGCATTCCCCTGTTCCTCCTATGAAGATTTCCTGGATGGAAAATGCATAAGCTGTGAGCACTTTGGTGAAGCTGGTTGTCCCATCTTTGGTTGGTGGTTCTATTGATGAACTTACTACCTATGTTCTACTGTTGTACTGGTACACAACAGTGTGTGTACATCATGCTTAACATTTAGACTGATGCATGTGTTTGTACTCAAATCAGGTTACGATGTTACACAGTGGAAGGACGTCCTCAATCAACTGAGCCAAACAAAGTTCTACTTTAAGACAAAGTCACACTCTCCATATTGCTGTAAGTAATTTTAGTATTTAGCAGAATAACTAGAATGATGGAAAACAATGTTTTATCGTATATATATGAAAAGGGTGCATCTAAGTATATTAGAATGTCACAGAAAAATGCTTTTTAGCAAAAATGGATAATAGAGTGAGGTATATTTGTTATGTTTGAGTTTGTTCTTATAATCAGGTTACAGTTAATAAAAATACATTATTTTCTCAAATCAGCATCTCAGTAGACAGAAGTGTGACATGCTCCAAAATAACTTGGTAAATGGCTGAGCTGGATTCACTGATTAATCAGTACCGGGAGATTATGGCTCCCCAAATTCTCACAGACTATGGGAACCTCACAAAGGACCTGAACCAGCTTGGATTTTGTGCTTCTCCGCTCCACTCCCAGACTCTGGAATAGTTTTACGAATGAAATGCAACATTTGCCTCATCTAAAAAAATGACAGGGTCACTAAGTCAAGTCATTTTTTCCCTTAGCCCACTCCTCCAAGTAATTGTTTCTTAATATTTGAGGGTGAAGACACTCTGACAAACCAAATGTCTGATTTTTTACAAAGTACATTGTCAAGCCTGTGTACTTAATTCTGTAAGCAAATTTCTTTAGCAATGACCCTTGGCGACCCACCTTTACTGTGGAGGGTCACATTAACAGTTTGCTGGGCAACCCTCAATCCAGCAGTGTTTCATATGACTACAAAGACCATGCTGTACCACTTTTGTACTCAAATTCTTGTGTCTATTTTATATCAGATAAATATTTTCTAAGAAACTAAATTTTGATTTTGATTTTCTTCAAGCCACAACCATCAAACTGGGAATAAATAAGCATTTTAAATACATCACTCTGTAAGGAATGAATAAACATTAGATTTTTCCAATGCATTCTAATTTACTGAGACGCACCCTCTTAATAAAAATTTGATTTGAATCTGCAAGATTTTGTTTATGTCCCCACCTAGTGGTAGCACAAAGACTTTCATCAACAGCAGAAATACATTTTCATGTTCCTGCACATTCCTGAAAGCAGCAAAACGACAGTCACAAAACTTATGTGTGGATTTTCTGCAATAAATGTAGTTTTTTGCATTTTCCACAACACAGAACAGAAACAAATTAAACAAAATTTTCTAGATTGCTCCTTTTCTCTTAGCAACATTGTATGTTTCCACTCTCCACAGATGTTGTCCACAATAAATAAACCATAACATGAGTACTAAAGCAAATAGACAAAAAAAGCAGCTTAGTATTTGAAATAATTTTGCATAAATACATTCTGCTCTTTCAGTGGCAGACTACAAAGTAGATGTGACTATTTGGAATCAGAAGGAACAGAAGGGATACCTGGATATTAAAATCAATAAGTGTTCTAAAGAAGAAGTGACAGTCAGTGAATAGTAAGGCTTCTTTTTTTATACTCCCAGTGCTGCCCAAATATCAAGTATTCCTTCACAACTTCATATATCTGTGTGTTTCTTTCTTTCTTTTTAACCAGTAAAGCAATCAAGTTCACGAAGGACAAAGAGACCACAATACTTGCTATGTTTACTAGAAACATTCACCCAGTGAAAACAGTCTCTGTCAAATACTACGGCGAAGAGGGGTGTAATTCCAATTGCAAGCTTCGGATCCTGGGAATCCGTCTCACACTCCTGAATCGCAAAATGAAGTATGCAACATTTACAGATTTTAGACCATTTTAACTGTGTCAGTTCAAAAAAATTATGTTTTACTTTTGTCTCCAAATTCACAGCAGCTTCTTTTTCTTTTTATCTTGCAGGCCTCTTTGTCGTCACGACTTTCTTCTTGAACATAGGAAAGAGTTCACATTCAATCCTATTCCATGTGCATAAACCACGTCCTGAAATCGAGCTGAACCTTGAATCAAGAACTTTCATGAGGAAGAGTCCTCAGGTTCCTATGGTTCTTTAGGACTGGTTGGAAAACTAACAAGGATCCCAAATGAAAAGGCACCAATCGGTCACTCAAGTTTTCTTTTCTAAAAAGAACAAATAAATAAACAAATAAAATGTGACACATTTTGAAAACTGTATATTTGTTTCAAAGAGAAAAAATGGTACATAAGTTGTATGGGGTGTGTATAAATATTTTATATAAAGAAAACCTGGACTACATTCATGTTTCACTTTTAAAAAGTCGAACTAAATACATTTTTATTTTCTCACTAAATATATCTGGCCTCTGAGATTAATTTATATATATTTTTATTATATTTTATATTAAGTAAACGTTTCTTCATTTCCTTTGATAGCTTCACCAGGATTATAACTGTGTATTAGGATGCCACTGACTGACATTGGCTGACAGATACATAGGGGAGAACAAGTATTTGATACACTATTGATTTTTCAGGTTTTCTACTTGCAAAGCTTGTAGTTGACTGTAATTTTTATCATAGGTACTCTTCAACTGTGAGTGATGGAATCTAAAACAAAAATCCAGAAAATACAATGTATGATTTTTAAATAATTAATTTCCATTTCATTGTGTGAAATAAGTATTTGATACACCAGAAAAATAAACTTAATATTTGGTATAGAAATTTTTTGTTTGCAGTTACAGAGATCAGATGTTTCCTGTAGTTCTTGACCAGGTTTGCACACACTGCAGCAGGGATTTTGGCCCATTTTCTATTGGATTGAGGTCTGGAGACTGGCTAGGCCACTCCAGGACCTAAAGATGTTTCCTACGGAGCCACAGTTGCCCTGGCTGTGTGTTTTGGGTTGTTATCATGCTGGAAGACCCAGCCACGAAACCATCTTCAGTGCTCTTACTGAGGGAAGGAGGTTGTTGGCCAAAATCTAAAATGGCCCCATCCATCCTTCCCACAATATGGTGCAGTTGTCCTGTCCCCTTTGCAGAAAAGCATCCCCAGAGAATGATGAGGGATGCTTCACAGTTGGGATGGTGTTCTTGGGGTTGTACTCATCATTCTTCTTCCTCCAAACATGACCAGTGGAGTTTAAACCAAAACGTTCTATTTTTTGTCTCATCAGGCCACATGACCTTCTCCCATTCCTCCTTTGGATCATTCAGATGGTCATTTGCAAACATCAGACGGGCTTTGACATGCTTTGGCTTGAGGAAGGGCACCTTCCGTGCACTGCAGGATTTTAATCCTTGATGGCGTAGAGTGTTACTGATTGTTTTCTTTGAGACTGTGGTCCCAGCTCTATTCAGGTCATTGACCAGGTCCTGCCGTGTAGTTCTGGGCTCATTCCTCACCTTCCTCAAGATCAATGATGCTCCACGAGGTGAGATCTTGCATGGCGCCCCAGAGCGAGGGAGATTTTCCGTTATTTTGTATTTCTTCCATTTTCTAATAATTGCACCAACTGTTGTTGCCTTCTCACCAAGCTGCTTGCCTATTGTCCTGTAGCCCATCCCAGCCTTGTGCAGGTCTACAATTTTATCCCTGATGTCCTTACACAGCTCTCTGGTCTTGGGCATTGTGGAGATGCTGGAGTCTGATTGATTGAGTGAGTGGACAGGTGTCTTTTATACAGGTAACAGTTCAAACAGGTGCAGTTAATACAGGTAATGTGTGGAGAACAGGAGGGTTTCTTAAAGAAGAACTAATGTGTGTGAGACCCAAAATTCTTACTGGTTGATAGATGATCAAATACTTATTTCACACAATAAAATGGAAATTAATTATTTAAAAATCATACATTGTATTTTTCTGGATTTAGATTCCATCACTCACAGTTGAAGAGTACCTATGATAAAAATTACAGTCTTCTACATGCTTTGCAAGTGGGAAAACCTGAAAAATCAACAGTGTATCAAATACTTGTTCTCCCCACTGTAAGCAGCGCATCAGAAAGACTATTGAAGTCTAGCTTCTTCTCCATCAATACTGGTTTAACTACTTTCTCCATTTCAGCTTATGATGAAAAAAAATTTTCTGTGTTTTGAATGAATGCATTAATTTGTTCCTGCTACAAACAAAAGTATAATAAGCACCTTTCTCACATCACAACATTGGTTACATTAGCAAAGAAATAATAAACTGTGCATTTTCCTTTTAACAAAAGCACAAAAAAGATTATTTCCATGGTCAGTTTCTTTAAAAAGTTACATAAAGTCTATGTAACAACAGAAACTCTTGCCCTTGATCCGGTCCTTCTTGTTCATTTTAACATGTGTTTCTTCATCCGCTGGATTTCCATCTTAATCAAAGAAAGACACAGTAACAGATATTAGATATTATTACTTCAAATCTAATTTCAGTTTCATTAAATAAACTGTTTACAGACTAAGATGTACTTCTACCTGCAAAGTTAAGCGAATCCTCTTCTCCTCATCAAGCTCATTCATCAGCAGCTTAATTTCTTTGCTGAAACAAAAGATTTGATTTAAATATAAAGTTCAAAAACAGTTCAAATGTTTGCTGTTCTGAGCACTTGACAATAAAGATGTCTAACTATTTAGAAAATACAATGCATTACTTAGGCCTACTGTTAAGGTAACATTTGAATTAAAGTAATTTGAAGAGGTTGAATTGCCAAAATACAATAGTTTAGTCCTACTTGTGTCGACTCTTCATCTGTTCAAACTGGTCCCTGAGGTCTTTTAACTCGGCCTGCAGCTGTTCCACATTTGGCTTGATATTTTTCTCTGGGCTTCTTGGTCGGGGATCTGAGTTGAGGGTTGGGGGCACTGCTGGATTTAGCACAGCAGAGAAAGCCTTCGGCAGCAGCGAGGAGAAAGACTCCTTTGACATATTCTTGTCTGCGGCCTACAGGTTAGAAAACGCCAAATCAAAATTACACTTAATTTTCCAGTTTATGTCACCAGTAATCAATAATCAGCTTCCCATTAAGACTCACTTGAAGGGGGGAACAATTCTGATTTATTTCTTGAGTCCTCTCTTCATTTGCTGAAGAATTCATTGCTTCAATTTGGTTTTCTCTTCTTTCCTTCTCAATCATAAATGTTACCTGTAAATAAAGTCTAGTTTGAGTTTTCTGCTACATTCAACAGCTTCCATGATTATTTGCCCATCTGATTGTGTAAAGTGCTTTAAAATAAATTTGACATTTGATACCACAGGAAGTCTGAACAAAAACACACAAAAACACATCTGACGCTACGCAGGTTGTTCACTCACTTCACCATGCAGGATGGTTATTCAATTACCACTTTCATTAGCCATGTTTTCTTTCATTTAATGTCATAACAAGTTGGCCCACAAACATCCAACAATATTTTTTATTAATCAATTGATGTCCGAGCAGCAAAAAGGGAAAGAAATCAAAATCAATTTTAATTGTAAAAAAATATGGTTGCTAATCACTGTCAATTTAGAAGTGATGGACTTGCAGTACAAAACGTTTGGACACAATCAATTTAGATCCTCATGTCATGATATTTTTCAGCACACTGGCACACAGGAAGACGAGCATTATTAAAGAAAACTAATCTCACTATAATAGAACAGAAGCAAAGAAAAAGTTAATAAAACATGTAGATTCCACCTTATTTTAGGAAGAGTAACAGGACAAAGCTTCTCCTGTCCTACCATCACAAACATAACCATGTGAAATATGCTTAAATCGTTAGATACCAGTATTCAAAGCAGGGGTGCGAATAAGTGTAGTAATTTTGTTTAAAACAATCCTTAATGTGAGATTTTTCCCTTACCTAATAATTGTACTCAAAGTAAAGGTTGGATTTCATGTCTGAGATTGTGCTCAGATTGATTCATTTTAAAGCCTTTCACACCACTTTAAGACAACCAATATTTACTTAATCCAAACAGGAAATACATTGTCCCAGTTTGTCTTCAATAAAGTCACTGAAGAGGATTTCGATTCTGGTCAAGTTATTAATTTCTGTGACACAACTCGTCTGTTACTGCGGGGGGGGGAGGGGGGGGGGGAGTAAGTGTCTTTGTCACAAGTAAGGAGCCAAAGCAGATATCTTCAGTTGCAATACATGTCTGTGTGTGAATGAGGCGGCTCAGGAAAGCTAAATTTATCCCAAGGACAGTGGGAACACAAACACACCAGACACACTTTTCAAACAGGGCTCCAGGTTGTGAGAGCAGCGTTGCAGCACAACGCAAACACTTGTCTTAATTTTATACTTCCCAGAGAACGGAGCTCTGACTGTAGCGTCTCATCCGCAGCAGGAGCTCTCTGCTCGTTCAGACTCGACCGTACAATGGAATCAAACTCTTCTGCGTCTTTGAGAGAAACAGAGGACAAATAATAAAACTCTACTTGAAGAGAAAGAGAGAAAGTATTTCAGAAGTTTCACAGTCCATGGTTGCATGGCTTACCAGGAATGAGCGCTGAGTTATAGCTCCCCATCATATCACAGTTGAGCACAAGCAGAAAAAAAGCATGGCTGGACTACATCTCCAAATAACAGGCGAGATTGAGTGAGCAGAGAAGAAACATGCAGAAATCAGTGCAGCCTCACGTCAAGTTTGATGTTTCTTGGATGTAGAAATTCTTCTCAGTCCATTAAAGTCCAAACAACTCTATTTGGGACCGTTAGTTCATCAGAGTAGTAGAATCTAAATGCCGGTGTGACTGTAGAAGCAGCTGTTCCTCATACCACAAGGCTGAACAGATGAGTGACAAAACGTTGGCTTTAATGCAGAAATGAATTTCAAACTAATTGAGCTAAACAGTCAGCGAGAGCAACGAAGAACCCCGACACACTCATCTTATTTATACTGCGTCACGACTGATATGCAGCAGCATCTGAGGAAACCTGATCCCATCTTTTGTACTCCAATGCATGTTGTGATGAGGAGTGGTTTTGTCACAGCTAAGTTTAGAGCAGGGCAACAAATATCATGGGATGGGAGAGAGAAGGGGGGCAATGGCTCCCACAGACTGAGAGACTGAGCCAAAGAGAAGAAAGTATCAACAGTAATGATTAGGTTTTAGTCTAGAAATCCTGACGCTAATTTTTTTCCCCTAAAAATTTTACGAGGCTATTTTGTTTTGTGGTTTAATAGGAACTGAAACTGCAGTTCTTTTTTTCGGGGAAATGCAAAAATCATGTTTAAAAGAATTAACAAGAACGGCTGGATAAACAGCTCTGAAAAAAATTAAGACCACCCAACATTATCAGTTTCTCTGATTTTACTTTTTATAGGTAAATGTTTGAGTAAAATGAACATTGTCCTTTTATTCTATGAACTACCAACAACATGTCTATGAAATCTAAAGCAAACATTTTGCATTTATCTGCAGAATATGAGAAACGGTCAAAATAACAAAAACAAACAATACTAATTAACTCAGGGAGAGTTCAGAAATTAATATTTGGTGGAATAACCAGGTTTTCAATAAGGTTCAGTGCAGTGGACTCCTATTTGTTTCCACAGCTGTATTGGCATCTCACATTAGCAATGTTCTCCTTTAAAAACTCTATAAAATAAGAATAAAAACACCCCAATTTTTATTTTAATGTACTTAAAATGACATGGATGCAGGCTGCACTTCACTGTCTCATAAATTAGGTCAACTGCATCACCCAATGTGAGCAACCATAAATGGTAGCATTTTGTGAAACTATGAATTCATATAACTTTTGTTACCACATAAACAGATTTTAATGGGTTTGCATGCAAATGGATTAACAAACATTGGCACATTATGAGGTAAAATGCCTTATAACCCAATTGTTTAAAATTTCTTTACTTTCTTATATTGCCGTCTGTTTACTAATGTTCTCTCAAAATCCTCACAACACCCAGATACATGCTGAGATTTTCCTCCAGTTATATATGTTGAGATCAGGATGAGGCAGTTAGATTCATACCACAGATATGACTTTACATACTAACCATTAAGTCTGATATTAGTCTGGAAAAATACTGTACAGAAATGGGATCCGTTTATGAAGGTGTCCTGAACAATATTTCATGTGAATGTAAAATGTAAAAGTAAATTAGATTGAATAGTTTTAAAAAAAACCAACACGTTATTCAGACAGGAAAGAGTGAATAATGCCCACTTTGAGCTTTATTTTATTTTGTAAACAAAGTGATACTGATCTATCAACTCCATATCGAACAGGTTTGTGAAAAAAAACCGTTACATTTCTAGTTTTATTTAGTGAATCTGACATGATCAGTACAAGTTTATAAAGTCACATATCAAAGTAAATGTTTGATTGCTGCTTGTAAGCGAAAAATAACTACCACATCTGAAGTAAAACCAGGACTTAAAAGGACTTTTAAAGCAAACGTTCCCAAACCATAATATATATAATATATAAAAGATAGGTAACAGAAACGTTCTAAAACTGAGTACAGCAGTAGTTAAATGAAGCGAATGAAACACTAGGGACAACATCTTAGAAGGAACAATTTCACAACATACAAGCTGATCAGGTATGAGGTGAAGCTGGACAGGTTTGTGCAGTCCACCTGGACAGAGCAGTTCTGTACTGGAGGTTTCAGTGTTTCTAAGCTCCACAATCACCATTTGGTGCCTATATATTAAGAGAAAAAGAAAAAAAGGGGAAAAAAAGCAGAATACAGTTCAACTTAATACAAGTATTAGGAATTTACTTGCTATATATTTCTTATCTAAACACAAAACATAAAAACATTTTAATACCAAAGTGTATTGACATGTGCATAACTCACCAGTTTGTCGCTAGCGCTGCTGGTTGGGTCCTCTACCGTAAGGCGCACGTTGACGCATCACCCTCATGTTGCGGTATTTAGACACGATGCTGTAGCTTTTTCTGAACACTGGTCTCTGATTCAGAAAAGGACGTGGCACTAAAGTCTCCTTTTAAAGAAATCAAATTATTAGTCTTGACATGTCTTGGTGATATTAAAACTTGGTTGGATTTGAACCTTTTAAATTATAATGAAAACAAAACAGGTGATGGTGTTTGGACCCAGTGGCTCCTGTGAGTCCTGCTCTGTTGACCTGGGACCTTTGGAGGTATATTTTAAACCTGTTATTACAAATCTTGGTTTTAAGCTGGACAGTGATTTTAAATTGGACAGCCAAATCAGAGCCGTGGTTAAGTAAAGCTTTTATCATTTAAGGCGATTGGCATCAGTGAAATCTTTTCTTTGCAGGCAGCATTTTGAAACAGTGATCCACGCTTTTATTTTGACTTGATTGGATTACTGTAACTTCCTTTATCTGGGAGTCAGTCAGTCGCTGCTCTCACGTCTGCAGCTGGTTCAGAATGTCGCTGAACGACTTATCAGGAACTCGAAAGAGGGAACATGTGACCCCTGTCCTGGCCTCACTTCACTGGCTGCCTGTATATTTTAGGATTCATTTTAAAATTCTTATGTTTGTTTTAAAATCACTGCATAATCTTGCCCCGGCTTACCTCTCTGAGCTTCTTCAACGTACCTTATCGGTCTCTCAGGTCAGCAGATCAGCTGCTATTGGAGGTACCAAGATCCAGAAGGAAGCTCAGAGGGGACAAGGCTTCTCTGTCATTGGTCCTAAGTTATGGAACGACTTGCCTTTGCAGGTCAGAGAGGCCCCTTCACTGTCCACTTTTAAAGTTCGTCTTAAAACCCATTTATTTTATTTGGCTTTTAACTCCTGCAGGGTCTAGTCTTAAAGTGTGTTTTTGTTTCTAAACTGTAAGAGTTTTTTACTTATTTTATTTTATTATGTTATGTTTTAATGTACAGCACTTTGTATCAGCTGTGGCTGTTTTAAAGTGTTTTATAAATAAAGTTGGATTGGATTGGAGTTGAGGAGATGTATGACCTTTCTAGATATTTAAACAGGAAGTCAAAGATCTGCAAACAGTCGAGAGGTCCACATACCATCAGAGGTCTTCTGATATTTTCCGACATGTCTGGGCCTATATTCCTTGAACTGCCAGGAATCCTCGGCCGCTGTGATAGCAGAAGGTGAGCATAGACATTTACACAATTCCTTGCATGGGTAAATTCAACAATTACTATTGTGAGGCTTTCACCACCTCACCAACAGCTGATGCATTTCTTGTGCTTTCTATGAACAAAATTTAATTTATTTGGTTCATAGAAATTTCTTTTAATTTGTGTTGAGGAAAGGTTTAAACCTTGATGTTTAGTTTATTAAATTAACTAAGATGTTTTGCTCATCACTATCTTTCTCAGGTCACCTGACCATATGTTGCCATGGAAGCACACTTTAACACTCTGTTGGTAGAGGAGAGGGAATCCTTTGGCTTTCACAATGCAAGAAAAATCATTTTTTAAAATGTATAATAAATTAAAAAAATTATGTACTCTGCAACTTTGGATCCTGTCTGATTTTTTTCTTTTTGGTGTTTGTTTGCTGCCCTTGCCATTTTTAACCCCAAAGGACTTAAAAAAACAACCTTACCCAGTCAATGGTAAAAATGTAAAAATTGTCAGTTCCAGCCTTTATTCGCTTACTTGTATTGGTCCTGGTCTCCTGAAAGACGACCTTTCAGGTCTGTCATGCATCACATTATCGGGTCTGGAAAAATACATAATGATCAGATGTTGAAATGCATCATTTCTATTTAGTTACAATGACATAAAAATAATTATGGTTGCATTATTTGTAAGCATATAAACAAAAAGTAGAGCACATCAGAGAAGGGGGGAATAAATACATAGCTTCATATTTTTTTAACAAATGGACCTGAGATGTATGTGAACATGTATTTAGAGCTCCTCTTAATGAAATTACACCTGAAAGTTCTACAGGTTTGCCTTTACCAGCTTTCTACATCTAGACTGAACTTTCTGTCCACACTTCTTAGTAAAATGGCTGAAGTTCGGACAAAGTTTGTTTTCAAGCATAAGGCAGTTTTCCACATAGGCTAAAGAGTTTGCCCAGAACATCTTCTTCCATGTTCATCTCGTCTCCAATGCAGTCACAGCAAACAGAAAGTGTTATCGTTTTCTTAGGGTGATGCTATTCTTGTTGTGCTTCTTTCGTAAAGGTCAAAATAACAAAACAATTCATGTGGGTGAGTCGACAAATTTTTCACGTCTAAACTCTGGAGCTCTGTAGAGTTTTAGCTGCTTCTTTGACTAAAGTTCACATTTTCCAGACGAATAGAGTAGGTGAAAAGTACAGTTTGCAGCTGGGCCACTTTCTGCACAACTTTATCCCTGACCTGCTGTGTTCCTTGGGCTTCATGATACTCATTGTTCTCATTTTCTTTAACAAATAGCTGGATTTATACTGGGATGAAATTACACATGGGTAAATGATTTATTAATTAGATAATTAGAGAACTTTTATTGATAAACTTATTGCACACTGTTGAGATTTTAAATCATAAAAAAAGCAAAGTATTTGTGCTACCGTCACTTCAAATCCGAATTTCAGACAATTAAGTTTGTGTACTGTGATATTTATGATACCTAAACACTCTTTTATCCACGTATTCATGTTTTCTGTCTTCAGGTGATCTGGAATCGGTTGAGAGGCGTCTATGCGATGTGCTTTCCCCATCTGAACTGCGGTCTAGAGTTTAAAGAAAAGGTGTTGATACCTCAAAATTTCAAGTGTAAAAATCAAAGTTGAGTAAATCACGTTAACCCTGTTGACTGAAATTTGGTTTTTATAATACTCCGGACTACAGATGGAAACCACATACCTGTTCTCGACTTTGGGCTCTGACCTTTTGGAGGCGAGCCATCTTTGGACAAGCTTGGTCCCGGAGGCCAGTGGGACAAAACAACAAGATCACGTTTCTCTATTGGAGAAGATCTGGGGAAGGACAAACAACAGTCGACTTTTAGCTTTGCCGATTGATACAAGCAACATTATTGGGCTTTAAAAAAAATCAAATGGAAAAAATATATACTACCCTTTCCGGATTTTAGAGGTGATGCACAATTAATTAGAAAAACATAGAACTGTTTTGAAGGTAGATATTATTATAGAGCAGGGGTATTCAACCCGAGTCCTTGAGGTCCGGTGTCTAACAACTTTTAGATGCGTCTGTGCTTTAACACACCTGATTCCAATAGGATAATCAGCAGGACTCTGGAGAACTTGACTGCACTCAGGAGGCATTTCAGCCATTTGATTCAAGTCTGTTGGGCAAGGGACATGTCTAAAAGCTGCAGGACTCCAGCTCCAGACCAGAATTGAATACCCCCGTCATAAAGCCACACATTACTTAGGTACTTACAAAAACCCAGGAATGTCCATGCTTCTTTACTCCTATTTTTGTAACCTGAACCAATTTGAGTTGTCTCCATTTATTCATCAATTGTTAGAGCGGTCAAATCCAGGCGAGATGTTAAGGTACTGGACTGCATCATATCAAGTCTTCAATCTTCCTTTTTACAATCACAGCATGGGTGTTTGGACACTGAACTCCAGATGAATTCATCAGCCAATCCTTGATGTTTCTCTTGTTTTCTCCAGTAATGATTATCATTCCAGGGGCTCTTAAAAGATGTTTCTTGTCTAAATTAATTTGTCTTGAAGATTTCTGCAATCTGAGGGAGATGGGAAAGCTTGAGTATTTCTTCTTCCGAGTCAGAATATCAAGACGGTTCACTGAGGAGTTTGCAAGACAATCAAATGAGCCACTCGATAAATGTATTCCTCTTCGGAATAAGCTGTTCGTTCATACTCTCGTGAGAGTTCTTCATCCTCTTCTTCTGGAAAGCTCATTTATGTTGAATAGTCATGGACGGTATAGGAGTATCTTGGGCTTTAGTGCTCCAGGGAGGGGTGGTTATACCTCGGTTGGATTAGATGGCATGTAAATGGATTGATTTCCATATGGCTTGATGATATGTTCTGTTTGAACAGATCTAGGTCACATAAGATGTGGAGTACAGAATAATGAAAAAAGACGACCAATATGAAATCTCTGTAAAAAAAATACAACATGGTGGTGCGGTTAAGTGGTCCCCATGTATGTATCTTCATGTCTCAAATTAAAATACATCAGACTTGCAAGTTTTCTTTTGGGCTTTCTCATACTTTTCCAGTCGATTATCCACAGTCCATTGAATGTTTGGCACATAATTCCTCTGAGTATTTTTTGTGGTCATCTCTGAGTAGTTGAAATGATGCATCTCGAAACATCTGAGTTGGGCAGGAAAGTCCAGCTCCAAAATGGTTAGTATTTGGAGAACATCTGAAAATATGGAGCAAGAGAAAATCCTGGGGAAATTCTTGTAATTCAGAGGAAGCAGAGCCCTCCATCTTAAACATATTAAGTCCAAATGGTAGGTTTTGTGATTCCTCTTCAATGTGTGAATTCTGAATGGTACTGATGGTTAAACATCAAGCTTTCACACATCAGCTGATGTAATGCTTTGTAAACAGGGGCTAGGTTACTGATCCTTCTTGGGTGATTCTTTCCTTTACTTGTTTTTCCACTTCTTTAAATAGACATTTTGTTTCTTCAAGAGGACAATATATGACTATAGTTCCAGAAGTCAACAATTTTTTAAAGAAGTTTTGCTTTGCCATGGTAATTATTTTACACTTAAATATAAGCATTTGTTGCGTATTCCATGCACAAGTGGTTCATGATTAAGAATGCATTTTTTTCTTGTTGAGAATCTCATACTGGCATGCATATTATGGGATTTTTCCAAACATTTCTTGTAATCTTTTAAAATGGTTTGCTCTCTCTTGGCACATTTCAACTTATTGTATTAATTGCAGATTTATCCTCACTCTTGGGAATTTGTTTTTCCAGCATGCCAGTTTCTTGCAAGATTAGTGTCAAGAAGCCATGAATAGTTGCTGGCGGAGCACAGCAAGCAATGTTGATGCATCTCTTATTCAAACCTTCATTTATGGCTGATTGACTTCCAGTAATTTAAAAGCTGTAGAAGATAGTTTGGGTCATGGTTACATCATCCTGAGTCCTCTCCTTGCCAAGCACAAATGGAGTTATGCAAGTTTGGGCTCTTTAATGAGACTGAAGATTTTTCCACAGCATGAAGAGAGGCTTTTTCAGGCTTTAGGCTCAGAGAGGATTCCCAATTTCTCCTGTTCATAGGGTTACTTTACATTTGTTAGGACTGACAAGCCAGCTTTAACAATGTGGTTTGTAATTGGAGAATAAACCTTCTCTTCATCCAACTTCAGAGGTAGGTATTTTGAGACGTATGTAGCACGCACTTTAGGGTGTCATTTCAGAATAATGGTGGCTTTGGCTGTTGCAAATTTATGACATCTCCACTTTCCACTGCTGGCACCCTTTTCACACATTCTTTCTTGACCTCTTAATCATCATCATCAAGCCCCTGCGAACAGTGCTACAAGGAGAATACCATACCTGTGTTTGCTCAACGACCGGCGTGATTCCACCTGTTCTTTTCCTGTGTCAGAGTCTCCTGAAGATTTGCTGGCTTTGTCATCCTCTTCTGGTGGAGACTGTTGTGGTTTCAGCCTTCTTGGTTCCTCGTTTTTTAAGGGATCAGGTTTCATCTGGAAACGTCTCTTCCTGATGGCAAGAACAGAGCTGACATGGCCCCGTGCAGCAATATCGCCCAAACGAGGCCTTGGCCTTATAGTTGGAGGAATTCTCAGCCTCATGAGAGATGCTGCTCTGAACCCCCGTCCCCTGGTTAGGTAACTTCTACCCCTAAAGGAGAACGGTGGGCCACCAAATGGCCTGGGAATACTCATCAGCTGGGGTCTCTCTCTCCTAGGGTACTTCGGGTTGCCATAATATGGTTCAGGGCCTGAAGAGGACATGCTGATGTTTGATATTCTCCTCTTGCGGAGTCCTGAAACATTCCTCTCGGGAAGGTTCCTGTAGTGTGATGATGGTGGTGGAGGGCCGCTTTTCCATGGGGGGCCTCTGTAGGCGGGCGGGTGAGGGGCATCTTGTGCCCTCTCTCGACTGTGGGATCTGCTGCCTTGCCTCTCCACGGGACCGCGTTGCCTCCTGGAATCTTGTTGAGTTGACCACCTGCACATCCATCAAACAATAGAAAAATCATTATAATGACAGATCCATTGCCATTTTAAGTGGGACGCGGAAGGTTTAACGTTTATCTTTAAAGGTAGACCTCTCTGAAGCCATGACAGAAGAGACCAATTACAGAAGTAATGCTCCTCATAATCCCATTTACATCAGACCCAATTTAATCCCATGTAATTAATATAATCGGGAGCAGGGCAGAGCTCATCATTACAACTTCTGTGACTTGGAGAAGTGGCCAACCTCAAGCCTCCTCCTGACATAATTTTACCCAGCTTGGGGTGGTGCTTCGTGCTTGTACCTCTCTGTACATGAGCCTCTCCCTGGCACCTCTCTGGGGCTCCTCTGTGGCCCAGAGGGCCGATGCTCTCCATTGTGCAGATGAGAGAACGATCCAGGTTCATTCCAGCGCTTTATGCCATGACCTGACTGTTCATAGGCTCTTTCCCTTGGATGAGGATCTCGAGGAGAAAAAACTGACTGTCTTCTGGATCCCCTGAAAGATCCTCGATAGGGAGGCGCAGATCCTGGTCTCCTGTCAGCTGGGTGGCTACGAAAATGTCTTGGGGAAGGTGACCTGTGACCTGAAGGGTGGCCGTGAAAAGGTGGACCCCTTTGACTCTGGTGTATGTGTCCAGGGCTGTGAGGGGATGAGTGATGCTGAGGGGTACGGTTCAGCCGCAATGGAGACTGCCTGCGATGGCTATGATGTTGGTCCATTTTATGAGGGTGGGATTGGAAGGAATCCTGACTGTAAGACCTCCAGTGACTAAATCGTGGCTCCCGTTGAGGTCCCATTTCAGGAACCCTTCTACCCACTGGTGCCGGTCTGCCTCGTCCTCTGCCTCTGGATTCTCGCCAGCTGGGAGGGGACTTGTTAGGATATCCCTGGTCGTCTCGTCGACTCTTAGAGTTTGGGTTGTAACTTCCTTCATTGTGTCGATGAGAATCTTCATAGGGTCTGATAGAGAACAAGAAATAAAATGGTGGTTTGCAACAAATGCTTTAAATCCTTTTGATTTAAGAATATGTTAAAAAATACCCAAAAGAAAAACAAACAAAACATCATTTGAAAGAGGTTACCTGGGCTTCAAGCGTGGTGGTCCATAATGTGTTCGCACCATCTTTGGAAGAGGGCGTATAACCTATGGACTGATGGTGAATAAAAAAAATTATGAAATTATACTACTGGACTATTGCAGACTTTTACTGAAAAAGGCTCTTCTATCACAAAGAAACTCTTAGATTTTAGTTTGATTGATCAATCAATGACAGAAATTGTAACATTTACTTAAAAAAAAAAAGTACCCATCAATTAGGTTTTTTTTTTTTATCATTGTCAGTGTTTTTGAAATGATTAGTCTGCCAAAGGTTAAATATTCAGAAAAAATTAGAGTACAAACTGAATAGCATTACTGCTGGGTATCTGCAAGTTCCAGTGAATTTAACACTTTTGACATTAATTAACATCTTTATATTAATTGGTATATAAAGACATTTATTCTATTTTTTTTATTTCAATATTTGTATTAACATTTAAAAGTAAACCAAAAAGATAACCTGAGTCAGTCAACGTAATAATTTACTTAACTCATAGAGAATGGATAATGTTAACTAACGTAACAATAATGTTAATTGAAAATTGGGATAATTTAATTTATGGTTTCTTCTGCTGGTAATCAGATGGGTTGTGTCTTTCATTACAGGAAAAGTCAAGTCCTAAAAAGAAATGCAGACAATTTTAACTGAGCTGCCAGACTCCAACAAACTGAAGCTGAACAATGGTTCTCGTTGCCTTGGCAGCTAGCAGATCAGAAGATTCACCCTAAATCTTAGATAAACAGTCAGATAACAGATTTAATAAGTTTTATGGCTAAACATTGTAAAAGGCAACCACTGAAAAAATGTAAGATCATAAACAGGGAATCAATACTAGCTAGGCAAATAATTTTCAAACCTATTTTAACAACCTTTGTTCAAAGTTCTTGTCTCATCTCTTATCAGTTGTATTACTACAACACCCAGTCCGATTTGTCTCAAGGACTAGAGTGGGGATTCTGCTACTGAGGGCATCTTCCCCTCAAAAACATTGAATCTGCTTTAAAAAGTGGCACGTTATAGAATCCTTTTTGATAGCATAAACATACCAGAGACATAATTTATTTTTTAAAATATTCTTGTTACAACATAACTGGGGCTTGTCTGTAAAATTTTAGTTAGACAAAAACATGTTTGATTTCTAAAAAGCGTTTCACAAGTAAATAAACTGACATTTAACAACTGAAAATGCAAATTATAAAACTGACCATTTTTTCCAATTTCTTCAGAAAGAAAAAAATATATATTTTGAGCATTATAATTTCAATGTAAAACCAGGACTTATGAAATTTCTCCTTCCTTTTCAACTTGAAAACAAACTTTTAAAATGTTTTTTTATCTGCATAATTAAATTTTGTATCATTTAAAATAAAATGACACAATTCTTTCTAGATGCAATAATTTAAGTAAATAGTTTAAATTTAAATACCAAATAAAATTTAAGAGTAAAGTTTTACCAAGCCTTAATTTAGCAAAAAACGATAGACAGACAGATAGATAGACAGACAAATAAATATTATTGCAGACTCAAAGTTCAAACACATAAAATAATTTTTAAAAATAACAAAAATAAAAAAGAATAAGAGTACTTACAAAAAGCATAAAAAGACACCTAACCATTCAGTATGCAGTCATACCCATGTTTTCAAAATATGGGTATGACTGCCCATATTTTACTGGACTACTTTTAACGTCAGTCAGCAACATGTTAGTCAAAAACATGTTGCAAAATGGGGACTAAATCATTTTAGGAAACATTCCAACTCCCAGTTATTTCATACTCGAATCTGTACTGGAACATCCTATATATTAGTCACATCCGCCATCATAAGTAACGATGAGTCCTCGTTTTATGTGCATTTAAAATGTCACTGGCTGTAATTAATTTAAGTTAAATTTATCATCACCAAGGTAAAATACTACGAAGGAACCAATGTGCTCAATATGGTGGCGCCTTATTATGTTTCGGCTCTCCTTATGGTGACGGGGGTAGGGCAGTCTTCGTTTCCATTTTTAGCTTTCGACTCTGGACAGCTGTTAAAATATATCCCATGACGGAATTTACGCTGGTAAAGATGAAAATCAAACCCAGCTTGCGTGCGGCTAGTATAAAGCTGAAAGGTTACGTTCTCCTCAACAATAACTGTTACACATTGAGCTGATAGAAAGCTAACAACGACTAGCCGTTAATTTAGCTAATAGAAGCTAGCTATTATAACCCTCGATGAAACGGTATTCATAACTTTCAAGTGTGTTATTTAAATAGTTCCACACCATGTTACATCTAAAACAGAAACGTCCTTTTGCTTCTCTGATAATAAATGAATCTATTGCGAGTATAAGGTGTGCAACTTACCAACTGCCAACCGATACCTACGATGAAAAGCTACGTGCGACACTGATAGGCTTTAGCTCGCCTCATTCCAACGTATTTCAACACAAATATAGACAGCGCCACCTGAAGTCTGGGAGGAAAAACTGCGTGTTAATGCCACTGCAGCAAAATCGATTAAAATACTTTTCTTTTGTATTATTCTCTCTAAAAGACAAACACCAAAATGTCAATAAGAAACTCATTAGGTTTTAGTAAAAATTGAAGGTAGACTATTCGTATGTATATTACAGCATCACATTTTTATACATTTTATTGGAATTCCAAATAATTAACTAACAATGTAATGCACTTTTGTGGAGTAGAATGGAAATTACAAATAATAGAAGATCAACAAAATCATGAAAGGCAAGAAGGCAAGGGTAAAATTATGGTGAAGAGGGGTTTGGCTTTAAAACAACATCCTAATCTTTAACTCAAAAAGCATTGCTTTATTTTTAATTAACTTTAAAATATTTTTTTGTCTCCCACTTGACTGTGCAATACTTTCTAACAAATCACTTATACCCCAATAAAATACACTGAGGCTTATGTCTGTAACATTAAAAAAGGCAAGTTCAAGGGTTACTCCAAAATACAACAAATCTTAACATCCATAGACCAAAGGTTTTGTTTAATTTCTTTACTTATGTCATTTTGCAGTGATTTTTGTGGAATTATTCTGCTACCCTTGTGTATTTCAAACACAGAGACACCCTTATATATGTTGTGGCTCTCTCTTTCAATACTGTTTTATCTCTGCAATTTACACATTATTCTTCTGTCAAAACCAACAAATTATTCATACAGGAAGTAAATTGATATCAGCAAATAACCTCATATCCAAAATAGTCCATAGTTAAGGGTTGGCAACAGAAACTAACAGTTTTACTGAACTAAGGTATTTTGCTCTTTTATTTAAATAACATTTGTACTCAGTATTTGTCATATAGTCCAATATGATTCAATGATTGAATTTGTGTAACATAATCAGAAAGATGAGTGAGTTATATTTGCACTATGAAATGTATTAGAGCTTACAGATCTTGCTGGATGCAATCAGTTTCACTTGTCAATAATTTTGTTCTTTGAGCGCTTGTTTTTCTAAAGATGAACTTAGATAATCATTACAATGTGACTGCATTTTGAATTTGATTACATTTTCTTTACTTTACTACCATCTTGATGAAAAACTCACATTAACACACACAGAAACTCAAAATTCCTATTGTTACTTTTTATTTGTTTTTATTTATATTACTATTAGATTACATAGTGATGACCATGCTAACCATGCACAAACAAGGTCTACAATGTTTGCATAATGTAGGCTGACCATGATACAATGGAGTTATGATACATGAGCAGACCTGAAAATAACACTTTTCTACATCCATGTTTTAGTTGGTAGTCAGAATGCACATGTTTATAAGAAGAAGATTTAATGTGCAAAACAGTGCAAATGCGATTGTTATGCTATATATGTTTTCACCTGGGTAATATCACCTTATAACTTTTGTGTTCAAGAAGTTTAAATAGCTCAAGAGCCTAAAGTCTATTTCCAAGAATGCAGCACACACTTGCTGGGAAAAAAAGAATAATAGCATGAATAACATGAACCAGTCACTTCTTGTTAAGGCATGTTTTTCTAAAACTTCAATTCCAAACATGGAGTGTAACATCTGTTATGGTTTATTATTTCACAACTTGCTCAAACAGGTTTTTGCTGAAGCAGGATCTTTATTGTTCTTGCACTGGACAGCGCCAGTCCTAAGTCAGTCTTTTGATTCTGCATGGCAGATTTACCAAAACTGTGTCTGACAAAGCAGGTTGCTGCTACACATTCATAAATAAAGGGTGCCTGGCTTGATTATTGTACCATCATAAATTTGCCCCTTTCACCTAGAAAAAAAATATTTTAATGTGCCATTGTTTGAAAAGTGGTGCAACATCTTTTTTGACAGCCATAATTTTTGCTCTGTGACATGCGTTTATTATTTCAATAAGTGAACAGTCCCATGATAAGGTTTTATAGGGCGGAGAAGAGAATGGTTCTACCAGTTTGGGTGGAGTCTTACTTTCATACTTTCATTCATTAATACATGCATGGATAACACAACTTGACACAGCACATTTCTCCACCAAGTCAGTGAATATAATCTAAACATTCAGGAAGATGGTAGAGTTTGAAATGCAACAAGAATAGTAATTCTTAATAATTCAATATTGTATCAGGTCTATGAGAAATCTGTGCAATTTGTAACAAGCTAATGCAAGAAAGGAAACCTGTGTTTTCTAGTTTCTGTTCTATCTAGAACCCTGATATTTAATGTTTTTTTTTGGTTATTTTCTACTTCGTCATATATACAAGCACTTTTGAGTCAGCCTACATATTTTTGTCTTTTAAATCAAAAAGAAATCATTCACAGATAAATTCACAAGCTCCATCATTAGCTTACAGAGTGCATTTTTCAGTCAGTCTCTATGGCTCAATTCCTGTAGCTACAATCACACAGGTTGTAAAGTCATAGAAGAAAGTGGGTACAAGCAGAAAAGGAAGAGCTAAGCAGACAACTAGACGCTTAGCTTGTTTGAGGATGGGGGTGCTACCGCGATGAGCTTTGAATCTGTCATTGGACTAACAACCCCGCGTATCAGGTTCTTGTTGCAGTCGCCTATGGTGCTCTCTGAAGGGAGCTTTGTGTGTGTGACACTCCCTGTCAGGTCCATCAAGTCCTTAAGAGCCTGGTTGTGGCTCATGAAACCCTGTTCGATTTCAATATCTGGCGAATACTCAGGGATGGATATTAGTTCCTCCTTCGAAGCTGGGCTGAAACACATTGTGAGAAAGAAATAGAATTTTAATGCACTTTAGCTGCTTAATTTTCCTGAGGCAGCCTACATGTTGTGTTATGTCACAATGGCACACCCTAATGATACCATAAATACAATGAAGAGCACACAGCTACTAAATAATAGGGGTGCACCGATTGCAGTTTTCTGACCGATTACTGATCTTTTAAGAAGCTTGAACCGCTGATTCCAAATTTGACCAATACCAAATGTGCAGACATGACCTGATGAGTGAGTCTATCAGTCAAACCTCTATCACAGCAGAGCAAAAGAGGACAGTGGTTGTTTTTTTAGATATTTGCTCAATTAGATAAGATGGTGGAAAATCGACTTCACATGTAAGTATTGGCTGATCACCCATCTCCCAAAATTAAGGAAATTGGGGCCACTTTATTGGTGCACCCCTACTACTAATTTGACCTTAGAAACAGATTTTCTGTGAAAGCCTCAGAGGTTTGTTACAAAACATTAGTGATTAAACAACATCAAAGACATCACAAAACCGCAACGTTCTTGAGCCATTTTGCCAAGAAGATTGGGCGAAAATTTTAATCGCTAGATGTGCAAAGCTTGTTTGAGTTCGTCCATAGTATAAAATCAAAGAAAATGCATTAAAGTCTTTGGTTCTAACACAAAGAATGAGGGGAAAGTTCATAGATTATTAATACCTCTGCAAGGCACCATAAGTAAGAACTCACCTAACATCCATCGATTGCACATCATCACAGGATTCAGTTCTTTTCACATCTAACGGCTCCAGCTTGATGACTGGTGGTGATAAATGGACCAACGGTACCATCGTCAAAGAGGATCTACCAACTCCATCACCAGGCCCCGTTTTAGCCTTTTCCTCAGCTGAGATTGATATGTTACTTTGCTGTTTGCTTCCTTCAGAGGTTGGATGGCTGCATTTTAAGGCACTTCCTTCACCCTTCACTGCTCCATTCATCACACTCCCCTGTCTTTGCATTGCTTTAATGTCTCCTGTCAGTTCAGTTGACTCTGTGTGAACTTGTGTGGTGATTTTGACAATGGATCTGTGGTGCGTGTTCAGATTCAACTCCATCTCTCTGCCCTGCTGCTTGAATGTGCTGGCGCTGGCCTCTTTGCTGATTTGGCTGCCACCGTTCTCTTTACTGGTCTGTTTTTTCTCAGGTCTCTTTTCAGGAACACTGAGTGCCTGTGTGACTGGGTGAGTGTTATTTTGAACTTGTTTACTCTTGTCACTGTCCATCTGTGCTGCTGCTGCTGCATCTTTCTTGAGGGTAACACTTTTCCTTGTTTCAACCTGCACCATTATCTCCTCTTTTACCTGAAACTCAACCTTTTTGCTTGCCTGCTTGATGACATGAGCTTTGGTAATTACATCCCCTGTGAAAAATACAAAAACGTTACAGTGGACTTGAAATGTTCTTCCAATATCTCTGGTTATTTCTTTGATCTTGGTTAAAATGCAGAGCTTATAAAGGTGACCAAAGTCACAGAGAGAGAGCAGGGATCGAGAAAAGCCTTTCTTTCATTATAAAACTCAACAATAAAATTGTGTTAAGTTGCACATTGCAGGTCAGTTCCCTCCACCATGCTGCCAAAATATTTCAAGGGCATTTCGAAGAGAGCCCTGGCTTTACAGTCAGCTCCCATGATACAACTACGCAGTGAGGGATGTCCAATCAGCATGAAGAGGAAAACAATCCTTCACTGCTGCTTCTTCACCTCCACAGGGAGCCATATTTAGCATGCACAGTCATTAGGCAAGTAGCTTTTCTGACATGAGTAGCAGGTAAGAAAACCGTCTATCAAAATGGTTAAACTCAAAGGCATGCAGTTTTGATTTTTGTCATTTGATTAATTGACCTGTGGTGGATCTCAAAAGTTTTCTCACCCCATTTAAAATGTCACTTTTTTCTCCTTGTAATATGACATTTGTCATTATCTGAGAGATTTGGAGAACCTTCAAAAGGCAGAATGAATAAATGTTGCTTAGACAAGAGGTGGAATGCTGATTGACTTCTAGCAAATAACTGCACACTTTTATTTGTTCTATAAGCAAATACATAGCAAAAAAAAAAGTTTTATTTGGTAGAAGTCAGTCAGAGTTCCACCTCTTGTCTAAGCAATATTTATTTATTCTGTCTTTTGAAGGTTCTTCAAATCTCTCAGATAGTGAGGGCACATCTTGTCCAGAGTATTCTTCAAAAACACAACATATTTTCTCTCAGATTCTGTTCTGAACTTTGGCTATTTTATTCTAATTACATTACTTGCCCAAGTAATGCAAAAAAATAAAAATAAAAATGTTGGCATTCAATATTTGCAAAGTAAAGTGACTTTGGGGTAGTTTAGAACAGTGAACCAGAAACCAGTGCTGGTAGCTACTGTTTATCCCTGAAGCTGAAACTGGACCTGGGAAAGACATCAACCCCAGCAAAACTGTGTTGCTAACTCATAGGTTTGAGGCCAAATTAACTACAGCTAGCTGTACAAGCTATTAATAAATGTGTTTTTTTCTGGATTCATGTGTGAAGTGTTGGAATGTACAGTTTTGAACAGCGGTGGTTTTCGAAGCGTTGGCTGCTTCGGGATGTAAAACCAATTATAAAGAGATCAAGAAACAGACACTGAAAAATTATTAACTAAATTTATCCTTTTGAGACAACTATTTCATATCATCTAAAAAAAATAAATGGGGTGGTGAACAATATTTTTGCAATGTTGCATAGTTATTATGTAAATTATTTTGCCTAATAACTGTGCATAATCAATCATTCTTGCTGAATGTAGTTTGCAGTCCCCATGCAAAGTCTGATCTTCACCATGAGACTAAAATGCACAACCAAGAGCACCAATAAAGTTTGTTTTTGTTTTTTTGATTGTTGGATTCTTTTTTTTTGCACATTCTGAAGAACCAAAGCCAAAGCATCAGAAGTCACTGTCGTCTGCGAGGCTTAGACAATCCAACTCAGAAAAATTAAGATTGCTGTTGCACATGCTCAAGATTTGCTGATAGGAAAAATGAAATCAGAAACCACCCATGCCCTGTTTGCATTTTTACAGCAGCAAGGCATACAGCCAAGGGGCGAAATAAGCATGGACAGCAAGCAAACTTAAACGCATCTTCAGGCTGACCGGACGTATACTAACCTGGAGGTGAGACCAGCAACGTCTGCACCTGCTCCTCTTTCTGATTCAGTGCACAACAGAGGCAATGAGGACACAAAACCAAAGAGTCATTAATAATAAAATTTAATAATAATAGCAAAAACAGAAAGTCAAGCAGTCGATAAAAGGAAGTTAGGAGGGGGCAAATAAAAGCGTGGCTGCGCAATCTGCAGGCGATAACGGCCTCTCACAGTACCTTCATGTCAGCTTCACTCTTCCTGGTTCTCTTCATAATCTCCTCAATTCTCTGCAAAACATTTTAAATGGAGATTTACTTCCCAACTATTGAATTTGAATATTTACAATGGAAACTGTAACCATGAACCTCAAATTGCTTTTGTTCATTTCTGAAGATAATTCTGTTAAACTAAACCTTTTTCCTGAGTTGCCGCTCTTCCTCTTCCTGTTGTGTCTGCTGTTCTCTGCCTTGCCGCTGACGCTCTGCATCTTCTTTAGCCTGGACCTTTGATTTTTCTTTCTATTTGTCATAGAAAACAAGTGGAGCTGTTGTAAAAAAAAGAAACATCTACAAAAAGAAATATCTATAAAAAGTGAAGATAGTGTTTTCCAAAACTATTGATACCCTGTATACCTTGTAACATTTTGCCTGCATTCTACAAATCTGGCAAGAAGACAACCTTTGCTGAAAGAAACTCATAAACCCTCTGGTCAGATGACACCAAAATAGAAATGTCTTTAGGGACCTTATTCTATTAACACCATTCTCATGAAGAAACAGGGTGGTGTCAGCATAAAGCTTTGGGGATGTTTTTTTCCTACCAGACACAGGGATGCTGGTCAAGATTAACAAAAAAATGGATTTGGCTAAAAACAGGAACAACCATAACAACAATTCAATGATTTAGATCAAAGCACATCAATGTATTAGAATGACCTAGTCAAAGTCCAAACCTAAATCTAATTGAAGACTGAGTTTGACATTTATTTTCACTCCACTTACAGCAAGAGTTACGACTTTAGCTCAGTTTAACAAAATAAACTGAGTTGCTTTTTTAAAACGCACAAGTGATTTTTATCAAAAAACTCCAATGGCAAACTCCAATGGCACTCAGAGTGGCATCACAAAATATAAAATGTATTCAATGAGTAGGAATATCTTTGCAAGGCACCGTACAACCATCAAGTAAAGCTCTATATCTGCCTCGTTGTTGTGACTGACCTCTCCCTCAATCTGGACCTGCTGTTGCTCTTCCTTTCTTTTGTCTTCCTCCAGCTTGAGCCTGTGGTGGTCCATCACATTGTTCTGTCTCACCTCCTCTTGTTGTGCCTTCGCTTGTTGCCCCTGTTGCCGCTGGGCAAGCTGCTTCTTCTGTTCCCCTTCTCTCAATCTGATCGAAATTGTCAATATCATTAGCAAGGATCAAAACTCTATTTTTACAAGTTTAGTCGACAAAGACTCACTGTCCGAATCAGTTGTCTGAACTAGAGATATTTATGAGGGACTCACCTTTCCTCTTGCTCTTTTTCCTGTTTCTTCTCCTCCAGCTCTTTCTGAGCTCGAGCCTGGCGCCTGCGCTCTGCCAGCAGCCTTGTAGCCTCCTCTGCATTCGTCGTGCCAGCTCCCACTTTTCCTGTGGATGTGTTTGCGGCAGCTTCTGAAAAAACATGGAGGAAAGATGTCGTTAAAATCCTTATATGAAATGTGCATTGAGATCAATTATAATGCAATTGCGGGTAAATCTGGCTTTACCTTTGTCTCCATTCTGTCCGTTGATATGCAATCTTCTCTCTGAAGGATCAGCTCTTGGTGACATTTGGTTCTTTCTGTCAGGCGAAGGATTCTTCTCATGTGTATCTCTGTTCAAATTCCTGACAAATTGGCTTTGTGAAGATGAGTTTAGGTATTTGGTTTCTGCATTGGTTCTTGCTGCTGACTCAGCTTTGGGTTGTTCCCCCCTTTTTTCCAGCTTCTTATTCTCTACTTTTCTGTCATCATTCTGGTTTGGGTGACATCTGGTTGGAGAACGGTGATACTGAGGTGAACTGCTGGGAGACTGGGTGCGGGTCTTAGATGCTAATCTGCAAAAAGAGAACTGACGATAGGGAACTGCATATTTGACCATGTGACCTTTCATTTCTGCAACAAATAATCTTACCTGGAGGCAGAGGGGGAAGTCAGCTGCCTAGTAACACTTGCTGGGGATTCAGATCTTCGCACAGGGGATCCACAAACCGGGGAAGCAGTTCTTCTGTCTCGGCGCAGACGCTCTTTCTGAAAACAGAGTTTGAACAAAGCTTAAAGCCAACATTTATCCAACTGTTGCTCATTTTGTGTAAATATGCTTAACATGACATGAAGATGTGACCTTGGGAGTACTGGGAGTGGACTGGGAGCCTCCCTGAAGTCCAGCTCTGTTGGGGGCTGCAGCATTGAGTGCGTTGCAGAAAGGTGACCTGTGAGGGCTGCAGGGTGCTGCACAACAGCACACACGTAATAGTCAGTTTCTACAGCTGAATATCATTCAGCAAAAAAGATCTGCCCAGAGAGTCTACAGTGAACTCCATATAACTTGTATAAACTCATATTTAGAGTCTAATTTGTTGGTGACAAAATGGTGTTATAAAACCAAAGGAAACCAGATGTTTACATACAATGTATAAAAAGACACATAGGCTTTAATTTCTCATTTTTTGTGCCATTATTCACAGGTGTTTGTGTTTGTGTGTTGTTTTTTCTCCGGGATTTATAATTGAAATAACATATCCTCCATCACATTTCACCATGTCTGTTCATGCATTCAGTCCCCTGGAAGGCGCCATGATGTACAAGAATCAGGAGGGGAAAATGAGATTTCATTTCTGTGAGTCCATTATTTCATTATAGAAAGGACAATAATGTTTTACCTTGTCAGTGTTTTGTCAAGGTTAGGTTTTGTGTAAGGGTTGAACATAGTAAATTAGTTGGTAAATTAACCTTCTTTTTCCTTAATAAATGTAACCATGTAAAAATAGAAATCCAGAAACATTGTTTCTGAACCACCACACTTTAAACTGCGCCAGAAGATTTAAAAAAACGACAAAGACTTGCTGTAAAAAGCACACAAAAAAAGCCCTAAATATAGGCTTTATTGAAAGACACCAGAAATAGTTTTTGTAACTCCCCAACATAAGAGCAATCTCTGAGGAGTGCAGAAGTCATCTCATTGGGCTAACAATATCTGTGTCTATTTTTATTCTAGGTCATGTGTGATTTATCTCTGTATCCGTCTGCTGTGAAAAGCCAAAGTCAGCACCGCATGGCTGCTGTCATTTTGGAATCCCAATCCCAGGTTAAAAATGTAAAAGAAAAACTAAACAAACTCTTCAGACCACTGATATCCAAGACATCCTGATCCAATTCTCTTTAGCATGTTCCTAGTTACTGAGGGGATCACTAAGCTGGGAATATTAATCCAGAGGCTGGCTTTTAAGCAGTCTGCGCAGAGTTTTAGTCACTGAAAGCATATGTTTACTAGAGCAAATAATCTGGCCATGGGAGATGGAATAATGGAGGACAGCATGTTCCCATCAACAATTATAAAGTCACTGATGCTGGTCCATTTTCCAATTGTTATTATTCCTGCATGGTGGTTTTGCTGCACCAATGCAAATCTGAACAAAAATGAGCTCATCACCAAATGATCAATAGGATTGCATTTGCATAAATTCAGCTCACATCAAGGCCAGAAATCTGAGTGAATGTTAATCAGTGAAGGATTCTGGTACAACATCTGTCCCTATTTGAATCATGGAGACGTGTGTCCAAGCTTTGGCAGCTCCTCATTTCCTCTAACTCAGTGATGGAGGCTTCTGCTAAGGAGACCAAGCAGAGAATAATGAAAGCAGGCTGAGGATACAGATTATCACACATGTACAGTGTCTCGCAAAAATGTTTGTACCCTTAGAGACTTTCCAAATTTTGTCACGTATCAAGCAAAATTTGAATTTCATTTATGCAAAGTAGAGAAACATTGCATCTCTTTGTATATCTGTTCAGATCTCGGTGTGGACTTTGACTGAGCCATTGTGATGCATAAATATAAATATGAAGTGACTAATAGTTATCCTGTCAACAGATTCTGCTACCTGTAGATATCTCACTGATGTCCACTAACAAACAGTTTACTGAGGCCTTCACAGAGCTGCACTGATAGTAAGATTTAAGCAATATATTTTATTTTAGCAGTGTCTCAGAAAAGGGGACTTTTAAAAAAGCATAGCTTTGCAACAATTTTGACACAAACATTTTGAAACATATTTGCAGAAACTAAGATGTGACAGAAAGTTCACAGGGTATAAAAACTTTTGCAACGCACTGCATCATAATATATCACAGACCGACACAAAAAAGAAGCCAAATCCTCCTGCAGCACAGGAAGAGTTCGCATCTTTGAACTCCTGTTTCAATCTAGGAACAAACATGGTCACACAGACACTGTAACCGTTGGATGAACATGGGGAGACGCATTTGGGAGGTTATGGGTGGGGGCTTAACTTTACCAGATCCGCTGACAGCAGGATGGGGGGAGGCAATGCCATGGGAAAAGGCGGAGGCAGCAGAGAAAGGGAGTGGGACATTCTCACAGTCACCTATAGGCAGCGGGCGGAGCAGAGCAGAGCAAACAGAGCATTATGAACAGTTTCTTTGATAACGGTCTCATCCGGCTGTGAAGAATGAGTGAGAATTAACATACCAGCAGGGATGTGACGATGCAGAGCGAACTGGAATATTGTGTGAGTTTGAAAATGTTTTGAAGTGATGAATTCAGTGACAGTAGAAATGTGAGTGATAACAGCAAAAAAAAAGCTGGTTTTTGTTAGCATTTACCAGCACTGGATTTATTCACAGAGGTTCAGAAGGCGATTTCTACAGATGGAGAAGAGACACCCATGCCGACATGTAATTCTATAATGCCTCTCTGGGAAAAGAGATACAGCGGGTAAAATAAATATTGAAACCATCAACGTTTTTTTCAGTTTGGAAAAATGTTTCACGGGGTCTTTGACATCTGGTAAAACTCAAGCAGATCACGCAGGTAAAAGCAGTCAGAGCAAATTAGTCCCCAAACCAACATACTGATAGCTTAGAATACATGTTGAACATGATAAGCAAAAGGGGACAGAATAGATATAAAATTTTAAAAGCAGAAAAATATGCTAACAGCAATGCTACAGGTGTATTTCTAAGCTTCTAAATTCTCCAGTGAGTGCCATTCGAGTGACAATCTCAAAAGAAGATTATTTGTCCATAAATAAGCCACAGCCAGGTACCTCTTTAAGATTTCTGACAGAGAAGTCAAAGAAATAAGCAAAAAAGTGGTCCAAGAGTCCAAGATTCAAGTATGGAAAGTCACCGCACTGCTGAAGAAAACAACGCTGAGGCTTGTTTAAAGTTTGATGCTGTAGATTTGGACAAGCCCAGTTAAAGTACTAGGAGAATTTAATCTCATCAGATGAGACCAAAGGTGAATCCTTTGGATGTAATGTCAAAATTTTGCCTAGGAAATTATTTGTGGATTAATTTGCTCTGATTTCATTGTACGCGTGGATCACTTGAGTCGTTTTCGACACGTGGTAAATGCCCCCATTAGAAATATCTAAACTAAAAAAGAAAACATTGACATGTTCCACACTTATTTTGTCTGGTGTATATGTTCATGCAAACTTCAATAAGCAGGCCACAAGCAATGGTCGCAGCTCTCATGAAAACATGCACAGTGGTGTGTGTGTGTATACTAAAAAGGCTTGGACTACTTTATTTCTTTTTGTTGTTGCAAAATCTTACAGTGAAAACTTGAGAAAAATCCAACCTTTACTTTTTTATATTGAGAGGGGAAGAGAAGGAACCCTTGATGCCGTTAGTGCATTGTGAAAAAGAAATCCTTTTGTTAATAAACCAGCACTCAGTCTTGTCCTAAACCATTTCACAAGGTTAGAGCATGTAGACAGTGAGAGACCTTTGCCTATTCTCTTATTATAATCTTCCTAAAAAAGAAATCTGGAGTCCTGGGTCTTTTCTTTGGTCTTATCTCTTCTTCTGGAAGGTTTTAGATTTTCTGTTGTGAATATTTCTCCTGCTGACATTATAACCATTTTAAATCAAATGGAACGTATTTGTTCAGAGAATATGCTCAACATTTCTTTACAAAATACTGATTGCAATATCCTGTATCCTTCTCCTGACTTATCAAGACTAAGATATTTCCAGACTTATTTTAATCACATGTGCTTTTGGTTTTCCTATTGTAATTAGAGGCCTTTTGTAGACGACGGATTCCCAGACACTCTAATCCAGTGGTCCCCAACCTTTTTAGTGCCGTGGACCGGTTCAGACTTTGAAATTCTTCTGGGGGGGTGGCTGCGCTAAGGCAGAAGCCATTACGCTGAGCGGATTGTAACGTAGGACTCACCTACCGGGCTGCGATGTGTCTCTTTTCCCCCTTTGTTGCTTGTGGCTCAATGTTGGTGCACAAGTAAACGAGAGAATCCGTTTACAGGATTTTCAAAATAAAAGATGCTCCAGATTCAAATAATACTTAAAACGGAAATATTTAATTATTTCTTGCGCTGCGGACCGGTACCGGTCCACGGACCGGGGGTTGGGGACCACTGCTCTAATCAACTTTAAAATATGTTTTAGTTGTAATCAGTTTAAATATATTTAGTTGAACTAATAAGTGGGGAATGAATTGTTTTGCAAAAAGCAAACTGTTCTTATAATGAAATGTTTTATTTCTGGATAAACGTAAGCAAAGGTTGAATTTTTTCCAATTAGTCACAGTGAGATTTTGCTTCTCCATTAGGCTTTAATGCTTCACACACATGTTTAGTAGGAGTCAGTAAGTGTGCGGGGCAACAAAGATCCTTGAGTCTTACAGAACCAACGACATTTATATGTGAACCTCCATACCTGCTCCAGGAGGATAACCCCTTCCCCAGCGTTTTGTTCTCTGCTCCAGCTGAAGGCTTCTCTCCAGAGAGCGTTTCATGAGGGCCTCAAGCCGCTCCTGCATGCAACATGGATAAACTTACTTTGTTTTAAATTCCCTCACCTCGTCTTGGACTTTGGCGTTCCAAAAAAAATGTCACCAGGTTCATTCCAAATACTATGCACAAAGTCAAAACAGATCAAACTTGACATGCTTTTTAAGGCTGGTACAACACAATGTCAAGGTCTGAACACAAAACTTTTAAACTCATCTGACCCTCTCCTCCTCGAGCTGCTGCCTCCTCTTCTCCTCCACTGCAGCTCTCCGGAGCTCCTCTTTCTGCCTCTGCTCCTCCAGCCGTCTCCAGCGCTCCTCCACGGTGCGCTCATACTGCAGTCGAGCCCTGCGCTCCTTCTCCCTGATCAACTGCTCCCTGGCCGCTGCAAGAGACACGGATTTAAAACCATAATTTTTGGTTTTAAATGTAGTTAAACATTAACACCAGTCATAGAGCAACTGTGGAAAACTGTACACATTCTTGTTAAAATGCCAAGATTTTTTTGTAATGTATAAACATGAGACCCGACGATAAATCAGTGATAAGCATTTTACATCTGACTGTGACGTAAATCTTGTAAAAATATAAAACAAATCTCACAGAGCAGATGTATGTCGAAAGCAGAAATAGTGCAAGTATTAGTCTAAATGTTTCTTCACACATTTAGACTAATAAGTAAAGTAACGCTTGGTTCATTTTCAGCTCTTTAGTTCACCCTTCTATTAGCATTTTAAAGGATCGCAAGAGATGTTCTCGTAATCTGGGACATTTGGAAAACTTTTGGACAAACGAATGAAGATGATGACTAAGACCAAAAAAACCTTGTTTTTATGTTGGAATACTCTATTTTTTTAAGCTTATTGTTGTTTGCAACTATGAGCTAGACCGAGTTTGATTTTGCCTGTCTCTCTATGCTCAAGATTAAATCGCTGAGATAAAAAATCCTTGTCACCATGGGGCAACCACTGGAGAAGTGGGATTATCTTCTAGTCGAAGACCTACTTTTGTGGACCGTTCGGTGTCGCTCTCAGACTTTCCATGATGACACAGCTCATCACATCAGAAACCCAGTGAACTCTAAATGAATCTTCTCCAGACAAGAAGAGCCCTCATACAACCCATTAAGGTCCACAGATATTATATCACAAGCAAACTTTGCAAAGAAATCTTTGAGCAAAAAATAAATAAAAACAAGACATCAGCCTACCCAGACACCTCTCCCTCTCCTCTCGTCTCTCCTTGGCTAAACGCATCCTGTCGTCAGTCTTCATGTAGCCCTCCTGACCTAAAAGATTAGCAGTGATGTCAGAAAAAAGTCTGCAAGACTGCAGTAGGGACGGCATCGTGGGGTGGGGTGGGGTGGACACTCACTTTGCTTCCCTCCATGATTGTTACTCGTTAGATGTGAGGGGGATGCATGTCCGTTCATGTGTGGCCTCTTCTCTGCGTTAGACGGAGCTGGAATCAAAACGATCACCTGGGGGTTAAAATCCATTCTCGGATTGTCCTGAAAAGGACTTCAGCACTAAGCTGAAGCACTGTTTTTCTGCCAGCAGGGGGACACAGGCATTCAATTGAATGAAGATTATGTGTGTTGCAAAACGCCTTATGTCAAGGACGAACCGCGACACCAAAGATGTGCTCATCACTTTGCATGACTGCCCTTTCTTGTTAGCGTTGCTGAGTTGTAACCAGCTCCTGACAACAATGATACCCGACATCAGGTCATCCAAATAAAGCCAACAGATAAAGTTAGTGGGAACCTCCTAGAAATTGGATAGGAGTCTAAATCTTTTTTTACTTTAAGGGACTTTTATCCAGATGACATGACGTGGAAATAAAGTGGGATTTATGTGACTGAAGCACGAGAGACGGGGAGAGGATTACTCACTTGTTTTTCCCGTCCGACCAGGAGAGCTGTGACCCTTTGTCGGCGATCTCTTGTCAGGAAGGAGAGTAATGGATGGTGGTGCCATCTTTTCACCTAATGCACAATGTAATGGGAGTTCACAGGGGTAATTTTCTTGCATTAACAACAAAATGCATGGAGAAAATGCTCTGGAGCTGTAATGGCAAGCCTCATGTAGACGATGGGTGTGAGCCAGCAGTCCGGGCCGACAGATTAAGGAAATGCTCCCTTTCAACTCATAACATGTTCTATAACTTGACCCGGGTCAGTGTTAAAACTTAAGATTTTAAAAACATAAAAAAATGAAAAAATGTCAATTATATTATTGGGATGATTTAAAGTCCCTTTGATGATTTAAAGACCTTTTGACTTTACAGAACACTGCCCCTTCCCTACCTAGTGCTGTGCACTGATAGACTGTTTATTAAAATCTATATAGAAACAAATATTTTATATTTAACAGTTTTTGTAAATGCTGTGAAACTGTTTTACTTAATCTGCGTTATCATATTGTAAAAAAAATCTCACATCAATCAATTACAGACACAAAGAATTCACAGTTATAGCCAAATATTTCTCAATAAAGCTAATAAATACACAGTCCAGTCACATTAATGTGACCACCACGTACTTTCCACTTCAGAGTTAAATAACCAATCACAGAAGGCAGGTGGCAGCACAGTGCAGTTGAGCGTATATAAGGGTGTGTGTGGGCTTCGGAAAACATTTCAATCGTTGGCGTAATGCAGAAACGAAGCGATTTATCCGACGTCCAAAAGGGCATGATCATTGGCTTTCGGGCCAAGGGTGGAAGCATTTCCGAAACGGCTGAGTTTGTGAACTGTTCGCGTGCCGCCGTGGTAAAAGTGTACCGTGCATGGCAAAATGGGACTGTCCAAAATCAACGACGTGGCAAATGTGGTGCACCACGGGCCATAGATGACAGAGGCGAACGACGGTTGCGGAGATGCGTTCGGGCAGATAGACGGGCTACCGTTGAGCAACTGACCACTAAAATGAACCAAGGGGCTACCACAAGTGTCTCCCAAACCACTATTCAGCGAACATTGCTGCGTCTGGGCCTCCGAAGCAGACGCCTGGTTCGTGCACCTATGCTGACTGGTGTTCATCGACGACGAAGGCTAGAATTTGCACGCCAGTACAGCAGCTGGACGTCCACTGAGTGGCGACAGGTAGCGTTTTCAGATGAATCGCGTTTTATGCTCCATCGGACAGATGGACGTTGGCGTATAAGGCGTGAAACCTCTGAAAGGAACCACCCTGCAACCATTGCGGGAACGGTCCAAGCTGGAGGCGGGAGCATTATGGTCTGGGGAATGTTTTCCTGGCATTCTCTGGGTTCACTGATTATTGTGGAAGGCACGATGGATCAATACAAGTACGCATCTGTCCTTGCGGACCATGTCCACCCCTACATGCGCATTGTTTTTCCTCAGGATGATGGCATCTTCCAGCAGGACAATGCGAGGTGCCATACAGCTGCCAGTGTACGTGCGTGGTTCGAAGAGCACCAGGATGAGTTTACCGTCCTCCCCTGGCCAGCAAACTCACCTGACTTAAACCCAATCGAGCATCTGTGTGACCATCTCGATCGAGTTGTTCACGCCATGGATCCTCAACCGCGTAATCTAGCGCAGCTGGCCACGGCATTAGAGTCGGCATGGCTCAACATCCCAGAGAAGACCTTCAGGGACCTAAGTGACTCTCTTCCTGCACGTCTCGTAGCAGTTCGCTCTGCGAAAGGTGGTTATTCTGGCTTTTGACAGATGGTCACATTAATGTGACTGGACTGTGTAATACATTTTAATACGGCAGGCTGAATCTTGTTAGAAAGTTTCTGACAAAAGTGGCGTAAACTGCCATATAAAACATTTAATCCCACAAATTCACTGAATCAATATGTGCATCGCAAGCTAACCTGTCAACAAACAGTCACTTCACTCCATCAAGTGAATTACTTGGTTTACGTCAGAGGTTAAACCTGGCATGTAACACTGCTGAGGTCCGAGCTTGAATGTACTTTAGTGCTGCTCAGGTCTAATTTCTAAGCTCTCGACTGGCTGGATTAAACACACTGATTACAACATTTGTATAAAAACACATTTTATTGATGCTTCTGAGGGCATGATGGGACCCATTAGGTAATGAGTCAGGTGGTTTTAGAGAAGCATTTACGTTTTTTGAAGCACTAGCGCCCCCAAGAGGGGCAACAGGGGGGCAATGGCACATTTTTATTTGTTTAAACACATAAATATCTACATTTTTAGTCTTTAGAGCATGTGACCTTGTAATGACAAAATATTAAGCTTAAAAGGATTACCACTTGACACCCAGTTAATATATGACGCTGAAAGAAAGAAAGAAAGAAAGAAAGAAAGAAAGAAGGAAAGAAAGAAAGAAAGTGAGAAAGAAAGACAGAAAGAAAGAAAGAAAGGAAGAAAGAAAGAAAGAAAGAAAGAAAGAAAGAAAGAAAGAAAGAAAGAAAGAAAGAAAGAAAGAAAGAAGGTTTCCACTAATCCCAAGCTCTATTTTCTATAAACTGTATTGATAATACTGTAGTTCAATTTACACTGGACTGTTGTAAGTACCAGATTTCTAACTACTGCATTAATTTCACCATCATGATAGTGAGGTAATCCAGCCCTTTGAATTTTTTCCATATGGTGTTTGAGGCCTAATTTTTTTTGTCACACAAACCACAAAAGAATTAAAGTTAAAACAAAAGGTTTTTATTTGTATTGTTTTTGCGTTAGAGCCTTAACTATGGCTGTAAATCGTAGTCCTTGGTTTTCAGTTGACCTTTTTTACTGTTGGAAGCAGTGAGCACTGAAAAGGGCCAATCTGCTCTCATTATATCTAACTTGATCTGGCCTGCAGGGAAATGTCCCCTTTTACAGGGTGGGGAGGGCGGAAACTCACTTAAAGTAAAAGATTCATCTTAATCGAGTTTAATATTGTCTCATGCTTCAGTCATCGCAGATTTGATGACGAGAATATAATCCATGAGCTTGCCATGTTTATAGGAAGCTGTCTTTTCTTCTTTTGTTTATTCCAACGCTTTCGTTGATGTGTATCGCATTGTCTAAAATGATCAGCTGAATTCACGTATCAAACGGGAAAACAAAGAAACACACGTTTGACACGTTTCTTCTGCGTCTTATTAATTCATTTTAGGAAGCTTTATTATAGAAAAACACCGCGATCTGCACAACAAAACGGGTAAGTGCAGACATCACATAAAGCGGCGATCAGTTGCGTCATCCATGAGTCTGCTTTTAATCCGGGCGTAAATACAACAGCGCCGTTTCAAACCTGTCCAAAACAAACCCTGCATGAAGCTTACCTGTCACTGCAATGGAGGACGCGTTCGTTTTCGCCATGGATTTCAGCTGCGATCTGAGCCAGAAAACAAAGAAATGAATTAGCTGTTGTCCCACCAAATCAGTCCGCAGTGATGCTGATGCAGGTACCGGTTTTCCTCCAAAACAACAGCAGCGGCAGGAGCAGCTCCAAAAAATAAAAAAAAAAAAAAATACAAAAAAAGCAGGAGCAGCCACGGCGGACAAAGACAAACCGAGACGTGCAGCTCTACAGACTGAAGGTCGTTAGAAAAAGATGAGAGGATGTGGATGAGGAGATCGATGCTGCTGGATGATGGAGCGCATGCGATCGGGCTTTGGAGCAGCCAGCCGTGCGTCACAGCGTGAGCGCGCACTGGTACCACGTTGCACGCAGCTTAGGTCCAACTCCAGCAGTAAACATAACAGAATGCGCATACTGGCCAATAACTCGCTGTCATATCCACATCAGTGAACCATCATTGTTCATAATATTTGACAGTTCTAGTAAACGTACATTCAGTAATTAATTTAACTAATTAAATTTAAGCCGATGTTTTTACGCCTTCTATTAATTATTTTTTTGTAGTTTTTCCGCTTACTGCTAATAAATTTAATTATTATATCTGATTAATAAACAACGTGGGCTCAACATGAAGTCTGTTTTATACCTCCTTAAGGTTTTAAAAAGTAAATTTTAATCGGACAAACAAGACATATGAAAGACATGTTTTAAGTTATTTAGTGTCACTGTAATACTGACAGTCACATTTATTAATATAAGAAAAAAGTTAATTGCAATATGACATAAGACACATAAAATGTATTATTGCGGAAATTTACTTATATAAATAAGTATATATAAATATATATATATATACATACAATAAATTTATATATTAAATAAAAACAAAAAAATTCTTTTGTTTTTATTTATTTTATTTTATTTTTTGTATGCGATTGCGGATCTGACAGTGTAGTGGCGGTAGCGATTAGTTCTCGGTATTGAGGTATGAAGAAAAAGTAGTAGAAGAAGAGAAGATAAGGAAAAGTAGTAGTAGAAGAGAGAAGAAAAGTAGTAGAAGAAGAAGAAGAAGAGAAGGAAAAAGTAGTAGTAGAAAGAAGAAGAAAAGTAGTAGAAGAAGAAGAAAAAGTAGTAGAAGAAGAAGAAGAAAAGTAGTAGAAGAAGAAGAAGAAGAGTGGGCGGAGCAAGCGGCCCCGGAAGGACAGAGCCTTGTTGGGTAGAAGGACGGGTACGTGTTGAACCGAGCCGTGTTGTCTCTGTGGAGGGAAAGATGCTGACCAATATCTCCAATGTACTGAGGACCTGCGCTCAGAGGAATGTAAGCTAAACTATTTTTTAAACCCATGTTGTGCCCCAGTTAGACTCTGGCTAATATGCCTTGCCTTTGAAATCGCGCGTTGTTTATCCTAAATAATCTGTCAGCTGTTTTCTGACCTTGTGAGGCCGGTGCTGGTAGCAGGTCTGGCTAACGAAGCTAACTCCTGCAATCATTTTATTTCTCAGCGCTTTGGCCAACAGATATTTAATTATTTAGCTTTTCGTGCCTTGACTTTGTGCTTCCTGAATACTCGAGCACAACCGTCGCGGTTTCTGTTGCTGTCTGTTATAAAAACGAAAACGACAACAATTTCACAGTTACTAATCAGGAAGTCATGCTTCGGTATGCACTGTAAGAACTGTCAGACTTGTAAAATATGGGTTTATTTACACAACACAAATACACGTATTTTGCATTTTAGCAGAATCAAATAAAATTAGTTTATTTATAGATTGACGTTCATCTAAAATAGTGGCATTATTAGAAATGTTGGCAAAAATCTGAACTGAAAGAAGTGTTTAATGGGAATAGGATTATCTGTAGCGTTTTATAAGTATGCATTATTGTTTTTAATCTTTACGTAACTTTAGATCAGCTTGAAACCTGCTGAAAGTTATGATCCACAATTACAAAAACTTTTGATCTATAAAAAAAGGAATAAATTAGACATCACTCTGGAACGTCCAACAAACAGTATTTCTGTCTCTTATTAGTGAGTAGAAATTAATGCAACCAATTTACTTGTAGCCATTGTTATTCATCCAAAAAGACCACACCCGTTATTGCGATGCTATAGTTTAAATAGCTAGAAACAGACTATTCCAACTAAACAAATACATTGATTCAACAAACATTATTCGTTTTATAAAAAGGAAGCATAAAAAGTTAACATAAATGTATCAAATTTTTGATGAGGTACAGTTTCAGGTGCGGACGTTGGAAATCGTAATTTATAAGAATATCTGGTATCTCTTAGTAACAGTTACCAACAGTGGAATTGATTTTATTTTGAGTGATGTGAGAAAGTTACAAAACGTTTTCTGATGTTTTTAAAAAACCTGTTATGTCCTCTTCTTGCCCTACGATAGGGAGCTGCAGCCGTCGTGTCAGCACGGACCTATTCTGACTTCACAACCCAGGCAACGTTTGAAATAAAGGTATGTTTCAGGAACTAACCCCTGGTTCCCAAAGTGTCGGTCATTGAGATTAGGCTGTAGAGATCCTCTCCAACGGTAAAATAATATTTATATTATGTTGTTGCCCAACCTCACTTGTTTTCTTTTTCTTTCAAGAAATGTGACGTCTTCAAGCTGGACGAGGCCCCGGCAACTCAGGTGGTTATGACACGGGACGAGGGTCTGCAGTACTACCGCACCATGCAGACTATGAGGCGGATGGAGCTGAAGGCTGACCAGCTGTACAAGCAGAAGATCATCAGAGGGTTCTGTCATTTATATGATGGCCAGGTGAATATAACGCTTCATAGCTTTTCTGCACCAGTCCACACAGTGCAAATACACGGATTCACTGCACTATTCAGGAATAATTTATGCTCATCACTAGAAACTGTAAGAATTCGTTAGGGTAAGGGATTCTTTGATAAGAATAACTGCTAAGAAATTAAGATTGTGTTTCAGAATATGTGTCTATTTATGTGAATTTGTCTGCTTTCCATGTGCAGGAAGCTTGTGCTGTTGGTATTGAGGCATCGATTAATCTAAAAGACCACCTGATCACAGCGTACCGCGCACACGGTTACACTTTAACAAGGGGAGGAACCGTCAAGGAGATCATGGCTGAACTCACTGGTGAGTCTGTAGTGCCAGCTAATTCATCTCAAGATGGATTAAGTTCCTGCATGGATTCAGCCCTAGATTATAATGTAAAAGAAGTTGTTTTATTTCACCATCTGTTGGAAATGTTTATTAAGACAATTTAAATTGTTTTTGTGTGAAAAACACACAGGACAGATCTATCCGTCGATACTGACGAGAAAGTAAATCCAACAAACTATGGTGAATGCAAAAGCTGCAACAAGATAGAAATCTAACTTTCTGTAAAGCAGACCGGATAAATTTATCAAACCAGTGTCTGTCTAAAATCTAGGTTGCACAAGAGATGAGCTTCTGTGGTCTGCTGAGCTGAGAAGTGAGGAGATAATGGTTTAGTAATCTGTAGCTTTGATGTCTGCACTGTAAATACATGTTGTCAGACTGCGGCGCTAGCAGGTCAGCCCAGGTTACAGGGTCACCTGTGTTTGCCCATGTTTAATTATGAAATGCTTGAACTATAGTTACCATCTCCCTCCCTTGTTTTTGATGTCTGTTTATGTTTTTATATGCAGGTAGAAGAGGCGGTATTGCAAAGGGCAAGGGAGGCTCTATGCATATGTATTGTAAAAATTTCTATGGAGGAAATGGAATTGTCGGTGCCCAGGTAAGTTCCTGAACTCTTGGACAAAGTGTGTGACACCTCAATGGTAACCTTTTATTTTCTGAGTAATTTGTTATTGATTTTGGGAGAGAACTAATAACTTTAATTTAGGTGTATCTGTTTCTTCAGGTTCCCCTGGGTGCAGGTGTGGCGCTCGCCTGCAAATATAAGGGCACAGATGAGCTTTGTGTCTGTTTGTATGGTGACGGTGCTGCCAACCAGGTATGAGTCACAAATCTCTGGCATTTTACATCTGAAGTTGTTAGGATTTGAAGCAGCTACTCTCAAAAGCTTTTTTTTTATTCACCGTAGCATTTATCACCTTCTTTAAAGATTGAAAAATATGCTGTGTGACCAATAGTGTATATATTTTTCGTCAGAGTTTACATATGTTCATAAATGAGGTATGTTTAATTTTGGGCTGTTTCTTCTCTCGAGAGGATTAAATGCTTAAAGTATAATGTCAATAATTTTTAAAAACAGACTAAAAACTGGTTGATGGCTGCAAAAATACTTTTATTATGGTACCATTTTAGAAGGTACTTTTAAACAAATATCTATATATATATATATATATATATATAGTGATAACAATATGATATTTGTTTAAAATTAAGGGACAATAATTTTGTCCCTTAATAATTTCCAGAACATGGGAAATTCACATTTATTCAGCAAATGCCTGTTTTACAATGTATTAAGTGGATCTAAATATCTGACTCTTGCCTCACGTTATTTTTCTGAATGTTTTCTGAGAAACATTTAATTTGAAAATTATTCATGTAAAATCAGACTACATTTTGCTGGATTTCTTCAGTGAGCAAAAAAAAAAATGTTTTCTTGTGTGTGTTTCAGGGTCAAATCTTTGAAACCTACAACATGGCAGCTCTTTGGAAATTGCCTGTTATCTTCATCTGTGAGAACAACAGGTACGGCATGGGGACGTCAGTGGAGCGAGCCGCAGCCAGCACCGACTACTTCAAGAGGGGAGAGTTTATTCCTGGTCTCAGGGTAAAGATTTTCACTTACCTACATAAAAAATTTTTTTGCCAGCATAATTCAACACAGCATGGATCACTATGTTATTATTTTTGGGGAAGTTTAAAAGGCAAGCCCAGCGTATTTCTATACCCTCCTACATACAGAGTATTTTAAAGAGTATTACAGAAAAACAGCATAAATAAGATCCAGTACATTCACATACATTAACTGAATAATAGTAAAAAATGTAAGAATCGTATAGTTAAAATCCAATTTTGAATTAGAAAACTTGAACATGAACTGATAAAATAAGTAAGTCTTATGGAAAAACTTGTTTAAAGAGTAATGTTTTTATTTCTGACATAAATCTGATCTGAGAAGTTTGATACCTGACTAACAAGATTGTTCAGTGCCCCGTACACCGTCAATAAGAATTCGAATTACATGCTTTTCCAAACATGGAGTAAGTGCATTAATGCCATGCATTTCAGGATTTTTGATGAGATTCTGCTGTCTTACTGATATTTTTATAATTTTGTTTTGCAAAATTCAGTAAATGTTCTGATAATGTTGCCTAAAGCTGCAGGTCAGTTGTACAAGTTTAGCCGTAAAAGGAACAGCTGCTACTTTTTAAAAATATTTATATTTGGGTTAATTCTGATATATGAATATTAAAATAATGTTGTAGATAGCAACCAGGAATATGTTTTAATAGAAAATAGATTTGAGTTGCTCAGTTATTGTAAAAACTGAAATTATGATTTAATGTCAGCTTAGTAAGTTTAATTATCAGCACTGCTAAGATAGCAGTACAAATAATTCATTCATATTTTATTGCTACAGGTTGTCTGGAATAACCTACATTAAAAGTAAATATTGTGAGTCATGTGGTTAAAAACTGGTCTTCAAGTTGGGATTGATTTTATGCCTAATTTTATCCAATAATGACTATTTGTTGCATGCATATATTCTTTCAGAAGAGCTTCTAATGATTCATTAAAATTACCTTTTTGCCTCCAAGGTTGACGGTATGGATATTCTCTGTGTTCGGGAAGCAACTAGATTTGCAGCTGATCACTGCCGGTCTGGGAAGGTTAGTCTTAATAAAATGCTTTAAAAGTTATTACTGCTGCTGTTTTTTTTCTCTTTCTGCTAAACATTTGCTACTGTTCATCAGGGTCCAATACTCATGGAGCTACAGACATACCGTTACCATGGACACAGTATGAGCGACCCCGGTGTCAGGTACTTGACCACAGCACCTCAATTGTTTTGCTTTTCTTGTTACTAATATAAAAATGTTAAATGTCATATTCTCTGTGCTGCTGCCCTTCTTGCTTCTGGCTTGTTTGCAATAGTCTTCTTTCCTTCCCTCCGTAGTGTCCTTTCAGTAACAACACCCGGGGAGAAGCTGAGCTAATCCTGCTATTGGCTGTTGCTGATTAACCTCTGTAGAATAATAGAAAATCAGAGATAAAATCTTCCTAATTCTAATTTGGATCCTGCAACATTGGTACACAGAAAGTAAAGATTTTGCACAACAAGTCCAAATATGACTCATTAGCTTCTATATGTTGCAGGAAATCATGTTTTTTTTTTTTTTTTTCAAATCCTTATATTTGAATAGAGTGTACAAATGTGATTATTGTAGTCAATCCCTGCAACGTTCCTGCACCAATCTGCCCTTCTAGCTACCGCACACGTGAAGAGATCCAGGAGGTCCGCAGTAAGAGTGACCCCATCTCCCTGCTGAAGGACCGCCTTCTCAGCAACAACATGGCCAGCGTGGAGGAGCTTAAGGTAGCAAATACTTTGAAGCTGAACAAGTTTGTAGCAGATTTGTTTTGTTCAAAATATGTGCAGAACTAGTTTATTTTCATGTAGCTGCATAATTGATTGTCATTGCTTGAGTTGCTGCACTGTGTGTGTTGGTTGCCACTAAGCCTTTTTTTTTTTGTCTGTGCTGCATCTGTAGGAGATCGATGTGGAAGTGAGGAAGGAAATTGAAGATGCAGCTCAGTTTGCCACCACGGATCCCGAACCCCCCCTGGATGAGCTGTGCAACCACATCTTTTCCAACAGTCCACCGGTGGAGGTGCGCGGCACCAACCCATGGGCCAAACTGAAGTCTCTCAGCTAAAGTCTTGAGTTGCTTCGTCAGTTCAACTGTAACTCAAGTCCCCATACTGTTATATGAACACACTTCACATGATGCACCATGTTTGAGTGCATTACATGTGAACTCGCATAATGCATCGTATCCAGAGCTTTAATCATTATTTTATTGCCACTTTTTAACGATGAGGGTCATAATTTACAAGCATGTTCTCTGAGTTAAACTGACATTAATTGGTTCAACTTTGAAGTTTCTTCTTATTTCACCACTCTAGTCTGTATGGGGTCTGCATTCAAACACAGCTAAAACATCTGGACTCATTTATCACTCTTATTTACTAATGGTGAGTGGTTGTTTTTTTTTTTACCCTTTTCAAATCAACTTTTTCATTCTTGATACTTGGATTACACCGTTTCTGACATTAAAATTAAAATGAATATAGTGAAACGCATAACAGTTCGGAGATGGGAATCTGAAGAACATTTGGTTGACATTGTTGCCACATTCTCATTGAAACATATTTATATTTTTAAGGTATTTTGACTGTGAGCCATATGAGCAAGATACAGTTTAAATTGCCAGTCCCGATGATTTATTTGAAGTTCCCATCTATGAATTTAAAACTTCAAACAAGTACCTATAATGTTTTTCTTAAGCTTCTGTATTTAAAAGTGTTTTTCTTAAGTGTTAAGTTCTTGAACTTCTGTTTGCCCCCATGGGAGTATGGATAGTGTATTTCATATTTACCTTTTTGTTGTTACGCTCTGGACATTGATGAGTTGCAATAAATCTCACTCTTCATGTCAAACCCAGCTGCATGTCTTTGAACTCTTTTCTCCTTAAGTGCAAATGATGATAATACTTCCTCAGGCAGTTTTTACCCAGACATTTTTGACCTTTCATGACAGAAATACCTCAAAAGGTTTGATTCAACCAGTATGTTTCCTTTAAAAATGCCACATTAAATAAAAAGTGCAGAGGTCTCTTGTATCTGTATGTACCTGACCCATCAAAAAATGCGCCTGACGGAGCTAAATGTGCTGAAACTGACTTCTCATCTTTGGTTTACTCCTTAACCAGAGATATGAATTTATATTTGTTGTACCTTTTCAGCGATTTTAGAGAGAAATTGATTGTGAATGTAAAGTATGTCGTACGTATCCTAAGTTCTAGGAGTCAGGATTCCACTGACTGTGTATTTATAGTAGTCATAAATCTTACGTCCTTGATATAGACTCATCTTTCCAAATTGAAGACTTGTTTGATTAAGTATTTGTGACCTTGCAGCTTTTTATGGCATTACGTTATCCACTAAAGATGGTTATTTTACCAGATGCAGCAAATGTAATTATTAGAAGGTGGTGCATCAGAATTTTCATTTGGTTTCAATACATAGTACAAACAGATAACATACATAGTACATTGTTGTGAACATGTCTACAAAAGCCGTTGGCAGCAAATATAACTTTTAACTTTCAGCTGTTTTTAAACACCAGTAGCCTTTTTATAAGATTAAAATGTCTTGTATAGATGTATTATAACTGGAGTAAAAACGGTTGATGTTCAGTTACTTATGGAAAGCTTACATTTGGAGTATCAAGTAATTCAAGATGAGTTTTTATGGATACTCTGGATCTTGATGAACCCTGGTAATAAAAAAATATTAAGCTTTTTTGTTTGTGTGCAATTTGTATTAAAAATGACCTTTGATCTCATTTGCTACATGGCTTATATGAAGTGCAATCAGATGTTTTTTGGCCTGTCTTTCAGTAAAGGTCTTAGATTTGTGAAGTGCATCACTAACGTCCTGTTATCAGAATAATCCACATGAGCTGTATATCCGTGCAGCTCCTCCAGAGATAAAATGAGCACTTTTACATTTTTCATGACGGGGTCCGATTCCAAACATTACTGTGGTGTGACCAGTGATGATTGTAGCCATAAAGGTCATTGGCAGCTTCAGTTTGTGCTTCATTGGCTTGAAACGTCTTAAAGCATTTCATTGGTTTAATTAAGAATGTTTTTTCTGATTAAAGTCTTTATTTAAGAGGTTGCAAAAATCTTGAAAACTATGCTTCTTTCAGTACACACAGAATAAATTCTTCTACAAATTTACGTACCGCGGTGGCTTCATGCATTTCCACTAACAATTAATCTGAAAGCTTAATTAGCTCCAGAAGATGGCGGTAATGCAGCAATGAGGACGCCAGCCGCAGGGAATCTCCAAACGACGACGACGAAGAAGAAGAAGATAAGGAAGAAGTCTCCATTCCTGCTGAAAGTCTGAAACTCTGCGTGCACACGGGGAGACCACACAATGGAGTCCGGTTCCAGCACTGGTGCAAAAAAGGAGCTGCTGTGCGCCTTTTGCGCCGCCGTGCTCCTCGTCAGCGCAATCGCCTCTGCAGAGGAGGGCGCTCACCTGAAGAACTCCCAGTGTCACAACTACGCTGGAGGACACGTCTATCCCGGAGAGGCTTTCCGTGTGCCGGTGTCCGACCATTCCCTGCATCTCAGTAAAGCCAAGAGTGAGTTCCTTCCTCCCCTTACGGTTTTGAACCCCGCTGGTTATTGAACGGATGCTTTTGCACGCTGAAAGCGCCCGTTTTCAGATGCGAAGCCACCGCTGCCCCCCCCGTGAGAAGATAACAGATGCGCACTGACGCAGCCTGCGGATGAGCGTTTAATTGTGTCCCTTTGTTTCCTCATAGGTTTTAAACTTCCAATTTAGATTTCACGCCACAAACGTCATTTTATTTCCATGCGTTTGATTTAATTTTGTAGGACACGTCAGTGTGTGATATTGATTGGGTAGTTCGTCTCTCTCCGCCCCTGACACATGACCCAGAATAGCAGCACGCCGACCAACACACACTGATCCGTTAAAATCTTACAACATGCAGCTGGTGCGTATGTTCCAGTTCCTTACCTTAGTGCAAGCCGTGTCCTCTATCCTTGCTTTAGCAATTACTTATAACATGCTGCTCATTTTTGAATGCGTGTAATTTGAGACCGATATCAAACATGGGAAACCTGTCCTGGCAGTGTGATTGGTAGACACAGAGTATGTTCACCAAAACTGAGGACAACAGAGAAGCATAAAGGAAAAAAACTTGCAAAGATGACTTGGATGGAGAGTACACAGTAAAAATGCGAATTAACACCCAATAGTGTCTATATATATGTCCAAGTCTGCTGGTGTCAAATTCAACACTACAGAGTGTCACATTAACATTACAATGGTTAAAATATGTTAAAAGTAACACCAGTGTAGTGTTGATCACAAAACATAATGTGGTGTTAAAGTAAATAATTGACCCACAAGGTGCCAATATCAATCAAATCCGGTGGAAAATATTCAAAACAATACACAGAAATGGAAAGTTTAACTTTTCTTAAACCCATTTCAGTATTATAGACAGTATTTCGGTATTAAAGTTAATTTAACAAAAAAATGGGTGTCAATCTTTTAGCACTTTCAAAAGTGTTACTTTATCACCAGCTGACTTGGACACATATAGACACTTTTGGGTGTTAATTCAACACCGCCATTTTTACTGTGTATGTAACATAAAATAAGACCAACTACTGTGCCACAACCATATCGGATGATGTTCTACATTTCTATGTGAAGAAAATACACAGTCCAGTCACATTAATGTGACCATCTGTCAAAAGCCAGAATAACCACCTTTCGCAGAGCGAACTGCTACGAGACGTGCAGGAAGAGAGTCACTTAGGTCCCTGAAGGTCTTCTCTGGGATGTTGAGCCATGCCGACTCTAATGCTGTGGCCAGCTGCGCTAGATTACGCGGTTGAGGATCCATGGCGCGAACAACTCGATCGAGATGGTCCCACAGATGCTCGATTGGGTTTAAGTCAGGTGAGTTTGCTGGCCAGGGGAGGACGGTAAACTCATCCTGGTGCTCTTCGAACCACGCACGTACACTGGCAGCTGTATGGCACCTCGCATTGTCCTGCTGGAAGATGCCATCATCCTGAGGAAAAACAATGCGCATGTAGGGGTGGACATGGTCCGCAAGGACAGATGCGTACTTGTATTGATCCATCGTGCCTTCCACAATAATCAGTGAACCCAGAGAATGCCAGGAAAACATTCCCCAGACCATAATGCTCCCGCCTCCAGCTTGGACCGTTCCTGCAATGGTTGCAGGGTGGTTCCTTTCAGAGGTTTCACGCCTTAAACGCCAACGTCCATCTGTCCGATGGAGCATAAAACGCGATTCATCTGAAAACGCTACCTGTCGCCACTCAGTGGACGTCCAGCTGCTGTACTGGCGTGCAAATTCTAGCCTTCGTCGTCGATGAACACCAGTCAGCATAGGTGCACGAACCAGGCGTCCGCTTCGGAGGCCCAGACGCAGCAATGTTCGCTGAATAGTGGTTTGGGAGACACTTGTGGTAGCCCCTTGGTTCATTTTAGTGGTCAGTTGCTCAACGGTAGCCCGTCTATCTGCCCGAACGCATCTCCGCAACCGTCGTTCGCCTCTGTCATCTATGGCCCGTGGTGCACCACATTTGCCACGTCGTTGATTTTGGACAGTCCCATTTTGCCATGCACGGTACACTTTTACCACGGCAGCACGCGAACAGTTCACAAACTCAGCCGTTTCGGAAATGCTTCCACCCTTGGCCCGAAAGCCAATGATCATGCCCTTTTGGACGTCGGATAAATCGCTTCGTTTCTGCATTACGCCAACGATTGAAATGTTTTCCGAAGCCCACACACACCCTTTATATACGCTCAACTGCACTGTGCTGCCACCTGCCTTCTGTGATTGGTTATTTAACTCTGAAGTGGAAAGTACGTGGTGGTCACATTAATGTGACTGGACTGTGTATGTTTGTAAAACCGTGGCTCGAATTATGTTTAGATGTCATGTAACACATAAAGCCTGTTTTTATTTATTTATTTTTTTAGACAAGTACTCAGTTTGGCAGTGTTTGGTAGTCAGTCCATAATTTTTAATCCCAGTACTGTGGAAATGTTTAGAAAAGTATGGAACTTGAAGTACTTTTGAGGTCAGAGTAAGCAGAGAAAAAGTAAAGTAGTTATGGTTAATTATTCTCTATTCCCTCTCTCACTTTGAAAAATAATAAGACATCTGTTCATCTGTTGTTTTTCATCCATCTGTTTGCCATCATCTGTCAATCTATAATGGTCTAGACTGGGAAAATTTGAGGAACTGAGTCTCAAAGTATGGAAACTGAAATGATAAAAAAAAAATGTGGAAGACATCTGAAATCTGATGTAAGTAAAGAAGAATATGTAATTTCTTCAAGCCTAGTTAAATACACTGATTGTTCAAACCAGTAGTGGTTTAGTGTCAAAGGTTTAGCCGCTTGCCACAACTAGTACAGTGAAATTGCTAGTCTCCTACAGGACAGGAATATGCAAGTAAAAAAAACATTTCAAAGAAAATCATTTTTGTGTGCATTTTCCTTTTTCTATTTCAGTTTCAAAGCCTGCCCCCAACTGGGAAGGAACTGCTGTCATTGATGGGGAATTCAAGGAGCTCAAGCTGTCCGACTACAAGGGGAAATATCTTGTTTTCTTTTTTTATCCTTTGGACTTGTACGTATGTCTTGAAAATATTATTGTAAAATCACATTGTCTTTACTGGAAAGCATGTAAAATATGTCATCTTGATTTTTCTCCTGCAGCACATTTGTTTGTCCCACTGAGATCATTGCTTTCAGCGATCGCGTGCATGAATTTCAAGCCATCAACACTGAGGTGGTCGCCTGCTCGGTGGATTCCCAGTTCACCCATTTAGCTTGGTATGCAAAACCACTTCCAGTAGACTTACAAAGCAAAAACCACACTCAGCTCTTCCCTACCTCTTCCATAACTTTATTAATGATTTGTCTAAAGTGTTTTGCTCACTTTTTCTGTTCTGAACAGGATCAACACCCCCAGGAAGCAGGGTGGACTCGGACCAATGAAAATCCCTCTGCTGTCTGACCTCACACACCAGATTTCAAAAGATTATGGAGTCTACTTGGAGGACCAGGGTCACACGCTGAGGTGCAATTTAAATCTACATCATGGTTCAAATAATGCTGGAGAACGGACCAATCGAACGAAAAAGTTGCAATGAAATTGTTTTTTTTGTTTGTTTTGTTTTATTATTATTTATTGGTTCTGGAGAACTTCTCCAAATTAGACCTCTGCTATTATCTTTAAAATTATTTAACTTTTAAACACTTTTTAGAATTTGTCATATTTATTGCAATTATTACCATAACGTATGATACAAGGAAGATTTTTTTCTTGCGCTGTTGAACCTTTTTTTTATTTTTTTTCTCAATATTTTTTGACATAGGGACTAGATTATGAGACTCGAGTCAAATTCTGGTTCATAGGGGGGGGAAAGTGGGTATTTGACATGGTGAGCCCTACCCTCATCTAACATGTCCATGTCTTTGTCAGAGGTCTTTTTATCATTGACGGCAAAGGCATCCTGAGGCAGATCACCATGAATGATCTTCCTGTGGGAAGATCAGTGGATGAGACTCTGCGGCTGGTTCAGGCCTTCCAGTACACAGACAAACATGGAGAAGGTACTGGAAGTGCTTTTCATTCACCTTTGAAAAGATTATTTATCTATTGGCTTTAATGATATCTGTTTTTTGAATAGACACCTGGTTTTGTTTAGTATTTTATTTTTTTAAATTTTTTCCCTACAGTGTGTCCAGCAGGATGGAAGCCAGGCAGCGACACTGTAAGTATGACTGGGAATTAGATTGAATCGTTGTCCTGGGTTGTCTTGCTAAACAAATTGTAACATGGAAAACCTGATTTGGATGAGTTTAATAGAACGTTTCTGAAGTTCGGGCATTGTTTTTTCTTGGCATAAACTGATCAGAGATGCTCGGTGTATTTGAAAGAAAATCACTAATTAAATCATGTCTTCCTCCACAGATCATTCCTGACCCCTCAGGCAAGCTGAAATATTTTGACAAACTGAACTGAACAACTTTTCTGCTTTCCCTCCCAAACTTTTTAATTCCAACCAAGTTCAAATAAAATCTTTTTTTTTTTCCTAATTTTTGGTGTCTCGTGTCATTATTTGATTTCATGATTACATGTTGCATTTGTGTTTTCCCCTATACTTGGGTACTTGTTGCTGACTGGATGATCACCAAAAGTAACTAGTGAAGGAATTTGTACACTATGCTGCTATTTGATTGATATGAACACAGCTTGTTTAGTATTACAATAAAAAATATAGAATTATCTTGGGGCACATACAGATTATGATGAATTCCAGGCTGTGTATTTATTAGCCAACAGGTGATAAACTGGTAGTTAATATTTTGTCATCGCTCCTTTGTTTTCAGCAGCTAATCAAGTATTAAAGTGAGGCTGATCGACAAGTTTTCTGGGATGGGAGAGAATTTTCCCCCCCCCCCCTCCTTTTTAAGAGGAAAACTCCTCACTCGACTTTATCACCGCTAACGGGGTCATCGCCTAGGTAACGGTTAAATAATTCTTCTCGGACAATAAATCTGGTCAAAGTGAAATTTCCCAGCAACAGCCACATGCTTACTATGACTAAGTAGCATTTTATGATCAGAATATTTATTATATATACCGGTATATAGTTTTGAGATTTTAAATATTTTTACGTTTATCGCTTACTATGTGGCTTTAGACACATGTGAAGATCTTTACCCAAACTATGACATTTTGCACTATTGTTAGATAAGTTTGATAATGCCATAAAACAAAATTGCAATAAAAGCATTTTCAGTATCCGTATGTGGGAGCATTCCCCCAGTCAAGTGGAGAATACCTGAAGTTGGCTCGGACCCAAACAACTGTTTACAATGTAGAATAGATTATGGACAAAATGTTGTTGGCATCTGAATCACAAACCTTGTAATGCAAGTGCACCTTGAACTGTCTGCAAGCAATAAAAGAGACTTGCCCTACTGGGCAACTTTCCTAAGAGGAAATTGTTCATATTCCAATTACAACTTGCAGAAAAGCCTCACAGTGAGTTTTGTAAGAGACAAATATTTTCAAAAATCTTCATTCTGATTTGCCTGGTGGGGTGTCTGTGCTCACTATAGCACTTATGTGTTGTTAGGGCTGGTTAATATTTCTCTTTTGATCAGTACTCTAGTGAAAAATGGCTATGTACAGAGATAAGCGACTCGTACCGAAAAGAAACAGGACGTGCGTCAATATGTGGATTTACAATCAGGCGTGTCTTTTTGCAGGATGCATAAAGGGAGGGCTTCTGCCGCCATTGTACGACTCTGTGAGCGGCTGATGCAGAACTGTATGCGCTATAGCTTTCTAATTCTTTGCCGGGGGGGGGAACTCCTGAGGAGCGAATGAAGAAACAAATTTTGCTCTTGTTCACATTTCGAGGACTGGTAAGCAAAGGGAAAAAAGGAAAAAAGAGAAAATGGCCAATTTTGTGTTGCGGTCAGCTGAACCAAAGGATGTATCTGATATCTTGCGACTCATAAAGGTAAGGCGCTTTATCCACTTTCTTAACAAGTTCTTCCTAGTTCAAATTTAAACTCAGCTCATATCTTTATGCATTGTAGGAACTTGCTAAATTTGAAGAGATGGAGGAGAAGGTGATGCTCACAGAGAAAGGTGCTTTGCATTAACTTGTATATGCCAAAGTCTACTATTCAAACAAGCAATAACCTTTATTTGTGAATAAATGAAACAATTTTTGCTATGGAGTCCTTTAACATTAGTGTCCTACTTTAATTTAGATCTGCTTGAGGATGGCTTTGGGGATCATCCATTCTACCATTGCTTGGTTGCAGAAGTCCCAAAAGATCAGACTACAGAAGGTAAAAAAAAAATAAAAATCTTGCCTCATATTTTAAGATACGTTATAAATAAAACCTTTAACTTCTAGTGTCTTTTATCAAGGATTTTCTGTGATTGGCTTTGCAATGTACTACTTCACATACGACCCGTGGATTGGAAAGCTTCTCTATTTGGAAGATTTCTATGTAATGCAGGAGTTTCGAGGTAAGATTGCTGAATAGTTCAGCTGTGGTCCATAATGTAATAATTTACAGCAGTGTTGCAACATTGGCAAAATAAACTGTTGTAATTGCTCTGCCTGTTTAATGTTTCACCAGGCTTTGGCATTGGTTCACAAATCCTGAAGGTGCTGAGTGAGGTACAGACACTTCATGTGAAATTGCAACTTATCTGGTCATACATTCATGTTGACTTCAGGTGGATTAGGTGCTGCTCGTCTGCTTGTTTTTTAACGTCCATTTTTCTGAAATATCTTTCCTTCAGACTGCCGTAAAGACCCGCTGTAGCAGTATGCATTTCATTGTAGCAGAAAACAACAAGCAGTCTATTGAGTTCTACAAGAGAAGGGGCGCCGCTGACCTGTCCTCGGAGGAGGGCTGGCGTCTCTTTGAGATCCAAAAGAAGGACCTGGTGAAGATGACTGCAAAATAAAACATACTGGTCACTTATAAAGAATTTGGGGGTGGAGAAAGTTTTTGGGACAATTTTAATATTTCTGTGTTTTTGATTTTTTCCTGATTTTGCAACATTTACCTCATTCACATTGTAAATTAAGCAGATTAACGCTTATTGACAAACTGCTTACTAGTAAAAACCATTTTAGGACTTTATGAAGACAAATTACTCAATCTTTGAAGTTATAATCTTACGATTTATGAACACAATAAGTCGATAGAAAGTAACCTGTGCATTAAACTTTGCAATATTGGTATGCAGTAATGAACATCTTTGTTATTTTTAATATGCAATGTTAACAGTTATCTTGTAAATTAAATCTGGAATGGAGGTTTTTGGTTTCATTAATAAGAAATGAGTGATATTGTAAAATGTAACAGTAAATGTGATGTTTTGAAAATGGTAATGAATAAAATATGAAAATCTAAGTGCATAATTTACTATTGCCAGAAATAAGTGTAAATTAAATATACTTTAAGAGAGAAACGACCACCAACACCACCCCAGCAAACTTTGTCAGTTTAAACTTTGTTCACGACAGATTTCAAATAATAAAAATGTTACATTCTCAAACATATGGAGCGCCATCATTTTTTAAAACCAGATAGTATATTTACTTGGCTGACGACTTCTGCTTTATTTTAATTCATCATTGCCGTTAATCTTCAGAAATCTTGAATCAAATAAACATTTAACAAAGTTAAGTGTATGTTTGTAAATCAGGTGCTACTGACTTTGTGCCTTCATTGTATTATGCTTTTGCAGTTTTGTCCATTTCATAAAAAAAACTTTCGGGAAAGAAAAACAGCAATACACAACAGGACATTTTGTACTGAACGTGTGTCAATTTCTACTCACCAGGGAGACATTTTGAACCTACTTTGACAACTAGTAACTAATGAGTAGTTACTCAGGACTGCACATAGTAAAAAATGTAAAAAATAAACTTATCAGTTAGATGATCAAGTTTTCTATTGCTTTAATTTATTTGCAGTTGATGGAAAGTTGGTGCCCCCTGCTTGCTGGTTAGAAATATTTTATAATTTTTGCTTTCAGAGATGCATTTCATTTTATTCCATCCTATAATTTTTTCTGAGTCGTTCAGTTTGATGGGTTGGTGGCTGGCAGGAGTAGGAGATTGTTCAGGTGCCCCTGGTTTGATCATAGATTCAAAATCTGTCATATAAGAATCTACTAGTCTGTCATGTGATACTAATCGATGGGAAGGATGTAACAAAGACAGTGGAGCTTAAATCAACTGAGACCAATGACTTGGCCAAAGAGATGCATGTCAAAACTATTAAATGATGCAATACTGTTTCAAAATGTTTCTCATTATATACTGAATTGGTACCTTTTTAAAATAAGTTTTAAGAGCAACCATCTCAAAGCAAATATCTATATTACAATGGCCCAGTCAAAGTCTGGTCCTAACTCCAAATGAAAATTTGTGACCAGACTTGAAAAGGAACAATAAGCAGGCCTTTTTGCCTCTGGACATACAAAGCTTGTAGGGACATACCCCCAAAATGTTTGCAGCAAGGACAGTTGGTTCTAAACAACATTCAGGGGATTGTATACAGATATATGCTACATTTTCACTTTTGAGGAGAAAAATAAAAATAAAACCACTTGCTCTTTTTATTTTACTTCACCTTTCTGTGCTCTTTTGTTTTGTTACTTCCAATAAAACATGTTTTTGAAAAAGTTCAAGGTGTGCGAGTACTCCAAGAAGACATTGTGCTTCTATTTAAAAGCTGTCAACTGTACGTTTAAAAGTATATCTTTGTCTTAAAAAAAATGAAAACTAAAACGTAAATGAGGTTCCCTTGTTTGCCCCACTGATGTTTGGTGAAAGTAGAATGGCTCTAGTCAAGTTACAGTCACTTTTGGTTTTGTACTAAAGAACCACCACGCAAAGCTTTGTCTCAAACCAGCAGACAGGTCTTCACATCATGGCCTTTTTGGTAGCTTTCGGGTAATTTCCACCTCAACTCTTCCGCATTTTCCTGCCGCTCTCGGGCTGTGACGTGTCGTGCTGACGGCGGCCTCGGAGCTGGAGAAGCGGGGGGCTGTAGCAGGACACTGTCTGGCTTCAGACGTCCTGCTTCGTTTTTCAGCGGTGTTCCAGAAACTACCCCCTCACCCCTCCTTCTCTGCTCGTTCGCGGCCCGCCCAAATCACACAAAATTCCCGACTGAATCCTGCCCGAGTCTGGGGGAACCAGGCGGCCTGGGAAGCCGTGGAGCGGACGGAGGCCATCCCTGCAGCATAAATCTGGTACGCGGCTTTCTTTTGCTCTCGGATCGCCTCTTACCTGAGCGATGCCTTCGTCTTTGTGCGTTTGTGGTTGTTTGAGTTTGTTTGCATTTTATATTTTAATTCAATTATTAAATGCAAACGCGAGGCCGCTCAGGGCTGGGCCTCTTCTTCCCGGGGCCCGGGCCTAATTGAGGCCGTGATCGGTAAAGCAGGCCTATGTTGTTAGCCAGCTAGCTAGTTAGCCATCCAGCTCACCGAAAGTTCAGTATCCGCACTCGGCATTTTTTCGTTTTTGTCTTTGATAGCTAAAGAGTTCTACAACTGTGGAGTAAAATTTACTTAAATTTAAGTATATTTAACATAACCTTTTCGTTGGTAAGTAATTTTATTCACGTTCAAGTTAGCATTCCTCAGACACAAGGCTAACAAAAATGGCGGACGCTTGTGTGTTGAACAGTGGTTGCAGAAAAGGTGTGTTTAGCACTTCACTTGCTAGCTGCAAACCTCTGCAGAGAGATGTATACCCGTGAACAATGAGCTCCACCCGATTTTCTTCGGGGTTTTTTGTTCTGCCATTGCACATGTATGTTGCCCCTGTCAGCTATTTCTATTTCTAAATCAGTTTTCTCTGTGGCAGTCGGATTTTGCATTTAAAATCAGTGTTAATGTTGTTCCATTGGTCAGTTGGGCATGGTGCCTTTATTTATCTCAAAGGGCTTTGTGTTTGGTTTAGACTCGTGCACGAAACTAACAAAGTGAATCCAACCACTCGTGTGAGTTTTAATGCATAGTGTTGACATCTTTTAAAGCGGAGTGATGCCCTGTTGTGTTGCTCTCCACGCATCGTTGTCACCTTTTTTGCCCACCTAGAGGTGGGGGATGGTACATTTAGTAAAAACTGGCACCTCACTTACACCGTTTTTTTTTTGTTTACATCTCTGCATCTTCCTTCTTTGAGCAGATCTCTATCCCATGTGATCTCACCTTCTTCCCAGTGTTAAACATTACACTTCATGCTTTGAGTGTCATCTTGGTGAAATTTACTTTGGGAAATAGAGTGGAGATTATTGTTTAATTTACTAGCTTACCTTTGCAACTGAAACGTGGTGTCTGTGTTATTGAACCGACTCTTCTAATTGTGTTATGTGTTCAAAAACTGATTTGTAAGGAAATTTCACAGTGTTTCAATTTACTAATCTATACAAAAGCTTTTATAATATATATATTTTTGACAAGTCTTAATTACTTTTGCATTGATGTTGTTTTTTTGACATTGCCCTACGACATGCCAACAATGCCTAAGTCTTATTTGCTCTTTTTTTATAAAAAAAATCAACTCAGGCAAGCAGTGGCATATTATCTTTTGTTTCTTTTTACATTGTAAACACATAGGTGACAGATGAATGGTAAATGCTTGACATATTAAAATCATAAAGGACTTATCAGATGCAAGATTTAGTAGGTTATTATATTGAATGCTCAGCATTTGTAGGCTGCAATCCAATAATTTGGTTTTAGGTTTAGGTGGTCTCTCTGCCTTTGATGCCTAATTTTGCTGTAGTTGTCCAGACCAAAATCATGCAGATGCTCCTGAACCAATGTGGTTTTTAATCATGCTAAGCATTTAATCTGTTGAGAATGTGTAAAATGCTAATGTTTTAATTTGCCCATGGTTTTAGTTTTTACAACATATCATAGGTTAGATACAAATATAAAATTGTACCAGCATTTTTATGTGTACAGCCTGTTGCTTAAAAATGGCAATGAAAGCTTATTATATAACTGATAATATAGAAAATGAATTATCTTTTGTTCCTAATACTCTATTAACAAGACAGCTAATTGACCAGTCTGCGTTGTAAACTATGTGGTATTAAGTTCTCAAACATGTTTCAGCTAAAATCAAAAAGAACATGTCTTCATCCCACTGGGTTTTGATATTTTATTTTCATGATGGCCAGCTGGTTATATTGTGGTATTTTTACATTAGGGTCTTGCGTTAAAACATAACTTGTGTAGTAAATGAATAATCTCCTAATATCTGGCAGAGTAAGTTAGGTTTCCATTTTACATTTGCTGAAATAAACATTTTGGAGTGAAACAGCATTCGAATGCTGACTGTCACTGAACCTCAGGCAGCTTTAATGAGATACTAATCTTGCTTCATCATATGAGCTCCAGGGGGTTTTTGTGAAAAGAGCTCTGGCCAAACCCCTAACAGTGGTAAACAATGATCTGATTATTTCTGTCAATTGAATTAATAAATCTCTCTTAAAACATGTCCTGTCCTGCAGTGAAGCATTAAAGCTTTGTAGAGAAAAAAGGGAAGCGAGCTGGGGTAAAAAGTTAAAAATGATGGAGAGATTAGAACAGAATAGAGGAAGGAAGGAGGATGGATGGTAAACTGGAAAACATGAGGAATCTGTTTCCGGGTCTGTGGGGAGAAGAAAAAACACAGAGGCTGAATAGGAATTGCACAAAAAGTCATAATATCTCATAAAATATTAGATTGTTAATATTATATAGTTGTTAGTATGTTAATCAGCAACAAACCTGCTTATATTTATTGTTTGCAAAATAAATCAAACCAATTATTGATGGTGATGCAGATGTAGGATGAAGATTCAGGTTTACATTTTACCTCGTCAAGTATGTACAGTTTTTCTTTCCTGTTGTGCATGGAGAAAAAAAAACTTGATCCAGAAGTTCACACACGCTAGTCACATTGAAATCTGTCAAATGGGTTCAGTTGACCTTGGATGCATGCCTAATGCTTTTTCCTCTTCAATTTCTTTACTTTTAACTGTAACACAATTCTAAACTTAATATAATGAAAACTTTTGGTTTTACGATGGGTTTTACTTATATTTTGATCATTTGGGTGACTCATTTACAATGCCACTGAGATGTGAAATAGATTTTCTTAAGGCACTCCTAATACAGTGTGATAATTATTTGTTAACTTTTTGTTTTGTTTTTTTGCACATGAATTGCTCTTTTGCACATATTTTTCCAGCTGCATTTTAACTACTGCATGTTCTGCTTTCAGCTCCTCAGTAACAAATGCAGCACGAGGACAATGGATGAGGATGTCACAAGGCTTGCAATACATACTGAAGAGCCTAAAATAATAATACACGGATCGGGTAATTAGACATGTTTATTTGTTTTCATATATATACATATATATATGACTAAAAGTATTTTAGGAATGTTGTTTCTAGTTGGAGGTTGTACATATCCATTTTGACTTGTAGCCTCAGAGGGGGTCTTAGGTGTTGTCCTGTTAAATGATTATCTTCTTGCAGATGACGGTGGTGCCGGTGGGCAGGAGTTTGTTGTGGAGCTTCAAGAGACTGTCTTGGTATCAGAAGGTGAGGGTGAAGGCATGGCAGTTCACAGATTTGCCCCAGAAGAGCTCGTCATCCAGGATGCAGTCGAAGACGTAGTTTCTGAGTATGTGCATGGAGATGAAGATGAAGATGTTGCTGTAGAAACCTGTGTGATGGCTCTAGAGGGCGAAGAGGAAGGCGTTGCCATGGGAGACATCCCGGAAGATGGGCTGGACCCAGAGCAGCAGGATGACGACCAAGATGGCTGTGGAGATTATCTGATGATATCCTGTAAGTTTGCTTCTCTGCTTTGCATTTATTAGAGATTCTGATCTTTGTTTTGAGATTTGATCAATTCCCTCTTAAGTTATTTATTTATTCATTGATTCATAAATTAAACTTTACTAATGACCATAAAAATCAGTTCAAGATTCCTTGAACTGATTTAATTTAACAGAATATCAAGAAATAACAAAATTAATCCCATTTACACATTAAATGGGATTACACATTAAATTTACACATATTTCTCCAACCATTATCTGTTTTTCTTTTAAATTCCAAACAAGAGCATGGTGTTTTGTTGAAGGCTGAAAAACATTTTCATTTCTGAAACACACAAAAACAAAACATGTTCCAGTATTTGACCCTCTACTTGAATATTGTCAGTGAAAAGTTGTCTGATTCTAATCGCTAGTGGGTTTTTTGGTGTAACATGTAATATCTATACTACATTAATATTTTATGTATTTATGTATCTAGTGGACGAAGCTGGAAAAATGGTCTCTGAGGATGGAACTGAGGTAACCGTGGAAGGGGCCGTGGAGGACCAAGAAGTGGAGAAGGACGAAGATGGACAAGAGGTGATAAAAGTGTACATCTTCAAGGCGGATTCAGGAGAGGACGACATGGGTAGGAACTCGTTTTTGTGTTTCTGTCTGAGCAATATTTAGAACAAAAAAACCATGAAGAAATTATTTGCATCAAACAAAACTAGCAAATGCAATATACCTTTCTACAGGAGAATCTGTTGACATCAGTGATGGAGATGCAGAGAGCGTCGCACTAACAGAGTCTACAGGCCAAACACTCAGAGAGAAGATGGTTTATATGTCTGTCGGGGATTCGCATCACAATCAAGGAAATCATGGTGAGTCTTATGGATCCTCTGAGCTTGAACCGTAGGAATAAAAAATGAGCAGATGTTTGTAGACAAAAAACCAAAACAAAACCAAAAAAATCTGGATATTGTACGTTATCCATGTCTTATAGTATTGGCTTTGTGTAAATGAGGTTTTGTTGGTCCTTCAGGTGTAGAGGACAGCGAGGGCTGTGAAAACCGAAACGGCGCTGCCAGTGCACTGCTGCACATCGATGAATCAGACGGTGTCGATGAAATCAATAGGCAACGCAACAAGAATAAGAGACGATCAGAACATCGGCAGGTCCAGACAGGTACGGAGGAAAAAACCAAATGTTAATTTTCAAATGTTAATTATCTAGACTCAGTAGTCAGTGTTTTCACTCCTGGAAGATAAAACTGGCTACCTTTTTAAAGAAAGATTTTTTATTTTAATCATTCAAGTCTTGAACTTATTCTATTTTTTAGGGATATGATGTTAATAGTCAGTCTACAATTGACTTTTAACATTGATGGAGCGTCTTGGTTAAATGCTTTTTTTTGTCGCTTATTAGACTGTGAAAATAAACTGTTTATTCAAGTATGTATATAGAAAATGTATGCATTGCCCTGCAAAAGTATTCATCTCCCTTGAACTTTTCACATTCAAAGACAATATAAACACAAACCTCAGAGTATTTTATTTGGTGTTGTTTCATAGACCAACACAAATTAGTGCATCACTGTGGAGAGGAGGAAAAAAGGTATAACTGCCTTTTAAAAGTCACTTAATTAGTGAATCGTCCTGCCACGTTCTGTTGAACTTCAATATAAATGGAGCTGTTCTGTGAAAACCGCAAAGGTTTGTTGGAGAATATTAATGAGCAAACAGCTTCATGAGGAATATGGAGCCCACCAGATAGGTTTGATTGTAAATTTCTTTTGGTTTGTCACAAAACTGAAAATATATCAAAGAATATGGTTGTAGTAATATGGAAAATGTGAAAGGAGTATAAATATTTTTATAAGAACACCATTTTATGAAAATGAAATAAAAAAGTAACTGTTTTCAAACAAGTATTTGACCATGTTGTCGTTTGTTTGTTTCTTTTCCCCAGCCATCATCATTGGTCCATACGGCCAGCCGCTGACCGTTTATCCCTGCATGCTCTGTGGTAAAAAGTTCAAGTCGAGAGGTTTCCTAAAGCGACACACTAAGAATCACCACCAGGACGTTCTGACCCGCAAGAAGTACCAATGTACAGACTGTGACTTCACCACCAACAAGAAAGCCAGCCTCCACAATCACATGGAGGTTCATGCACTGAGCAGCAAAGCCCCTTTCGAGTGCGAGATCTGCGGTAAAGAGTTCCACCAACAGGGGGCGCTGTTCTCCCACAGGCTGCAGCACCACCACCGGGAGCCCAAAGCCCAGCCACCTCCTCCACCCACTAAGATGCACAAGTGCAAGTTTTGTGACTATGAAACCGCTGAGCAGGGACTGCTCAATCGACACTTGTTGGCCGTTCACAGCAAAAGCTTCCCTCACATCTGTGTGGAATGTGGGAAAGGTTTTCGGCACCCGTCGGAGTTGAAGAAACACATGCGCACGCACACCGGCGAGAAGCCTTATTCCTGTATGTACTGCGACTACAAGTCTGCCGATTCCTCCAATCTCAAAACGCACATCAAGACTAAGCATAGCAAAGAGATGCCGTACAAGTGCGAACGCTGTTTCCAGACCTTCGCAGAGGAGGAGGAGCTGATGCAACACGGACTGACTCACGAGGAGAATAAAACACACCATTGTGCCCACTGTGATCACAAAAGCTCAAACTCCAGTGACCTAAAACGCCATATCATATCTGTTCACACCAAGGACTATCCACACAAATGTGCGGTGTGCGGAAAGGGCTTCCACCGGCCATCTGAGCTCAAGAAGCACTCTGTGTCTCACCGCACTAAGAAACTCCACCAGTGCCGGCACTGCAACTTCAAAATCGCCGACCCCTTCATCCTCAGCCGCCACATTTTGTCTGTCCACACAAAAGAGCAACAGGCCTCACCTGAAAAGAGTGAGGCGAAAAGGACAGAGACGCACACTCCCGCTGCGACACCTAAAAAGTCTGCACCGAGTGGCTCGGGTGGGTCCGGCCCACCAGCCAGGGTCAGTGCGGCCAGCTTAGCCAGCAGTGTGACTGTTGTTATCGGCAAAGGACAGAAAGAGAAAAGAATTTACCAGTGCCAGTACTGCGACTACAGCACCGGCGACGCTTCGGGGTTTAAGCGGCACGTGATCTCCATTCACACAAAGGACTACCCACACCGCTGCGAGATCTGTTCCAAAGGGTTCCGACGGCCCTCGGAGAAGAACCAGCATATCATGCGTCACCACAAGGACGTAGTGAAAGCAGAGTGACTCTGACTGAGCCAAATACTGTGCCAGATCAAAGACCAACATCAGAAACGCCCATCCCACACCTGAGTCCTTGCACACTCACAGAAACTGTGTGGTGTGTTCGCTCTACTTTTGTCCAATCTGTTGTTTTTGCTCTTTCTAATCCTCTGCCTTATGTTTCTTTGCAGACGTATACTCATGTACATACCATTAAGTCTCTTACAAAGTTAGCACCCTCCTCTTTCCCTTCTTCATAGACTTGCACTTTTTAACTGCATGTCCCCTGCTGGTGACTGTGTGCATGGCAGTTTGTCAGTTTGTGTAGATACACGTTTTTGGATTTGGCAGGTAGCAATCAGTTCTCGGTCAAAATCGGTCCTAATTATTTGTCTTAATCAAAGTGTAATTTTCAAAACTGTTTGCATCATTCTTTTAAAATATACTTTTAACCCAACAGAGGTATGGATTAGCCACATGTTCTAAGTAGCACTTGTGAAATTCAGTTCGTTTGTGTGTGTGTGAATGAAAGGGAGAAAGAAGGCCATAAAAAGTCCCCCTATGTTGTGCTTCCTGGTGTTTGATCCCACCAATATGTAACATAATGGTTTTGTTGTGGTAACAGAAACAGAACGATATCAAAAATCATTCTGTGTCCACCACAATCATTCAATTTACCTGTAAAAGAAGTGGACGCACTATGATTGTGATTTAACCTCGACACATGCACACGAATTGCTGTGCAATCAATGCTTTACTTTATGTCCAATATTTCCGTTTCTTGTCTGTAAATGTGCTCAGTTGGCCGGATCAAGCGGAGACTAAGCCCAAAATTTCAGTGTTTCAATCTTTTAATTCAAATAAGGGAGAGAAACCCGATGAATTTCAAAGTTGATTTGAGTGAAATGTATGTTGAGAATCATACAGTATATGTGGTGCTGCAAATCTGGATCTATGGACTGAATTGTGTTTTCACCATCACAGATGTACTTTTGCCAGTAGAAAAGGGAAAATGTATATCTTTTCAGATGCAACATTCAGATGCCAGGTGCTGGTGGTGTATGCGTATTATGGCTTTTACATCCTTTAACACCTGTGATCATTTCTGTTTTTATATTTATTTCACTTACAACTTGTTGTATAGTTAAGTGTAACTAGACTTCTATGGGACGTAAATTATTGTTTTGTATACAGATCTGTACAAAGCGTGTAGATGTAAACACTTGATAAAAAGGAAATCCGAATTGTGTTGTTATGAATGTACGTCTGCGTATTTGTTAAAAAAAGATAATAAAGCAAAGTATTTTAGCCGTTTCTTTTATTTTGCCAGTAGAACTCAATTATGGTGCCAAGGTAAATGGAACAGTAGAGTCGTTGCAAAGCGAAGTAACTGAAGATGATGTTTCAGCCAGTAGCTTTGATAGGTGGATATTTCCACAGCAAAGGTAACGATTTGCCACTTGAGTCACCGACACGACGACAGAAGGAGGAGATTAGGGAGGTGGGCATGGAGCTGAGGAAAGCAAAAGAGATTAATTAGTGTTTGCATCACTTTAACGCAGTTGGATACAAAAACAGGATCCAGTGATTTAAAAAGTACCGCTTTTAGGAAGAAAAAAAATGTTTCCAGTCTGAGTGCCAACGTCATGGGCAAGGCGACTGAATTTCTCCTTCACTTCGGCAGTGACTTCATCTGCACGGCCTGGAAAGGTCACAAAAGATTAATCTGCTATTACGACGACACAAAATGTAGCACTGCTAGTGAGAACTTTACCATAAAGTCTGACGAATTTGACGTCCCCCTTCTCTCTCTTCTTGATGGTGTAAACCAGTGCAAAGTTATCATACTTGATCTCCACTACAATTGTGTAAATCTCAATGCCCGTACCTGACAAAAGCAACAAGATGTCAGTGTGTCTGTTAGAACCGTGTTACTTTGGTGTGTGCATTGTACTTACGCTTACTGACAGTTAGAAACTTCCCAGGAACGTCAGTCTTGTTGGCCCGGTATCTGTTTCTGAAGCAAGAACCGTCTTCGCTACAAGAAGATACAACTTGTTTGTGATTCATTTTCAATGTTTCTCTCTCTCTCTCTCTCTCTCTCTCTCTCTTCTCTCTCTCCTCTCTCTCTCTCTCTCTCTCTCTCCTTCTCTCTCTCTCTCCCTTCTGTCCTCTTACTTAAGACTTGCGTATGACACAAGTATGACTCCCTCTGGAGTTGATGATAACGTGGAAATGCCCATTTTCATTGTATCTCTTTTGTTGATGTATGCGTGGCTGTTGGTAGCGATTCCGATCAAGTACCACTTCCCTTCTGCCTGTTGAAGCAAACAGAACATTAAAAACAATTAGTTCAGCATAACCTTGACATGTTATTTTTGCTTTTAAAGGGGAAGTGTTATACATTTCCAAGGGATAGTGCCATTTTATAGCACAATCAAGTTACTATGATACCTCTGGTCTAAATGCTGTCTGTATCAAGCATCTCTTGAAAGAACTTTGACACCTTGAAATTGGGTCCCTGTCTCTTTAAGAAACTCCTGTTTCTGACATTCTACCTTCAGCATGTCCTCACAACAACAGTTCTTTATTATGTCATTTACTACCGTTCTTAAAACAAGTAGTTGGTATGATGAGCTCGGCAGATGCAGTTTCAACAGGTTTTTACTAATTGCTGCTGCTGCTAGTCTGAAGGAGCTAAATGGGGAAGGTGTGGATACAAAACCAGGATTCAGCAATTTACCTGTAGGAGCTACAGGTAAGAGCAAGTGTTTGGGCACCTAAAATGGTTGCAAGGATTTATCAAACATACACGAAACAATCAAAGCAACAAAATGCATGATTTTCGTGAGGGAATAGCAACATGACATCCCACCTTTTACTCCCCTTTAAAAGTATTAATATTACCTATAAAGCAAGTAAGTACATTTGTCAAAAATTAATAATTATTTTGTGCCAATAATATAATGCATGTAACTAAATAACTATACTGTATTTAAAGTTGTTTGGCTTTAAATGTAAATTTACTGGTTGTCCATTTACGAATCTAATGGGGAAATGTTCCGAATGATGTCAATTTATTGATTTTTTTCAATCGAAATTGAATTTTATATTGTACATAGGAAGTTTTTCTGATATTAATGTGATGATAAACAGCAGTCTGTTGATGACTGATAACTGCATCAGTCGCTGATAATGTGCCTGTTTTATTTTTTACACTGGTGTTTGAATTTTCTTTATTGTCTTAGGTAAAAGTTAGGATAGTAAACCATAAATTTTAAACTAAAAAGTAAAATATGCCCAGTATTTAATTTCCTCAAAATTCCAGAAGGTCAACCTTCAGATCACTGCAGAAAAACATTTACAGATTTTCTATATAGAGTATAAATCCGAGTGCAATAACACGCATCGTTATCTCTACAACGTCTCTTACCGACTTTAAGTCAAAGCCTGGCTGAGGGACGATTTCCTTGGACATCGTCAGGGAGCAGAGCGCGGCTCCCAGCAGGACCAACAGTGGAGTCATGGCTACTGAAGACAAGGTGCTGCCCGGAGCCTGAATGAAGTTCTGTGGGGGTCGCAAAGTCGGTCCGGTGATTATTTATATAGCAGAGAGAAGAGGTGATGTAGCAGAGGGGGAGGGAGGGGAGGCGGGGATGTATCTTTCCTCTTCCACTTGCCACACACGCCAAACCAAAGTTGGCCAGGTGTTGTGCCGAGAAACGCAAACCTACCGAGAATTACATGGCCTGTCGCGGGAACGCGCATCGCTCTAAACTGTCACAGAAAACGGACTGAAATATGGCCGAAGGGGCAGCTTTATTCATCCCAGGCGGGAAATTACTGTGCAGTTGCAGCATACACATAAACACAGATCAAGTTACCAATAAAAAAAAGAAAAAATTATATAATAATATATAATAAAATATAATAGTATATATATATATATATATATATATATATATATATATATATATATATATATATATATATATATATATATAAATAAATAAATTCCCCTTCTCACCCTCCGCTGGTGGTCTCTCTCTTTTCATCCTCTGAACTCGGGTCCTCTACCAGAGGCCTGGGAGCTTGAGGGTTCTGCACAGTATCTTGGCTGTGCCTAGTACTGCACATTTCTGGACTGAGATGTCTGATGTTGTTCCTGGGATCTGTTTTAGCCACTGCTCCAGTTTGGGGGTTTCTGCCCCGAGGGCCCCGATGACCACAGGCACTGTGGTCTTCACCTTCCAGGTCTTTTCCAGTTCCTCCCTGAGGCCCTGGTATTTCTCCAGTTTCTCATGCTCCTTTTTTCTGATGTTGTAATCACTTGGTATAGCTACATCCACCACAACGGCTTTCCTCTGTTCTTTATCCACCACCACAATGTCCGGTTGGTTCGCCATTACCATCTTGTCTGTCTGGATCTGGAAGTCCCACAGGATCTTAGCTCGGTCATTCTCCACCACCTTTGGGGGTGTTTCCCACTTCGATCTCGGGGCTTCCAGTCCATATTCTGCACAGATGTTCCTGTACACTATGCCGCCACCTGGTTATGTCGTTCCATGTACGCTTTCCCTGCCAGCATCTTGCACCCTGCTGTTATGTGCTGGACTGTCTCAGGTTCCTCCTTGCACAACCTACACCTTGGGTCTTGTCTGGTGTGGTAGATCTGAGCCTCTATTGCTCTGGTGTTTAGGGCCTGTTCCTGTGCAGCCAGGATGAGAGCCTCTGTGCTGTCCTTGAGTCCAGCTTTGTCCAGCCATTGGTAGGATTTCCTGATATCAGCCACTTCAGTTATTTGTCGGTGGTACATCCCATGGAGGGGCTTGTTCTCCCATGATGGAACCTCTAACCCCTCATCCTCTGTTCCCCATTGCCTGAGACATTCGCTGAGCATATTGTCCGTTGAGGCTTTGTCCTTGATATATTTATGGATCTTGGATGTTTCATCCTGGACAGTGGCTCTCACACTCACTAGTCCTCTGCCTCCTTCCTTACGGCTTATGTACAGTCTCAGGGTGCTGGATTTGGGGTGGAACCCTCCATGCATGGTTATTAACTTCCGAGTCTTAACATCCGTGGTCTTTATCTCTTCCATTGGTCAGCTAATTATTCCGGCAGGGTATCTGATTACTGGTAAGGCATAGCTGTTTATCGCACGGATCTTGTTCTTGCCATTGAGCTGGCTTCTCAGGACTTGCCTTATTCGTTGGAGGTATTTGGCTGTGGCTCCTTTCCTTGTGACCTCATCGAGGTTGCCATTTGTTTGTGGTATTCCCAAGTACTTGTAACTGTGCTCTATGTCTGCTATTGTTCCTTCTGGGAGTGAGACCCCTTCTGTGCGGACGACCTTCCCTCTCTTTGTCACCATCCGACCACACTTTTCTAGTCCGAATGACATCCCAATGTCAGTGCTGTATATCCTGGTGGTGTGGATCAGTGAGTCGATGTCTCGCTCACTCTTAGCGTACAGCTTGATGTCATCCATGTAGAGGAGGTGACTGATTGTGGCCCCATTCTTCAGTCGGTATCCGTAGCCAGTCTTATTGATGATTTGGCTGAGGGGGTTCAGGCCTATGCAGAACAGCAGTGGGGACAGAGCATCTCCTTGGTATATGCCACATTTGATGGACACTTGTGCAAGTGGTTTGCAGTTGGCTTCAAGGGTGGTTTTCCACAGCCCCATCGAGTTTGCAATGAAGGCTCTTAGAGTCCTATTGATGTTGTACATCTCTAAGCATTCATTGATCCAAGTGTGTGGCATTGAGTCATAGGCTTTCTTGTAATCAATCCAGGCGGTGCACAGGTTGGTGTGTCGAGTTTAGCAATCTCAGGCGACTGTGTGGTCTACAAGGAGTTGGTGTTTGGCTCCTCTGCTATTTTTGCCAATGCCCTTCTGTGCCGTGCTCATGTATTTATTCATGTGACCACTTATCTTAGCCGCTATGATGCCTGATATGAGCTTCCATGTTGTAGAGAGACAGGTTATTGGCCGATAGTTGGATGGGATTGAACCCTTTGAGGGATCCTTCTGTATCAGGATTGTGCAACCTTCAGTTAACCATTCAGGGTGAATCCCATTTTGTAGCAGCTGGTTCATTTGAGCTGCCAGTCGCTCATGGAGGGCAGTGAGTTTCTTTAGCCAGTAGGCATGGATCATGTCAGGTCCTGGTGCTGTCCAGTTTTTCATACCCGAGACTCTTTCTTGGACATCTGCCACAGTGATGGTTACCGGGGCTTGTTCAGGGAGGTTGCTGTGTTCCTCTCGTAGAGAGGTCAGCCACTTTGCATTGCTGTTGTGGGTCGCCTCCCTTTCCCATATGCCTTTCCAGTATTGTTCAGTCTCCAGCCTTGGTGGGTCTGCTCTGTTGTTAGTGCCCTGCCATTGAGAGTACACTTTAGCTGGTTGGGTGTGGAAGAGCCCGTTAATCCTAATGAATTCATTCTTTCTTGTGTATTTCTTCAGGCGGCTGGCCAAGGCTTGGAGCCTTTGTTTGGCAGTTTCGAGTGCTTCAGGTATGGGCATCTGGCTGTACTTCTTGGGTACTGATCTTTTCATTGCACCCCTTTGGAGCTCTGACAGTTGGCTCACTTCCCTCCTTGTTATCTTGATCTTAGCCTCTAACCGTCTTTTCCATGGGATATATATATATATATATATTTTTTTTTTTTTTCTTTTTTTTTCTGCATTCTATACATACTATAGAATGTAGAATGTAAAATGTAAGGTTCTGTACATAAATAATAATAAATAATCTGTATACTAATAATCTATACAACCTGTACAATAGTGCTTTGTGACTTAACTATTGTTGTACAAAGTGATGGCCTGTGGCAGGAAAGATTTCCTGGATCTGTCCCTGCGACAACAGAGCTGAAGCAGTAAACTCCCTCGGCAGATAATACGGACGTAGACCCACAGCCAGAAGTTCAATGTCCGGGGAACAGATCATCTCCTTCACGTTGACATGGCCAGGATTGCACCACCTCTGACTTAGACTTTTGAAGATATTTCTAACATTATCTTGTTTCTTATGCATTTTCTGTCAAAGGAAATTATTAGCCTGCCATTATCTGCATGCCCTATCTCCAACTGTTATCATATTGGTATGAAACTCATACCAGTAGCTCATAGAACAAGTGTGAAAAAGTTATTTAACTCTTAGCTTTTTACTTCTTCAGGTTTGGAGGGAGATACATTTTTTTGGAAAAGCAAATTATTAATTTGCCAATATTTGCATATCTATTTTTCCCAAATATTATAATGTTAGTCTGAAACATTTTAATGTTACGAATATCTTTAAAATTTGGCTCTTTGGTCATACTTAAGTCCGTTTTTAATCAATCTGCGAGAGTTTAAACCGATGCGCGTTCCCGAGACAGGACATTTGTTTGTTCGGTACAACACCTGTAGCAAACATGTGAGGCTTCAGGCGAACGCAGGTACAGATTGACAACCACAAGGTTTGAGCCTGACAGGACTCAATCACGTCAGCTCTGTGTGAGAAAAGGACGGAGGTAAGGAACAAGTTCATTTCTCCTTAGTTCAGTTAAAACTTAAATGTTTTAGTTTTTTTTTAAGTTGATTTGTTGAGCTGAAAGGACAAAAACAGCACCGTTTTTGTTAAACAAGGCTGCACCTGCAAACACATACAGACTGAATTCCTAATGATACTCCACCATGTGCTTTGCTCAGGTGGATTGATGGGGAATTACAATGTTTATTTTCCCTGTCAAAGTTCTCCTCCAATACTTTATTGCTTTTTGCAGAACTGCGTCCTGGTGTTGAAAAATGAATAGAAAGAAAGATCTTGCTAAAGAATATTTAACCATAAACAGGGACTTAATTTAGTTTTGCAATAAAAGAACAACTTGTTCAAACTGTGTTCTTGTTGTAACAAACAATACAGGTGCGGAGCTATAGGGGGGGCTGGAGGGGCCACTGCCCCCAGAACCAGGCAGGATAAGGGCCCGGTTATTCGTTAGGGGCCCAGTAATTGACCCCGCCCCCCGGCCTGACGCTGACTATTTCCGCTAGTGAAACAATAGTTCAACATTTATTGTAGCAAATATTAGTTCAACATTTATTGCAACAAATGGAGTCTTGACAAAAGTTCAGCCTGGAAGACTCTAGTCGCACCTGCCTCATCAATCAGCGCCTCCCTGTCTGCAACCTGGACCTATCAGCGACGGTCCAAGCCTCGCTTCAGCCAATCATCGTTTAGGCTCCAGTTCAAAAGGACCTTCACCCACCAGCTGCCTGTGAAATATTAGTTCAACATTTATTGTAACAAATGAAAAGAACATTCAGCGTTTTGTACATGTTGCTCAACTTTTTAACAAATGTATACTTTTGACTATCTTTTATGAATTCAAACTGCTTTCATACTTAATAAAAGAAAAATGTTTCAAAATAGTTCACTCTTATCTTTTCTCTACAAATCAAAGATGACATCACCGAGTACAGAAGATGTTGAATGCTGAGAGGAAGCTGACTATAAATGTTGAATAATAGTTCAACATTTATTGTAGCAAATAGTAGTTCAACATTTATTGCAACTAATAATCAACATTTATTGTAACAAATGAAACAGAACATTCAGCAGTTTTGTACATGTTGCTCTCAACTTTTTAACAAATGTATACTTTTGACTAACTTTTATGAATTCAAACTGCTTTCATACTTAATAAGAGAAAAATGTTTCAAAATAGTTCACTCTTATCTTTTCTCTACAAATGAAAGATGACATCACCGAGAACAGAAGACATTGAATGCTGAGAGGAAGCTGACATGTTTGGCTCCTGGGGGTCTTGGACTGATACAGGTACCGTATTTTCCGCACTATAAGGCGCACCTAAAAACCTTCAAATTCCTCAAAAGCCGACGGTCCGCCTTATAATCTGGTGCGCCTTATATATGGACCAATATTGAGCCACAACAGGTCTAGCAACTATGGTAAGCAGCCGCTGACTTAATTTTCACCCGTAGAAGAAGAAGTGCGTGGTGCATGCTGGGATAGTTGTCAGAACCCTGGTTTGTTAATAAAATTTGATAATACATTTAAAGCCAGGGGAAAGAGAGAGAGACTGCGGCCACAGTGTGTCGGTTGGTCTGTATTACCCAGAAAGCAATTGGGCACAATATCGCAACACCAACAACGTGAGTGAAACAACAACTAGGGCAGACTACTATATAAAGTACTCAGGGTACTTTACAATGTGGATGTGTAATAATAGAGTACAGAACAAATTGGCAACTCAAACTGCAGCATCTATTCTATGCGCCTTATATATGAAAAAAGTTTTAAAATAGGCCATTCATTGAAGGTGCGCCTTATAATCCGGTGTGCCTTCTAGTGCAGAAAATACGGTGATTTAACCCATAAATGGAATTAGAACAGTCACTCTTTAGCTTATTTTATCAGAAATTGTAGAGTGCTCACAACAGGAGCACTTAGTTTACAAACCGGATTCCAAAAAAGTTGGGACACTAAACAAATTGTGAATAAAAACTGAATGCAATTATGTGGAGATGGCAAATGTCAATATTTTATTTGTAATAGAACATAGATGGCAGATCAAAAGTTTAATCTGAGTAAATGTAACATTTGAAAGGAAAAATGTGTTGATTCAAAATTTCAGTGTCTACAAATCCCCCCAAAATTGGGACAAGTAGCAATAAGTGGCTGGAAAAAGAAAATTGAACATATAACACAGCTGGAAGACCAATTAACACTAATTAGGTCAATTGACAAAATGGTTGGGGCTGCACAGTGGTGCAGTTGGTAGAGCTGTTGCCTTGCAGCAAGAAGATTCTGGCTTCAATTCCCAGCCCCGGTCTTTCTGCATGGAGTTTGCATGTACTTCCTGTGCATGTGTGTGTTTTCTCCAGGTACTCCGGTTTTCTCCCACGGCCCAAAAACATGACTGTCAGGTTAATTGGCCTCTCCAAATTCTCCCTAGGTGTGAGTGTGTGTGTGCATGGTTGTTGTCCTGTGTGTCTCTCTGTTGCCCTGCGACAGACTGGTGACCTGTCCAGGGTGACCCACCCCTCGCCCGGAACGTTAGCTGGAGAAAGGCACTAGCACCTCCCAACCCCACTAGGGACAAGGGTGTAAAGAAAATGGATGGATGGACAACACAATTGGGTATTCAAAGAGCTTCTTAGAGCATCAGTGTCTCTCTGAAGCCAAGATGGTAAGAGGATCACCAATTCCACCATTGTTGCACAGAAAGATAGTGCATCAATACCAGAATGATGTAAAATAGCAAAGACTTTTAAGTTATCATCATCAACTGTACATAACATCAACAAAAGATTCAGAGAATCTGGAACAATCGCTGTGCGTAAGACTCAAGGCCGTAAAACTCTACTGGATGCTTGTGATCTCTGGGTCCTTAAACGTCATTGTACCTCAAACAGGAATGCCACTGTCAATGAAATAACAGCATGGGCTCAGGAATACTTGCAGAAAGCATCGTCAGTGAACACAATCCACCGTGCCATCGGCCGCTGCCAGCTGAAACTCTAAGAGGAAGCCATTTCTAAGCTCCACAAGCTGAGCCGTTTGCACTGGGTCAGGAGTCATTTAAGATGGAGTGAGGCAAAATGGACGACTGTTCTGTGGTCAGATGAGTCACGATTTGAAGTTCTTTATGGGACCCTGGGACGCCATGTCATCCGGACCAGAAAGGACCAGGATAACCCAAGTTGTTATCAACGCTCCGTTCAGAAGCTGCATCACTGATGGTCTGGAGTTGCATGAGTGCTGGTGGCCTGGGCAGCTTGCATGTCTGGAAAGGTTTCATTAATGCAGATAACTATGTTCAGGTTCTATAACAACAGATGCTCCCATCTAGACGTCATCATCTCTTTCAAAGAAGACCCTGCATTTTTCAACAAGACAATGCCAGACCACATTCTGCAGCAATCACAACACCATGGCTACGTAGAAGAAGGATCTGGGTACTGACATGGCCAGCCTGCAGTCCAGATCTTTCACCTATAGAGAACATCAGGTGCATCATAAAGAGGAAGGTCCGACAAAGAAGGCCCAAGACGATTGAACAGTTAGAGGCCTGTATTAGACATGAATGGGAGAGCATTCCTATTTCTAAACTTGAGAAACTGGTCTCCTCTGTCCCCAGACGTAAGGCGAGTGTTGTAAGAAGAAGGGGAGATGCTACACAGTGGTAAAAATGGCCTTGTCTCAACTTTTTTGGGATTTGTTGATGTCATGAAATTTTGAAATAACATATTTTCCCCTTAAAATTATACATTCTCTCAGATTAAACTTTTCATCTGTGATTTGTGTCCTATTGAGAATAAAATATTAGATGTTTGCACCTCCACATCATTGCATTCAGTTTTTATTCACAATTTCAGTGTCCCAACTTTCTTGGAATCTGGTTTGAACATACTTTAGAACATTAGAACACGTGTTTTTCCTCTTTTTTTCTTTCCTTTGGTTTGTTATTTTGTTTGTATTAACTTTTAACTCATGTAAAGCACTTTGAATTGCCTTGTTGAAAATGTGCTATATAAATAAAATGACCTTACTTTAAATGCAAACTATTCTAGTTCACAGCTGCTGGAGTTGAGGGAACAAGAAGGACTGAACTCAGTTCAAATCTGTTTATTTAAAGATTTATTTAAAAAACTGTTCTGTCAAGAAATAACAAGAGAAGCGGATGTTGAATGTTGCATTAAAATACTCCTGAGTCACTTTTCATTTACTATATTAAAAGTTTACAAGTCGGATGCTGCACATTTTGTAATATCTAAAATGTTACAAAATGTAACACCAGCAGCTGGTGGAATCATCACTTCCTTTGGATCGTAGCGCTACAGCGTTCTCCAAAGTCTTGGATCTTTGAAGATGTATCATGAAACAGACATTTGTGAGTTTCAGAAACTACGTCTAGCAGTTTTTGACAGTTTCCCTTCTGAATCTGTGGGGGAATGAAGATTAAAAGGTAATATAAAATTGAATTTTATTAAAAACATGACAGAACTTTACAGAATGCTACTTAAATAAAATACATTATTAATCAACACTGCGTTCACCTTCCAGCTTTGAGAACAGCTAACGTTGTGTATGTGCACTGTATCAGAACTGCGTTGTGTTGAATGCTAAATACTCAAACACAATGTAAAACTAAAATGTATTTAACCATCTTAAAGGTACATGCTACACAGCTATTATCAAATAAACAGTCTTCAATCTTTTCAAAAAATTTCATTGAATTAATCTTCATATCTTTGCTTCTGAAACATGCATTTATTTAGTTTTAATGCAGCGGTTCATAATACATAATTTCTCTTTTACAAACCATGAGCATTTGGAGGTCAGCAAATTTAAACTCCAAAACATTTGGACTTGCACTTGGTTCTCCACTTTGTGGAGGACCAAGAAGTGGAGAAGGACAAAGATGGACAAGAGGTGATAAAAGTGTACATCTTTAAGGCGGATTCATGAGAGGAGGACATGGGTAGGAACTTGTATTTTTTGTTTCTCTCTGAGCAGTATTTAGAACAAAAAAGACATGAAGAAATTAATTGCATCAAACAAAGCTAGCAAATGCAATATACCTTTCTACAGGAGAATCTGTTGACATCAGTGATGGAGATGCAGAGAGCGTCGCACTAACAGAGTCTACAGGCCAAACACTCAGAGAGAAGATGGTTTATATGTCTGTTGGGGATTCGCATCACAATCAAGGAAATCATTGTGAGTGTTATGGATCCTCTGAGCTTGAACCGTGGAAGTAAAAAATGAGCAGGTTTTTGTGGACACTACTCTTATCTTTTGTTTGGCAAAAAACAAAAACTGGATATTGTACATTCGCCATGTCTCACAGTATTGGCTTTGTGTAAATGAGGTTTTGTTGGTCCTTCAGGTGTAGAGGACAGCGAGGGCTGTGAAAACCGAAACGGCGCTGCCAGTGCACTGCTGCACATCGATGAATAAATAATAAAGCAAAGTATTTTAGCCGTTTTTTTTATTTTGCCAGTAGAACTCAATTATGGTGCCAAGGTAAATGGAACAGTAGAGTCGTTGCAAAGCGAAGTAACTGAAGATGATGTTTCAGCCAGTAGCTTTGATAGGTGGATATTTCCACAGCAAAGGTAACGATTTGCCACTTGAGTCACCGACACGACGACAGAAGAAGGAGATTAGGCAGGTGGGCATGGAGCTGAGGAAAGCAAAAGAGATTAAATTAATTAGTGTTTGCATCACTTTAACGTAGTTGGATACTAAAACAGGATCCAGTGATTTAAAAAGTACCGCTTTTAGGAAGGAAAAAGATGTTTTCAGTCTGAGTGCCAATGTCATTGACGAGGCGACTGAATTTCTCCTTCACTTCGGCAGTGACTTCATCTGCACGGCCTGGAAAGGTCACAAAAGATTAATCTGCTATTACGACGACACAAAATGTAGCACTGCTAGTGAGAACTTTACCATAAAGTCTGACAAATTTGACGTCCTCCTTCTTTTTCTTCACGATGTCGTAAACCAGTGCAAAGTTATCATACTTGATCTCCACTACAATTGAATAGATCTCAATGCCCTTACCTGACAAAAGCAACAAGATGTCAGTGTGTCTGTTAGAACCGTGTTACTTTGGTGTGTGCATTGTTACGCTTACCGGTGAATAGAAACTTCCCAGGCACGTTGGTCTTGTTGACCTGGAATCTCTTTCTGGTGCAAGAACCGTCTTTGCTGCAAGAAGATACAACTTGTTTGTGATTCATTTTCAATCTTCCTTTCTCTCTCTCTCTCCTCTGTCTGTCTCTCTGTCCTCTTACTTAAGACCTGCGTATGACTCAAGCAGGTGTCCCTCTGGAGTTGATGTAAATGTGGCAATGCCCATTTTCATTGTATCTCTTTTGTTGATGTATTTCTGGTTGTTGGTAGCGATTCCGATCAAGTACCACTTCCCTTCTGCCTGTTGAGGCAAACAGAACATTAAAAACAATTAGTTCAGCATAACCTTGACATGTTATTTTTGCTTTTAAAGGGGAAGTGTTATACATTTCCAAGGGATAGTGCCATTTTATAGCACAATCAAGTTACTATGATACCTCTGGTCTAAATGCTGTATCTGTATCAAGCATCTCTTGAAAGAACTTTGACACCTTGAAATTGGGTCCCTGTCTCTTTAAGAAACTCCTGTTTCTGACATTCTACCTTCAGCATGTCCTCACAACAACAGTTCTTTATTATGTCATTTACTACCGTTCTTAAAACAAGTAGTTGGTATGATGAGCTCGGCAGATGCAGTTTCAACAGGTTTTTTACTAATTGCTGCTGCTGCTAGTCTGAAGGAGCTAAATGGGGAAGGTGTGGATACAAAACCAGGATTCAGCAATTTACCTGTAGGAGCTACAGGTAAGAGCAAGTGTTTAGGCACCTAAAATGGTTGCAATGGTTGCATGAAAGAATAAAAACAACAAAATGCATGATTTTGGTGAGGGAATAGCAACATGACATAAAACTCAGAAAAGACTATTTTACATAATACTCCCCTTTAAAAGTATTAATATTACCTATAAAGCATGTAAGTACATTTGTCAAACATTCATAATTATTTTGTGCCAATAATAAAATGTATGCAACTAAATAACTATACTGTATTTAAAGTTGTTTGGCTTTAAAATATAAATTTACTGGTTGTCCATTGCTGCACAAAAATATAATTCATTTACAAATCTAATGGGGAAATGTTCCAAATGTCAATTTATTGCTTTTTTTCAATTGAAATTGAATTTTATATCGTACATAAGACGTTTTTATGATAGTAAGGTGATGATAAAGAGAAGTTAATCGCTGATTTATTTTTTACACTTGTTGAATACCAGTTCCGAATTTTCTTTATTAAGGATAAGCAAAACTTAAGATAGAAAAGCATGCATTTAAAATAAAAAACAGTAAAATACGCCCAGTATTTAATTTCCTCAAAATTCCAGAAGGTCAACCTTCAGATCACTGCAGAAAAACATTTACAGATTTTCTATATAGAGTATAAATCCGAGTGCAATAACACGCATCGTTATCTCTACAACGTCTCTTACCGACTTTAAGTCAAAGCCTGGCTGAGGGACGATTTCCTTGGACATCGTCAGGGAGCAGAGCGCGGCTCCCAGCAGGACCAACAGTGGAGTCATGGCTACTGAAGACAAGGTGCTGCCCGGAGCCTGAATGAAGTTCTGTGGGGGTCGCAAAGTCGGTCCGGTGATTATTTATATAGCAGAGAGAAGAGGTGATGTAGAGGGGAGGGGGGGATGTATCTTTCCTCTTCCACTTGCCACACACGCCAAACCAAAGTTGGCCAGGTGTTGTGCCGAGAAACGCAAACCTACCGAGAATTACATGGCCTGTCGCGGGAACGCGCATGGCTCTAAACTCTCAGATTGATGAGAAAACGGACTGAAATATGACCGAAGGGGCAGCTTTTGAAAATATTCCTAACAGTATCGTGTTTCTTATGCATTTTATGGCAAAGGAAATTATTAGCCTGCCATTATCTGCATGCCCTAATTCAAAATGTTATCATATTGGTATGAAACTCATACCAGCAGCTCATAGAACAAGTGTGATTGTGTAGAAAAAGTTATTTAACTCTTGGCTTTTTATTTCTTCAAGTTTGGAGGGGGATACATTTATTTGGAAATCAAATTATTAATTTGCAGATATTTGCATATCTATTTTCCCCAAATAGTATCCTGTTATTCTGAAACTTTTTAATGTTATGAATATCTTTAAAAGTTGGCTCTTCGGACAACCACAAGGTTTGAGCCTGACAGGACTCAATCCAGTCAGCTCTGTGTGAGAAACGGACGGAGGTAAGGAACAAGTTCAGTTAAAACTTAAATGTTTAGTTTTTTTAAGTTGATTTGTTGAGCTGAAAGGACAAAAACAGCATAGTTTTTGTTAAACAAGCTGCAGCTGCCCTCCATTGCTTTCTGCGGCGGAGGCCATAGAATCAAACCAATCTGTCTGTCAGCAGTTGTGAAACACCTGCAGACTGAATTCCTAATGATGCTCCACCATGTGCTGAGCTCAGGTGGACAGATGGGGAACTACAATGTTTATTGTCCCTGTCAAAGTTCTCCTCCAATATTTTATTTCTGTCAAATTTGCAGAACTGCATCCTGGTGTTGAATAATGAATAGAAAGAAAGATCTTGCTAAAGAATATTTTACCATAAATGGGGACTTAATTTAGTTTTGCAATTAAAGAACAATTTGTTCATACCGTGTTCCTGTTGTAACCACCAATAGTTCAACATTTATTGTAACAAATAATAGTTCAACATTTATTGCAACAAATGAAACAGAACATTCAGCAGTTTTGTACATGTTACTCTCAATTTTTAACAAATTTATACTTTTGACTAACTTTTATGAATTCAAACTGCTTTCATAAGAAAAATGTTTCAAAATAATTCAATCTTATCTTTTCTCTACAAATGAAAGATGACATCACCGAGAACAGAAGACATTGAATGCTGAGATGAAGCTGACATGTTTGGCTCCTGTGGGGCTTGGACTGCTACAGGTACTTTAACCCAGAAAAAGATTTAGATCAGTCACATTTTAGCTTATTTTATCAGAAACTGTAGAGTGCTCACTATGTAGAAATGGTATTAGATACTTAGCAACCCTGAACAGGAGCATTTAGTTTACATACTTTAGAACATTATTTAGTTTTCTTTCCTCTTTTTTCTTTAATTTGGTTTGTTATTTTGTTTGTATTAACTTTTATCTCATGTAAAGCACTTTGAATTGCCTTGTTGTTGAAAATGTGCTATATAAATAAAATGACCTTACTCTAAATGGGAGTTTTACAGGTATTTTGTAGAGCAAAATAGTGACCTGATGGGGGCAGCAGAGGGCAAACTATTCTGGTGCACATCTGCTGGAGTTGAGGGAACAAGAAGGTCTGAACTCAGTTCAAATCTGTTTATTTAAAGATTTGTTTTAAAAACTGTTCTGTCAAGAAATAATAAGAGAAGCGGATGTTGAATGTTGCATTAAAATACTCCTGAGTCACTTTTCATTTACTATATTAAAAGTTTACAAGGCTGCACAGTGGCGCAGTTGGTAGAGCTGTTGCCTTGCAGCAAGAAGGTTCTGGGTTCAATTCCCGGCCCCAGCCCTTCTGCATGGAGTTTGCATGCTCTCCCTGTGCATGTGTGGGTTTTCTCCGGGTACTCCGGTTTCCTCCCACAGTCCAAAAACCTGACTGTCAGGTTAATTGGTCTGACTAAATTGCCCCTAAGTATGCATGGTTGTTTGTCCTGTGTGTCTCTGTGTTGCCCTGCGACAGACTGGCGACCTGTCCAGAGTGACCCCGCCTCTCGCCCGGAACGCTAGCTGGAGATAGGCACCAGCACCTCCCGACCCCATCAAGGGACAAGGGTGTAGGAAAATGGATGGATGGATGGAAAAGTTTACAAGTCGGATGCTGCACAGTTTGTAACATCTAAAATGTTACAAAATGTAACACCAGCAGCTGGTGGAATCATCACTTCCTTTGGATCGTAACGCTACAGCGTTCTCCAAAGTCTTGGATCTTTGAAGATGTATCATGAAACAGACATTTGTGAGTTTCAGAAACTACGTCTAGCAGTTTTTGACAGTTTCCCTTCTGAATCTGTGGGGGAATGAAGATTAAAAGGTAATATAAAATTGAATTTTATTAAAAACATGACAGAACTTTACAGAATGCTACTTAAATAAAATACATTATTAATCGATACTGCGTTCACTTTCCAGCTTTGAGAACAGCTAACGTTGTGTATGTGCACTGTATCAGAACTGCGTTGTGTTGAATGCTAAATACTCAAACACAATGTAAAACTAAAATGTATTTAACCATCTTAAAGGTAAATGCTACACAGCTATTATCAAATAAACAGTCTTCAATCTTTTCAAAAACTTTTATTGAACTAATCTTCATATCTTTGCTCCATGTACCCAGGGGGGCCTTGTGGTGGTTCTCCGGGAGTATGGGGTACCAGGCCCTTTGATACGGGCTGTCAGGTCCCTGTATGACCGGTGTCAGAGTCTGGTCCGCATTGCCAGCAGTAAGTCGGGCTTGTTTCCGGTGAGAGTTGGACTCCGCCAAGGCTGCCCTTTGTCACCGATTCTGTTCATTACTTTCATGGACAGAATTTCTAGGCGCAGCCCAGGTGTTGAGGGGATCCGTTTTGGTGCCCTTAGGATCGCATCTCTGCTTTTTGCGAATGATGTGGTCCTGTTGGCTTCATCAGATCGTGATCTGCGGCTCTCGCTGAAACGGTTCGCGGCCAAGTGTGAAGCGGCCGGGATGAGGCTCAGTGCCTCCAAATCCGAGGCCATGGTCTTGAGCCGGAAAAGGGTAGAGGTCCTTCTCCGGGTCAGGGGGGGGGGTCGTCCTTCCTCAAGTGGAGGAGTTTAAGTATCTGGGGATCTTGTTCACGAATGAGGGAAGAAGGGAGCTGGAGGTCGAAAGGCGGATTGGGGCGGCGTCTGCCATGAAGCGGGCGCTGTACCGGTCCGTTGTGGTGAAGAGAAGCTGAGTCAAAAGGCGAAGCTCTCGATTTACCGGTCGATCTACGTTCCCACCCTCATCTATGGTCATGAGCTTTGGGTCATGACTGAAAGAACGAGATCACGGATACAAGCGGCCGAAATGGGTTTCCTCCGCAGGGTGGCCGGGCTCTCCCTTAGAGATAGGGTGAGAAGCTCGGTCATCTGGGAGGGACTCAAAGTAGAGCCGCTGCTCCTCCACGTCGAGAGGAGCCAGTTGAGGCTCAGGCATCTGGTCAGGATGCCTCCTGGCCTGGTGAGGTGTTCCTGGCACGTCCCACCGGGAGGAGGCCTTGGGGAAGACCCAGGACACGCTGGAGGGACTATGTCTCTCGGCTGGCCTGGGAACGCCTTGGGGTTCCCCCGGAGGAGCTGGAAGAAGTGGCTGGAGAGAGGGAAGTCTGGGCCTCCCTTCTGAAGCTGCTGCCCCTGCGACCCGACCCCGGATAAGTGGAAGAAAATGGATGGATGGATGGATGGATCTTTGCTTCTGAAACATGCATTTATTTAGTTCTAATGTAGCGATACATAATACAAAATTTCGCGGATGTATGAGCAGAACAATTGTTCAGCAAATTTAAACTCCAAAACATGCAGGTGTGTGCGCTCCATTTTTTTAAACACAAGAATGTTTATATTCTCCTGTAGTCTTGAGTAAATTAAAACTACTGTCAGAATCATATGTCAAATGATAAGCTCTTTACTGACAGTCTGAAGCGGTGCTCAAGTTTTAATAATATTGTAGAAGGAACTAGACCAAGTCGGTGGGGCTGGAGGGAAGAGTCACAGAGGAGTCTGCCATTGTGAGAAACTCAGCCCAGTTCTTATAGAAGCCACGTGAATACTCTCCGGTGTCGATGACAAGTCCCCACAGGCGGCTCTGGCCCTTCTTGTTCCTCAGAGCCAGCTGAGTCTCACGCCCCGTCACGTTGAAGCTGATGTTCACAACCTGCGCCACCAGTAGGTAGAGCAGTCCAACTGTGATTATGCTGCTGTACCAGCAGCAGGTGAAGCAAAGTGCTGTGCTGTAAACACACACAGAGCAAACATATCAATACAGCATATTATATTATTATAACATGTAATGCCTACGGACAATGATTCCCAAAAATATTTTTAAAAAAAGTAGATTTCTGCCTAATTTTTTTTCTCCTGTTTTTGAAGAGTCTGCAGCACCTTGGCTGGCTGTAGACACCAGGGCAGTAGAAAAGGGCCGTCATCAGATACTGACGAGGACAGAGGCTGCGGAGCACCAAACCGATCCCGTAGACGGAGGTCAGAACAAACACACAAAGGGTCTGCAGGAAGCTGCGGTGGTTTGCTTGTCCCACGCAGCTGTTTATCCTGCAGCATCTCGACATGCAATGCAGACAGACAGGTCAGAGGATGGAGACAAGATGATATTCCACATTTTGTCATGTAACAAAAAGATACCTCAATGTGATTTACTGAATCAAATTAGTGCACAATTGCAAAGAGGAGGCTAATTTCCCCATGGTTTTAAAAAAAATGTTCATGAAGAAAAAAGTGTTACCTTCCTCTGATATTCCAACATCAATAATTACCTTTGCTATTAACCTAATTAGTAAACAGAGTCCTGCTGTGTGTAATTTACTCTCAGTATAAAAAGAGCTTTTCTGTGATGATGTCAGAAAAATGCAAACTTATAGCTAAGCAATAAGTTTGCATTCATAGATATCTCATTTATACATGCTACACTTTCTGATATCGTCCTTATTTCAGATAAAATATAATAAAACAATTTTTTCCACTTGAATCATTTTGTCAACGGGACTGCAAGATTACTGCTAGATGTCATACTTTGTAAAACACCTAATTGACAACTGAAGTGTGTTTTTTCAGTTTTAAGCAATTTTTAAAGACATGATGCAGTTCCAGATTTCGCATCATGACCATAAACTGGAAATTTTTTGATACATCAAAACGTGACCAACAAAGTTGACTTTCTACTACTATGTGTTAGAATGACTGGTCTGCAGCTTGTTTGTTGCACAGATGCTAACAGAAGTTATTGCAGTGAAAAGACCTGCAATCTTGGTTGCAAAAATGCGCAAAAAGAAAAAAGAAAAGCGACAGATAAATTACTTTAAAGGAGACTCACCAGATGCAGTGGTGGTCCAGACGCTGAACACACGATCCACATGTTCTGCAGTGTCCGGCACGCGGGGGCCGCATTATTTTGCACACAGGACACAGGCTCCATTTTGTTGTTGGGGGATGTTTTCCTGTCTGTTCTGCGGCTGTTGCCTGGATAAATCCATCAGAATGAGAAGAGTCATCTTCTGCGTTCATCCTCTGACGGTTTGCTTCATGTCGAGAGGCAGGGACAAATCCTGGACCTCTCTTAGTGTAAATGAGTGAAACTATAGTGAGAATCATCCCAGTGGTCACAGCACACGTCTGCAGTGGGGTGACGTCCCCGCGGGGTAAAATCTCCACAATGAAGAGATAATACATGTAGGCCAGGGAGTAGAGGGCAAGGGTGAGGAAGAAGAGGGTGCGCCTTTTCCTTTGATGGGTGGCGTAGTAGTAAGACAGCACAAGGCCTGGCAGAGCAGTGAGGATGGTGATGCCGAGCAGGTAGTGCAACGCTGCAGCTTTCAGCAGGAGAGGCAGCAGCAGCAGAGCCGGGATCATGGAGATCTCCAGGTGGTTGATCATGGTCCTAAGCACAGGAGACTGGAGCCCACATGAGGGTGGTTTCTCCTTCAGCCACCTAAGAAAAGCACAAGAAATCAGACTTAAGCAACATATTTTACTGTACATTGATCGGCTGAACGTTTTCAGGCTAAAATCAAGGTTTTTGGTTCCCTATCCACTTTCTTCTCAAATGAAAATGTTCCATCTGTTGAAAGCTGCAGCAAAAATGCCAATTTTCTATAGTTTTGATAATATAATTTTTAACATATTCGACATATTGTAAAGCTATCAGATGAAATTAAAAAACAATCACGGTGTCAGCAATCCTAGAAACGGCTCAAAGCTGATTTAAAATTAAAAAACAAAGGAGCTGTTAAATATTTGTAAGCTGTTTTTTTAAACAGCAACTACATACTACATTTCTACAACTGTATTTCTCAAATACAGTTCTGTATTTCTCAAATATTTCTACAACTGTATTTCTCAAATACAGATTTTACACAGTGCATAAATGTGCTGGGAGCTTTTACAGTTGCAAAGTTATGCTACTGCATAAAGAAATGTACGCATTATTTTATGTTTTTTTATAATTTGGATAATAAATGCCAAAAGAAATTGTGAAGGATGGTATATCTGTTTCCTGTTCTTCTTATATGCATCTACATAAATGGCAACCAGCCCAAGGTGAATCCCAAAAAGGAACCAGTGTCTCTACAACCTTGAACAGGATTAAGGAGGTATAAAAAAAAAACAATGGAGTGTTATTTGTCAGGGTGGGATGACAAATAACATTCTGCAAATGAATGTACGGGAAGGAGTAGATAATGAACTGATGGGCTCTGCTTCTGTAGGAATGGAAGGTCCACTTCTAATAATCAAAGTATTTCAAAGACTTTCTTGGCTTCGGCACCATAAAAGCAGTTTCATCCCATGCCGTACCTAGTGAACGCTTCGTCCAGATCTTCACAGTCACAGCAACACCTGTTCTGGTAGATGTCACATTCACAGCAACACATGGGATCATCCGGCTCTGGAGGCTTCAGCTTCTCCCATTTCATAGTGACCCACTAAAGATCCCGACGATGGTTAGCTACTTTAAAAGAAAATGCAATCATGAAAGCAGAGGCAAAAGCATATGCATAAAAATGTGTCATCTAAATGGCTTAAAAACAATCAGAAAGCAACGTTTCTAGCAAAGAAAAATCTAAAAAAAAAAAGCGTCATCACCTAAATTGATAGACACTCATCTAACTTGACTCTGTTGGATAGCAAACTCTGTGCTTGTTATGTTCATTTGAGAAGGATGGCTAATGTTAAAAAAAATAACGCTGAAAATGGAAGATGTGAATTTCATTCTGGGTGTTGTCATGTCAAGGAGCAGAAACAACAGTAATGTAGTGTAAACAATATTGTTTACACTACATTACTTTATGTGATACACCAGATAAAAATATATGTAATGTATAGCTGTAGATGTATAAACCAGATGCACAGGTGACAGAAAAAAAATTGGTTACAGTGAGTGAATGAATTAAATGCATTACAAGCTACTGTCAGAAGATTAACAAGGTTTTGTTTAAAAACTAAAATAAAGCATAAACTTCAATTACTTCTGATTGCTTTCACATCCTGGGAGATTGAAATATAATTTGTTAAAACAAGGCCACTGTGTCTGCAGAGACTAGCTATCTGGGCCAGCAAACCTGAGACCCGAACATTCCAAGATGTCCTGGAGTTACTGTAGGTGCAATGTGTTTTTTAAAATATGATTCAGTGAGAAATGCATCAAAAACAAAAGGATAAAGACCAGTTTTGAACAATTTCAAATCTGAGTGCATCTAATGCACGGCATTAAAATGCCAAGGAAGACAATCACAAACAAATCAACAGTTTCTGTTTACTTACCTTTTGTTTCTGAGCAAAATGTGAAGCTGGACAGAGTTAGAGTCAGTTATTCCGAGTGTAAACGATGAGTGACGATGAAGAAACAAAAATGAGAAATGACCTCTTGTCACCAAGCTCCTTCTGTCAGTGATTGAAAGGAAAGATGAACAGAGCAGCCTAGTTTCTCATCAGTCATTTGTGTTGTGGGGGGGGGGGGGGGGACAAAAAGAAACTGGCATGTTTCAGTCCTGGCTGGGTGGAGCAGCAGCAGCAGCAGCAGCAGCAGCAGCGTGTCAGTGCAGGGAGATGGTTTCCATTGCTCGGATTCCCATGGAGGAAATGTCCCAACAGAAGGCAGCTTTAATTCCTCTCGACAAGTGGTTTTAATATCATGTTGCATCTACCGGCTCACGTAACTTTGAATACTTTACAAGTCATCCTCCGGCATACGCGATCCCCTGTCAGTTGTCGTTTCAGATTTTAATTCTGGCATGCTTGGCAAATATGGAAGCCCCCTGTACGGGTTTGGGCCGACCAGAGAGCCGGCGGAGCCTCAGCTGAGCAGGGGGGCAGTGGGGCGGTCCCTGCTGAGGTGTTCGATCCACACTCGGCTAGATGAGGTGAGCATGAGAAACATGACAGGCACTCATACGATGAGAGAGTGATGGTTGATCCACGAGCAGCCCCACCCTCACGGATCACATTTCCTCCCACAAGATGTTTGACCTTGCAGCTCCCACACAGGAAACTATGTTGAGAGTGTTGGCGTGTGATCTGTGCTCTGGTGTGTGTGTGTATTCTTATATACATTTTTGTGTGTGAATGTTTCGCTCGTCGCACCTCTTTTCACTTAAAGTGACAATGTGGTAAGTGACCCCTGCAGTGAAGTCGGCCTCTGATTGCCCCCTGCCCCCCACCCTGCTCTGTGGTGTTTACAAGATGGTTCGGCTTCACACTCGTAAACACCTCAGCGGTGAGCTTGCAAAACTATTCATACCCCATTGAACTTTTTGACATTTCATCATAATACAGCCACAAACTTTTATGGCTTAATTTTTTTCATGTAGACGTTACAGGGGACAGTCCAACAAAAGTACTGTGCCAATTTAAATGGAAGTGAAATGCTGCATGTCCTCAAATTTCAAACAGTTGAAGCCCAAAAACTCCTATGCGTTTTTATACTATCCCCCCTCGCTGGATAATTTGTCGAATCACCTTTTCCCACAGCTTTTTTTTTTTTTTTTTCAGAGGGGTGGAGGGGGGGGGCCTATGGTTGTTGCATCTAAAAACTTATGTCTTTGTCAGTTTTTATTTGGAAATCAGTTGTAGCTCAGTCAGATTGGATGGGAAGCGTCTGTAATTTGCAAACATGCATGTTTAACCTTTATCACATGTTTTTAATTGGATTTAGATCTGGACTCTGCCTTTCTAATAGCTGCTCTTTGGGCTCGGAGAACCATTTATAGCTCTGGGTTTATGCTACGGTGGAAGGTGAAATTCTGTCCCTGTTGCTTCCAACAAGTTGTCTTGTCCAGTATTTGCCTCAATCCGTCTTCTAATCAAGTTTGACAAGTTTACATAATCCTCATAAAAAAACATCCTCACAACATGTAGAAAACCAAAGGAACCGCAAAGACATTGTCAAGTAAACAAGCTGATGACTGCAATTACCAAAACGTCAGTAGTCAAAAACAAGATGGCCGACTGGAGATAATGCCTTGAGTAACTGCGGCATTTGTCCATTAAAAAAATAAATTGAATAAAGTTTTAAATTCCTGCACACTATTTCATGCTTTTATTGGTTTAACAAATGAATTTCTCTAAAGAATCTCTCAGGCCTTCACCAAACTGCTGGATTTATATGGAGGTAATTTGAGATAGACTTCTTTTTAAGCACCATGTCAGTGGATTTTAATTTGCAATATCAGAGTGAATTGAGCTTAATTTTAGATTTTTATTGTTAATTTAAAAAAAAGTAGTTTTCTTCCACTTCACAGCTTTGTTCTTCTTTATGTTGTTCTATTGCATAAAATCTTGAGAAAATACACTGACGTGGGGCTGTAATATAGACTTTAAATAAAGTCAAGTGGTAAAAAGATACTTTGACAAAACGCTGCATCCGTCTAGCTTTACATCACCACTAAACAGGGCAAAAGAGGAAGTATGGATCATAAGTGTTTAATGCAGGCCTCACTGTGTTAACGGGCAGCTGCATAAGAAAAGAGAAAGCACTTCGGCGCCTGGAGGATTGAGCTTCCTGGAAGCTTCTAGAACAAATCAAAGTTATTAACTGGTCTCGATAAGAGACATTTTTCCATAATGTTTTCTAATTACTTCAATTTAGTAGCGGACCCACATGGTACATAGTTTTCACAGGAGCAAACATGTGATTTTTATTTTTTTTTCTAATTTTCCCTCCCACACAGTCATTACAAACCAAAGAATCGGAGGTGGAGATGCAGGTGCATTACGACCTGCAGGCTGGTGTATTCTGAGCCCTTAATGTCTATATAAATGTGCGTCTAGACAAACTGAATCAATGCAGGCGAAAATATGCTACTCTTGGCTTTACGGGTTGTGCTTCCATTAGTCTTAATGGAGGCCGGAACCTGAGATAACAGCTCTAAACCAATTTGGAAGATGCTATGATGTGGCTCTGAAGCAGCAGAATGCACTGAAGTCCACTGCTGTGGTAAAATGTTTACTACTGTTCAGTATAAGTGCAAAGGTCTAGATGCATGTTTCTTCTATATTATAGCTTCTTATGATTGTTCACAAAGCTCTTGCAGTTTTCTTTTCTTTTTAATTGAACACACAAGACTTTTTGAAGATTTCTTTCTCCTGATCTTCTCCTAGGATATTTTTCCAAGGTTAGACCACGATGAGAAAGGGATCTTTGACCATTCCTTTTTGCACAATCTCTCTGGATCATAGAGTCCTGATTCCTCTCTCATGCCCTCTTCTCCTAATCTCACCCCACAGTTTTCTAATGGATTTTAGATTTGAGAAGAAGAGCTTAAGATCTTTACTTCTGCTGATATTTCTGAGATTTTACCATTTCTGGGTCCTTATGAGGAGAAGGACCTTAGTTTCTCGAGATGAGTTTCCACTTTGATAATGTTTTGATTATGACGGATTCGAAAAAGCAAAGCAAAAAGCTAAAACATCCAAGGTGGTGAGTATTTTTTTTAGGGAATGCAGACATTGTCTCATTTGGTTTACTGATAAAAAGACAGTCACAGTCAATTAAATTTAATCAAACAGTGGCCTATTTTAAACAAATGCTTGTGAAAAAGCGAGTTCCTAATATGTTAAGCTACCATGGAGGATTTTTCAAGTCACAGAGATATTAAAACTGTGTATACGCCACCTAGTGGGAGGATCTGCAATATGTACTTGGTCCCAAAAACTACAAAATGGGAAGTTTGAACTTGTCTGAAAAAACAAGGTGGTAATATTAATTATAACTTCCTCCCTCTTAAAACCAGTTAATATTGATATTAACAGGAATGTGACAAAACTTCATTGTGAGGATAAACATGCACAGGAGGTAAACGTAGTGAAGTGAGGATTACAGTGTTGATATAAAGGTAAACCGGGAGCTTTCTTTCGTTATCCTATCAGACTGGAGTTGGCACCAAAATTGGTCCATCAGTCTCTCTCTCCATCCCTCATAAACAAGATGCCACTTGAGACAAAGAGTGACCCCTGACTCAAGGGAATCTGTCGCAGCCGTTTTAGTTTGTGAACTACGACTGCAGATTTAAAGAAACTGAAATGCAAAATATCCCAGCCATCTTATATCTTGAGATAATGTTCATAAACAAAAGGAGGATTGGGGTTACGGTTGGTGCAGTCTGATCCAGGCATCCTACAGTCTCACAAATTAACTCGAGAGATGTGATCATAATGCCGTTTCTCACCAACAACATGGAAGAAAACTTTTCTGGGGAGGTGAGGATGTTTGATCCCTCAGTGATTGTAACCCGCAACTTGATCCCATTTCTCAAAAACTCAAGAGAACGTGATAAAAATCTCACTTCAAAGATAAATGTTGAGGTATTCTTTTTGTATTTATTTTAAAGTACCACCAATATAACATACATTTGTTTAAACACAAACTAAAAGATTATTTCATTATACATTTTTACACATTATATCAAGTGTAGAGTCCACACCACAATCACCGTCAAGAGGTAGGAGGCAAAAAGATTAAACCCCACTGACTGCACCCTGAATACTCTGTCCCTTTGTTCATCTGCATGGTTTAAGTTGAGTTTTAAAAAAATCTGCACTGTTCATCATTTCAAGAAAAAAAAAAGAAGAGACATCTTCATTTTCACTCTGATAAGAGTTTGATGCAAGTGCGACTGCTGATCAAAGCCCACAGGTTTTAACCTTTGGCCAGAAGCAGGTGTGAAAGTCTCTACAGAACACAGCAAACGTTCCAGCAGCAGGTTTTAAATCAAATAAAATTCAAAAGACCAAAATGAGATCAAAATGTATGACAGTCCTGGAATGTTTGAGGTGATGTAAACACAGAGAGAATGTTCACACAGATGAGGAGGACAAACACAACGTGGGTCAACGATTCTGGACTATAAGCTTCGGCTACTTTGGTGTAAGACAAGAAACTGGAGGCTCATTCCTCGAGGGTCCGGAAGGCATTCTGCATGTCCTCCAGCAGCTGGGCATACTCTGCCTTGATCTTAGCTTCTCCATCTTTAACAGGGTCCTGAGAAAGACACACAACAACTTCATGTTTCCCACGGTAGCTCCTAAAATACGTAACAAATCGAACAGAACTGAGCGTACCTTGAACTTCATGGAGCTGACCCTGTACAGGATCTCTCCCATGTGCTCCTTGATCATGGCCCAGGTGATCTTGTTGTCGCTCTGAGCTGTGGACTCCACTGCGTGTCGGGCCATGTCGTAGAACGCAATCATGTTTGAGAGAACACCGACGGTTTTGTAAAAGGGGCAGAACCTGAGTGTGGAGGCCGGAGGAATGTGTGAACCTTGTCAGTTATGTAAGAATCGCATGAAGGAAAAAACATCCACAGACTTGTTCCCGCCGTTTCCAAGAAGTTCAATTTGTCGGTTTATTTGTGTAGGACAAATCGGCAACAAGGCAGTTCAAAGTGCTTTATATAATAAAAACATTATACGGTCATCAAATATGAAGCATCACCAAAATCATCAAGAATAATCATCAAATATATTGATCAATGTTCCTTTTCTTATTAATCCAAAGAGGGTTTTTAGCTTTGATTTGAACAGCATCTGTCTATCATTAGAAGCTGATAAAACATATAAAGTGTAAAATGTTTAAAAATAAAAAGTAAGCAGCTTTAATCATGTTTAGAAGCACAGAAAAAGAATGGCACTCATTGGAAAAAAGGAAAAAGAACGTGACATAACTTACTGAGATTAAGGCGTAACAATGATTTACGTCATGCAAGTTGTTCAGAAAAGAATTCAACTTGGGAAAAAAAGACAACGGTGTGCCACCCCAGGTATATGCGTGGCAAAATAAGTACCCATAGTGAAGGTAAGATTTTTAAAATAAATGAAAATAGGCGCTCTCACCTGTCGTAGGGGGTGTAGCCATTCTGCTGCAGGAAGTCATCCTTTATGAGCTTAGCTACTTCCAGAGTGATTTTATCAGTCTCAGCGAGAGAAGCCTGCAAAACAAAACAAGATCTTGCTACGTTCACACTGTCAGCAGCCATCAGCTGACCCAACGCTGGTCAGAATAAAAAAAACACACAGGATCAGATCACACTCAATGTTTCGTCACTGTGCACCAACCCATCATCAGTCACATGTAATAATTGCACTAAAGGGATTATGTGTTGCTTCCCTTGCCACACAAGTTGTAATTCATAAACGATCAACAGTTTTTAATCTTGAGATTTGGTCACATGTTCTGCCCTCTCAGTCCTCCTTACTTTGCCTACAAGCTGCACAATTTCAGCCAAGTCCTCCTCCTCCTGCAGAATCTCCTTTGCTTTTGTACGAAGCGGGACAAACTCTGGAAAGTGTTTGTCGTAATATTCATCCAGCGCTCTCGTGTACTTGCTGTAGCTGATTAGCCAGTTTACTGAAGGGAAGTGCTTTCTCTGAGCCAGCTTCTTGTCCAACCCCCAGAAGACCTGAGAAGAACCAGCAACACGTTGAATCAGGAAGAGGAGGAGGATCCACGACTGACGCACCGCAACCGGCAGCGTACCTGAACTATTCCCAACGTGGCTGAAGTGACTGGATCTGAGAAGTCTCCACCAGGGGGCGACACACTAACAGGAATCACCAAATTAAAACGAGAGACAAGTCAATAAAAAACTAGAGGTAAAGATGATCATTATAATCATGATGTTAAACACTCCTTTTCCTTTTAACAACATTTCTGATAAAAAAAATTAGTTTCTGGCAATGTAACATGAAGCAGAACAACAGAAACATGGACTGACGCTCCAACGATGCTGACGCTGCCTTCTCTCTCTGGATTCCCCAGGCACTTCACGCGTCCGGCGCGCTCGTAGAAGGAAGCCAGCCTGGCGCCCAGATAGGCAGGATAGCCGCTGTCTGCAAGCAGGAGCGTTCACATCGTCAGCGTTTTTAACAGCTCGAACAAAGATAGAGGCAGTGCTAGATTTTTCCTGGTCTCGGTTATCTATGTCGGACAGACAGTCTCTGCACATGCAAATAAATAAATAAATACCATATGACCCGTGAACTCACCTGCAGGCATTTCAGCCAGTCTCCCAGAAATTTCCCTCAGCGCCTCGGCCCATCGGGACGTTGAGTCGGCCATCATGCTCACATTGTAGCCCATATCTCTGAAGTACTCGGACAGCGTGATCCCTGCAAAGACATGAACAATATTATTAAATCTAATGGGTGTTTGGTCTGCTAACCGTGAGCCACAAAACACTTTTTAGACAATATCTGTATATTTAAATTATAAAAAAAGAAACACACTTACAAGATATCACTATCTGACTTTAAATATTACAATATCCCAAACTGTGCAACTCGGGTCAAGGGTTTTACGTATTTTTCCACAAGCAAAACTTTCTCCTACCGTTCTCCAGATGTAACGATGATCATAATAGTCAAACTCTTCAGTTTATGTTTTATAAGAACACAAGATATGTGTCCAAAATGTAAGGTCCTTGTCCGTGAGCACATTTGCAAACCGTGATCTTGCTTTTGAAGTGGTGGCTTCTTCCTCCCTGCATGGCCTTTGAGTCATTAAAGACTTATTTTATTAAGGATGAGACTCTCTTACCAGCTTCAAACAGACACTACCTGCACAGGGGCTTGTTTTGGAGGCGACATGCACACACCTGTATAGATGGAAGCCTCTCGAGCGGCCACAGGCATGTTGGACGTGTTCGCAACCAGCGCCGTTCTCTTCATGATGCTCTCAACTTTGCCATCAACTTCCATTGTAAGCTGTTGAACAAAGGAAACGGTAGCATTACGTCAGTTTATGTCATCTTAACATGACATAAGTGAAGACATTTCTGATCCACAGCCATCCATAGGAAACCCAGTGGGTGTTTCTATCATATGTAGTACTGGACTCTCACTAGGATATCCAAAACTTGGTGTTTCCCCCAACCCCCATTATTTTTTGGTGATGCAGAGTGTTACTTCATATGTCTTGCAGTATTGTGGCCACAAAAAAAATAAAAAATGTAGTTTCTCTTTTTCATATTCAACCCAGTGACAGTTTGCTTTTTATTCTTTGTCTGCAGAATCTCAAATTTAAGGCTAAAAAGATCAAAACTATGAAACAAACAAAAGAAATGCCGTAACTGCAGCTACTGAAAACTGAAAGTGGCAAATTTTTTCTGAGTTTGAGAAGTATAAAAAGTGTTCTAGTCACAGAAATTACATATTAAAATGTAAAAGTTGCTCCACCAACCTCTGGGAAATCCCGCAGCACTTCAGACATTTCATTGCCACGTTCCCCACAGCCCACATAGATGATGACGTCACTGTTGGAGTACTTTGACAGCGACTGCGAGATCACGGTCTTTCCGCACCCAAAGGCTCCAGGAATAGCAGTGGTGCCACCTTGTACACATCTATGAAAAGTAAGAATCATGCAGGTGTAAACAGTTGACAAATATTTATGCAACTAATTAATGTGATCAATTGCAACATAAATCAATATCCAAAGAAGCACTCACGGGAAAAGTGCATCAAGAACTCTCTGGCCAGTCAGCAGTGGATGATTGGCAGGTAGTTTCTCTGTTACCGGCCGAATTTGTCGTACTGGCCACACCTGGACCATGGTAAACTTCTCCTTTACTCCTTCGAATTCAAGCTCCAAAACAACATCCTACACGCAAAAAAAAAAAAAGATCAAATTGAAACAAATACATCATTTACTTAAAAAACTCTGAAGCTTTATGAGGAACACTCACAGAAAGGTCGTAGTTCCCAGGTGGAGCCAGGTAGGTGACAGTGCCTCTGTTCCGAGGTGGAAGCAGGAGTTTGTGCTTAATTAAGGAGTTTTCGAACACAGTCCGTAAATATCTCCGCCTGTGATGTGACTGCCAACCTATAGCCGGGAAAAAAAAATTGTCAGGCTAGTTGAGAAATAGTCATTAAATCCAAAGTAGTATTGTTGAAGATTTCCCACCCGAAGGCTCTGGCCGGGAGAAAATTCCCATTTGATGTCTCTGTTAAGAGCGCCGATATTTACTCCTCGCGGGATGTAGATACTTTGAGTCAGATCATTAATGTCTTTTAGAGGACGTTGGATACCGTCAAAGATGGAGCCCATGATTCCCGGCCCCAGCTCTACAGAGAGGGGTTTCCCCGTTCGGAGGACGGGGTCACCGACAGACACGCCAGCTGGAGAATAGAGTTAGAGGAAAACAAACACACATACAAAGAAAAGGTGGTCGCAAGATGCTTTTAACACCATTCCATATGTTCCTTATTCAAAGCCGTAACTTGAACAGTGACATTTAATGTAATGGGGGGTTTTGTGGCAGTAGGAAGGATACAGGTCTCTTCGTACACCTGGATTGTCGCCATGTCTCCCTCTAAACGGATGATTTCTCCAACCAGCTCGCTGTGGCCGACGCGAACCAGCTCATACATGGCAGCTCCAGCCATGGCGGTGGCCGTCACCACTGTCAGTTGCAGAGGCAGGAATGAGAAAAACAAACAAAAAAAAAATATTCACAAAAGAACAAAAAAATGTAAAAAAAAAATAATTTCTATTTCTACATCTACCAGAATGCCGCTTAAGTTTTGACATTTTAAATAACACAAAAACTTAAATGAATCCAACTGAACACTGGATTAAAATCTTATGGACATATTAAAAGGGATTATTTAAGTCTTCTTATTACATTTGCTTTTGATAAATAACTTGTAGCAGAATCATTAGACGAAAAACACAGCTACTCTTCATGACACCACTGTAATCGTGTTTGGAAAACTGGGCAGACCTGGTCCTGAAACTCCATGAACATATCCGAACTGGCTTTCTCTCTCCTCATCCTGGATCTTAGGAAGCTTTGACGTGTCCATAGTTTAATTTACTTCCTGCAAAGAAAAGAGGAGGGAAGAAGGGGGGTGAAGAGTTGACAGAGTTTATTTAATATGACACACTCAGACAGACAAAACCTTTACATCATTTAAAATATGGCAAAGAAAGTCATGCAAATTAGAGGCTGAAGTCACACAGTATCTGATCACTTGTTTCATTTTTTATTTTTTTATTTTGGCGACTCATTGTACAGAATAGCATAAGGATTAAACTGTGTCTGAAAAATGAATAGACAAGCAGATCACAAACTAGCCTTAAAGGACAGACGGCTGTCTCATGTTTTGACTTGAAAGCTGATTTGTACGTGAACGAGTCAGGTGACAAGCTAACAGAGTCCCGAGACTCATCCCAGTCACACACACTCAGATAAAACTCATTTACACAGCGCTGGGGTACCAACATCACACGACGCTTCACGAAACACAAACGTATCTGTGAAACTCGCACCAAATAACGTCAACATGAGAATGTTACCTTAAACTGATATGAAGTTGTGCCCAGGTTTTGTCTCTGCTGTCGCAAAATAAGGAGGAGCTTCCCTGTGCTAATCACCTGCAAAACACCGGGCTGTCACGGGAAGAAAACGTCTCCATTTTGGCTCAGGCAGCTTCGCGTTTTCTCCAACAGTGCTGGCTGCGTCTTGAGCCAATATGGCGTCTGAAGATAAGCAGTTTCCGACCCTGTTGCAGTTCCGTCTGTCCACTGACGTATCACAGACGCATTACTGACCTCTGCTGGACAGAAGTGAAAACGCACATAACTTACAGTGCCTGTAAATGATATTCAATAAAAAAACACAAAGCGTAATGAGCTGAAGAACAGAGTAATAATAAGAAAACAACAAAAACAAAAAAATCAAGGAAGATGTGCATTTAAAATATGTAATATTAATTGAAGGACGTGGGGAAACGGTTTTGTATTGATGATGAGATGACACACAAATAGCATAAAGCATTTAACAAATGACTTAAAAATCCTGTTAAGTGTTAAAACTGCATAGAAAGAGAAACAAAATAAAATCTACATTCATTAAAAATGGCTAGTGTAAAAATGAACTATTATCTGAGTAAGATACAGAACAATAATAATAAACATAAAGCTGCTTAATTTTTGGGAGAGTCAAAAAAGGGAGAAAAGGGTAGAGAAAGATGAAGTGAAGGACAAAGAAATTCTCATAAAGACATTTATAAAATATTTATTTGTATTTAATTATTTTTCCAAAACGCTTCAGAGCAAACATGGGCAGAAACATTTAATGGGGCATCATATTTTATACATACAATAATGAACATATAAACACATTTATGTAACATTTAGATGGATTTGATCCCACACACTTAAACTTGTAACATTGACAGCGCCTCTGGTCTGTACAAGTGTTCAGTTTCCTGTTACCAAGGCTGCGGCACAGAAAGAGACCGTGACACCTTAGAACGGACATGGATGACAGCCAGACATGGCATGTATTATTTATATTGGTGTTTACTTCCTTGCAGAGGATTTTCAGAATTTATTTAGGTAAAAAAATGGGTCTGATGATTATAAACTTAAAATTCTCATTGATAAGATCTGTTTTTTTCTGTCAGTTTTGATTTATAAAACATTATTGGAATAAAGACAAACATTAAAAAAAATTAAGCTATAAAACACATAATTTCGGTTTTTTTACATGCAGAAGACGCAAATATTTATTTAATTCATGCATTTTGCTAGAGGTACGAAATAAGCATGTGAAATAAATGGCCCTGTCTACACACTAGATGGAGCCAAACAAGTTCAAGCAAAATCAATTTCCTTTTTTTAGAGGGTTCCCAAAAACTACATATCAATCACGTGCTTCAGCTTACAAGGTCAGTCTGACCAGTCATTTTCTTCAAACTCAGAATCATCTTCAGAGTCACTGTATTCAACTGCAATGCGTCGGGACAGGATGGTGGCCACGTCGTTCCCCACCGGCTCCCTCTTGTTCTGCTGCTCCTGCTGCTCTTGAACTTTCTTCAGCTGGATGCCTAACAATAGAAGAAAACATTAACACACCATAAATCAGCAAACCTTTTTCACAAAATGACATCAGAGAAGCCATGCTCACCCATCCGAATGGCAGACAGCAGATCACTTCTGGCATCTTTAACCGGTTTGGCTTCATTGCGTCTTGGTGGGTGTGAGGGCGCGGCTGGGGGAGGCAGAGGTGGAGGAGGGGGGCCTGGAGGTGGAGGCGCCATATGTGACCCCGGAGGAGGCACCTGTGGCAGTGGGTAACCTGGTCCGATGTGCACAGCTCCATTATTCAGTGGTGGTGGTGGAAAGCCAAATGCAGTCTGGGCGGATGGGATGGGTGGGCCTTGGGGAGGAGGAGGAGGAATGGAGCTGTTCAAAGGAAAGAAGATTAAAATTAGTGCCACAAACCTCAGCAATATGAAGTTATACTTTATTAATGTCATATTAATTTGGGGCCTTAAGCTGTTGGTCGTTGGTGATTTTTATTACTAAATTGGGCAGACATGTATTAATTTATCTTAAACCCACCAACAAGATATAATTAGATTGGAATTTTTTTTATTTTTATTTTTTTTTTTACCTTTTCTGATCAGAGTAGTAAGTTTATTTAAACTGGTTTATTTCCACTTCTTGCATTTTCAAGCATTTCCAGAAGCTTTTTGTTAAGCTAATTTATTTTTATGTGAACTGTGCCTAGATTTGAATTATCCAGCTACTCATCTGAGGTGCTGTTTGCAGGAACTCCAGCGTGTTACCCTTAGATGAAAAGAAATTGGTTCAGTTATTTAAAAACCACCCAGGTAATGATAACTCAAGCCTATCATTACCTGAACACAAGAGTCACTATCCAAAGTGAAACTTTTGATTGGTGAAATAAAAAGCTCCCACTCAAAAATTAACGCTTTGAAAGTTAGCTGGCATTTGCACCTGCCCACATGAATAAGTTAAGTATTTGCTCAAAAACAGTTTCTTTGTCAAAAGCGATGAAGACTGAGGTGTCTGACCACAATGACAAAAAGGAATCAATTGAAGCATTAAAATGAAGAAATACTTTACCAGCAGTAAAACAAGGAGTTGGCAGTAACATGCTGAGGGTCTGTTACATTTCCAGTTGTGGTTGTGCAATGTGGAAAGTTGCAAGAATATTGAAGGCGAAGAATGACTATCAACATGGATGACTATCTACATGTGTTAACTCAAATCTACATGTGGTGAGTTAACCTCAAATCAACAGCTAAACTGAGAAATCTGCACCCAAATCAGTGTTTTATAAAGCAATACCAAACACATCCAAACAACGTTAAGGAAGGATATGGCATGCAAACATTAAACTTTTGCATCGACCCTGATCTCAACTTGACATGTTTTCTATTGCCTGAATGCACACTACCACAAAACTCTGCAGGATGACTTCATCCTCCACAAAAACCTGCCAGGACACGACAGAACAACGTGAAAATATGAGCTGGAAATAATATGTTTTCACTTTTTACATGTCTGATATTTTTTTGTTAATCGGACATCTAACAAATTAATCTGACATTCCTGCTGATGATGCATCTTTAGCTCCTGAACAGCACAATACGTACTTGCAGTCTGCAGCCAGACGTGCAGAACCGTTTAATCTGTCTGCAACGCAGGGCTCTGCTGCAGCATAAGTTGCTCTCTTGTAGTTGACATCGATGCTGTGGTATTCGTGCTCCACAGGTGGTGAGGGATGTGCGTTTCCTGGGATGTAATCATGGGACCTGGCATAGTTGCAAACAGCGTGAGTAGGTACTGGAGGGATTGGGTAGTCCAGAAGGTCGGGCCTGGATAAACAATGACAGTGAGGGAGATTATGATGCAGATGCCTACGCATATCCAGATGGTCCCTCTTTTTCCCCCCCAAAAATGCCATATCACAAGCTCAAAACAGAAGGGATGAAAAAAGCAAACATGCTGTAGAGGATGTTTGTTGAAAAGTATCCAGTCTCACTCTGCATTTCTGGAATTTTTCACTCATAAATAAAGTGAACATTTATTTTAAATCCTACAACGTAAACATGAATGTTTTTTTTAATGGATTTTAAGTGATAATAAACATTTAGAGTAGTTAAAACCAAGCCTATGACAAAAAAAGCAATAAATTATCATGATAAATTGAATTCTGCTCAATAATTTTCCATTTGCATGACTGTTATCCTCATTTCTGTCACTCTTTCTATCAAAGACTGGACGACAAAAGGTTTCAGTCTGGTGCGTTCCCTTTTTCAGTCCTCCAGTTCCAGTGTTAAATGTTCATTAGAAATGATAGTTTATTGATCTTTGAGAAGGTGTACTTGGATTGTTATGCAATTGCCATTATATTACTTGAAAATGGCATCAAAGTAATATTATTATTGTCCGCAAAAACGTCTTAGCCTGCCAAAATTTGTTATTGTGGCAGGCCAAGTAGAAACTTTTAAAATTAAGAAGATGAACTAGTCTGACAATGGTGTAATAGCTTCCAGATATTGTTTTTTTTTCAAGGTGATATTTTATAGAATATATATGTATACATATTATCTCGTTTGATGAATAAAATCCCAATAAATCACTGAATAAATCTGGTGAAATCCCTACACAAAAGAAACAAGATTGAAAGCCCATCCTACATGAGGTGATATATTAAATACAGATCAGATTATGATGAGGGATTTATTGCATGGGTTCAGAAGCCTTTCGAAAACATTTAATTTGTGCAAATACAAAATAAAGGAAAGGAAAACTGGTTTTCGTGCCTGTATTTAAGGTAACAGTGCATGCTCTGGTGACATAAATGTTTCCTAATAAAAAACCTCTTTTTTTTCAGGATGAAAAACATCATTTGTCATTTAAAAAAAAGCCTTACATTTGGCACAATGTAAAATGAAATAAAATGCAACCGTGAATTGAAATGAATCAATTGGAATCACATTTGATTTTTCACGCTTGCAGCATCTCGTCTCCTAAATTCTTTCAGATGCATTGCATCAAACTGAAAGGATTCGGAAAGAAAGAAAAATAATACTTTGAGTTTCAAAAGTTAAGTGTGTCATTCTTTAAACTATAATGTCAACAAATCTGCATCTTAACCTTTAAAAAACTAAAATTACACAACACATAAAACTGAACACTACCAACAACAAAATAACGTAAGACGATGAAAAATATATATATGTATATATATTTTAATCACAAACTTGTTTGAAAAAAGGAAGGAAAAGGAAACGCTTGCCTGCCATCAGGAGAGAGAGAGCCTTCTGACGATGCTCCCCGTCGAAGGGTTTTTGGATGGCGGTGATCTGGACGGAGCTCTTTATCCAAAGCCATAATGTTCCACTCATGTCTGCGGTTTCGCGCCTTCCTCACCTTCTTCACCTCCCGCTGGAGGGTGCTGCTCTCCATGCTCCTCTTCTGCTCCTTTGAAAGAGTAATTTAAAGACAAAGGAGTGAGTATTTACTCAAAACGTGAAACACATAAAAAGAGCTCTAAACTCTGTTACCCGTTGTCTCCGCCTTTCTTTCCTCTTGTCCTCGGTGTCCTGAAGCATCTTCTCCTTCCAAAGATCAAAAAAGTACGACGGGTCCGAGTAGAATTTCATTGCGTCGGTGGAATCCTCCCTGTGTTGTTTCGAATAATTAGCAAAGACTGAAAATATAAAGTGAAGTGATGGTTGACGTGGAACACGTGCAGAACCTGTAAGCCGTGAGGGCACCAAGAGGGGGAGGCCTGTCACAGCCCTCATACATTTCATTAACAGAGCTGGGAGTGCTGCCTTTGGACAAAACCTCCTGGTCCTGGACCGCAGTGCCTCGATAGGCCTTCCTCATGTTTATGTCCTGAAGAGACACTGTGGAGCAGCAAGAGCAGAGGTAGAAGTGTGTTAAAAATCAGCGACAGTAGGAAAACGTGTAGGTTTTCAGTGGACTGACCTTCCTCCACGCTGGAGTCCAGTTGGGTGACTTTGACTGCTAAGCGGTCAATGCGGTCCTGGAGAGAGTTTGCACGACTGTAAAATGTGTTGGCCTCGTTAAAAAGCTCCCCAAACACGTTTTCTGCATGCTTACCTGCAAGGGAAACACAAGGAAAAGTAAAAAGAATCCCACTTTAACAAATGACGGAAAATAATACAAATAGAACTTTGCAGGGTCAATACGTTGCAATGACACAAAGTGTCATCTTTGGCAGGAAGCTTTGGACAACCCTGAGCGTCCTCTTCATGACACTGTCATGGAAAACAGACTCTTCAGTTCAAGGCCTCTTTAAATTTACCGTAACACAGACTATACAGCTACAAGAGATCCTTCCTGCCCACAAGCATCACCATCTACAACAACTCCTTGAAGAATCTTGGATTAATTTTATTTAGAAAGATGTTTAATTTACCTTTGGGATCAATAAAGTATTTTTGAATTTGAATTGAAGGAAAAAGGTATTGAGTTTCTTCTTATGCAAACTGTGTTGTGCTCTGTGGGCTGTTTGCATGCTGCCACTACCACAGCACCAATCCACTTAGTGTGAAAGCTATCCTTAGACTGTCAGTGTTTAGCTCTCCACCCACCTACTCTCCATCTTATTTGCCTGTTGGACAGAGCTTTACGGTAAGCTGTAAGCCTGAGTTACTTCACTTAATCCACACACACAGAAACACACACATACACACACACACCCACACACACTGTGATCAGGCAAGCCTTAGACCAGATGTCCATGAGAGAATTTGCCCTGTCTAAATATTTCTTTCTTAATCCGTCATATTGCAAAGAGGCAACCCTCACAGCAGAAAAATGTCCCTGATACCAGAGTTGGGTGAAAACTAGTTACAATATTGTTTTTACGTCGTACATTTTACATTTACTTGAAGAAAAAGAAACAGGTTTTAACCAAAATGCACCAGACACAGACAAACACCCGCCGTTTTTGTTAAAGTTTCCAAAGTTTTTTATTGAAAGAAAGAGATTTAGAAAACAATTCATGTCCACTTAACTTTGTAACTTGGTCTGTCTGATTATGTAATTTTGAAATATTAAATGATTGATAATTTGATCAATTATTCTGTACTTTAGTAGACTTTTTAACTCTTACTTGATACATTTCTTGGGTGGCTATACGTTTTACTTTTACTCTAGTAAAAAGCAGCACTAGCCAGGTAGCGCCAGACTTATTTGAGTACAATTTTTTTGTATTCCACCCATCTCTGTCTGCTACATCCTCTGAGTTACATCCACTACGAGTGATCAGTGTCCATGACTAAATAAAAACCGTCAAGCCCTCAAGCAAATTTCATTTTGCATCCTGTTGGTCGACAGTCTATGATTTTCTGCATTTTTAGCTTTCATTGCCACTCAGAGCAATAAACACAGGAAGATAGTACATTACAATGTATGTAGTTTTCCTGTTTTGTGTGTTTGAAACTTGTATGCAAATATATAACATTAAACTCAAACTTGATTAGAAGTTCCAGGTTGTGTTTCTGAGACATAAACAATCCTGGAAATCCACTAATTCAAGGTCAAGATGGCCTCTGAACATATATTGTTAGCATCTGGGACCTTACTCAGACAGCTGAGCTGACGGATGATGGCAGACAGCGAGTTATTTGTCACACATTCCAGCTCGTTGCCAATCCCATCAGGCACTGCACCTTGGCACAGGTGACGAGGCTCAATGTTTCTCTTGATCAGAGGCATGACCCCTTCTCACATGTCGACGACTGCCTGGTGGGGATGGAAAGGAGGGAAAAGTCAGTTCTCCAGGCAAAAACCTGCAGAGGAGGTTTTGTATTTATAACATCTATGTTCTTTGTGGAAAAAAAAATAATGTTTTGGCACAATCTGCTTTTTTTCAGTAAAACAATAATCACTTATTGTACATGCAGCTTGTAAATGCACCCAATGAAATGATTCATTTGTAAACAAAAGTAAGTAAGATAATGCATGTAAATGGACTTTGAAACTATGTAAGTCAGACGTTTAATACACGGATACATCCAAGTTTATTCTACATTACCTATAGTTTTTAGCTAGTGATTTAAAGTTTTAATCAATATCTGCTGAGGCATTTTGGCCCATTAGCCTTGAGTGAGGTCAAAATCAAGGTTAATGATTTTGACTTACGCAGTCTTGTCTATACTGCATAAGTCTAGGAGCTACAGTTTGGCTATTGCTTCCTGACAATTAATACTTTTTACTTGATGAATGCCAGACAAATATTGTGCATTTGAACACACACAAGCATTTCTTATATAAGGAAGACAAACAAGGTGGTTCATAGATTTATCTTGAGAAAAGTTATCAGAAATAATGATATATATAATAATGTTCTCTGAGCTCTTACTGAAAATTCCTCATTTTTAGAGTTTTTTTATATTAACAGAACAATCTAAAGTTTCTTTGTCTTTCCAGATTCAAACAATTATGAATTTTTAAAATATAATTTTATGATTTTGTAAAAATCTATGGAAGACAAGACATATATATATTTTTTTACCTCAAAAATAAATATTTATTTTTCTTGTTTGTTCTTAATAAAATAAAATTGATTAATGCAAGATTTTTTTCAAAAAAATTTGAAAACATGATTTTAATTGTATAAAAAAATGTCAGATTTTGGACACAAAATATCAATAAACAAACAAAACGTCCTTTTTTTCTGAAAATACATTACGATGATATGATGATATTTTTATGTTTCCATCTTTTTCCCTTTTTTCTGTTATACTTACGTTTTATATCTATTCTATTCTATTCTATTCTATTCTATTCTATTCTATTCTATTCTATTCTAAATAATCAAAAATGTCAGCTTGCTTTTTTTCTTTTAAGCTTACTTACAAAACTCCCAAAACTGTCACATTACTTAAGTTGTCCTGATAAAGCAGCTTAGTAGTCATTACATCTCCCTGACTTTCAAAAACACACAACTAACTGACTATTTGAACACTTTTAGTCAAAGGAGCTCTTCAACAACAAGACTTCCTACCGGTGAACTGCTGACATTTGCCTCTATCCTGGAAAAGTATTCTCGATGGGCCCGATTGTGGAGGGCTGTTTATCCTATTTTCTATCATCAAGCAAGGAAAGAACTGTGAGAGGAAGAGCTGCCTCAGCCAAGTCAAAGGAACCATCCAATATGTCAACAGCAATAGTTGTCCTCTGCAGCTCAATTCACCAACAATAAATCCCCACGTCCAAATAACAGCATGAGCCAGGAGAGGATTACCCAGTAGATTTACTCCCAGCGTCCAATCACAGGCGTCACGGCTGGCCATGTTGCATCCAGCTTCATTTCAGGATGTATTAGTAGTTTTTATATAGCATAGTAATGCAATCTATGAATTTAAGGCCACAGAGGAACTCCATATTTCTACATAACACATGAAATGAACTTGGGATCTGCTTGTGCTGCTGCTATTATTTCTACTGCTGCATACAATAGAACCTTGTCATAACCAATTATCCAATTAAACATATAACATACGAAACATTAAAGGTTTTGACTTCAGTACTTCACATTGTGGGACCTCCAAATCTTTCTGCTGTCTTTGCATAAGCAGCAGGTTGTCGCTCTAATCTGGTCTATTATCATCTCAGTGGGAATGACCTGGATAAATAAAGAAACCAGACACTTTTAGTCTGATTTAGGAGTCTGCCTTCCCTCACATCTGGCTCATGCTATATCCTTCTGTATGTAGGATTTGCAAAAACATGACCCTTAAATAAAACTTATATTTTAGCTAAGATGCCAAGGACAATTCTCAACTTGGAAAAAATATTTTAGCTGTATATTTTCACCTTTTAAAAAAAAGAAATTAAAAAAAATGAACATGCATGTAGTGTCTTAATTAAACAAACCTAATCTGAATGTTAATATCTTTTAAATATTAGATAAGTTAATTGTTTAAAGATAATAAATAACAGCGATACTGAAACTGCCTTTTCTTTCGGTCTTTTTTGTTTCTTTGTTTCTTTTTGTTTTCAATTAGACCCTTTCATTTACTGTAATGCGAGTTTCTAAATTTCACTGACAAAACAAGACATGCACATTTCAAGTTAAACTGCAGTTGCCATGGCAACACATGGTTCCCACTGAAAATCTCCAACTGTTAATTATTTGGTTTACAGGTGATATAAAGGAAATGTTAAAGGAGAAAGGTAATATCTTTTCTATTATTTTTTTATATCAAAATTAGGTTTATTTCTTATTAATATGTATTTCCCTTGACAGGTGGGCCTCGATTAAATGTTGCAGTCTGTGACAATTTTGAATCCGGCAAAAGCTGCTCAAAGATGGACTGCGGCTCAAACGGTGAAACAAGCGGTGTTTTTATTATGTTAAATGGCTTGCATGAAATGATGTACTTTTCTTTCATAGACATTTATAGACGTTTCAGAGCGTAGTTTGAAGAAGCATTAGTTAATGTTTTAGGCTAAACAAGATTTCTACCACAGCACCCCTGAAAGATCCGACAATGGAACTGTATCTGGGAAAGGACAGGAGAAACTCGACACTAAATATACCGAATTTAGAGTTTTGGACTATGCTGCCAAGTAAGACAGTAAACGAGAGCAAAGTAAACTGCTGTATGTCAAAGAAATGGTGCTAATGTGCCTCTCTCTCTTTTTTCTTGAAAGATTCTCTGACAGGCCGAAGTGATTTCACAGATTACAAAGAAAGGAAAACAGAGCTAAGGGTAACCAAAAAAAAAACAAACAAACACAACTTCTATTAAAATATAAAATAACCTCAGGAATCAATCAAACATATAAATCCAATACAGTAGAAAACATGTGTGGAATAAACAGTAAATCTCTCTGTAACTGTCAATAGGGATTTAACTAAAAATCAAAGTCTTGGCTTCTATGTTATCGAGTAAAAATCAATGTAATACATAACCTGAAAGATTTATATCAATATCTTCATTCAAAATACAAATGTTGTTTCAGCTGGCAAAGATGATGAAATGACAAATTAAACCAATTCATTGTTTTACCTAAATACACACAAATGCTGAAACTGTTTGTGAAAATCTAGACACTGTGAGGCAGCTTTTGCATTTTTGGATACATTTTAGTTCCCTCCAATGTAAAACCATGATTTCACAAAGTCTGTAACACACAAAGAGAAAAATTATGTTTTTATATAGATAGAGAAAAAAAATGTAAGAATTACAAGAACATCTTTGTGAATAATCATAATTTTGGTCACTCTCACGCTTAATGTTTTAAATGATGCATTTCAAAGTTTTATAAAATAAATGGATTTGTCACATTTTCATTAAAGCCAGCAAGAAAAAGAAAAAAAAAATAGCTTTAATGGAAAACAACTCCTAACTGGTCTCAGCGATGATTAAGTCAGTCAAGAGTTTTGTTGTTCAATCTAAGCCATTTCTGTATTTCTGAGGAAGTTCTCCTGCTTGCCATTAAACATACAAAATGCTGATTTTGCTGACATTCACATGTCGTCAGAATGAACTGGCAAACCTTAAGAAGAAGACAAGTGACCTTGAGAAAATTGTCCGGCCACTGGAAACAGAAGTGAAATGCAATCAACATTTCTGTGAGCGAGAACTGGAGCACATGAGGAAGTTCATCTCACGAATTGAAAGAAAACCCATTGATGCAAAAACCTGTGAGTAATAACAAATCTTTTGTTGGTACCATGCAATGTTTTTTCAAGATTTTGCAGAAATTGTGACCGTTGTTAATGTTCGACAACAGATTTGAAAATGCCGTCAAGTCCAAACAGGAGAGCAGTGGTACACTGGTGAATTGTTTGGAGGACGTAATGGCCGCAAAATGGTAGAGATGAAAAACTTTTACATTTTTTCTTTCCTTTCTTTTTTTTTTAGAATTCTTGCTTTAACAGATGCAATCTCTCGTGTGTGATTCTAAATCCGGTCTTTCCTCTTTGAAGTGAATATGACAAGGTTGAGCATATCCTCAATAGACATAGGTGTTACGCAAACATATTGTTCAATCTTGCACCTCAAGAGTGGCAGGAAGCCAAGGAAGCTGAAATATTGAAAGCTAAAGAAGCTCTGAAGAAGCACAGCACTGAGCCTGAAGAAACTGCAGACAGCAAAAGTAAGTGTTTTCGTTTTTTTTACTTGAACTAATATACCTTCCTTACTTGTTATAAAAACACTAATCTCCCCAAACTTGTTGTAAACGTGTTATATATGTCTACTTTTTGTTTTTCAAGTTCAAATGAGGTAATCCGTTAAAGTAAAATATAAATTTAAAATAATTATATTTTGAGGGTTCATTGTACACACCCAACAAATTTTTAAGACGCACGCAGTAACCAAAATAAGAGGGATTGGCGCCATCTAGTGGGTATAAAATAATAGCAGAAACTCCTGACAATCGATATAAAACAACTATTTTTTTTCTCTTCAAGAATAATTGTGTTTATTTTTGTGAGGCTTAATCTTTTTAGGCTGATTTCAAACCTGACACAACAATTTAAAATTTTGTTCAACAAATATTCTCTGGCAAATAACACACTGCTAAACAGACTCGAAAATAGCAGCAAAAAGTATCCCTAAATTCTCCTAAAGGTTAACTTTGCAGGTACATTTGGGAAAATTTGTTGTGCATATATTGATTTGAAGTCTATGAGGATCCCTGAACTAGCAACAAAAATCTCTTCAGACATCAAATGTTCTTCGAGGCTTTAAGCAAAGAACAAAGTACAAACAATGTTGTATTTTCTTTGCCGTCCAACAAATAAATGTTGTACATCTGATGTTAATTTAGGTGCGGAAGCAGATCCGACATCCAGTTCAGATAAAACCCTGCCTTCAGAGTCCACATTGCCCACGTCACAGACAGACACACAGTAAGTTAACATAGTTAATCAACTTGTTTAAGTTGTTATGAATCTCAGCTTCCAAACCTATGAGCGAGAGCACACAGTCACATTTGTCATTGTTGTGAATCAAAAACAACAACGAAATTAATTATTTAGGGCTTAAAGCAGAAAATGCACAGCAAAATTATTTACATTTATTATTAGAATGAATTCAGTATAAGATTGAGTAGTATTCTTCAAATTATATTTCAATATAAAAAGGCAGCTCATTTAAATGAATAAATCCATTATTATCATTAGTGGTAGTAATTTCAATCAGTAATCGTGAACAAAGTGTTTTAACAATATTATTATTGTTAAGAAGTTCTTAAAATAATTGTAGAATTTTTACACATCAAAATTTTGATGTCTAAATATTACACATCTTATTTTTAAACATTTTAGAAATTATTGTATGTATTATGTATATTTTCTTTTATTTGGGACATCAAAATTGGAATCAGGAGGAGGCTTAAGTAATATTATCATGTTTTCACAGCATGATAATTAAAAAATTTGCCTCACTGTCTTTCAAATGGTGAGGCACATTTATGAACTCAACTTATTTGCTATAATTTTTACTGACTGATTTTTAAATTTTTCTTGATTTCGTTTGCATTTTCAGATCAACAGATTCAGCTGTGCCCAGTAACAGGGACGGCGACGCTGACGAGGTTATTTACAACCTAAATCAAAGCTCAAAACAGCAACACTTCCTGCTTTTCTTGCTCGGTGATGCAGTTTGGTTTTCCTTCCCTTCTCTTTGCAGAGGCTAGTCGAGATCTACTTCTCTAATCCTTTTGAGATTGTGGTTATACCATCGGAGTTAACCGACCAGATCCTTTCTCTGATAGAGAACGCCACCGAAATGGATAAATTACTGGAGCAGACCTTGGAGACCACCGAACTTAAAATGTGAGAATGCAAATGTTTTACTTCAAAGAAGAGGCATAGGACAGTGGCACGAGGCAACATGTTAACTTAAACCAAATGCCAAGCAGATGATAGATATGAAAGACACATAACTCCAAAATCTGCCTTCTATTTGTGAAGGTCAGAGGATGAGAAGAAACTAACACAACAAGAAAGCAACTTGGAGAGCAGAATTGAAATGGAAAAGAAGAGAGCCGTGGTGCTCAGAAAGCAGGTTCAGCTCCATAACTCATTAGAAGCAAAAGACGAGGTAAAGAATCAGCATGGGGAGTTTGGAGCGCTGCAGAAAAAACAATGTCCTGTCAATGTTAAGTATAACTCTCTTCTTGTTTATCATAGGATATACTGTTAGAAAGTCTGGGTAAGAAGGTAACAGAAGTTTACCTTTGCTGCTTCGAGCACCGGCATACCAATCAAGCAACTTTGGAAAAGCTCTGCTGTGTTGAACACCGTATGAACCTGCTGCTGCAGCAAATTGAGAAAATCCCTAGAGATATGTTTGAGACACTGTGGGAAATCAAGGATGGAGAGAGGCGAACCAGGTTTGTTACCCTCACTCGGGGGAGTCAAATTTACGTGCAAATGTCTTCCAAAAACATTTATTTCTCTTGCAATGTTACTACAGCAAGCTTGGATGTTTCTGATTGGGATTTTATTTGATAGAAAAACAAAAGGAGTGTCCATTTTCCGAACACTCTTATCCTCGTACCGTTCCTATCGGGGCTGGTGCCGATCTCCAGTGAATTCCTATCCAGTTAAACTTTAGTTTGAAAGAATTTCAATATCAGGGACTAAGATTTGCCATCTGGGATAAGTGATCTTATTTGTGTAGTTTAGTTTACTTTAGTGCTTTAGTTTAACTGTCTGGTTCACCTCTTCATGTTCCAGGGCGCATGAGGAAAAGCTACGGGAGGAGGGGAGGGAGAGAGAAAAGATGACCAAGTGCCTGAAACGAGCTTCGGGCGAGATCAAGAAAGTTGTGAGTCACTCTAAAATGACCAACAAAAAAAAAACACTGATACTGTCTGATCAGTTTAAATCAGTACAATATGCAATGCCAGAATTTATTTAGCATATTATGTATAATCCATTCAACATAACTATACACTTTGAGAGTTATCTACTGCTCATTGGTTGTCATCAGACAGTTTGTCATCAGACAGTTTTTCTCAATGTACAAATGTTTGTACATTGAGAAATGTACAAACATTTCTCAAGCCTCCTAGTTGGACCCAAAACATACATTATTTCATTCATATTAACTGTAAAAACTAAGCGTTTTTTTTTCTTTCTTTTTTTCCAGCCTGGAAGAAAAGTCGTGCAAAGATGGATTCTTATCAAAAAGAAGGCGCAAGTTACAAATGCTCCGGCTATTCTCGAGGAAAAAGACCCATACGCTGAGCTCTATATTGACAATGATTAGAGATTAAACTCCTACTGAACCCTCTCGGAACAAAATGGAACGAATTTGTTTACTTCAATTTTTTTTGTGTGTGTTCTGACCAGAAAATCAAATATATCTGCCAGGGATTCAGAATGAACATGAATATTTAATATTTAAATAAATAAATTAAATAAAAGTTAAGCTGAGAATGTAATGCAATTTTGAATGAAAATATGCAGAAGCCCTGATTATCAGTTATAGCCAAGTAGTTTCTTTCTATATGTAATTCATAACAAGCCTGCAACCCTCTCACTAAATTTGACATGAGATAATTTCATGGCTGTTTTTGTGATTTCACTTTAATGTTTTCTGTTGATTGTTCACTGATTGAGTGATTTTTTCTCAGATTTCACCCAACTGAACCCATAAAAGACCAGTGTTCTAACTGTAACATCAAATCAAACCTATTCATTTAAGCAATTAATTTGTCTAGGAGATTGTATAGTTACTTGAAGCAAAATAATTTTCTTTTTAACCAAATATTCCTAAGGAGAAGACAGAGAAGACATCTGTGCACGACTTGGGAACACATATGCTAAGTGCATTACAAAAACATCAAAAGCTATCAAAAAAAACCATCACTGCTTGAGGAGAACATTTCTGAACAAAGTTTCATGGTTAGTTCCAGTTCTGTTTTTGTGCTGTACTTTAAAAGCCATTGTCTAGTTCTAAGAGTTTTACTGGCATTAAACCTGGAAACAGCATTTTACCTGTATGAGTCTTCCATACTACAGAACACATCATAATCTCAAAGCCAGCTCAGGACTATTAACCCCTGTGCTACGGTGCTTACAGTCCTCATTATCACCATCATTGACCCTGCCGGTGTCACATAATGTAGCCAACAACCAGTTTACTGCACATTGGCATTAACACATACACCTCTACCCTCCATTACACACTGAATGTCCCTCTTCTGATATTTGTCCTCCTATTATGGCTTTCTAGTGCTATTCTATAATGACCACAGCCAATACCTTTCCCAGTTATTACCAGTAAAGACTGAAAATTACACACAAAGCTCTGGTCGGATTATCGGTTAACACCGTGGTCTTCTTTTCGTGTTTGCACTTTTAATGTATATCAGTGTATAATATGTTCAAAAATGTTTTCAGCGCCTTGAAGAGAGAGTAACCCAAACCTCTGTTTGCCTTATCAGGATTTTAGATGATAGACATCAGCAAACTAATGAACAATTAAAGTGGAAGGGTGAGAATACATGATTTTCATAAGTACATGAGCCTTGATCAATTCAATTTCAAAAAAATAAAAAAGGCACGACACAACTGGAAACCTTGCGGCGGACTGGCGACATGTCTAGGGTGTATCTTGCCTCTCACCTGATGACCGCTGAAGGAAGGCACCTGTCTCCCTGGCGACCATCCAAGGACAAATGTGCGACATAACAGATGGACGGACAACTGCAAACCTAAGAAACATGGCCAATATTTATTATTTTGTGATCATTTTATGTGAATGTTGGATTTTCTGCTTTTACTGAAATTCACCAAACGTTATCATTACACAGCTATCAAGAAGTTTCCCCAACTGTTCTCTTCTCAGTCTGTTTACAATTGCTTTGTACAAAACTTTAAATGTTCCCATAGCAGAGCTCTGTAACAGAGAAAAAGAAAATCAGCACAGCAGCAGCAGCAGCTTAAGGCTGTATCAAAAGCCTCACAGTTCCTGAGCAGCCGTCTTTGTAGGGGGTGACTCTTAGAATGCCTCAACTTGTTTGTCTCATGGTTTAAGTGGTGCACGTAGCCATGGAAAGATCATTAAATCTCTGTTTTACCACTTGGCTTAATCCCCGCAACAAAAGGGGAAGATACAAAAAAAAGGGGGGGGAAAACGCAGAGAAAAAAAAAGTGGTGAGCGAGATTAAGTGAGAACTTGATGGATCTAAACTGACGGCTCTTCTTCCCAGCGTTGCCAAGGGGAGTTAAGAATCCCGATATCACATCTCCTGAAGAGTGCCTGCCGATCGGCCTTTCCCTGCCACTCCCACAGTGGCCGGCCTCTCTTGTAGTGTCCGCAGCCGAAGCCATCTGCCGGATTACCCAGCAGGATGTGTTTTTATGGAGAGCATCCCATTCATATCCTGCCTGCAAAGGTTTACATTAAGGTTGAACTCGGGTGCACTTACAATGGCAGATGAAATGGGCTCTGTCCTCCTTACAGCACCCCTCCCCGTCTTCTCACTGTTTGCGAGACTGATAGCGCGGGGTTGAAAGGAGCTGCTTCACCGTGGCATGAAAGAGGATCTCATGCAATGCCACTGTCTGCTGCTGATTCTTTTTCAGCCTGCTGACAATGACGTGATGCCCAGCATGAAAAAAACACTCGTGCGTGCCAAGTGCGATTGTTTCTCCTAATAGGCATCAACAGGCCAACTTCGCCGTGTTACCATACAGGTGAACTCATTCCTGGGAAAATGTTTTTTTCTTTCTTAGCCTCGTAGGCGAGATGGCGTCCCCCTTTTTTCCTCAGCCTAACGGGATTAGTCGTGCCAGTGCTACCCGGCTGTCACGGTACTGTCTACTTCCCATCTCTCTTCTGGGCCTCTAATGTGATTAACCCATTCCCTGTGGTCCAAATGGTTCTGGATGGTGGGTAGAGGCACAGGGAGGCGGATGGAGCGGAGGGGGCTCCTTGGCATGTTCTTCGCCATGCCTCACTCGCCATTATTGCTACCTTTGTTGGACAGGAAGGAGTGAGGTCGAAGGTTTGTTTGCACGTAAAGAGGAGTACAAGTGCATGAGGAAGGAATTCATAGACTTAGGCACAGACTTGGTACTGAAACAGTTTAACTCCTTATCGCCTACCTTTAACCCCGTCAAAAGCTGAGTTTTACTTTCTCGGCTACGTTTGTCTGATCAAAATCTGTCAAAACTTCCCAGCTGATGGTACAAATCTCCTCCATTTGATCAGCAGAGAGGCTTTGGCTCGAGGCAGACCTGAACAACTGCTGCTTGTTTAAGTGAAGGCCTTAATGACTACCTACCCCCATCATGTTGTCAAATGTCGGTGTTGTGGGGTTTCGCCTGTTTAACAAATGACACGCTTGTTTCGGACTCATCTGTTGTAGGTCTTCAGAGCATATGCTGCTCACAGCAGACAGTAAGCTCTTTGCTAAATCTTTGGGCCGAAGACAGAGCGTACTATTATGGTTAGCAAGACTTTAGCTGTTTTAACATGTAGCAACTTAAGTATTACTTATTATTAGAATTAGTTATTAATGTAGAATATCTCCACATTCTTTAAGGAAGTTTATACAGTAAGCAAGAAAACATAGTCATTTTTTACAATCATAGTATAATATTAGTGGATTTTTTGTGTGACAGTACATGACCAATTTTACAATTGACTGATGTTGATCTTTTATTTCTCATCAGTGAACCCATCTTACCTCAGCTCTAACCGCTGAGGTCACTGCAGAGATATTGGTGGTGTCAGGCGGGTGGCATGAGAATAATAAAAATAAATAAACCAGAAAAGTTCAGGCCAAGCAAAATAAAAAAGGAGGATGCATATAACCGTGATTATTTAAAGTTGGGATTTTCATGTTGTGGACCAGAAGATGCTCTACTACCACAGTGTTGTCTGCTAAGCCCTGGGAGTTTTATTTTTTTACGGGACGATATCTCTCTAATACTTTGAAAGTCTCTGTTATGGACAGTTAGGTTTTCCATTTATGCAGAAACTACAATATCATTCTACAGAGGAATCCGTTCAAATTGTACATTGGCATATTAGAACTACACAATAGTGGACATCAGAAATTTTCACAAATGTTTCTGATTGGTACGTCTCTAAATATTAGCTTACTATGATTTGTAAATATTTTTTTTCTCTATTAAACTACATGGGAAAAAAACCAAACAACAACACTGTATTGTTGATGCAAGTGTCTTCCCTCATGCTGTTTCAAGCAGGTCTTCACGTGAGCTCACAGCCACAGTCAGGCGACGCCATGGAGAATTAAGGGTCTTAATTAGGAGTTTCCAACAATGCCACATGTGATCATCGGTTGCAAGACAGCAGGTTGGGGGTTAGGGTAGAGTTTCAAACGACTCTCCCTGAAATTATGGTCAAAATTAACAAAATGCACGCCACTCCTGCCTTTTCTAAGAACGTATACACCAGAGGTAATCCATTTTTTGTGAGAAATTTGTTTGTGCATTTACATGTATGAAGAGAATATGTTGAAATTTAAAAAAAAATGTAGTCAAGGAGAATACAATTCAACATTGTGCCTGAAAGACAATACAGTGCATGAGGGGGGCATGATGCCCATCTTGAGCAGACTTGGTTAGTTTCCAATCTTGATATCAAACACAGCACCATGAAATGGAAGGTGACACTTATTGTATTAGCAGGGGCTAATGAGTGTCTAAAAGCCTGTGTGACTGCGTGCGCTGAGGAATCTCATCGTGTGTGCTGGGTGGCAGGAAGAAAGGGCAACGTCTCTACAAAGTTGTGGAGGCCATGAAGTTTAGTGTTGGAAAAGAAAGAAAGACCGTCGCTATCAGAGAAGACTTCAGGAGGCGTGGTGAGGTCTTTCTGCAGAGTGGAGTCCTAATCTATCTGAAGAGGAGAAAATTAGGGGCCAGTTTTATCTGAATCTCTTTTTGGATTGGCACGGCAGGTTTTACTCTACTCAAATAATCAACTAGTTGTATCTTAAGGCGACAAGTTAAAAATTTTAAAGCTATACTTTTTTTGTTCTAAGGTAAATTTATGTTAAAAACAGTAGTTTGGTACAGGTTAAGTTATTCATCACTTTAAAATAATTTGCTGTGATTCCTTCAGATATTGTTGTGTATTTGCATCTTGACTTGCCATATAGTTTTTGATGTCCCAATCTACCCAAACAGCTCTGATGTATTATCCTTAATATAAATGACAATAATGAATGTTGCTTGTTCAATCAATCTTAGCTTTTCAAGGAAAAGCAGCAGTTTCATTATTTAATTTACATGAAATAATACAAAATGATATTCTAAAAACTATCGTTTTCATATTTTGGTAACTTTACTGAATTCAGAAAATGTAAAACATTAGGAAAGGTAGGATACATAAATCCTTATGTCTGAAAAAATAAAAATACAATGTAGAGTTGTTAACAGAGACATGTGAAGAAGTAATGCAATGCAAATAAAGTATGCAGTACTCTACCTAACCACAAGGTGGCTTTCTAACAAAATAATTGAACATTACCAGTCCTTTTATCTTCAAACTACTTTCTTTGCATTGCTTGTTAAACCTGGCTCGGTTTTTATTTAATTCAGTGCAATTCAATGTATTTACATACCATATTTCTGAATTATTTAACTCATATGGAATATTCAGATCTCTGATAATTGTATTTTCAAAGGAGAATTTAAAAATACACTGGATTTATTGAGGAGCTAATGAACAGAAGCCAAAGTTTGGTAAATGAATATCTCTTTTTCAGCAGAATGCTTACCGTAGTATTTTGGGTAAATTGAAAATATTTCACTGAATTTGTTGGTTTTCCTGTAAGCAAAGAATTACAATACTCCAGCATTAAAATAACAAAAACAAGACATGGTAAAATGTGACAAGACTCTTTACTTTAATTCTGGAGGCCAATTTAATGCCATCCAAAGTAAATGCCTGACTGAACAGTTTTTCAGAAACATTTGTTGATTGTTTCTGTTCTCTAGAGAACATTTTTAAACATCTTTTAGATTTTAATTAGATTTGATTGGAAAGAAAACCATTTTGGACCCCCATTGGCTCAACAGACAGCATTAGCACTCAAACAGACTTTATTGAAGCTGGAATTTGTCTCATTGTCCAGGCTTTACGAACAGAATAATTTGTCAGCAGATCGCCAATGTGTGACTTCACACATGCAGGAAAACTGGGAAATCTTTGACACAGGGAAAATGATATTGTCGTCAAGCTGAGAAGCTGTCAACTGAAGGCTCATGGCCCACTGGAGATATCATGACATCAAGGATTTCAAATGAAAGTGAGCTCTTAAAGCAGGCCGATCCTGGCTTTACACTTGGTCCACAGGTCAGCCTCAGTGCACTCATCTGAACGTAACTCAGGTTGACACAGGTTGACCTCAGTCAGTAACCCTCTCTGCTGCTCTTTGTTCTCACATTATCCCCTGAGAGTTGTCTTAAACACTATGCTAACATTCTGTATAAAATGTTCTAATCTTCTAAGCTCTCATTTCTCAACATTTGCTTTTCTATTATTTGTCAGACCTCTTTTAGAAACAGTCTTTTGGTAGGCCTTTGACTCAATCGCTTCTGTTGGTCTGACCTTCAAAGAGAAAGCCTCTTTGGTAGCTAGAGTGGGTAGGCTATTGTTAGCTTAACTTAGATATTTCACAATATGAAACATTCCGAAAACGACCAAACTTGTAAAACTCAAAATTAAATCTTAGGTGCAACATTCTGCAAGATATTTGCACAGCCTTCACCAAATAAATTTTTATGTTATAAGATAAGATTTCAAAATCGTGGTAAAAGACTTGTAGGTTTAGAAATGTTAAACAGAAAGATTATTAGCATTTGAGACATATGCTAAAAAAAAGGTGAATTTCCAAATTAGCGAAGTGCTTTAATTTCTCAGTAATAGGCTTTTGTATTCAAGTTAAAACAAACTGAAGATTTCGCTTTTAATTTGGTCAGAATATTTTCTATAATATTTATATATATATATAATATATATATATGCTCCTCGTCTTGGTTAAATAGAGTAACCTAACCTCCTGCGTTTAGCAATACTTTCTATGGTAGTGGGTAAAAAGTGCAAATGTTTGGAAACCCATTAAAATTCTTTTAGGAAAACCCCCCCAAAAGGAAGAACAAAAAAAGCATCCATCATTTGGAGGTAGCAGGTGGATGATTGTGCATGGTCGACTGATCAGAAATAAAACGATGCCCGAAAGAGCATTCAGGAAAGGCAGGGCCACGTTCCTCATTTCCTAATTAGCGTTCGGATTCTGCTTCCTCGTGCAGCATCCCACTTTGTTGAAGGAAACCAACAAAACCTCTGTATCTTTTCAGCAGGGAAAGACTCTTTTTTTTTAGGGGCCCAACACGTGCAGTGTTTATTTGCTGACAGTGAATAGGAGGTTGAGGTGTGAAGCTATGAATACTGTGAGGTCATCCCACCACGATGCTGTAAATAAAAACAGGGCTAGATCATAATGAGTGAGGCCACGGCCAAAGCCCCCGTTCAACTCTTTGATCAAAGAAACTGAACAGAGGACAAAGATACACATAAAGAAGGACGTCTGCAACATAACAACTGCAACTCTAAGACTCTGCAGCAGTTTACTCTTGCAGCTTTGTTTTGCTGCCTCTGTGGAGGTTATTAAAAACCAGATAGAAACTTGTTTTCCCAGACATTTATGTCTGGGAAAACAGGACATAAAAGCCTTGTTTTCCCATAAAAGCCTGACTTTATTCTGCTTCTTATACACGTTTTAGATGTTTGTTTTACCGCGTTTTGTGACTTTGTGTCGGTGAAAGGGGCTTCATAAACAAACTTTACTTACTTATGGTCCAAATGAGAAACTAATTGTTGCTTAATTTTTTTTAATTAGCTCAGAAGATCTTCCTATGATATATAAATGATCACATCGACCAAAGATATTGCTGTCTTCCAAGCAAGATAAGTCTTGAAAAGTTGAAATTTAGATTTTTTTTGCACAGAAATTAAAATTTTAACCTAAATCTGATGCTTTTCTTCTCTTTCTAAAGACTTTCACTCTAGTATTTTACAGACATCGTTGTAAAAAAAAAACAAACATCTAAGATTGTGATTCTTGACTTGATTTGTCAGATTATTTCCAGCACACCAGGATGCCGGAGAAAAGGCATGCAGCTCTAAAGTTACTATATACCAGAATACCCTCTTTAACCTTGAAAATGTATGCGTTCTCATTTTTAAATCGATCATGAACCCTGCAGAGAGATTAGATGGTCATGGAGACAACAGGATTTAACCAGGAGCTTAGTCTGGTCAAAGCTGATGTCAAAGAAGGTACAAATTGTAAGTAGAGATTTATTTCACTGTCAGTTTGTTCACCCAAGCTCACAGAGGAACCAGCTCAATCCTGTGCTTATCATCAACAGATTTGCAGAAGATGCAGCTGACTGCAGTTGCACCATTTGTCCATATGATGTCACTATATATGCAATTATCCTGGAAACGTGTAACAGGCTTAATGTGGCACTGACAAAACTTTTCTTCTACAATTTAAAAGTCTTTCCTGCGCTTCTTTGAAGACACAAAGCTAAATGTTGTTGATCAGACAGTTGTATCTGTGGAACAGTATCTCGTAGGAATAGACAGTTTAACGACTGTACTACAAATGCAATATTCTGTTTTTATGTTGTTGGTCCAGGGTTTATTTTTTATATATTTTATCTAGAGCCTTCAGGCAAATGTTAGACAATTTTGCCCATTTCCTTGCAGTGGTTTTATTGAACCATGAACTTTGACCTTAATTGAACCGAGTGGTCTGTAGATATCGAGTTGTTGATCACACTTGGGAAATTCACCACTGCTTCATCTTTTCTGTATTTGTGGATATTAGCTCTAACTGTGGTGAGCTGGCATCCTGCAATCGTATGATTTTGTTACCCCTTACAGGTTAATCGATGTCAAAGACTTTACTTCATCTGTTATGTAATTTCTTTAGATAGCGTGAATGAGTTTGGCTATTTTCAAAGCCGTTTAACCTGCTTCAGTTACCAGATTACATATGATTTCCTGATTCTCCAGGTCCAAGTCAGATCTGATCCAAAATATTTTGCCCATCACAATTTATGATTTTAAAAGGGAGACAAATACATTTTCACAGTGTGTTTGAGTAGAAATGCTCCCCATTTTCAATGAAAACATTTGGAATCAGCTTTTGATTCTACATTGTGTACACTAAAATTAATTTAATCATCTGAAACATTTAAGTTTGATTAAAAAAAACACCAAATGTGTAAAGAGGTAAATATATTTTCACATAATTTAGAGCCACATGCCATGTACCTAACAGTACATCTTATTGATATTGAAAAATGAAATGTGCTGGTGAATAAATTGCACCAGTTAAAGCCTGCACAGAGCACAGATACACAGATGTTTAAAGAATTACATGAACATAAATTGACATTCATTCACAGGCCATTTGCTTTTTCTTACAGAGGAATTGATTAAAATTTTTAAAAAGCAGCAACTTTTTCTACTCAAACGGACACTGTCACCTTTAAATACCAATAGCTGTTTTTAATCCAAATAAAATCAAGGCTAATGCTTCATTACTGGGTATTTTTACATAATGATCCTCATGCTGCTGCTGTTAATTTTTTTATTAACGCAATTACCGAGCTCTTAGTGGACCGGGTCACAGGGGTCTAATTACCTCTGCGTCATGCCGGTAAATAGTTGGAGGTGTCTCTGAGCAGGTGGCCCTGGAGGTAAGAGGGAGACATGGGGCATACCGAGGCGGGCAATTACCGGGTGAATTTCACTTTAATAAATGTTGAGCTACATTTGGAAATTCAGATAACAGAGCTTTTTGCCTAATGGGTGCAGCACCGAGACCACTTGAGCAAGAAAATGATCTGAAAGAGGGTTTAATTAACACAAGCTACATGATCCAGGAAGCGCGTGACAGAATGCTAAAGCGAGCGCGAGAGAGTGCAGCACTGGGAGAGGATGAAAATTAGAGGGGAGGAGGAGGAGGGAGGGTGACAAGCCAACTTTCAGAGGTTGCAAGTCTGAAATTTGGTCTTTGTTTTGGACAATGCCAATCTAGCAATGTGCAATAATATAACATGGTGCATAGCTATTAAATAAATGGTTTCTCAAAAATGTCAGTTGTAGGAAATTAGAATTGAAAACACACAGAAATAAACTGGGGGGTTGTGTAATGCACCACAGAGGGCGCCTGAAAATTCAGCCACGACACAAATTGTTTTGTTGAAATAAAATTTGTTTTACGGCACTGGTTCAGGATTAAAGGTTGCAAACAGTGCTGGATCTTGATGAGGGCGAGCGAACGTACAAAGGAGTCCAAAGTCAGTCCAAAGTCAGTCCAAAGTCAGTCTTCAAAGGCCAGTATCCTGCAGGTCTTAGTTCTCTCCCTTGTGTTAGTCTTCTTCTTCTTAAGATTTTAATGGCACCTGACATCCATTATTGTTGCACTCCTGCCATCTCTTAATACTTATTCCCAGTGGTGAAAGTAGTTTTAAACTTTTGGGGGTACTATGACAAAAAAATAAAAATAATAAATAAATAAAAAAATAAATAAAAATTATATATATATATATACTGTATATATATATATATATATATATATATATATATATATATATATATATATAAAAAATTCCCTTCTCACCCTCTGCAGGTGGTCTCTCTCTCTTTTCATCCTCTGAACTCGGGTCCTCTACCAGAGGCCTGGGAGCTTGAGGGTTCTGCGCAGTATCTTGGCTGTGCCTAGTACTGCACATTTCTGGACTGAGATGTCTGATGTTGTTCCTGGGATCTGTTTTAGCCACTGCTCCAGTTTGGGGGTTTCTGCCCCGAGGGCCCCGATGACCACAGGCACTGTGGTCTTCACCTTCCAGGTCTTTTCCAGTTCCTCCCTGAGGCCCTGGTATTTCTCCAGTTTCTCATGCTCCTTTTTCCTGATGTTGTAGTCACTTGGTATAGCTACATCCACCACAACGGCTTTCCTCTGTTCTTTATCCACCACCACAATGTCCGGTTGGTTCGCCATTACCAACCGGACATTGTGGTGGTGGATAAAGAAAAGCCGTTGTGGTGGATGTAGCTGTATATATATACAGTATATATATACAGTTATATATATATATATATATATATATATATATATATATATATATATATATATATATATATATATATATAATATAAATATGTGTCCACTATAGTGCACAGAAAGGTAGCAAGCATTTTACTTGCACACACACCACACACACACACACACACACACACACACACACACACACACACCTGCTAAGACATGGTACTCTGTGTTAAGGACATTGTGGAGATTCCTATACATGTCTACATCTTAAAATAGCACCTGACCCAAACTCTTGCCCGAGTTGTTCTTGAAATTTGCCTTTGAAATACAATCATGAAGCCTTTTTATCCCCAAGGCTCCTAAATGACGCAAGCCAAGAACTTCTGGGTTCTGGACCTCAATAAAATTATGTAAAAGTGCAGGTCTGGATCGCTCTTCTGCTTTTGTTTCTTATGTTTGGTAAAATAGTCACAGCATTAAAGACTTTTCCTAGCATTGTGCAATGATTAATACATAAATAATCCTAATGAATTAATAGTTTTTAAAAATAATTGTGGATCAAAGGCTTCAGAACATTTATACCAAGGCAGGTATGGAAAACCACAAAAGCAAAAAATTAAATCATATACAAATCTATTAATCTCTTCATGTTAAATAAATAAAAAGTATAACAATTTTTTTTAAATATTTATGTCAGCTTGAGTCATGCAGAGCCGATCTGATCATTTCCATAGTAACAATCAGAAGCAAGGCGTTGCACCAGAAGTCCAGTGAGCTCACTGATGAGGTCATAGATGACATTATGTACATCCAGTGGCGCAACTACAAATTATTCAGGTGGATGCGAAAACATAAATCGGCATGTCTTCACTGCAGACACCGACTGCAACAACGGTTTCATTTACATTTACGAGAAGAATTGATCAGACACAGAGGAGAAAAGGTAAAAAGATTTGGCAGGTTTCTCTCCGGGCACTTCGGCTTCCTGCCACAGTCTGAAATCACTGAAATGATCCAGTAGGCAGAGGTGGACCCTGGAGACGGCGCCTCCTATAGAGGTCTTTTATTTTTCCCTCTTCTTCTTCTTTTTGTTTTAATGGCGGTTGGCAAGCAACTTAATAGTGTGTATTGCCGCCACCTACTGATATGGAGTGTGGATCAGGACGCAACTTATATAATCAATACCCCTCTCCCACTCCAGGAAATTTCCTCAAGGAAATAAAAAAAAATAAATAATAATAAAAAAAATTAATAAATAATAATAATAATAATAATAATAATAATAATAATAATAATAAACTTATATATTTTCTATCAGTTTAGTTTTCTTAAGGTAGTTTATTAAATAACGTAAATATTCAGAAGAAGAGGAACATCCCAAAACCCTACAGAGGTCTGCCAAGGAGCGATCATTTGATCCAGGTGTGTTGAACCAAGGAGAGCTCTCCATGGACACCGTAATCCTCTCCACAAACGCCAATCCAAACACCTGTTCAGTAATCACACACAGGGAGACAGAGAGGTAAGTGCTCATCAACGAGGAAAAGGCTGGAATTGGTAATCTGAGATCCAGGCATGGGTTAATGTACAAAGATCATAATATGAACAATGAGAATCAAAAATGTGGTAAATCCAAAAACATGAGGGGGTCAAACACAAGAAACAAGAGATAAATGATGGAAAACTATTTGCAAAAATGTGGATAATCTGGCAAGGAGGCAAAGGAAGAATGGAGCTTAAGAACAGGAGAGTGCAGGTGGAGCAGGGACCAGGTGTGTTGAATAAACACTGAATGCACTCAGGAGGCTTGGCAGAGAGAAGAAGCATGGAGACCAAACTTAAACACAAAAGCTGGCAGGGTAAGCAGGAATCACTACACTCAAGGACTACATATAAAAAGAAAGAGCAGAATGCAAACAAATCTATACGATAAAAAGAAATAACAAGCTACAATGTATAGTTTGACATTTTCATTGAAAAAAAGTTAAAACAAATCTTGCTTGGACCAATCACAGCTGAGCTTGATGTGCTGTGCTGAAGGAAAACCACTGTTGTTTTTATATTTCTCATTGTCCACAGAGAATATTTTGTTACTTTATTAACATTCATGCATTAAAACCTCATTTGAGTTAAAACAATTTAAATGTATGGTTAAAGCAAATGATCACAATAGCTGGTAATTTGCATTGCTAAAAAATATGCCTGTAACTAAATATGCAAATGAGTCTACAGTTGGCAAAGTGTCTACAGTGTTTAACAGGCTGTTGCACCTGTCTGATTGACAGGAAGCATCCGCCCACCAATTAGCTGTAAGCAAAAACAGTGGAAAGGATTAAAACAACCTTACGAGAGTGTAATTCAGCACATAGGGCGCCCAAACTTATCGGCTGTTCCCAGTTGATATTTGAGCAAAAATGTGAAAAAGTGAAGCATGGTTCTTAAAGAGAAGTCAAATAAAACTAAATAAAGGAAAAACTTCAATTAAAACATTAATTTTTTTATGTGTAATTGAAAACTGAAAATTGAAGTTTTGAGCACTTTTCTTAACTCGGAGTGGAAATCATTATTTTTTTCCTGTCTTTTGGTTCTGGCCAGAGATTCTCGAAATGGTCCATAGGTATGAACTGCAGTCATTACACACAACTATGCTTTGCAGCATAATAATCTATGTTTTAATTACCACATGCGTTTGTTCAGATTAACTGTGGCCCACATTTTCCTCTATTCTAGGTTATACATTATGGTAATTTATATAATTTAATGTAGCTGAATAAAAAGGCTGGATGCAAGTGCACATCATGTGCAAACCACACTTTTCAGATTTATAGGGTATAATGCAACAAAACGTGTACAAAGTGAAGGGTTGTGAATTTATGCACTGTAATTTCAGATAAAGAAAGTCAAGCTTTTAAAATGGCCCAGTCTACTACCTGACTTGTCCATTTCAAAATATGAAGATCATTGAAAGAACCTAAAGAACTACACCTGAAATTACACCTGAGAATCACATATAAGTTTTCATTGCCTAGTAAAGCTTTTCCACTAAGAATTTAAAACATTTTTGAAAGTATAAGCTTCATACATTTTCTCTGTTACTCCATTATTTACCAATAACTTCATTTGTGACTAACTTGTTTAGATTATTTTGTGTATGCAGATTTCTTAGGTTGTTGCAGACATTCTGTGAATTTAATTTAATTGATTTGGTAAATAACTATTTAACTCATTGTAGACAAAACATTGCTTCATCCTGATGGGAAAGTTATGCTGCAAAACACTTTCAGGTGGTGCTTGGTGTCACTGTTATGCTGCGTCTGCAAACTATGAAACTCAGCTATGATGTACAACAAGTTCCCACAGATACAAGGTGTTTCTATAAAGTAGATAGAAATGTTTTAAAAGTTAAATCTGCAGGAATGCGTATGCCCATGAGATGGTTCTGCAATGCCATGGCATTAACATGTTTAGAAAGTTACAGCAGGCATAATTCAGAGCTGCATCTGCATTACGTGTCACTGAAAGGACTGCATTTTGGCCCGCAGCTCCTACCGTGGCTTTTTTCTGTTTTGACTGTTTTTGCACTAAACGGCGTCGTATAGGTCTGTGTTGTGTGTATACAGAGCGTTGGGTTTTGTTTTTTTTTCTCCCTGTTTTTTTTGTTTAAAAAGTGTATGCATGTGTGTGTGTTTTCTTTTTTTTGTGCATGTAAGGTCCTCATGGTTTTACACACCGCGGTCTCCCTCCACTCTCTACTGGAGCTAAAAGCCCCGAAACAGAACGGTAATTGCCCAATTAGGGCCCTCGCTCTGTGGGCCGCAGAGCACTATGCGCCTCCACATGCTCACAGAGTCAGATAATTGAGCTGAAAGCAAATGAACGGATGGCAGACAAACAAGCTACTAGAAAATAATTACTTGGAGTGTTTCTTTTCAGTACCTGTACAGCGAATTTCATTATTGTCAATAGCCTCTAAAGCTGCTCGAAACCGTGGTATTTGTCATTTTCATAGAGACTTGATAATGACATTAATTTGTCTTAATGGGTTGGTTCTATTGTTAAAAATAGTAAAATGAGCAGAAATTGTCTTTCCTCAGCAGGTAGAGAGGACTTCACCACACTCCCGTCAGGCATGAGGAGATAATTTGGTGTGCTTGTCAAATTTCCAATAATTTGTTATATGGAACATGAGTAATGCTAATACCATTAATGTCCATTTTCCTCTAAATTCATTACTGCCCTTTTTCCCTTTTATGTTTTTAATGCCTATGCCATTTTTTTCTGTGCTTCAAGAGGTTATAGTAGGACTGGTAATAAACATGCACATTTAGCCCTTGGGCTCATGCATACACAGGAAAACAGAAATGAACACATCATTTAATAACCTGTAAGACATGCCTGTCATCAATCCTCCTGATGTGTGTGTGTGTTAGACTAATGCATTATTCAGATTGTTACAGGCCGGTTATGTTTGAAATAGTTACAATATTGGCTTTAAATTATCAACTGGCAAATATGCTACAAAAATCTATTTTCTGGTGCTGTGGCAACACAGGATGCATTTTACTCAATCAAAAATATGAATTATGTATTTCCTAATACATTGAATATACAGTATATCTTAGATATGAGTGGCAGCACACCATTTTTTTCTTTCTTCTTCCTTTATTTTCAAATAATTAAAATTTCAACAAATAGAGAAACTCTAAAATGAATTACAGTTTTTATTTACATTTTAATTAATAGAAAAAACATGTTGAATGTATTTTATACCCTTCTAATTAACCCATGTTTTTGCATGCATCCACTGGTATCTTATCTTCTGTTCGTCTTTGAACAGAAGACAAATCTTCATCACCATCTGGTTTACTCCAAAATATCAATTTTACTTGAGTCAGGAAAAAAACATGTTTGTAACATTAAAAGTTTAATTTAAACCTCCACATTCCAGTAAGATGAATAATTCTGGGCTTAACTGTACATGTAATTGAAACTGATCTTAGCAGAGTATTGTAACATTAATTTGTCCATTTTAGTTAGAAAACAAAATGTCTTAACAAGCGTCTGAGCTCACAAAAAGTGAACATATTTATATATGCATTTCAATCAATGAATGAATAGAAAAAAAAAGAAAAAGGAGAAAACCAAGACTTGGATTTGGTTGTCTACAAATATATTTCGATTTTTTACGATAACTTCAATGAAGTACATAAAAAGATGAGGAAGCTGGGAACCTAACTGGATGAATGCAAAAGTATTTTCAGAAAAAAACTGATATGGAGGAAATGTGGATATTTACACTTTAAAAGAAAACTCTCTTGACATTCTGATAAAGAAGAATGTTTTGATGAAAGAGATGTTTTATACAGTTTATTTTTTATCATTAATGATTTATTTTACTTGTGGAAAATCTCATTGATCCTCTTTCTCTTCCTCCACTGATGCAAATTTTATTCTTGATAACATAAACTTATCAATATCTAAAAAACTTTGGGAGGATTAGAAATTACTTAACTTATCTTGCCACTGAATGTGTTGAAAATTATCCTTAGACAGATCAGTGCTCAGAAATTTATTCTGAAAGTGTTTTAATAGCCTGCAGAGGGCGCTAGTAAATGATAGTAATAAAATAGCTTTAGACATCTTCTGGCTAAAACTCTGAAGCTTAAAGAGACTGAGCAGAAGACGTTTCAATGCTTCCTTGTGTTCTACTTTCTTGCATCCCTTTGTCCACTTTATTTATTTTCAGGTTCCAAATGACTCAAATGACCACCTTCCTTAAATAACGATAATTTTTATTTATTTAGTTTTTGCTTAAATCATCCTTTGACAAAAAAAGGGGCATTATTCTTGGCAGATGACAATTTTTAAATCCTGCCTACTGTAGAAGAAATATAATTTATAAATTCATGTACTACACACCCCAAGTTGGGTGTGGATAAGTGGGGTAAACAAAATTTAAATACAAAAATTTTATTAACCTTCTTGCAGTTTGGGTGATACTTGTAAAAGTTTACCTTTTATAGAAAGACAAAGAAAAGTAAAAAAAATATTTTCATAGTGCAATGTATACTATAGTAATGCAATGGTAGGAATTTAGGTGTAAAATGCTGTTTTTACACTCGGCACATACCAATACATGATAACAAATATATTTTATTTTTTTCCACAAAAAAAAAAACAATAAATCCCAGTGTGTCTTAAACGGCAATTTTATTGAAAAACAGGAATGGGTTTGTGGGGTTGAGTTGCAGGTTGTGGTCATTGTTTCTCAAGTATCAGTATGTGTGTGTAAGTAATGGAGAAAAAATGTAAATTCACTAGAAAGAGTTTGGAAATTTAATCACTTACTACATTTTTGCAAATGACTCCCATTTATGTGTGGTGCCAAAGATAAAGAATTTTAGTTTAGAAATTTAGTTAAATATCTGATAGAAAAAGACTGCGGTGTTTAAAAAAAATTATATAGTTTATATCCTTAACATTCCTTTGTCAAATACAGTAATCATATTACCAATGCTTTTTTCCACCTTAACTAATAAGTTAGTTGTAATGTATGTAAGGTTAAAATCAGTTCAAAAAACATAGAAACACCTTTCAGTCATACTCTTGCAGCCTCGGCAGCTGCTTAGTTTGCTTATGCGATGGTCCGGCTTCGCTAACCAGTGATTTCAACATTGCATATCTGAATCAGTGCAGCACAGACTGGCATTGACCATAAAATACATAGAAAGTATATGGAAGACAGCCTTTTTGTCCAACGGTAAGATAATTGATAAGTCTGGTAAGGCAGGATGCTGTTTTTGTGTGTAATAAGTTGATTCTATCATTTCATATATTGCTGTAACATTACTGTTGTAATCTTGGAGTTCAAATATTACTCTCTATTTTACATTAAATCAAGATATTAGTGAATCTTGATCACTTAATATCCTTGATCTATATCTACTGTGTTTAATTATGAAACCATTTTTCTAAAACATTGCATAGCGTTGCTGCCAGCGATGTTCTGGTTGCTTTGTCCACCCGTAATGCTTAAAAAAACAAAAAGAAAAAGTGTTAATGTGTATATAAGTGGTACTTCAGCCTGTATTTAGCTGTATATGAGTCCTTTAATATTGTGTGGAATGTCATGGAGTGCTGCAAGTACCAAAGGATCATTTGTTTGACTTGATGACTGCACTGATGATTCATTTGTGAGGCCCAAAATCCTTTTCGAGATTCTTATGTAACACTCTGTTGAATAATACTTTTTAAATAGAGGCACTTTTGCTTCACTCATGGCCACTGATGGAATATTGAGTCTGAGTGTTGAGAATCTTGGGATGTTACGCCCAATAAAGGAAAGGCTTAGCAAAGAGCACAGAAATAAGGCACCGTAAATAGAAATTGTGGTTTGGAAGTGCCTTGGAAAACAATTAATATGTTGTCTTTTGCAAATGCTGCCTCTTAAACTGCTTTGCACATGACTCTCTTTGTTCGACAAATGATTGGCAATGTGAACTATATTGAACCGAACTGACATTCTTACAAAATGTCTCTGTTGACAGCTAGCTGCTAAAATGAACAACAGCTATATTGGTACCACTACAGGTATTTCACATCTTTCAAAACACAAATGGTGAAACGTTTAAACTTCTGCATTTAGCAGCCTTGTAACTGATATTACTGTAAACTTTATAATTCTTACCATAGTAGATAGCAAACCTTTAAGTCTTTGCTTGTAGTACAGCTTTTCGTCTTCTCTTGTTGCATTTCATCATATAGAGAGGGTGACCTTTGACCGGTTACCTTTACACAATCGCTCTACCTCATCATTAGTTCTGGATCCATGTTCTCTGCTCTTCACCTCACCCTGGGGGCTGAAATCATCATGGAAGAAGGTTCATTTTGTGTCCACTGAACTATTTCTCTGTTGGTTTGGCGATATGTTTTGGATTATTATCCTGTTGAAAGACAGTCTGATGACCCTTTTTTCACCGACGAGAGGCCGGCAGATTTTTATAGAAAATGTCCTGATATTTCAGAGTTCGTGAACCCATGCACTCCGACAAGCTTCTCAGGGCTTTGAGAGAAAAATAAGCCCACAGCACTTCAGATCCTTCTCCACACTAAATAGTGGGCATGAGGTGCTTTTTCACTTCATCGTTGTTATTTCAATAGGAGAATTTCTCGCTGAAAACTCCGTCTTAGTGTTGTCTAGTTATATCACACTATTCCAGATGAAATTAGAGAAGCATTTGGTAATTTAGTAATTATCCTGCATATTTTGCATTTGGTTAGGTTCTCATGGTTATGAAGACTTGGACACTCCAAGATGCCACTCTTTGCCGGAGTTAGCTGTCAGTGAGTTAGAGATCGTTTCCTCCTCCATAATATAAATAAATGTTAATATTCTCTCAGCTGGTTCTGTTTCTAAAACATCGTTTTTAGATGCCACCTTATCTTTACTACTTAAAGAAAGGCTAAGAGGAAAGTACAGCCTTGTTGAAAATTGTATTAAATTAATCTCTAGATATCATATTGTGGGATTTTTGTATGTGGTGCTATTTCATTAAAAGTAAAAGAACAAGAAAATTGCATTTACATCTTAAAAGAAGAGTTTAATTGCTGGAAAGATTAGGGTTAAAGATTAATAAAAACATATAATTTTTTTCTTTTTTTAAAATTGAAACTCATGTTGTTTTAAAACATCTGAGAGATGCTGGGCCTCATTCCGATCAGAAATAAACCTTTTAGTGTGAAATAACTTTAAGTGTTTGTTGACCTTAACTGATGCTTTTTTGTTGAGTGTAATGTATGTCATTTATTATGTTTTTTTTTTTTTGGTTTGTTTTTTTGAAAAATATAAACATCAGGTAGTTTTCTTTCCCACACTTCAAAGTTGCTATTTGAATATTTATTATCCCTTTTTACGCGTCTTCTAAATTTATATCAGATTTTATTCCACATTGAACGCTACAGAATATTAATACAAGATTTACATTTGTTTAATTGCTTTGCAAAGTCCTATCATATAATTGGTGCTTGGTTGTATTTACTAGACTTTATTATGAAACGGAAACTAAATTACCAAAGCTACTCTCTTAACAACATTAAGCAAGTATCTAAATTAAATTTAAAGGACGTGCCAAGAATCTCATTTGAATAATTCATTGATGGTGTATCCCCACCTGCTTCTGCCTCCGAGTCAGTGTCTAAATCTGTGTGACGGAGAGGCTGAATAGTGATGTGTGACACACTCCCGATGAAAAATAACAGTGTCCTTTAGATCCTCACAACAGCTGATGAAGAATCACTGACTTTTATTGGCGCCGAATAAAAGGATGGGATGAAAGAGTCAAAGGCTGAGGGAGAGAAAGAGGGATTCAGAGGGAGGGACGGAGGAGTGCAAAACAAGGCCCCATCCATCACAGGAGTTGAGAAGACACATTCCAGTGCCCTTAGCAAGAGGATACATTCACTCAAAGTCACAAAGGAGGGTGAATCTGAGAGAAGCTGGGAGGGGCATCCATCAATACACAACCTCTCCCTTGAGCTGTCTGTGAGCACAAACTCAATGTGCTTTTAAAGTCCAATTCACTTCTTTCTATAGGCATGACAAATGTACATTTTGCTGCAGAAGAATATGTTCATACTCAAAACAATTGGGGGGGTGGGGGGAGAAACTAAATCAAGGATGGTTGAAAATGCTTCTCTCACTCCTCCTCTCCTCTCCCTCCCTCTTTCCTTCCATCTCTCTCTCTCTCTATGTCCCCCTCAATAATCGGAGCCGGAGAAACTTGAGGTCGGGTCTGCAGCACATCTCTGCTGCCTGGCAGAGTTGGTGGGGATTTTAGGGTGGAGGGAGCAGGTGATGGCTTTCTGGAGTGCACTCATTTACACTCCTCCCTTTCTCTGTCTGAGCACCGTGAAGAGGTGGGAGAGATGAGGGGCCACCTCCTCTCGCTCCTATGAGCTGCACCTGCCAGGGGGTAAGATCAATTGTGAACTATGACCTCGTACCTTCCACAATGCCCAATTATAACATGCAGCATGTAATATATACATCGTACATCAAGAGTGAGTAAAATATGTAGAACAAGGGCAACTACAGAATTATTCCTTTCATCTCTTTTTCGCTTTATCAAATGGGAATACGACATATTATTTAAGACACCAAAAACCTTCTGGTTCACTTTGGTTAAAAAAAAAAAAGAAACTTTGCTGTGGCTCATAAAGGACTTTTAGAAACTGATTAGGTAATTTATTCTTTTTAAAACTACACTTAGCACATGTTCTAATGAAATAAACCAAAATAAAGCCTCAAAAATTATGAAAAAAAACTGATCCTGTGGAAGTTACCTTTGATCAAACTTTGCATGAATAATTCCAAAATCTAACAAAGCTCAAAGAAAAGATCTCATCTATTTATTATAACTACACCACAGCAATGTACTTTAATGGGATAACTTTATAGACAAACATAGAGTGCTTTTGAAAAGTATCCAACCCTCTTTAACTTATTTTGTCACATTACATCCACAAAATTCAGTCCTATTGTACCTTGATATTAATTGAGGGATCAACACAAAGGGATGCATGAAGTAAATACTTTACTAATATAATCCTGCATTTGCATGCGGATGTCTTTGCTGTTATACTGCTAAATTAAAAAGGCAACAAATTGTCTTCAGAAGTCGAATAAGGGAAGGTCGCAAACATGAAGAAAGTCCTCTGGTCAGTTTAGACCAAAACTTAAATACTTGGCAAAAAGCCACGTGTGGCAGAAAACTGACACTGCAGATCAACTTCAACATACCACCCCTATGGTTAAATATGGTGGTGGCAGCATCATGCTGTGGGGATTATTTTCTTGAGCAGGTACATGGAAACAAGTCAGAGATTATCAAAATATGGTTGCATATAAGACGACACTGGAAGATGAACTTTGAATTTGCAAAAGACACGAGACCAGGGCAGAGGTTCGTACTCCAAATGGTTCACTGTTTGTAAAACATTATTTATGGGTCACAGAAATCATGATAGAAGGTGGTCTAGTCCGACGGGACCAAATCTGTAGTTTGTTTTATCTATATGCAAAACCCCTATCTGTAGTTGAATACTAATGTTTTGGATCACTCTGCACACAGTATTTCCATTTTGAAACCTGGTGGTTGTAGCAGGAAAGGACAGATGAGCAATTCAGAGCTGACAGAAAACCCGTCATACAAGAAGACCAACTGGAGGCTAGAATCCTGTTAGAAAGTTTAGACTTTCATCAATTTAAAGAATCTGATGTGAACTCTGCTGAGAAACTGAAAATTAGTGCACTGCCTTCACTTGAGCGGGTGTATTTTAGGATATTTAACTTGCGACCATCTTGTAAATTCTCAAATTCTACCCAGTGATGCTTCTTTCCCATGGAATGATGTCGGTGATTACATTTTAAATCCACAGATGTTCATACCCAAGAACACTTGTTACAAAAGTGACAATGCTGTGAAAGTTTTTATATAAATGCACCATGATCTTCATTTATCTAAAGTGATTGTTCATGCAACTTCAAATTATCGGTAATATACTCATAACCTCTCCACTTCAAGAACTCCACTTCAAAAAAAATCTAAAAAGAAAGGGTTTCTGTGACTCAGACGCCTCACTTAATGTTGTCTAAGTGTTTTCTGAGAAGCAAACCTCTTGGGCCCCTTTTTCTTTCTTTTTTTATCACTTCATACTGCTGGCAGCTCATTTTTGTCAGCGAACTGGGTACAAATGGTTATTATTCAATGTGATGAGAGCCATTTGGGGTTTTGTCAGGACCCAGAGTAGTGTGAAAGTTGGTGTCAGTGGACCCCTGGCCTGGACTGACTCAAAGCCAGTGTGTTTGTTCCTATGGTAATGGAGAAAAAGTAAGCAACTCCCAGCAGCATCCCGCCGCGTGTTGCCTCCTCAATAGAGCGCATCTGCAGAAAACGTGGGACCCTTTGAGATGGGCAGTGACCCGTCATCGCAACGGCTCTCACATATATGGCTGCGTGTAGACGCTGAATTAGCCTAAACCTCCCTTTCACGCCGCTGACGTCATAACTCTTGAGGGAAAGTTGAGACCGGGCCATATATTCCCCGATTTGATAAAAGCTGAGTGTGGGACAAGAGCGGGAAAGAAGCTGTTGCAGAGGTCATTAGGATGAAGGAGAGGGAGAAAAGTGAAATATAACAACTGCAAAGTGGGTGGTGGTGGGGAGGGGGGTATTTAAACAAAAGCTTGCTTCAGATCAGAAAGATTCCAATGGAAATGAGAGAAGAAAAGAAGATAATGACTTATAAAAATCACACAAGGGGCCTGCTTTTCCTTGTGCAAACAACTCTTTGGTCATCCCTCTGAACAGAAGAACTTCAGTCGCTTCAGATAATTAAAGTTTAATTAATAAATCCAAGGAAGTAAGAGCTTAAAAGGCAGTTTGTTTTAAGCTTAGAATAATGGTGTTTTGAAAATGCAAGAGTTTATGTTTTCTGTCAAACCTTTGTGCTGTGGAATGACGAAAAGAAAAACATTTCTAAAACAATTGTGACTCCTGAAAGGAAACTAATGTGAGATGAATGAAGAGGAAATGGGCCAGACTGCAGGGGGTCATTAATAGGAAAGTCATAAACTTAAAGAGAACCTAGTTTTCCTGTAAGGGTGCTTTTCCCGCAGCTTGTTCTTATCCCGCTCCGAAACGGGGTATTTACTAAAATGGGGGTAATCATGAGCCGCTCAGCAGAAAATGGGTAAGTAATGGCTGCATGAGTACATTTTTGTGGGAGCGTTTATTCCACCCCTCCTTTTCCCTCCTGCTCTAACTGTCTGACCTCCCTCCTCCTTAACTCTTACCCCCCTCTGTGTTTTCCCATGGGCTTCCAATTGATTCAATTATGTGAACAAACAAATACCATATGCTTCTACTCAACCGTTCAAACCACTCCATGACGACTAGACACGCTGATGCACTCATTTACCAGATAAATAACGGGAGGAGGCATTTTTATTTCTTCACTACTGATCATTTCGTCTGAATTAATTTGGAAGATGCTGTCAGGAACATCAGAGAACCCCAACATGAAAACACAGTGAAAAAGTGACTTAATGGAGGAAAGCGGGGAAAAGGAGGGTGGAGCAGGAACATTTTCTGTGTCTTTCGTTGCTCTCGTAACTTCTCCTGCGATTCGGCCATCAGCGTGTAGCTCGGCGAAGAGAAGTGCAGCAAACACATCGGCATTCTTTAACTTTTTGTCGTTGTGCGAGACTGTGGGTGAATGGGCAGCGGGGAACAAAGCGGGTGGGGGGAGCAGTTTGGATGAAGGCACTATTGCTGCCATCCCCAGCACTTTGAACAACTTGTCAGCAAAGACACTGAAGAAACTGCGTTCTGTCACATTTGTGTACAAACCCCTTGAAAGCGCTTGCTGACCTGCCCATATCCTTTTATTGAGGTTCAAATGGCAAAAGACGTCCATTGTGTCTGGGAGAGTTCATTAAATTCATTGGTTTGACCTGTTATTTCTAGGCCAAAAGTCTACTGATTTGGAAAAATGTGAGTCGGCCAAGCCGCAATAGCAGACTGACCTCCGCAGGGTAACAAACCCTTTTGAAGAGTGTTTCAAGGCTTTTATATGAATGGGGTCAGAGGGGAAGTTTGAAGCATATCCACAGCAGAACCAATGGATTTACATCAAAAGGAAATTTAAAATCATCCAAATATATTTAGTCCACTAATCACTTTTCATGTATTATTTTTGGTCAGATCGATTTCTTTAAGGGTGAGGACACTGTGAAGAAGCACTACAACTTTTTCCTGAAACAAGCTGTGCAAGAAGTTAGCAGATAACCAAACGTTTTGTCTCTAAAGACTGATAGGAAAGTTTGGGAGTAAATACATTCAACTGCTTTAGTTCTCACAGCATCTTCACATTTAGATGTAAATGGGCTCATTAGGGAGGCCACACTGTTACGTTTGCATCTTCTCCTCATTTGTTCTTGTCAGAGGCCAGCGCCCATGGCAGCTCCCGGGTTTGTTTGTCAAACATTTGTTGCAAATTGGCAATTTTTTAAAACGTTTGTGTGACTGTGCAAAAATAAGCAGAAAAAGTTAAACGATAACCTAAAGGTAGCTAATTTTTTTCATTTATAATAATCATTTAAAACATGATTTTGTGCTTTAGGTGCAGTGTTAACTAATGCATCCACAGTTGTAAACACTTTGGCGACAGTAGACTGAACTAATAATCTTTTACTTAAACAGACTCTGCTCCTAAAATATTTTCCAAATGTGTAAAACATTTTGAATATTTCAGCAATTTTTAAAATCATAATCTTTTTTTATGCAAAGGTTAAAACTCTTTGAGTTCATGATTTCTAAATGTATGTCTAAGACTCCGAACATGTACTTAGAAATCCAAATTAATCTTGTAAATTGTGAGTTTACTTTCCCTGGGGGGGGCATGTATCACTTAATAAGGTTAAACATTATTTAATGTTTAAACACTTAATAATGTGTTAAAACATTATTAAGCTAAAGATAACAATGTCTTCAGCTTAATAAAGCTAATGAAAACCTTTGCTTTCTAGGCCTTTCAAAAGCACAATAGTTATATTTCATGTTTGTTTGTCTTGCTAGTTAAAGGTGCAGTATGTAACTTTTATAAAGGATATGTTTTTCTTTTTACATATTTTTAAGGCTGTCACCTTGTCGCTATCTTTTCCTTATTGTGTATTTATTTTAATGTATTATTCCAAACAAGTCAATATTTTAAATCTGTTTAAGTACTAAGGCGCCTCTTCTTTTTACATATCTGTTTTTTTTTCATCAGTAGATTTTGTGCTGATATTGTCAGAGTGGTTTAGTGGTGAGGATGCACCAAGCAGCAGCTCTTGACCTGGTCTCAAACACATCGGAGTGGCTCTACAACAGACCCAGGCATAAATTAGAGAACCACGTATATCACAAGAGGACTCAGTCAAGGTCTCTGCATTCTCGGTTGTCTTTATCAAGAGAAAATGAAGGTCTTTTTTGACTTGCAGTAAAGTTTTTATTTTTGCAAAATCAAAATCTTATCAAAATACAATATGTGTTCTTACTATTTCTTTAGGTGCTACAGGTAAATACAGCTGTGAAAACATATGGTGTTGTATAATTTGTAAATTTATGCCCAAGTGAGGTGGAAAGAGACGAGGGAACTGTCCCACATTTGCTCAAAAAAAAAAAAAAAAAAAAAAACTTGATTAACCCCAAGAATTTGGGGAAAATATTTTGTGAATTGAGGCTAAAGTGGAACATTTTGGACAGTGTGTATCATGTTACATAAGACAGTCAAACATGGCGATGGTAGTGAGGTGGTTTGCTTTACATCTTCTTGTCTGTCTTGCTGTAATTCATGGATGTATGAACTATGCAGAAGGTCCCAAAGGAGAATGTTTGGTCATTAGTTTGTGACATTAAGTTCATGCCAGCAAGGCCTCTTTGGAATGGCTCAAAAAATTTAGATATTTCATAGTCTCCTTGTCTGAACTCATGCTTAAGATGCTGTGGGATGTTAATAAACAAGGTGTTTATGATTGCAAATCCCCGGTGTAGCTGAATTAACCAAAGCTGCAAAGAGGAGTTGGGCAAAATTATTTCAGTGTTATAGAAAAATTTCGGTAACACTTTATTTGAAGGGGTGTGCATAAGACTGACATGACACTGTCATAAACATGACATAACACCTGTGATGAACATAAAGAAGTCTTTATGAATGTTTATGACGGTTGTCATGAAGTGTCATTCGGTAAATAATCACTTTTAATGCAAACTTTTAATGCATTATTAATATGGCTTGGTTAATATGGCCAATATTAAAATAAATACATACAATAAAACACTCTAAAATAGTCAAATTATTTTGTCAAATGAAGTGAATCGTGACAATAAAGTCAGAATTTCAGACTTTATTCAATTTAAAAGCAAAAGAGCAGAGGTGTTTCTTCCAAAGCTCCTAAAAGTCTTTTCATCTGAACTGGGTTTACATAGATCATTAAATTATTTTATGATTTTACAGCAGAGGAGAAGACTTGATCATCTCTACTATTGTATGTACCCGCTGCCCTCGTTGATGGAAAATGATTTGGAAAAAATATTGCGAGCAAGACCCTTAAACACTTCAACAAAAAAAAGCAGCATTAATATCCCTCTTAAGATCATTATAATCAATCCTGTGATGAACAAGAAGCCAGTTGAGTCAACAAAGAGACATTTACCATCTTGCGCACAATACCCCTGTGAGTCTTGAATTGATGTTGTCTCCTTGAATTGATGTCTCCTGTGATTGAGTCTAGAATCGATGAAGGGTCTGAATTCTCATAATTGTTCATAACATTCACACAGCAAATAAAACAAGCGCAAATGGCAATGCAATTTGTAAAAAGAAAATTATTGGAAATAAATAGGTTTTTCCCAAAGTATGGGGTTATTTTCAGCACCAACTGTTACAACAAAGAAGTAATAAACTTTACCATAAAATGGAGCAACACTTCTAATGGAAACCTATTTGGAGGTTTTCAACGTTCATCTAGTGGGTCATTTAATTTGTGGTATTTTAATTTTAATCAAATGTGATTCCATATATTAAATTCAACTAAAAAAAAATTGTCATTATGAATGTAAATGTTCGTAGCCATGTTATTTTCTCTCCATAGGTTCACCTGTATAGGCCTATATCTGTCACTTTATGCTCCTTCCGCTGACAGCTTCTCTTTGTCCACCTCTCTCTCTCTTTAGGATTCATTAGTCCCTATAGACTCTAGCAGTCCAAACATATTGCACCATTCAGCTGGTGCTTATGTGTCATCTGTTATCTATTGGACTGGTGTTTCTGGTGAGCATATGAATGATAATCAGGCCTTTGTGTGTCCGTGGAGGTGCAGCGGGATCTGCAGCTTGTGATGTTGCCTCGGGGGGAGATTAGGAGGGGCAAACCGGCCCTCTGTGTCACGTCGCCAGTCACAGCGCCCATCCACGGCTGTCCCAAACCCCAGTGGGACCTTAAATCCTGTTACACTGTCAGCTAAAACCATCACTTGTATTAAAGATGTGTGGGTGTTTAAGTGTGTGTACATATTAAGCGAGGGGGTATAATGTCTTAAACTATGAATTATTCATTTCAAAAAGAAAAGGAGATATTGACTACATCTCCATAAACAGACTGCTCTCTTTATGTCATCAGGCACGAGATCTTTGGTTATAATTGCGTAAAAGAGCCCAGTGAAAATGTGTTCCACCAGCGGCACAGCAGGCAGTGGTCAGCGTTATCATCAGGGTCGAATTTGAGTGATGGCAATTGTTCCGTCCTAATATCTTATAAATAATTTACAATATCAGGGGCATTGCTTCCACCCAGAATCAAACAGTTATGTTAAAACGTTTTCCCAGCTGCTTGTTGAACACACTTTAAAAGGAGAAATGTGGAGGGTGTTAAACATTGGCCATTGAAATTACTTCAAATTTAATTAAGCACATTAATTAGTTTTAGTGGTATTAGCTACTTCAGCTGGTAACAAATTTGTTGCTTTAGTTGTATTCTTTTTGTGCAACAATTAGGTTATAAGGAAAGGCTAAAGTCAAACATAACAGCAAGCTGAACTATCGGAAAGTAATTCTGGAGTGAACATGTTGGTTAAGTTAGACTGTGTTCATTGTCTTTTGCAGAGAACAATAAGGTTGGGGTTTTTTATGCAATGGAACTTGAATCAGTTCGTAAGTTGAATAAAAGTCAACTTAAATTTATGATTGAAATAAACGTTTGGAGATAAAAAAAAAAAAAGCTTGTATCCAGCTTCTGCTGTAATCTGGTTGACTGACCACTAATTATCGACTAGCTAGCAAAAACCTTTTTAAAATGAAATTAAGGAAAGTATTGCATTAATTTAAATTGTAACCAGATTATGTAAGTATTATCATGAAATTGGTCAACTTAAACAACATTAACCTTATTTTGGTAGCAAACATCAGCCACGGATTTGAATTAGAATTGAACTGACTATGTTGGTTCACTTGGTTGTTATTGTCAAAATAACAAGTTGTTATTTTGGTAATATGGCAAGGCTGATATGTTCATATGTGTTGATTTGTAGGTAAGTTCATCAAAAGTTTTGAACTGTTATAAAACCAGCATGTTTGCAGGCCTGCGATGGATTGGCGACCTGTCCAGGGTGACCCCGCCTCTAGCCTGAAAGGCACCAGCACCCATCCTGACCCCACAAGGGTGTAGGAAAAAGGATGGATGCTTGCATCCTGCTGCAAATGGTAAAGTTTGCATCAAGCTGTGATTAGTTTAGCAGTCTTACTATTGCTAATACATTATTTACACTGGCAGAGACATTTGTTTTTTCAGCTTGATGCAATGAATTTTAGAGTTTTACTTTACCTTCTTTTTTTTTAGCATTTTCATGCCTTAATCACAACTGAATTACCTTTTACAATTGTATTTAACTTTTGATTAAACCAGAGTGAAATCAAATTAGAAAAACAGTGCTAATAATCTGTTACTTAAGTAATAATCTTATTGTAAGTAAATATGTTTATAAACCAGGCAGTAATCTTACTAATAGTCTTTCAGCTGCTATGTAAAAGTCTTGATTCAAACCTGAAAAAATGTAACCGTTTTTTTTTTAGTTCAAATATAAGTTAGATTTTCAGTGTAGCTTCATGAAACAACATAACTTGTTAATATTTGAGGGGTTATGATAGATTTCATTCACTGAAGTGGTTCATTTTCATCTTAACAATCTTTCTACAATTGTATTGATTAAAATCTAACCGTCTTTTATTGCTGAGTTAGGCTGGGATGCTGCTTTGTCATAAGGGGGAAAAACCCCGCAGGTATGGGGGTGATGGTGCATTATCAGAAGTGGCTATAGATGTATCTTTTATTTATTTATTTAGCTTTCAGTTTGTGCAGAGGCGCAACGGAGTGGTTATAATGTGAGAGCGCTATTTTCCTCGATTATTTGTCTCAGTAACAAGTGATCACGGGGAGAATGGGATTCTTTGCACTTCTGGCCCGCAGCCTCCAGAGGGAGGTCAAAACTATTTGTCAGTCTCCAGTTGGGATTGCAAATTAGGGATGAGCCTCCCCTGCGTGACGGCCCTGTGAAACCTCTATTCCTATCCACGGGATGACTGCTGTACATAATTTGAAAATTAGGGCCTTTGATAACATCTTTATGTTCAGCAATAGGCACTGCGCTGCCCCCGCACACAGACTATACCTGCCGCTGGAAAAAAAAAAGAAGAAGAAAAAGGGGGATATTCACTGACTCGTTTATATGTTTGGTCTGTTTTATGTCTGAGCATTCCCACATACACTCGGCCTGAGCTCTTTGTGATCATTTTAGAGCTTTTAACGTCGGGTGACACATTATGACATATCATTAGCCTGTCACCTTCATTAAAATTTGAATAAAGGTGTTTCGAAAATCGCTTACGAGGCTGAATTGTTGATGGAAATAAAGAGACGGACTAATTGAAACCTGAAAATGACGCGCAGTGACACAACAGGTTTTCAGCGTCGGTGGTTCGGTCTCCTTAGATCCCTAATCTAATGGCGCAACCTAATTATTGAAGATTACTGGTGTAATCGTAACGTAAGGCGATGAAGCAGACGGCATCACACTGAAATATTGATGCAGCCACTGTAGAACAGAAAAGCGCACTCGGTGAGATCCTTTTACGTTTCTGACCCTATATAGACTTATTTCTGGTGTTGTCTCCTCTAAACATATAGGTAGAAGAAAAAAAAATCACACTCCACTCTTTACTCGCACATTACGACTCCGCTCCCTTTGAAGATGTTGTTCAAAAAGGACTTAAAGTGAAAGAAAATGTTTTCCTATTACTTAATTCAATCGGAGCGCAAGGCGGGGGCTTGACGCGCAGGGCCTCCTCTACGACAGAGTCGCCTTTGTTGCGTCTATCCGCCGCTGTCACACACTTTAATTCGACTCTCTTTCTCTCTCATTGAAAGCCCTCCACAATGACATTCAATGAGAGCCGCGGAGTGAAAACCTGGTTATTTTTACATATTCTTTCCCCCCCTCCGACTCGGCAGGGGCCCGAGCAAAGGAATTAATCACTGCTTTTAACAGCGCTGCCTTCAGGCAATGACTTGTCCCTTCTTCTTTTTTTTTTGTGCCCAGAAATGACACATTAACCCTAAAATGGATATGCATAAACTTTACATTCAGCTGTTGCGTGCATGTTTATGTCAGTGAAAGGAGCCATACAAGTACAGAAGACCCGAATCAAATGCATAAAAAATGATGCATTTGTAGGGTAGCTATTGCATATAAACCAGTAAAAATTATTCGAATTTTAATCAAAGTTGCAAGTAGTTTAATCCCAATAATCAACGACTTCATATTGGTAATAAATTGTGTCTAAATATTTCAGCTTGAATGAGACATTGGTTCAGTGCTCTCATTCAGTGTGTGTGGAGCTGACCTGAGAACAGCAACACCTGGTCCATGTGCTGTTTATGTCCTCAGGAGGAGCGGCTTATGCGCTATTCTTGAGACATTTTGGCCAGTCCTGTGTAGCATGAGTGACACTCTCCAAAACAGTTAGGAGCAACAGGGTAAAGTCTGGATGTATGTTCATTTTTACAAATACATCCAGATAAACTTGTATAAGGATTGCACTTCTTCTTCTTCTGCCACTGTTGAGTGAAAGCAGATTTTTATCTCCAGCACCATTTGCAGTGCATAATAAGAACTGCAGCACATCAGCGCTGTGTTTTAACTAAAGGCATGAAAGCCAGAAAGTTCAAAGAGGCATCCTTCATGCCCAAATTCTCCAAAGATAGCTGCTGCAAAACAACACAATGTGCTTTACACTCCTTCTGGTGAAGCTGTTAATGTAGCAAAACTAAAGTGTGGAAGTTTCTCTTTATGTTTTAGATAGAAACTACAGAAAATAAAGAAGATATTATTTATATTCCAACTTTGAGCTTCAACAGCCATATCTGGTGAGCAGATGATGGGCATCGTTAGAGTTGGGGAGTTGAAACCAAGCTTAATGTTGCTTTCCCAACCAGCAAGAGAAAATCTTCCCCAACTCAGATAAAAGCAGTAAAATGTTAAAAATTTCATCAATAAACTTGATTTTGTCCAGTATTTCTGAGTAGAAACTGAAAGATGTAAAGCATTACTGAAATAGTTATAAACTTTTTCCACGTCTTTTCTTAAAAGGTGGCATTTAAACTTTATTCCCTCAGATGTGAAAATCTTTTGCAGAGATTGCCTCCATCTATGAAGATCTTGAGTTCAGTTTGAGTAACTTGATTAAACAATAAGTTGGATGCAAACTTAACTTCAGAACAGTTCTCAACTGCAAGTCATATAACAGATACTACCTGAAATATTGTCCCACACAAACAGATCATTTGTCTGGTGATCAGACAAAAGAGAAGAAATGAACCAACATCCTTATTTGAATTCTAATCCAAATATTAGTCACTGAAATAAAACAGGCAATTTACGCAGATTTGAGTACTACATTTAAAATCTAATCTGATTCATTCAAATAAAAACTTATTAATTGCTGATATGTGATGAACTCCAAAATAATTTTTCAAAAAAGATTTCTACTCAGAATAGAGTTCTTGTGAAACTATCCTCTGCTGGAAACAAACTTAAATTTGTGCTCTGCAAAACATTTATGTTTCAGCCTTTACCAATTTAATAAATTCATTGCACCTCATCATTATAAATTAATGTGGCTTACCGTTCTCTTCCACTAATTAGAATGAAGTTTAACTTAAACAGCAATAAGTAACATTTTCACCAAAATGCTCTGGTTGGAGGAAGAAGAATGAAGTGGGAATAGTTACTAAAATAAAGTGCTAACATTGTTTGAGCTCATTGACTATTATTAAAACAGCACATTTAAGAGATGATATGCTAGATAAAAAGTTTAATAATGAATGAATTATACTTAACACCTTACAGTTATCAGCTTTACAGTGTAATTTGTCTCGTCTCTCGCTTGTATTTAACTTACCCTGCTTAATATCCCAGAGGAAACTTAACTTAGTTCCCAAATGAAGCAGAAACACTTTCTCTGGAAATTCAAGCTCGGCACATATGATCGAAATGAGAGTGATGATAAAAGGGAGAATGGCTAGAGCCGCCTCTCTCGGCGTGGGTGGGGCTGACAAGAATAGACTACATTATGCAGTTCATTTAGTTAACAAGTGAAATAATGGGGAAGCGTGCAGTGGGAATGCCTAGAGAAAGGCACAAAACCCTATTGAGAGCTCTCCGCCGCTTGCAGCGTAACCGTCACATGGCCGAACCGAGTCCATCCGCAGCTATTTAAGGCGAGGCCGCGCGCCTTCAGCACCACTTCGCTGTCCACGGCGCCACTGACAGCACACTGACGCACCGAGTGACGCAACGAGGCTCAGACTCCCAGCCAACGCCGAGCAAAACGAGTTTCGCAAACATGCCGAGGTCTTTTCTCGTGGATTCCTTGATTTTGCGGGAGGCCGGCGACAAGGGGAGCGAGAGCAGCCCGCCTCTGTTCCCTTACGCGGTGCACTCGCCGCACCACCCGCACGGGCTGCCCGGTTCCTGCCACTCCAGGAAAGCCGGTCTGCTCTGCTTCTGCCCGCTGTGCATGGCCGCGTCCCAGCTCCATCCTTCTCCTCCGACCCTGCCGCTCCTCAAGGCTTCATTCCCTCCGTTTGGTTCGCAGTACTGCCACTCCGCTCTGTCCAGGCAACACTCCACGACAAACAGCGTGAACCTCAGCCACGCTCCAGGGATATACCAAGCCGCGTACACGGTTCCAGACCCGAGGCAATTCCACTGCATCTCCATCGGTGAGTAGAAGCAGATGTCGCCAAATTTAGATGTCTTGATTTTTTTATTTTAATTTTTTCTTTTTTTATATAATTTTGCTTTACCGGTTTTTGACAGTCTATATTACTTTTTTTCCCAAACAGAAAACAACAGTGGAAAACTTCAGAGTAGCAAGCGCATGCGTACTGCCTTCACCAGCACGCAACTTTTGGAGCTGGAGCGGGAGTTCACCTCCAACATGTACCTGTCCAGACTGAGGCGCATCGAGATCGCCACGTACCTGAACCTGTCCGAGAAGCAGGTGAAAATCTGGTTCCAGAACCGCAGAGTGAAGCACAAAAAGGAGGGCAAGAGCGGCGGGCAGAGGACTGGATCACACAACTGCAAATGCTCGTCCTTGTCCGCCGCCAGATGCTCGGAGGAGGAGGACGACGACATTCCCGCATCTCCATCCTCGTCAGAAAAGGAGGATGTGGACCTGTCTGTCTCCCCGTAAAAGTCTCACAGAACTACTGCTGTCAGAAATGATTTTTTTATATATATATAATTTGATGAGATTTGAATGCTGCCAAAAAAAAAAAGAATGAAGGAAGAAAAGAAGGAAGACTGGGCCAGTTGTGTTCAGTCGTTTGTAATTAACAGATATTTAATCAGGGAAATGCTCTGAATTATTGTATAGCTGTATACACGTTGTACGTATTGTATGTAGTTTTTTTCTGAAAACAGTCCATTGTTGTTGCCAATCCGATGAGCACGGTGGACAGATTTGTAAAGACAAATCCCCGAGTCCATAGCAACATTATTATTTGTATATTGGGGGTGGGACAGTTTGGTGAGTATGTGGATTGAACTGTTACTTAAATAAATCTCCACCACTGTCCACCATGACCAGGACCACTCTGAAATTATATCTCCGGTGTACCTGAAAATATTTATTTATTTAAAAATGTTGATACTTGAATAAAAACTATTCCTAAGCCGTACAGACTTGTTGTTTTGTGAGATTCACGTTGGACGTTTTGCGCACACGATTGCGCACAGACGCTGCGCTCCAGAGAAAGAGCTTTTAAATCCAACATAAAAAAAATATATCGTGTAGTAAAAACAGACAATTTCTTATTAGTGAGACTTTTTATTTTCTTTTTTGTATTGTGTTTCTTTTTTTTTCAATGAAAATATTTCAACGCAATCTTTTCCAATTTGTGAAAGCGCGCGATTGTGATGTGTACTATTGCTCTTTTCAGAGACGAGCATCAATTTCAAGCTCTTCTTTTCATGAAAATATGTTTCAACATCATCTCATTTAGGCTCAAATTAATGGACACATTGTCGTTTTCAGGAATATTTCAAACTCGTCTAAAACAATTTGGTTGTTACATGCCCAGCATGGGGTTTATCCAGCATTCAAACAAACCTTTATTAATGGATGGAAGCTCGCTGAAAGTTTTATTTTTCATTTGATCAGATAAATTAAATTCATAATAACCCCTATTGCGCTTCAGAGACAAAAGCTGTATTATGATGGGGCTCTTATACGCCTTTCCCTGGGGAAAACCAGCCCCTCATATCGCTGCCTTCTCTGGCCCTTAAGGGCTCCTTTCAGCTCCGCTGCCAGCTGAAATGATCTGTGTTGTGTGAGCGAGTTAATAATCGCAGCGGGTGTATAAGAGCGTGTCTTCAAGATATCGATCTAACATGAAAATAAATGAGGAGTGAGGGCAGTTTTGTGTCCATGACCCAGATTGTTCCCGTTGTCAGCGCAGCTTTTCTCTGAGATGCGGGGCCTTTTTTTAAGCACCTATACAAGCATTCTCTGCTTGACTAATGCTATTTTTTTAAATTCAAAAAATAAACTTAAACACCCTGTAATTATGTTTACCTACCTAAAAACAAAACCTAAAATTAAACAGTTTGCGGTGCCAACTGTTTAATGTTTTTATCCATATGGCATAAAGTAATCTTGGTGAATAAAATAAAATAAAAATAAAAAACATTTTTGCATAAAGAAAGATAAAAATAAAAATAAAGATTCAGGTTTTTTTAGCTGTTGTCATGAAAATATTATTAAATGTACAGAACACATAAACAAAAACAAAACAAAAAAATGTGTTCTAGACGCAGTTTTAGTTTTGTTTGCCTGTTTTACGCACCGCTGAAACCAGCCTCTGACTCGAGGCTTTGGTTTAGAAATGTGTTTTTCCTGCCTTGAATAGCCTTTGAAGGATGTTTGCTGCAGCATAAACTTGCCTCTAACTTTTCTTAAAGAGAGAAAATCTGTTTTTTAATTGCCTACCGAGTATAATCTGCATCTCTGTGCCTGTTATGGATGTTGAGTTTCGCCAGCAAACTTTTCTTTAATGGTTCACTTAAACATTTTTAACAAAACTCTAATATTTGCATTTGTTAAGATATGGGATTAGACTATTTTGTTAATTGCACCACAGAGTCCCCATTTTGCTCACAACGTGCTCTGCAAAGCGCCCTTTATCCATTCAATAGCCCGGGGGTATGCGCCCTGGGGGAGCTTATACGCTCGCTGTTCCCAAATGCTCAATTTATTTATTCTTAATTTTGTGCCGATCAATTCATTGAAGCAAAAAGGACTACGGTGTCTTTTTAAAAAGAAGAAAAGGGGAATTGTGGACGTAACCTTGACAGAGCCGAGGAGAGGGCTCCCCTGACGCTGGAGAGCCGCTTGAGTCAACAGGCGCCCATCTAGCAGACTCGCCCTTGTCTTTATTCGGGCTAATTTTTTATTTACGGCTTTTCTTTGACATGTCTCTTATCTATCAGATTAAAAGAACAGCTTGTAACAAATCAGTCTGCACGATTTACAACAGCATTAAAAGGGGACAAAGGGAGCAGGCAGTCAGTACCTGAGAGTCTGGTAGACGGCGCGGCGCTGCAGCTGATTCGATGGTTTGAAAAATACGCACGAAACAAAATACTTGAATCCTGAAAAAGAGCCTTTGTACGTTTCTTTAGAAATCAAGCAATTCTGCATGACAAAGGACAATTAATAAGCCGTCTTTTCACGACCAGCAGCTGGTTTCCCCGTCAAGGAAAGTTGGAAAAAATTCAGACTGAATGCGCGCAAAAGCCCTTTGCGCGCAGACAGCAACCCAAGGTGACCCATTTGGCACAGTTAAAATAACCAAGCCGAGGTAAAAGCGGGGGAACTGTCAAAAACATTTAAGCTGAAATATCTTGAAATTGCAAATCCCTTTATGTGGAGGGACGCTGCCGATGTGGGTTAGTGGTACAAAGGAGGTGGTTAAGTTGGAGAGGCTTTGGAAACGGACACGTGGCTTCTCAATGAGGGCTCTTTTTTGGACCCGCGTGGCTTGCTCTGGCACTGCACATTCAAACTGGTTTAAACTTCTTTAGCTTCGAATAAAAAGTAGCAAAACTTAACAAGTCGATCAATAAAGTTTAACAAAACATTTAATCAACTTAGAAGAGTAGCGTTTTAAACACTTTGCGTGCCAGTTTCTAAAAGAAAAAAAAAGTGAGCTTCAACTTCGACTGGAATAAAAAAAATAAAGTTTTCTTGAAATAGGGGAAGGATTTTATTTTAAGTTTGTTTTTAAAGAAATCATTTATTGATGAAATTTACATTTATTTTTTGTAGTTTATTGCGCAAAGAAAATACGTTTCTAATTTCGCGCAAAGCTGTTATCTGCCATCAAATCTCGCAGATTGAATACTTTTTTATAGAGTAAAAAAAATGTAGAAGAGGATGCAAAGTGGCTTAAAAATAAATTAATGAATTAATTTAGCACTGACATCAAGAACGCACCCAGATAATCCGAACAGGCAGGCTTGTGCTTCATCTTCATGTAAGCAACTCGACCTTAGAGAAATGGATTAAAAACTGTTTCTATTCTATAAAATGTTTTTTGTTCGACAAAAGACGGAGCAGGATCCTGTCTTAGAAAAGCTGCCGTTGCCGACAAAAGTGTTGAAGTGGCTGCAGGAACAGGAAACAGCTCGCCGCTTGCCTTGAACTGCGGCTGTTTTTCTGCAGCAACATTTGAACCCACTCAGCTGTATATAATCTGTTTAACAGCTAATCAGTACTTTAAGATGAAGGACCGGCACGCAGCTCCGCTTTCCCTCCGTCCCCCCCGCTTCTAATTGAATATTCAAGGCGCGCACCGCGCACCCTGTTTGCCTTTTTCAGTGTGCTGAGAATGCGCCCTTTTTAATTCTCGGCCCATACACAAGCTGTGTCAAAGGTCTAGAAATAATGAACTGCGCAGACATGGAAGAGACGTTTTGGAAGAGTTGCCTCTGTGTGGTGTGACGGAAGATCCTCTGGGATATATGCAGATATTTGATTGTTTAGTGGATTTTATTCATTCCAGCAGACTCACAAGTCAGTGGTTTTTTTCTTTCTTTCTGAGAATCAAAAGGGTTGAGAAGTTTAAATTATTTTGTGATGTAAGAAAATCGATGGCAAAAGTTTAGTTTAGCCTTTAAATATCTGAATCAAGTTTTTCACATCCTGACTTGCTGGTTTTAAATGTGACTGATACGTTTGCAGTTTAGTTTCACTGTTGCGGTATAAAGAAGGATTGCATTGTTTGAAGTAGAAATAATAAAAAAGAGGGCACAAGTTTGTGATTTCATCCAAAAGCGCACCGACAACATGCGCACAAACACACGTTACCACTAACCGATGAGAGGTGGAGCCCCTGCCGGCACATATAATCAGGACACCTGCCACTTATGTGCCACAGTGGATTTGGGTGACAGTTTTCAGACCCGTGAAATACACAAGGACAAGATTGTCCGCTGTTAGTTTCGAATCTGCCTGTTTTCTCCACCACTTAGCAGAAACACTGCGGCACAGCAGCGGCACCTGGCGGCAAACGCTGAGTTCGTTTGGACCAGACCTGAATAACGGTGGAGGCCAGAAGTTTCAAATATTTTTAGACATTTTGTTTCTGCTTTGTTGTTTTTAAGAGGTTTCTGATTTTTAGGTTATACGGAGGTTCATTAATAATCTGAAATCAAGATTCTCAGCTCAACTTCCCGTAAACAGGAAGGACATTTAAGACTGGAAAGGCATCAGAAGTACAAGATGCAGGACTGGAGTCGATTAATAGCTTGAAGTTGACATTTTCAAGCGGAAGTTTTCTCCATTTTATACATAAAATCAAATTAATGGTTGGATTTTTGTCAAAATTAGAGTTTTTTCTCTAATAATGATACTGTGGTTAAATAGTAATTTTGAAAAAAATTACAGCAGAAAACAAAATCAATTTCCACATATGTTGCACCGACTGAAGAAATTTATTTTAAAGCCTTTTTGTGTATCTTTAATAGCAGCGCAAATAATGCCAAGAATTTCAGAAAGATGTCACAAAAAATATCAGTTCAACAAATTTATTGTCACAATACTTCTTTTTTTTATTCTGATGATTTGTAACAAAATCAGTAATAATATGTACATTACTGCAGGTGCTGTCATCGAAAGACTTTCACCTCAAAATCTTTAACACTGATACGTTTTTATGTAAATACATACAACATATTGAATTCTTGTCAGTCTCAACAAGCATACAGGAGTTATAAAAACCAACAGAAAACTTTAGATGACTTTAGACTCAATCATCATGCTCATCCAAACTGTGGTAAAAAAAAAGTCAGCTCAATAGCATTCAAAGTATGTTCAACATAAAACAAACCTATCCTACGCATTTACAAGTCATCTGCTAAACACATCAGGAAAGAGAAAAAAAATCTGGAGATGGCAAAAATCTGACTTTGACTCAAAGCACCTTCAAGCTCCAAAGTGAATACAGTCAACTCACACAGAGGCAGCCTGCAAATTTACCGTCTGATTAACAGCTCTTTGACTTCACTTTTCATTTGTCATATTACAACATATATAAAACAACAACAAAACTGCCGAAGTATCTCTGATACAGTCAAGATACACATTACCTACACTCCTTTGGCTGGTAAATACTGTTGTTAAAATTTCTGATACAAGGAAATCTGAAAATAAAATCATTTAAATATCAGTTGAACAAAATCACATTGACGTCAGTGTGCCACAGATCCAGTCTCAATATGTGTTCATATAATATATTATATATATATATATATATATAATATATATATATATATATATAAAATAATTATAATGTCATAAGAGTCAGTTGACTTAAAGGAAAATGTACATTTAAATTCAGGGATAGATAGTTTGCTTCATAAAAACAGTTTCAACACACAATGTTTGTGTTGTAGCACTTGGTCTTTCTTTATGCTTCATCTGTAAAACAGTACATCAGGTGTTTATGTGCTTCTAAAATAATCCTGATTCATCCCTGGAGCTCTCAAAGCTATTGGATCATTTCTTGGATTTTAATGAATTAGGGACTAACCTGAACCTGAACTCCACAAGCTACAGAACATAAACTGTGCTGGCACGTTTTTGCATCAGTGTCAGAAACCTTTTGCTAACAGGAACATTTCCTCTGTGTGCAAAAGGTGATTTCAGGGCTGTATTACATGCCACAGGCCTAAATCTGGTTCATCTGGCTCCATCTAGTGTTAGTGTTGTGATCAACAAAAATGCTCATAGCTGGTAGGTATTGTAGATGTGAGCGTGTCTTCTTGTGATCATTGCTTTGTGTGAGTTTGTTTGCAAATCGGGGGGAAAAGTTAGTGAGTTTAGCAACCATATGCTGCAGAGCTAATATCTGGAAAAAAAGAGCAACATGTGATTGACTTCAGTTTGTTCTGAATTAAATGCACGCAATTTGTGCACATCTTAGGACAGAACCTGCTTCCCACTTTTTTTTGTTTTTTTACATGTCACTATTGCTCAGTGAAAGGTCATCTTGCCATCAAGTTAGCATACAACAGCAGCCTAAATTTTATCAGCAGTCATGGCACATGCTCTCTTGGGTCCGATTTGTTATCTAGTACAAGGGTGATCCTGCATCCTGCAGGTTTTAGTTAGTTAGTAATGACAATCTTTTCAGCATGTCAATGTTCTTCTTAGGCCTTCTACTGAGCCATTTTTTGATCCAGGTGCGTTAAACGTGGGAGAGAAAAAGTGGAGAGAAATTAGCCACAATAATCTGTCCCTGTTTAAACTTTTTTTTGCCAACCTTGATAGCACAATGTTCACTTGCTGCCTGTATATTCAGGCCTCTATCAAGTGAGATGATGAAGAGACATTTCATGGCATTTATTTTGTCAGTGGTCATAGTGTTATACTTAGTACTTTGATGCTGTAACTTAATTTGAAACTCTATCTGGGAATAAAAATATAATTTGATAAAAATTCTGATTACACGTATAAGAAAAATACCAGCAAGGACTAAGAGAATGAATAAAAATATTGATCTTAGCCTCATTTACCAGAGAAATTTGAGTTACGGCTTTCCCCTTTTGATTTTTGGATCGCTTTGGCTTCATCCCGTAGACTATTATCATGACCTTTTCTGTTTTCTCTATGTTCTGCACCTATTTACACGCAGGCCCACTCGCAGTCACTCGATCTGCCTGGGACTCCTGCTGTCGAATATCATGGACCTCCTCTGAGGCTGGTAGAAGCAGCTGGTTGATGTTTCGAGTCTCTGTCCGCTTTTCGGGATCGTCATTTTGTTCTGCAGAGCGAGTCCCTCTTGTGTCCTGAAGTTCTCTGTCATCTCTTTGGAAAAGACGTTGAGCGCCGACGTGTCATTTAAACTCTTGATGGATGACAGCAGCTTGCCATCGTCCCCTGATGTTGGATAGTCCATGAACGGGAAAGGGGGGCTGAGGAGGATGAGGCTCTGAGGTCTCTGCCGGTTTCTAAAGGACGGCCTTTGCAGCAGTGCTCCTCTGTTGGGTCTAGGACCGTCTACAAACACTTCCAGACTCGGGGCATGCCTCCTAGTTATGACTGGCAGCTCTGGGGTGGCATTCTTCCCAGCTTCAGCTGATTTCTGAACATTTGCATGTTTTGGTGTTTAGGGGGTGGCTCTTTGTTCTCCAGTTCCTCCTTTAGATCCGACATCATCATAGGTGGGATGGCAGTGCTTGTGTCTGTGCTTGTCTTTGGGAATCCCTTTTCTTGCTCCTTCACAGGGCCAGAATCACTTTCCTGCCTTGTTTGAGGTATCTGGCTGTACTGCACCTGTGGAGGGACAACGGGCACAGCTTTGACCTGACATGTTTTTATCATGAAGGCTGTCCGCACCGATGACACGCTGACTGGGGCAGAGTTTCGGCGGAGAGGCGCCTGTCTGTCATTTAGAAACAGATCCAACTCAGAATGTCCTTTATTCACAGTTCCAGACGCGGCCAGCAAGCCTTTTGGACCAGAAAAAAACTCAGACGACTTGCGATTTTGCTGATTTGAAATGTCTCTTATGCATCGATGGCTAAGGTCTAAGTTAAGGGAGCAGGGTCTTTGTCTGAAAGAGCCACACTCCTCTTTTTTCTCTGCCGTCGTTGTCTCACATGACATTTGCCTGGTGAATCTCTGAGATGATGCTGTATTCTTTGGTTTTGTCGTGCTGCTCTTTGCTGCTGGAGGTTGGGTTGCATTATTGCTGTTCAAGCTCGTCCGTCTAGGCACCAACGGCAGGTTGGTCCATTTAATTTCTGGGTTAGCTCCAATACTCTGAGGAACGTTTTCAGGAGATGAAACCTCTGGGTTCGGAGTTTCTCCCTTAGAACTGAAGGGTGAAAGCTGGTTAAACAGCTCCTCGACATCAGGCGAGTGCAGAGGACTAGTAACCCACTGCTTGGTGGAGCTAAGATCCTCCCAGGACTCCACCAAGTCCAGTTCCTCCAGGTTCATTCCAAATACGTCTTCGTCATCAAAGTTTGCCAGCTCCGGTGTTTTTCGTCTCTCCTCTAAACACACCGAGAGTCTCTGACAGGGTTCCACCTCAGGATTCACGCTTTTCTTTACTTCGTCCTGTGATATTTTTGTGTCCTCTTGCTTCTCAAAGTGTCTGTCTGCACTGTCTGAGAAGCTTGCAACCTGGGGGGCGTCCTCTATCGTTAGAGGATTTCTAACACAGTCGGCCCTGGTTTCCCTCCTGGGAGCCTGGCTGGTGTAAGCTGGTGCACTTTTATGTAAAGGTTTCAGCTTCTCTTTTGCATCCAATGTGCTTGAAATTTGGACGTCAAAGTTTTTGTGAACGCAAAACAACAGGTCTGATTCCGAGGGCTGTTTTCTTTTTGAGTCGGGTCTATTTGCAGTTGCGCGCTCGACCAAAGAGGCATTCGACGATGGCTCCTTACAAAGCATGGATAAAGACGGAGAGCTGCGGCTTCGCTTTGACTTGACGTCCATTGTTAACTTGGTGCTTGTTGAAGCAAAAACCGGTTTGAAAGTCTTATGCAGCAGGTTGATTTCAGGCTCAGTTCTCATCAGCTCCTGATTGAGGTCCGACCAAAGCGTTTTCCCAGCAGCAGGTCCAACATCCTGAGAGATAAAAGGAGACGCGAATTAATCACACAAAGTGACTTAATATTTATCTTCTGACTTTATTTTTGAGCAAGGGTTTGGATTTTAACATGCTTAAAATGTAAAAATCCAAATGAAATTTAGTTTTGTAACAAGATGCAATATTATTCACACCGGGAGCAGACTGACAGGAAACATGTCTCTTAACTTGACAAACATGTTTCTTTGGGAACAATATAAACTTAAATCGTGCAATAGATAAAGAATTGTGTTGATTAATTAGAGACAGCTGTTTATATCAACTCAAAAGGTGAAAAAGCAGAAACTCTCTGCAGCTGGTTTGTGGAAAATCACGGTTGTGTAGAGGAAAGGGAAACTCAGGAAACGGCTTCAACTACATATCTACAAACATTTAAGACATTTCAGTGACTTTAACTCTAAATCTCCCAGGAGTGTGCATAGTTTTTGGCTTAACTATAAATCTAATCATTCTAAGGAAGCTAACGAGAACTGACAGGACAGAAAATAATTTACCAGTTGTGTATCTTTAGTGAGATTGTGAATGTCTTCCCCAGAAGATGGCGCAGTATCTTTGTCTTCACTTTTTTGTGCATTAGGTAGCTCTTCCAGTTTAGAAACAAACTTTACTCCTTCGCTCTTTTGCAATGTTTTCTTGTCTTTATCTGAAAGAAATGTACATTTTCCTTCATATCAAATAAAACACTTAGCTGAAGTGAAGCCATGCATAAAAAAGCTGTAGAAGAGATTTCCTTACCCTGTGGCGACACTCTGAAGGTCAGAACCTCGGTGTGCTTCTTCTCTGTTCCTTCCTGCCTTTTCGGCTCCAGCAGAGGGAACGTGTTGCTCTTCTTAAAGTGGCTGCTCTGCTCTGTAGGCTCCCTGCAAGGCTTCAAAGTGGCTGCTTTCTCTTTGTTGAGCCCTCTGCACGGCGTGCTGTTGGAGCTGATGACGGCCGACACGCGTAAGGGCACGGACACGGCAAAAGGCTCAGATATGTTGACGGCTCTGCGTTGGTGCCTCGGCGAAGACTCCAGTGGGAAGAAGCTGCCTGGGAATGAGGGCCGGGAGGAGCCGGAATACAGCATCCTCCTGTTTTTTGGAGAACTTGGTTTGTAGTTGCTGAGGTCATCCCCTTTGAACACCTTGAGCTGCTCTGGCATTGTTTTCTGGAAAGAGGAAGCTCCCGGCGAGTCTTTTTGGTTCAGGCCGGAGCTCCAGCCGGCCTTTGCACCACCTTTCTTTGCTTTCATCTCCCAGTTTTGGCTACGTTCGTTCAGATCATAGAGGGAGTCAGATCCCAGTGTTCTGGATTTCACATCAGGAATAAAAATACTATTGGATCCATCAGCTGAGGTATTGCTTCTTGCCCCATCATCATCTGTGCAATAGAAAACATAATTGTTTTGGTTTTGATTAAGTTTTTGTTTATACCCACAGTGCTTAGAACGTTGCATCTGCAAGCATCAATGCATTAATATTTTATGTACTGCACCAACACAAAGTAGCCCATAATTGTGAAGCTGTAGTGAAGCTAAAAGTTACATGACTTTTATTTATTTGGTTTTTTTTACAAATAAATTCTGAAAGGTGTGAACCAAGTTTTAGTAAATACTTTGTAGAACAAACATTTCCCTGTAATTACGGCAGGAATTTTGGGCTACGCCTTCAGCAGCTTTGTCAAACTAAGGACTCCACATTTTGCACATTTTCCTTTACAAAACAGCTCAACTCAATCGATTGGATGCGAGTATTTGTGGACATTCATTTCCATGCTATGTCATAATTTGAATTTTCCATGTAGGTCTAAATAGTTTTTATTCTAACATCAAATCATATGTTGATGTGATACAAATTATTTTTATGTAATTTGTATTAAACTAAATACAGTTAAATGACTTAAAGGGTCTGAATAAAAATATATGCCAAACTTTAAAGATTTCACTGTTTTCCTTTGATTCTTTTACTTCATAGTTGTACACGACTTTATGTCTGTTGCATGAAATAAATTTGTGTTTGTAGCATGACAAAATGAGAAAAGATTTTCGTGTCAGAAGGCTCAGCTGTGATATATAGTATTTAACACTGGCTTCACCTGGAGACGAGGAGCACAAGGACTCCATGCTTCTGGAAGGACGCAGAGCTGCCTTTTCTGTTGAAAGAAGAGCCAAACAATAAAAAGTTACCAGTTATTTTATAATTAATAATTTAAGACAATATGGACACAAAAACCCTGTTGTGCCCATTATATTTAATCTAATGTTTAGGTGTCGAAAGTACTTAATTTATTTTAGTATCCTGTTTTTGACATCTCTATAAAAAATGTTCCTTCTCTCAGGAGAGATAATGAATCTATCTACATCTACACAGTCCAGTCACATTAATGTGACCATCTGTCAAAAGCCAGAATAACCACCTTTCGCAGAGCGAACTGCTACGAGACGTGCAGGAAGAGAGTCACTTAGGTCCCTGAAGGTCTTCTCTGGGATGTTGAGCCATGCCGACTCTAATGCCGTGGCCAGCTGCGCTAGATTACGCGGTTGAGGATCCATGGCGCGAACAACTCGATCGAGATGGTCCCACAGATGCTCGATTGGGTTTAAGTCAGGTGAGTTTGCTGGCCAGGGGAGGACGGTAAACTCATCCTGGTGCTCTTCGAACCACGCACGTACACTGGCAGCTGTATGGCACCTCGCATTGTCCTGCTGGAAGATGCCATCATCCTGAGGAAAAACAATGCGCATGTAGGGGTGGACATGGTCCGCAAGGACAGATGCGTACTTGTATTGATCCATCGTGCCTTCCACAATAATCAGTGAACCCAGAGAATGCCAGGAAAACATTCCCCAGACCATAATGCTCCCGCCTCCAGCTTGGACCGTTCCTGCAATGGTTGCAGGGTGGTTCCTTTCAGAGGTTTCACGCCTTATACGCCAACGTCCATCTGTCCGATGGAGCATAAAACGCGATTCATCTGAAAACGCTACCTGTCGCCACTCAGTGGACGTCCAGCTGCTGTACTGGCGTGCAAATTCTAGCCTTCGTCGTCGATGAACACCAGTCAGCATAGGTGCACGAACCAGGCGTCTGCTTCGGAGGCCCAGACGCAGCAATGTTCGCTGAATAGTGGTTTGGGAGACACTTGTGGTAGCCCCTTGGTTCGTTTTAGTGGTCAGTTGCTCAACGGTAGCCCGTCTATCTGCCCGAACGCATCTCCGCAACCGTCGTTCGCCTCTGTCATCTATGGCCCGTGGTGCACCACATTTGCCACGTCGTTGATTTTGGACAGTCCCATTTTGCCATGCACGGTACACTTTTACCACGGCGGCACGCGAACAGTTCACAAACTCAGCCGTTTCGGAAATGCTTCCACCCTTGGCCCGAAAGCCAATGATCATGCCCTTTTGGACGTCGGATAAATCGCTTCGTTTCTGCATTACGCCAACGATTGAAATGTTTTCCGAAGCCCACACACACCCTTTATATACGCTCAACTGCACTGTGCTGCCACCTGCCTTCTGTGATTGGTTATTTAACTCTGAAGTGGAAAGTACGTGGTGGTCACATTAATGTGACTGGACTGTGTATAAACTGAGTCATGCTACTTGTGGCATGTTCATATATTCTTTAAATTAGTGATGGTGGCTGCTTAAGTGGCATTTCTTTAATCCCTGAAGTTGTAGCCTGGATCTGAGAATAACTTAAACATTTTCCAGTCCCATGTTCAAAAACCAGTGTACACTGAAAAGCTAAAAACAATATAAGCAAACAGCAGAACATTTTGTATTTTCAAAAGCTTCCAGCAAGGTTAGCAAAGAACATTGTATAACACCATGTGTGTTTATATTGAATTTTTGAAGTTACTGAGAAACCTTTTACTGAGAAACCTTTTCACACTCGTGTTGAGCTTCAGGGGAATTTTCTGTTACTTTTTGCAAGTTCATAATTGGACGTTTCATCTTTTTAATCAAAATTAAACACATTATTACATCCTCAAGTCAATCAGGACAAATTGATATGAATGTTTTGGGCTTATTCAGAGTCAAAGGCCTGTTCCTAGATGGTTTTTACATGGTTCAAAATGTCAGTTTTTATGGAACTAGTCTGTGTTAACCACTAACCCTAATCACTTTCTAAAGCATACAAAACACTGATGTCCTTTTATTTATTTATTGAATCTTATTGTCTGCATCCTCTTGTGATTTTCTGAGAATGCAGTAAAGTTTAAAGTCTGCCAGTGTGTTTGTAGTTAGAACATTATTTTTGTGTGTTTATGGTACACGAATGGAGAAAAGCCTGACCTGATGCTCCCTGTGCTCTGATGAACACGCTGCCATTGCGGCTGAGTTTTCCCTTTGACTCCACAGATCTTCCCAGGTTAAAGATAGACTTCCACTTTTTAGATTTTCCAGAGAACCTCCTCCTAATCGAAGCAAACAACAACAAAAAAAGAAGTGAAATCAAATCTATTTTTTCTGCATTTTTTATCGATCTTTAACTTGAAAGGCTGAGCTTGGATCTTACTTGTTGTCTGATATTTCTATGACCGTGTGATAGAGCGATGCAGTGCTAGTATCAGGTAGGCTGTTCTCTCGCTGGCGCTCTTTGTGCACTGGGTGATTTGGACTTAAGGAGCGGGCCTGGGCTTCTTCCAGGCTCATCAGTTTCATCGGCCCACTCCCACCACTGATCGGGAGAGTGGCATATTTTTCTGCACACATAAAACTCGGTCCTGCAAAAGTATATTCTGTTAATATCATTAAAAATCTCTTACTATTTCAGTGTTGCAAGACCTGTATGTTTATGGATTTCATACCTTCTTTGGGTCTTATTTGATCAGAATCACCACTGAAGATCTGCTCTGTGTGGTTTAAGATAAACTCAATCACTGACTGCTGTATTCGCACTTCCTGGAAGGCCATGTCTCCATTACCAGATGAAGTCTCAATGTCCTTGGATCTAGAAAACACAAGATGTAAGGATTGTAAGGATAAACTGCTGATTACAATTGTTTCTCAAAAGCAGGGCATTTACAAATGATCACCAACAGGAATTAATAGCAAACAAACATGGCCTGTCTAAATATAAAGGGCAGTAACCAAAATAAAATAATCTAAAGAAAATGTGACAGAAATGGTGCCACCATCCGTGCTTTAAACTATTGTCATGCTTTATTAATTGCATGACAGTTATTTGTAAAATAATTTTGATTCAGCCATTTTCCTTGGTCTTGTAGAAAAACTTTGATTACTATAAAAATTATGTCATCAAACTACCACCACCATGTTTGACTGCTGGGGTGACGTCTTTTTTGTTGAAAGGGTGAACGCTACCATTGATGACATTTGTGCCCAGTCTCTTTCTAATTGTTGGATTATGAACGCTCACCATAAATGGGTCCACTTAAGCTGTAAATTCTATTATTTTCTCCATTTGTGAATAATGTCTCCCACTGCAGTTTGATGAAGTTTCACAGCTTTAAAAGTTGCTTTGAAACCTATTCCAGACTGAAAGAGGTCAGTGATTTATAGCTCTTTCACTAAACATTTTCATCACAAACCTGCAAAGATGAATTATTTATGGCTACTCAGAAATCACAAGTGCAGATGTTGAAATGCTGCACAGCTTTACGGTTTTAAAAATAAAATAAAGGACATCCGAAAGTTTTGTTTGGGGTGATAAAAGCGCTGCATGTCAAATCTATTAAAAGCCTCATCATAAGATTGTTTTGGAAAAAATAGTGGCGGACAAATTCAGAATTGGGATGCTAAATATCTAAAGTTTAATTCATATTTTCCACCAGACTCACTGACTTAGCTCAGCTCTGTCTGATGTTCACATTTGTTTGATGATAAAAATCATTGAATGTAACAAAAAAAAGTAAAAACAGAAGAGACTTTTGAGGGGGCAAATGTTATACGCCGGCATATGCCTAAAATATTTCCAGTACTTGTGTGGGTTTAAACTCACCTTAACAGATTTGGAGCCCAAACCAAAGCCAGATTGCGTGTGTGCATATTTGTCTGGGCGCTTAAGGTAGCAAGACGGGCCAAGTGCTTGGAAAGGTACTCCAGAGTCCTGAGAACAGTTGATTAACAGTTGATTTCATCATAGTTTTCACAGCTTCAAAGTCAATAAAGTAAGCTGGACTGCTGTTTTTAAGGAGCTGAGAGCGAAAGATGTGTGGTTTACCTGAAGTGAGGGGAGGGAAGCTCTTTGATAACTGTCTGAACGTGTGAAAGTCTGTCTTGGTCTCCTTGAAACGACACAGCCTCCTGTGTGAGAAACAAAGAGAAACACAATGACAGTCGTGTCATGTCTTACGTATTTTTACGTTTTTCTCCAACGCTTTAAGAGAGCGACAGTCACGACACAAACAAGTTCAAATTATGTCCACATATATGGGATGTAAACTGGTTATAATTCAGTTCCAATCAACCAGATTCATTCCATCACAACCCAACTACATGGTTTCGTTCAGATCTAGTTTGATTCAAATCGTATTATTTTGAATTACGATTTGAAATTCAAAATAGTAGCAATCTCAGCTACAACGTTAGCAGTTAAGGATAAGTGCTAACATTGTTTTGGGGAGGCCCAGCTGGTTGCACTGCAGCAATCCCTCTCTGAGTAACCATCCAGCTACAGACTCATTCAAGTTCATTCTCATTAAATATTAAAATAGAAGAGCTGAAACGCATGTAGTTAAACCAACAACACTGATCTTTATTTTTAAAGTTTTATTGAAGTCATTATACTGTAGTATATTGAAAAAAAATCTTCAAATAAAAGCCATCCAAGTACAATTTTTTTTTCAAAGGATATAAAATTATATTTGAAGACACAAAGCATCAGCTCATGTCTAAATGTGTTTGAAAAGTTGTCAGGATGAAACAAGTCTGACTTTCAGCATCTTTCTTTCAGGCCAAATTCGGACATCGTAAACGGGCTAAAAACAGTCAACGTTTTTCGTTTTGACTAAATAAGGACACCTGGTGACCTGAAATATCCATAAAAGTAAAACCATGCATGTCCAGTCTTTGTGGGTAAGAGATGTGTGATCAGCCAGATTTCTGCTAGAACCCCAGGAGAGTGAAACGCTTTTCAAAGCATACCAGAGAGCTGGAGTTAAAGGCACAGCCAGCCAGAGATGTAAGAAAGCCAAGGTATGCAAATAACCCCGTCAAAGTACACACACTGCTCCACAGAAAGCAGTTCTTAAACTTGAGTATTTTTGTCCCATTTTCTCCTGCTGCAGTTTCTTTCATATTTGCATGCATCCAGAAAAGCAGCCAAAAACGTTTCTTTGCTACCAAGTGTAGAAATTATACAACCTACATTTCGTCTTAGCTGGTTATCGATTCGATTTTGGGTACATTTTGAGGTCTGGTCACATTTTATTGTTTCGATATGTATTTGATGGAACTGAAATGGGAAGATTTTGATATCGGAGAAGTGAAGCCCTTCTAAATACAAAAACAAAGACACTGACTAAATATCTTGCAAAAACCTCTGAACTCTGATCAGAATCAAAACCATGTTTCATGATGGGAACGATATGTTCAGGGTGATATATGAGGCTACGTATAAAATAAAAACAAGAAGTACATTTCATGATGGCAAAAACTTACATTTTATTTTCCCGTAGGCCAGATTTGGGTTGTTGTGCTTACAGTCTTTTCCTCCATTATGGAAGTCCGAAGACATAAATAATTTTTTTTAATTTTATATTTATATTTGAAAAAAATCATTACCTGACGTACATGAACATCTGTTTCTTTATAAAAAACAATGCAAGATGAACATTAACATAATCCACAGCCATACTGTCTCATTCACACAGGATTTCTTTTCATTCTGCAGATGAAACTAAACGTACTCACAGTGAATTTGCTGTAGAGTTCATATGTGAGCAGAGGATTGGGAAGCTCCCTGAAGTAGAGCTTACATAAGGAACCCACACAGTGGATGTCCTGGAGGTATACTTCCTTGGTAAGGTCAGGGCACGCCTCGGAGCAGAATTCCTGCCTGCACAAAAACATCCACACACACAGAGTTAGCTGAATGACTGGAGTGTTCAGTACCTCAGCTCACTTCTGCTGCCCTCTGAGGCTCGTCACACTGAGATGCAGCCGTCTGGTCGATGTTGTTGGAAAACAGGAAAGCACTGAATTAGAGAATCTCATTTGTTTCAAGAGTGCCATTGAAAGATTTGCTCATATTTTATCTGACTTTTGTTATTTTATGACTAACAATGCAGCAAATGCATTATTTTGTCCTCTTACGCATTGGATTTTTTATGAATTTTTTAAAGGCTTCTGGTCATGAAACAACTTTATCATCTGAAAACTATAAACTGATGATGATTTTATTTGTTGAGGTAAATGTAATAACTAGTTGTTCCACCACTGGCAGCAACAATTGTCATCAAGCATTTATATTAACCTGCAGCACATCTTTTACATCCATGTGGAGGAATTTTGGACTTAAATATGGACTTTATTTCTTCAAAACCTCTACTTGTTAAAGTTGGTGAAGGGCTTTGGACCACTTTCCTGCTGCATAATCGAAGCTATTTGGCCCGACTCTACTTGAGGATTACGTTTAATCTTGATTTGACGACTACAGTAAGCTGTCAAGGTCCTGAAGCAGCAAAATGGCCCCAGACCATTACACTACCTCCACCATCTTTGACTGTCAGCAGTGGAAATGCTTTGGTAATTTTGCACCGGTAATGTCCAAAGAATATTTTTTTCTCAAAAGTCTTGGGGATTATCAAGATACTTTTAGGAGGCAATTTCGAGTTGGTGCTTGACCTTGGAACTGCTCTATAGATGTACTTTACTTCCAGAATTGATCTTATTGTTTAATCGTGAACACTGACCCTAAGACTCCTCAAGGTCTTTGATGAGATATTATAATAATTTTGGAAGGCTGGAAAAGTTTCTGACTGTTTCATGTTTTCTCTATTTGAGAGTTGTGGTTCTCACTCTGACTTGATATAGTCCCATAACCTTAGAAATGTTAATCTTGTCAATTCTTTTAAGTGTCAGTGACTTTGTTTCTCATATTTTCTTGAATTTCTAGATCTTAGGCTCTGATTAAGGCATTATTTGTTGCTTTCTGAGCTTATTTTTCTCACTCCATGTTGTCAGATAGGTCCTCTTTAAAGCATGTCTTTAGCCTACAGGTATGGCAGTAATCAGGGCTGGAACTGGCAAGTAAAATTAAATTAATTAATCCAATTAAATTAATCCAAATAAAAAAGGGGTTTATGCCAGCAAGTTCACAACTGAATAGGAATTTGGGAGATTACTTTATCTTATTGGACTGAGCTGCTTTGGTTACCCTTTTTTACACAACAAATGGAACCATCATTTGAAAACTGCATTTTCTATTTACACAGTGTAACTTTGAAACATTTATGTGACGAAAAGAGGCTAAAACATAATAAAAAAAAAACCTGAAGGTAGGCAAATACTTTTTCCCACGTCCTTTTCTTGTCAGGAGTACCTGAGACGCTGGATGTTTGAGGTGACCCCTGAGAGTCTGTAGATCCCATCCACAATCCCATACTGCTCAATAAACTCCGCACACTTCTGGAGAACCTGAGGAACTGAAGGAAGGAAATCGCATGAAGAGATTGGATTTCATTTAGTACTTCTCAATTTCTCTGCACTACACAGACAGCAGGAAAAAAGCAGTAAAAATAAACAGCTCTGATAGTCACACTTTAACTGTAACAATGCACAGAGGAGTAAGCCAATGCAATGTGGTTTGTTTTACTACACGCCTGCTCCTTTGCTCCTCAGGGTCGATGACTGTAGGTGGACGTAGGCAGGAAGTTAAAAATGGTTTGTTTGTTTCAGAGGAAAGTTGACACACCCAGTCCTTGTGGCTGGTATTACTTACGACATTTCCTCTAATATAGAAATAGGCTTTTGTAATGTTACCACTGACCTACACACTGCTTTCTTAACAACAGCCCATCATCCCAGTAAACACCCCAGCTGGGGTTTTTAAAGTGTCTGTGAAATCACATGTCTGATTATTCTGACCACAGCTTCACTTTAACTAATAATGATACTAATAAGCGACTGCAGCTCAGTTTTATTCATCGAGGTTTTCACAAGGTTTGCTGTGACGCAGAAACAGATCAGTGAGCTTTGTCTTCAAGTATTGGGCAATGTTGCATGTGATTTGACAGTTTTAAATAGATTAATCATCTTTTTCCTACGTTACTGAAGGTTTTTAAGTAGTAAAACACAGAGTTATGATTTAAAGTCTTGTGTTTTTATGATGCAGTGTGACATAATCAGAAATCTGAGTTTTTGTCCTGCAATAGTACTACATACATGACTTCTACTTATTATTTTTAATTTAAAACAATAATCCTCATTCGTTTTTCTCAAGTTTTAACACAAAATAGAAATCTTTTCTGTGTTAAGTCTATTTAACGCATAATCTATTTTGGCTAGAAAGAGTTTCAGACTCATGCACAGCTGGGTATATTATTCATATTTTGAATTCTCTCTCTCTCAGTGTCTGATTTTCTGGTATTAACTTCAAATACTTTGGAAACAAAGATGCAGCACCCTTCTTCCACAAAAACGAACGCCCGAATATTTCTGGCAAGAGTTAATTTCTCACAGCTCACCGCAGAAAGCAACAGATATTTAAATTCTCGTCTTTCTGACCTAAGTAATTGGATTTCTAATTGCCTGCCTGTGGTCAGAATCTGAAAGACGAGCGACTCCCGGGTTGTCATTTAGCTCCTCTCTGTTTAGACACGGGGTGAACTTTTCTCATAGACTGGCAACAAATATAGTTGGAGTTTGGACGTATTTCTGAAGATACAACAGCACATGTAATAATTTGTGGGGAGCTTTTAAACTTGAAAAAAGAAACAGTCCATGGGATCAGTTCAAACATTTCTTTTTTTCACAGATTTTTATATTTGTAGCTTTCTCTGTGAGGGTAACTTTTTAAATTCCTTAAGAGCTGTGCAGTTTTAAAAAAAATCATTTCACAACAACAGTACTATTTTGTTAACTAAAGTGACATTTCGGCAGACCAAACAAACACAAACATAACTTTAATAAACACTTTTATGTAATTAAATGAAAATCATTTTTGCACATTTTCTATTTTGATTGGGAAAATTTTTTTGCCTCTTTTTATATGTACTTGTTTTGTATGAGTTGAAAATTGTATAATCACAAAGAAACAAAACCGTACTATTAGTAGTAGTAATAATAATAGTATTCATTGTCATTTATATACGAGCACCTTTAAAGGAATTCAAGTCACTTTACATAGCAAGAAATACTAAAGTAATGAAATCAAACCAGTAAATGGAGCTATAACAGAGGTTTTATGCAGGCAAACAGGTTTTCCATAGTGATTTAAAAATACTCAAACTAATAAAACTAACTGCAGTGGAAATGAAAATAACAACCTATTTAATTTGTCTATAAATTATGCTTGTTCTTGCAGAGTAGACGGCTCAATCATCTGCAGCAGAAAAACATTCTGTTACATGCAGCGTGGTGGACGTTAGCTGGTTTTATTTGTGTTTATCTACATCAAGAAAACTTGTGACCAGACAGCCTGTCTGCGCTTTGCCTCTTGTAGAGATGAACATATCAAAAAATACACAGATGACGTCAGCCTGCCTGAACAGACGGAAAAGAGCCTGCTGCAGAACAGCATTGTCTAAGGGATAACCATTTGGATCACAGGTTTTTTTAAAAATAGATTTCTTTATACTCCTTTAATTTCTGTTTAAATAATGTTATTTTTAAAAACTTACTACAAATTGTGTTTTTGTATTGGTAATGGCTAAACACCAGATTACAATATTTATTTTAAGGTTAAGTAATACATTTGGGCTCTAAGTCAATTCAGACCTTTACCAATTCAGAACACTGAACAACAGGTGTTGTTAAATAATGACAATTTGGTACAAATATACAAAGATACATACATAATCATTTCATTGAAGGTCTTTTTTTTGTTGTTGTTGTTAAGCAAGCATTTTGATGAAATGCGGAGATCGATAATAAACACAATGCTCAAATTTCATGGTTCATTTTAATCAAATTTACTCCCTTTCTGAAGAGTTTGCATAGTGTTAGTTTCTAATCTCATTGATTGTGGTTTGATCCATGTCTGGGTCAGATGACTCTTAAAAACTGTGACGCATTATGAGCTCCAATCAAACCGAAATACACTGCAGGACAAGCACGACCTCAAGTTTCTATTTACACCACTCTTATGATCACTGCAGAACAAGACTTTGAATTCATTTTTCATCTTAAAGTTAAAAAGAAAGAAAAAAAAGGAAGCGACAAAAAGAGGGAGAAAGAAAAAACAAAAGAAAGAAGAAGAGAAAGAAAGAAAGTGATTATTTGCCTTATAGGTTTTCCACAGCCCACCAACAGCAAGGACAATATGTCTGCTGCTGCCATGACACAAGACTCTGACCCACACCTCCTCCCTCACTTCCTGCTCTGAATGCTCCACCTCACACTGATCCCATCTAACAGGTCTTTCTTAAATTTATCTTTAAAGCGTCTGTTCATGTGATTTCTCTTCGCTTAACTTTCCATATGTGTGAAAACCTTCACACAACGGTTGTGAGAAGTCAGAAATAAAATCTATATTTATACATATATATATAAAAAAACTGTTTTTCTATTAAACTTAACACATTGCTGTGTTATCTCCTTTTGTCTTTTTACTTTTCCACCATACAAAACTAATAGTGATATCAAGTCTAATTTTGACATAAAACTTGTCGCAGGAGCTGCACACAACAGGAAATTTACACAAAAAGAATCTAAGAGCCCCACCCTGGGTTCATTAAATGCAGCCAATGGGTGAATGAATGTTCATAATAAATGGAAAACATATGTATTTTGATAAAAGACATCTGTAGTCTTTTAAACAAAAACTGTTTCTTACATAAAAACTACATATCTTTTTGACTTTCTTCACAAATGGCATGTTTGTAAAAAAAAAAGATTAAAACAGCAAAGGTAGTTCAAAAGGTAAAAAAAAAAAAAAAAAAAAACGTATTCCTTTCTGTGTCTGCGTAAAGCAACCAGCGAAGGACATATTGTCTAGGTAGGAAGTGCTAATTGCCCAACAGTGTTAGATTTCAAAGCAAGCGTTACCATCTTGTCCTGAGCCCTGGAGATGTTCTGTCAGGTCACAGCCGAACACATTCTCACTTCCTTTCTTTTTGGTCTTCTGCTTGTTCCCTTTATTCTTCATGTGGGCTCCAGTTAGTAGTCCAGAAGACTGAAACAGAACGTTCCCTGAAAGCACCAGAATTGATCCATATGAGCCCAAAAACCAGAAATGAGACGGCAGGTCAAAAGGCAGCCGCACAGGAATCCCAGCACACAGCTCCCAAATGCCTGCATCCGCTCGCACCCTGACAGACCGCACGGCTGCTGCTGACGTCACTTTTCAAACTTCAGCTCTTTTTACACGGCTCGTTCCTCTGGAGATGAAAAGACGCAGCGGGACTGTTCCTCATGGTGCTCAGCTGAATTAAGTGAGCTGATCTGCAGAAACAGCATTAGAATCGTTTGGTTTCCTGTTGTTTTTTCACCCCCAGTCTCTCTCTCTCGCTCTCCCTCTCTGCTCTTTTATCTCCTCCTCTTTTCCTTCATTCCAGTCTGTTCTCCTCACTGGTTTCTTCTGCAGCTGAGACACCCATCCATTAGGAACATGGCTATAGTTGTTTTTTTGAGAAAGACTTTCTGTGTTTTCTGAATTGAGGGATAGCCTCGTGGCAGTGATGTGGCAGGGATTTTTCAAGCGTCCAGACTATGGAAGAGGGAGGGAGACGAGGTTATGGGAGGAGGAGAACAGCTGACATCTGTTTCTCTCCCAGTTACTGACCCCTCTTATATATTTTTTTTCTCCCCTCCGTTATGTCCTCAAAGTTGGAGCTAATGGGAAAGCTTCTCCCTGCCTTTCCTGAATGCTCCCAATGTATACACAGTTTCCTGTGCAAAGAGCCCAGGCTCAAAAACAAAAACAGACGGGCTCTGAAGGAAGAGGAAAGTGGGAGGTGACTCGAGTGAGGGCCTGAAGGGCACAGATGGGAAACGAGTGGGGAGGGGGAAGAGAGTTGGTGGACCAAGATGGACAACACGTGGTTCTCGTTACTAACTGCCTTGTATTTTATTGTTTTCCTTTTAAATTAGACTGCAGCTTCATTGAAAACACAGAATTAATCAGTGCAACGTGTTGACTTTAAATGCAGGGAGTTAGTTAATCAAGGTTTCCTCCACAGCTGCCCTCCATGTCTCCACCAGATCTATTTCAGTTACATCCCTGCTCTGGAATGCCAAGCCTGGTAAATATCATGTAATGTGCAGGATTTACCATACGATCGGAGCCCTCTGACTCTCACCACATGAGAAAATAAAACTCTAAAGCAGTAAATTTAATTTTTTATGACTTTGTAAATTTGTAGTTGAACTGCCTGTGACTGCACACCTCGCTCTACTGGAACTGTACAAAAAGATGCAGTGATTAAACATAAAATTGATAGAATGTTGAAAATTCATTTGTAGTTTGTTAGAGCTGATTCACCTTGAAGAAGAAGTGAAGCATCTCTACGAATCCAGAATTATTAAATCTTATTTTAAGACATAGCAGCTCCACATTTTGTTAATTAGACTCACCAGATCCTCGCTCTTCCAATCAATCTTCCTCATTTTTGAGAAACACTGAGCTCCTTGCTGGGTTGTTTTGCTGTACGCCATCCCGACTCCGTTTTGGGGCTTGGTTTTAAATATCTTTGTGATCTGGTGCTTATAACTTTTGGCTCATTCCTTTGTCAGTTTTTAAAATTCATAATGCCATTTTTAAATAAATATGGTAAATGTCATACTTAACCAATGCTTGGTAAACACAGATCAAGATTCTCAGTCATGAATCCCAATTCAATGAACAGAACCCAACTGGATTACTTCACCTGTTTCTTGAAAATGTTTTGTTTATCCAGGTTTTTAGTTCTGATTTTGGATGGGGGTCATTTTTCAACAAAGTCAGCACAAAATTACTAATACCTTTTGATTAATAGATTTTGCATATCTTTTGGATATAAACACATATATCCAACACATTCAACCATTCATTCAATTAATGATTTCATTTATCAATGAAATTACTATAAAACATATTTGTTTAGTACGTATTTCCCAAGCGCACCTCACTATAAGCCGTACCCACAAAGTCTTTTTTAAAAGCTGGAAACGTAAATATATAAGCCGTACCTGACTATAAGCCGCTGGTATCTCCGCCTCTCTCGGTTTTCCACAAGGAAGCAGCAGAGGACTGGGTCCTGAATAAATTTGCTATTAAGGACGAAGCCCTCCGTCTCCAACGCCGAACCATGGATTCGTTCACGTGCAGCGGCTCCATTTCCCTCCTCTACTACCAGATCTTTAGACCTCAACTTAAAAGCTGCATCACATCAACTTCTTCGTATGGTTTTCATAATGAGGGGATATGAGTTTGAAAACATTTTTCTGTCGTGCCTGCTGCTAGCATGTGCTTGTTCAAAATGAAAATGAGCGCTTTCTTCTTTGATTTCCAATTTTGACTTCCAATGATTCACTTCCTGATAAAGAGCCCCCCCCGGTGGTTGAAGAAAAATACACAGAAAAGCCGCCTGGGGAAAAAGTAGTGCTTATAGTCCGAAATATACAAATCTAAATATTTGGCCTGTCTCATTTTTATTAGTATCAAACTTCTTGGGTGAGTGAAAATAGTTTCATATCTAAATCTGTCAGTAGCAGAAAATATTTGGGTTTAACGTGTCTGGATTATTTAAGGACCTCAATAGGATATTCTCCACATGCTCCACATGGTGTGATGTTTGCAGTACAGTGCAATGAAGAGTGTTTAAATGTCTGTTTCGATAAAACCGAAAACATACACAAGACAGAACAGAGCAGCCAGCCTCTCAGGACAGGCCAGTTATTTGTCTACATTTCTAGAACAAGGGACAATCTCTTGAGAACACTAATGTGCTCATTTTAGCGAAAGAAGATCTGTTTTTGGAAGAGTAGTGAAAAAAGTACAAAAATAGAAAATAAAAAACAGGATGACAAAGAGAAGATGGTTCCAGCAGTTTCGAACTCCAGCCTTCGATGGTCGGTGTCCTGCAAACTTTTAGGTGCGTCTTTTAATTTAGTAGGACGACTGGAATTTGAAACACCTGATCTGTGGAGGCGAGTTGATTCACAGCTGACTCACCTCCCCAGATTAATGTGATGGAGGTAGGGTGGACATCATAAATACTTAGAAACCTAGAACTATCACCTTATGATCATAACAGAAGAAGCCTGTCAAGCAACCTAAAACCAAAATAAAAGTCCAGTTTCCTCCCATTTTAGCACTTTGGAAATACAGTAGACACGAAGTAACATCAACATTACTTGGAAAAAACGGATTTCAGCCACATATTCTGTCCACATATTCTGTCCTATATCTGGTTTACTTTTACCTACCTTTTGACCCTTCCCAGCTGTGGGAAATATAACATTTTAGCTTTAAAAGAAACGACAGTGATTAATGGCAATGCGCCAGAGCTATCACCGCTCTGCTTAATATCCTCTATATTCATCTATTCTGCTCCCCAATGTCCAAGACAAGCAAACAAGAAAGCAGCTTGGGCAACGTGCACATCAAAGAAACTTCAGACAGCATAGAAGTTGATATAGTAGAAAGGAAAAAAATAAAATAATGTTATTTAACATGATTTACTTTGTACATTTTGTAATAAACACGTTGCTGAATACATTACAGGAAATATGGACATTCTTTTAAAGGGTAGTAATGGAGAGGTCTGGTTTGTGAAAGAAATTGTTTTGGTGCTAAAAGTGTTTTGTGAATGTCACATGTTTGAGCAATGTCCAGGCCTACCCTCTGCAAAACAAAGGTTTCTTTCTGCACCATAGGAAGAGGACATGACATCATCCTGCTCAGACAAAGCCTCAATATCCCACTCTTTCTTTGGGCTGGTAAATTAAAAAAAAGGAAAAAAAGAAGACATGGTATTGTAAGTGAATAATAGGGCTCACTTGTGTCTTTATTTTTAGTGTTTGAGTACATGTCTGACGTGTAATGCTTTGACTTTTATATGTGTAACTCATCTGGTGCTCAGCTTAGTGAGGAAATGATACAAAGGGAAGAAAAAAAATAAAGACATAAATGAATAAGTACTACATAAATCTTGCTGTGCACGTACGTGTCAATAAATCATTTGATTATGCATGTTTGAAAGATGAAAAACACTGAAAAATAACCTTTAAACGGGTATTAGACATCCTTTTCTCTTAGCTGTTTCTGAATTACATTTTTTATTGCTACAATGTAATGTTAAAATCCCAATTGTCATGTTTTTTTAGATATAAAGTAGAAAATCATCATAATTAACAAAGATAAGGATTTGGGAAAAATAAAAATGCATAAATACTAACTTTGGCAGCCAGTCTGTGTGGATAGATCTCAGCTAAATGAGCAAAAAAATAAATGCATAAAATAAGTGATCCAAACTCACTTGTAATAGGTGAGTTTCTATCTATCTATCTATCTATCTATCTATCTATCTATCTATCTATCTATCTATCTATCTATCTATCTATCTATCTATCTATCTATCTATCTATCTATCTATCTATCTATCTATCTATCTATCTATCTATCTATCTATCTATCTATCTATCTATCTATCTATCTATCTATCTATCTATCTACCTACATTTCTTTTAAATACCTGTTTATTTAGTCTCAAGTTGCTTGAACTTCAGACAGATTGAATAGATAAATCCTTTTGCCACATGTGGTACTTTTCATCTAAGCTCTTTTGTTCAGGCCATGTTCGCTGACTATGTGCCAGCTGTCAGCTGCAAAGCCTTGTTAAAATCTAAAAGCATACTTTAGTAACCACAAATTACTCTCTTGTGGTAATTTGTGGTTTCCACAGATTACCACAAGAGAGGTGGTAATTACCTGCATAAGGTATACCTCATGCAGGTAAGGTATACCTGCAATACCTTATGCAGGTATTTGTTTTAATGCAAAATACAGGGGGATTTGCATTTCATTACAACAATAATGTCACTGATGTATTTTTAAGTACATTTCACAAAGACATGATATTCTGTGGCCATCATTTTGCACTACAAACTAGTCAATGCATTATTTTATTCAGAGGTGGCAAAATAAATTTGCACGGGTCTAATGTCAGCAGGTGCCAAAACACACTAGCAGATTCAGTTTTAGACCCATGCTGTCAGAAGCACGGATGGATGTTAATATCCTCTTCAAATGATAATAGTGCATTTATTTTCATGGGCACATTGTGCCGCTCATGGCGACTTTTTAAATTCTGATGGAATAATTAAAAAGAGTCATTTTAGTATCATTGCTGAAGGTTACAGAAAACTAACAATGTTTTAAGCCTTCAGTATGACACACCTGCTTTTGTGCTTGAGGAACACAAATGATTAACATGGCAGCTTAATTTCATACATCTTTGCTATTGATGGTCCATGACAGAAGAACTACAACTTCTTAATAAATATATGTACAGTTAAGAACTTCATCCTTTCTTTGAATATTGCTGCATCAGAAATATTTATCTCCATTTCATAAGCCTCAAAGTCAGCCACATGTAAGGAAATGTAGCCTGTGCATGTTTTATTTATTTTACATATTTAGACAAGCCAATTGAATGTTAATTTTAACACTACTGAAGAAAGAATAAATAATTTTCAACATTTGTGTAAAATGTGACAAAGCCAATCTTTTGGATTCCTTATTTTATGATGCACAACACCGCATGTTGTTCACATTAAATTCTGACCTACAGAAGACAATTAAGTAAAATAAAGTTTTTGTTCAGTGCTTCATGCTGGCGTGTACAATTATCAGCTAAAGAACAACATAATGAAATTATTTCCATCCATGTTGAAAAAAATACCAGAACAACAGTATTTATCCAAATGATAGTGTTATGAATTATCACCAAAAAACACCTATTTCTAATTCTTAAGACTTTGATATATTGTGAAAATGCTTAGTAGCAAAAATAATCTCTTTTAATACAGTAATAAAAGGCCTACAATGAATATTTTCTAAGAGGTTGTGGTTGTTTCAATGGAACCGGATGATCACACTCAAACACTGCCCCCTGCTGGTAAAACTGCGTCTATGTCTTCAACAAGCTCAAAACAAGCCTGTCTCTATCTCTAGTAAACTGCTATAATTAAGAAAGTTAGTTTTGTAACAAGGGATAGTTCAACCTATAAATAAATATCTAATGATACATCAGGAGCACAATTTGAAAAATAATTAAATGTTACCCCTGATAAATGCACATTTCTAACAAGAATGCTTTCAATATATACTGGAGACACTGAGGAATATATCAGTACTGTCAGTGAATCTGTCACAAATACACCTATTTACATGTTTCTCTGCTACTATGTGATAATTCAAGCCTGTGTCACCTGGTATGTGAATGGTGCAAATAAAGTAACTTTGCCATCATTGCTTTTGATGCAACAGTTCTGTGATAATGTATTTGTCTCCGTACTGATTTTTGAGGGATTTTCCTTTTTTGTCACAAGAATATTTTAAATTATTAAATCAATTTTAATATCAGAGATAAATATAATAGGTACAAATTGTCATTTCTAAATGATGATTTCATTTATTAAGAAACAAAACTATCCAAACTGACTTGATCCTATATGAAAAAGTACCTTTATTAAATAAGGAGTGAACTGTACAAACCAGCTTTAGAACTTTTTTATAAAGCATCAACAACAAAAAACATCAGCAGAATCAATTAGATAAACTATTTTTTATTATAAGCTTGTAAAAACCTAAAGATACAAAAAAGGCTCAACGTAACAATAGTCTCATTTTTGACACATCCACCCAAAAAAAAAAAAAAGCTCTTTAAATAAAATTGGTCAAGTGACATTCTTCAAGAGATGGTATTGTTTTAAACTTTAAAATGTCAACTGAGTTATTTTAAAACTAAATGGTTTTCTTTACTGGTCTACACATTCATTCTACCACCCAAAAAAAGTCATTCATTAAGGAGAGATTTACAAAAAAAAACAACACACATTTAGTGTTTAAAATATGTTGTAAATTACTAGTACCACGGCATACTGCCAATTTCTGAGGTGTGCAAAATTGTTTCTCGTACATAAATGCTTCCTTAATGAGAAGCAACCTTCTCATTAAGGTTGCTTCACATGCCAGCAGTGAACTGCTGTCACTGCTGGCATGTGCTCATGCCAGCAGTGACAGTGCTGGCATGGGCACACTTTTCATTTTCAAAAAAAGAAATTGAAAGCACCCCATGTTCCAAAATGATATGAAAATAATAATAAGGAAAAAAATCATTCAAATAATTTGATATATGTCAGAAACATGCTACAATTGAAGCAAATATGAAGATTTTCTTTCAGCAATTTTTTATAATGTTGATTTTCTTTAAAAGTTACAAAGTGGTATACAATCCCTCACCTACTAGTAAGTCCCACATGAAACAAAGCATATAAGGCTTTAAAATTACAAAGAAAATAATAGTTTTACAAAGAAAATAAAATAATTTTGGCTCATTAAACCCGTTTCCTATAGAAACTTCCTATGATTGTAATCATCACTTAAGTTACTAAAGCAGATTTTTTTTTTTTTTACTAATGCAATAGAAGCATAAATATAACTAAAAAAAATGAGTTTGGAGTGTAAAACTTGCAATGTCATTGTATCCTTAAATTATACCAAAAGAATAAGACGAATTTCAAAGTAAAAAACATCAGTGTCACTATGAGACTACCTTTAAAAAAGAACAAATCCACCACTTAAAACCATCATAACATCTCCAACTGCACTTCTGACTTCATACCTACAGTTGTATATTGATGTTACTGTATTTGTAGCATAAGTTTGTTTTTTTCTATTCTGGAAGAAGAGGTTTTGTTTGTCATTTGCAGTAAAACTGATACAAATCTGAATCCTTCATCTGTAACCAAAGTGATCATATTTAGATCTTCATCATTTGGATGGGCTCTGAACAACTTAATGGGTTTTGTCAGACCTGTACTTTTTCCAATAAAACTAACTAAATATAAACTGATGTGATCAATCTGGAATTGAAAAGCTGTCCCAACACAGGGCCTTACAAAAGTATTGATACCCTTGTAGTAATATAAACTTGTGTTATAATAAAATTTATTTTATTGGGATTTTATGTGGGACAAAATAAGAGTAGAGCATCATTAAGAAATTAAAATAATAATAATTTAAAAAAATTCTATTGAGTAGAGACAGGAAACTTTGAAGCTCCAGTGTCAGCAAAAATGTTGTTTGACCAAGTAATTATGCAGGGAATATAAATGTAATTACACAATTTGCAAAGTACTTTGACAATCACTCCACTTCAGAATAATGCATGACTTTGTGTTGTTCCATCACAAAAAATCCTCCCAAAAGAGAAAATGATAAAAAAAAAAAAAAATTCAAGGGTATCCTTACCTTTGTTTACCACTGCAAACGATCCGCTTACATTTGAGGTACTTCGTGTGCAAAAAATCAATAGTATAAATTCATCTTTATTAAGACATTGTTAGGTAATTGTTAGGTAATCTCTCTCTCGCTAAGATAACCTGCATCCTGGAACCTATTCAGCATCCATCCATCCATCCATTTTCCTACACCCTTGTCCCTTAATGGGGTCGGGAGGTGCTGGTGCCTATCTCCAGCTGGCGTTCCGGGCGAGAGGCGGGGTTCGCCCTGGACAGGTCGCCAGTCTGTCGCAGCCTATTCAGCATCCCATTACAAGATCAACAGATTATGACTTTGTTAGGTCCTACAACAACCAATCATTGTTCGTCAGGTGACAAAACAAGGACCTAGTCAGTATAAAGTGGTGAAGACAGGCAAATAATAAGGCATGAGTGTGAATTAATCAGTGTCTGACAGGTAACAACTGTATAGAAAAAAAACTAAAAAAAAAACTACTGGAATGAATGCAGTCTTCAATGAATGAAGACAAGGAATGATATGCAAAACTGTGTTAAATATCTGGAATATCACCTCACCAAAAAGAATTCAGACTGTCAGTGATCAAATAACCTTTCAGCGCACTGTGACCTCCACATCATATAAAATAATAAGTGTCAAACTCAAGGCCCGGGGCCAAATCTGGCCCGCCACATCTGTTTATGTGGTTCTCAAGTCTCTATAGCGACATAAACAGAACTTCAAGATACCGGTTGTGTGCTTAAATATTATTTTACCGGTCAAATCAAATTAGTTTTTAGTGCCAAATTACATCAATGTGAAGAATTGTTGAATATGAATTAATTTTAAGAAGTACTGACATTACCCTACATCCAGTGGGTTTGTCAGTAACTGACCTATTGGTGGTCGCAATGTGCCTTGGCATCATGTCAAGCCATCTTATTTAAACTGTTTTGTTAATAGATAGTTTTGATTAATACATTCTGCAATGACCCTTTGAGGAAATTCATTATCTTTATGCGGCCTGAGCTGAAAATGATGTCAGGACAAACAAGGACTTGTTTTCTTCCAGAGTCCTCAGCTCTAAGGCTGACCAATGTTAACTGTAATATTCACATAGAGAGGATACCTCCAGACTGATAAAGTGTCATATACGCAGCTGCTGAGTCCATCAACTCTCCACTTCTTTGTCGTTTGTCCTAATAACCTCATCCTAGAAAAGAGGAAATACAGAAATTATAATCAAGATAAATATATTACAATTGACTGAACAGAATGGACATTTTCTGTGCACACAAAACGACAAGAATAAAAAAAAATGAAATATCCACTCACCTGTTTTTGTTAACCTGATTTCCAGTGTCTCGTTTGTGAAACACCATGGTATAGCGCGCTACGCTAGCAGGGGGACGCACAATTTTCATTTTTTGCTGTTCAACTCTGTAAAGCAGAGCCACATGAATCAAAGTCATTGTGGTGGATTACATCTGCTTCAAATGTGACAGCATACAGATAATCCTTCTTACTCTAACATCATAATATTCCTCACCTCACTCTAAGGTCGTCATCTTCTCCACCCCATCCCCAGTAGTTGTTTGAGAAACCATTTACTTGAAAAAACTGGTCTTTGGTCATGGCAGTGACTCCGCCAAAATAGCCTTTGTAACGGAGTCTGAGGAGAAAACAGGCAGTCTTCTTGATAATAACAGACTTTAGGTTTTCACCAGAGAAGCATTTTGCCAGTTAATATCGATTTTTATAATAAACGGAGCAGAGTGAAGAATATTCACGAGGCCCAGACTTGAAAGACCTTCATTCATATACGTACTTGTATCCGGTGACATTGCGGCCGACGACCAGGTGTTTGGGCTGCTGGTCACAGATGTATAAGTTGTGATCATTCTCGGGAACCAGGTCCACATCATGGAAGATGAAGCATTCCCAGCTAAAGTCCTTTATTGCCTCCAAGTATCCAACATTAAGTAACTTTGCTCTGTTAAAAGTTGCATCACCGGCCTTGAGTAAAATAAAGAAAAGTGAAAACCCTAAATTTGACATTGTTTAGAATGCAGTCATATTGCTGTGCATCTCTTTAATTTTGCTATATTACAGTCAGATACGACTGACAAGGAAACAAATGAAATCCTTTTTCTAAATATCCGGGATTATAGTAAAACCCACAGTGACTTTATTAAGAGAAACCAAACAGGAACCAAAAGCCCCATTTATTTTCAGATTGCCTCTGGCGTATCACATTAACATATTTACTTAGAGATAATTTGCATTTGGCAGGTGATGTTGACCTAATTCGCTTCAATGTTCCCTAACAAAGTATCATATTAGTACTGCAAGAGAAGCACATAGCATGTTTTATTTTTAAGTTATCGGCAGGGTTCCTAGATATTTTCCATGTAAAAACAATACACTTTAGAAAGAAAGAAGGAAGGAAGGACACAAAGAAGGAAGAAAGGGAACAAGGAGAGAATGAAATAAAACACAGGTGGACTTGAGACACATCAAAAAGTGAGGACACAATTTCAACACCCCTGCAGAAAAGGAAGAAAAGGAAGAAAACCAAGGAAAGAGGAGTGGAATAAAAGGTGCAAAACACAAGTAAAGCAATGAAATAGGACACAAAGAAGTAAAGGAATGCAGAGCACTGAAAGAAGAGAAGTAGCACAAAGAAAACTGAAAGGAGGAAGGAAAAAAAGCAGAGATACAACATTCAAACAATAACACGTGAACATTTTTTTCTTCACACCATTTAAGATCTGGATTGCCATGTTGATATAGGGAAGGACAATCTTAAAAAGTACATTAAATGATCAGCCAAGCACAATCATATTAAAATGATGTTTTTAAAAGAATGACACCCACTAATTTGTTGTCATAAAAACGTCTGACTGGTGTAGATGGTAATGTTTTCAATCACCTTTACCAACTGAGAGTGATGTTTTGCAATCTAGGGTGCGTTCAGACTGTAGCCTGAAGTGACTCAATTCTGATTTTTTAGCAATTCAGATTTTTTTTGCCAGGGCCGTTCACACTGCCAGTAAATGCGACCTGTATGTTCTGCAGTCTGAACGGGCAAACGACCTGAAAGTGACCCGCATGCGCAGTAGAGGGTGCAATAGCGTCAGCGTTCTCTGTGTTCTGCCAACCGCCATAAAAAGAAGAAGAGCTCAGTGTTTGCAGAAGTAAACATGGAGGCTAACGGTGGAGCTTAGCTTACATATTTGAAGTTGTTATCCAGCCGGAGCAACATATTAACAACTTAATCCTCATATAGTCAGTCATGGTTGTTGTTTTTTTTCCACTTGCGTGTATCAGGACGCAGAATAGTGAGATTTGTTGAGAAACAGTGACGTTCAGTTCGGATGAATGCGGCCAGGACGTTGAGTTGCATTTGAATCGGATACGTATTGGATATGGGTCACATTCTGAAAAGAATCCGACCTGAGCTGTTCACACTGCCATGAAAAGATCGGATACAGGTCACATTACGTCAAAAAAAATCGGAATTGGGTCACTTCAGGCTGCAGTGTGAACGCAGCCCTAGACATCGTTATTACATCATTCTAATTCATTGTGAATTTTTGCCTGAGTTTGCATTTTCCCTCTCGAAACACCTCATTAACGCCAATATTCTCTGGTTCATGATAAAACCTCAACTTAAACACAAGGAGAACCAGTAAGCGATATCATCAGTAAACCAATGGTGGCCGCCAAGCACAAACTAACTGCACCGCATGCAGAAATGTACCTGATGGATGACGTAGATGGCGTAGTGCAGCTGCTGCCGCTGCAGAAAGGGGTGCAGGTGGTGCAGGAGGTAGAGGAGGTGTCTCTCCCGGTTACGATGTGGAATGAGGATGGCTACGCTGTGCCTTGCTGTACAGTCTGAGGGCTCATACTCTCCTTTAGTCACTACTTTGTTTTCCTTCTCCACATCCTTGAGGCTCAGCGAAGATTCAAAGCTCAGCTTTGAAGCTCCCACTGGAGAAGCAATGTTGAGAAAAATTTAGGCAGATATTCAAGTCTGCAGTTAACTTCTGTCAGTTTCTCCACAATTGAAATACTTACAGCAATTAAGCACAAATAAGTTTTTATATTTACAGTCATATTTAAAATATGCGTTCTGGTGAGTCATTTGTCAGAATAAAATTAACCTTTGAAAATAAAGCTTTAAGCAAATATTAAACCTAACTTATACGTGATGTAGTGGTACTCTAATTTTAAATGTTGTGTTTTCCTTAGTCCATTAGTTCTTATTAACAGAAATAAAGACTTGAACATATTGGGCTGTCTATGATTGACAGATGTATGTTTCATATAGTGAATTAAGTTACTAAAAGAAAGAATAAGATAACTGTATAGTGATTTCAGATTTTAAAATGCTTCTAACAGACAGCGGGATGTTTTAGGTCAAAATAAGTTGGTAACTGAAACCGTTCCTGATTTCATTCACTTTGAATAAGAATCCTGCTCCACCTGAAGAAAAGCTGCCTGAGAGTATTGTGCTTGTTTCAACAATGAGTCGTTTTTAAACAACCCGCACCTTTTGGTATGTTTGGTTCAAACCGATGTGGGACATTCTTTTTTGGGAGGGTAAAGCTCCCAAATGTATTAGATTGCTCTGAAATTAATTGGGCCAAAACTCCTCCCTAACCAGTTTCTGGTATGCTTGTAGATTTGTATAACCTTTCCCTGATTTATGTATTTAACACTTCAAAACTTTTCTATAAACTCTTCATAGCATAGGTGGATTTGATTTAACGTTCATCAAATAAATTACAATTTACGGCTTTCGCTCTGTTTAGTCCATTTTAGTCGAACTCTAATTTGTTTGCCTTGAAAGTCAGGTTCACTTGGAGAGATGTGAATGCGGACTCTGGTCTGCCTAAAAAACAGAGTCCTTGGTTCAGTTGAAGTGAACTCTGGTGTGGTTCAAAAGCATGTCAATAACAGGTGAACTGAAGACTGCACCAAAAGCAGGAAGCTGACTTAGTTTAGGACATTCTGGGTAAATACAATCAAAACAAACATATGAGTTTAGTGTTAGCAGGCAAAATGGCTCATGGCCTATTGCCCAAGACAAAAGAGAAATCCTACAACTACTAAAATCTATCGCCAGTACATTATTGTTTACATTTCATGAATAAAGAAGTTCAGATGTTTCTGTGTCGTTTCCCTCAGTGGTTTTTGGTGCAGTGTCACCACAGGTAAGGTGGTAAAACAGGTTATTCAAAGGGTTTGCTTTGTTTGACACCAAGCAGTGTCAAAGGGAACTGCTCCTGCTGGAAATGTAACAAATGTTGAATTGTGGGTCCCCATTTAAACCAAGTCATCCGGATAAGGTTTTTAAACACCCTGTCATGGTCAAGCAAATTAAAATGATTCATTATGACCTGGTATTTTAACAAGAGTGTGAGAACTATGTCATTTGCTTTCTATGTAGATAATAACTAAGAGTAACACAAATCTGTTTAGCCAAATGAAGGATGTAGAAAACTAGTCATCACCATTTGGAATGTCACTTTGAAATATACTGACCTAGCAATGGAGACTCCTCTGGACACTCATCTTTTTCTGCTGAAATATTTGAGTGACTGGGTTCTGTGATCGTTAAGTCGTGTTCATCCGTCAGTTTGTCTTCTTTCACAGGAGTTTGTGTTGTAGCAAAGTTATCATCAATGGTCCTGTTTCTGTCCCCAGTGAAACTGGCTTTCCAAGCCAGCACTGACAACAAGAAACCAATCAGAACAGTATATTTCCACCTTCGTGAAACCTTTTTGATGGCTGTACACATAATCATGATTTTGCCGATGTGACCACAGCAGCAGCGAATGTAGATGCTGCTATGTGTAGTTTAGGAGATTTCCACACAGGACATTACTGAAGAAATACAGTTGGTCACAGAACTAGTGGTAAGTTATCCCATGCTGATGAAACATCCTGTTTGACTACAAAGTCAGCAAACTGCAGGAATAATCACTTTCGCTCTAATGGCTTTAAGAACAAAAGTTTAATAAAAAAAAAATATATATATCTATTCCCAGATTCTGAAGCCAAACACAGGAACTGTGAAGAGAACAAAGAGAGACAACAGGTTACCAGATATGGATCATTTACATCAGGATAAAGAACAAACATAAAAAAACACCTGCTAAAAAAAAGTAAGAGTTGACTTTTTTTTCTAAAAGTAACAGCAAATTGCATTTCCGAAAGGAGTAGTTATTTGCTAGATTACATATTCCTTATGATTTTTTTGTTGTTTCAGATCATCAACAAATTAAAATTTCAGACAAACATAAACTGACTAAATACAAAATATTGTTTTCTAAAGATTATTTAAAAGTATCCAACCTGCAACAAGCGCTTGTGATAACTGGCACAAAGTTTTAATTTAATTCAGCCACATTGAAACGTTTTTCAAGCATAAATGGCCAGTACCGTCACTTAATGTGAGTGCAGACTTTAATTAGGCCAATCCAAAACTGTTAGTTTGTCTTTTAAATATGTTTTAGCAGGGGTTTTTTGTTTAGGTAATTAATCGTGCTTTTATTTAAATGTCATATCTATTTGTTATCTCATGGTTTGTTATATCATCTCAATTTTAGCTAAAAACAATTTTAGCAATTTTTCATTAATAGATATATTTTTAATGATATTTAAGTCACTAATCTTGGCAAATATAGTCATTTGTTTTTTTATAATTCTGTTTTTTATTATTTTTATATTTTTACATTGTTTAGCATGTATGCTTTTAAATTTTACGCTCTATAATATGATTTTAGGTCTACGACTTTAAATTATTTGTTTATTTGTATTTTGTTTCACTTCATGTAATAATATGTGCACCTCCAGTGTTACATGTTACATATTTATTGTTCCACAGTTCCTCTTCCTGTTACATTTAGCACTATGAAAAGGGCTTAATCGGAACAGTTTCTTCATCATGGATACCTGAGTATTAGTCATAAGCATGTAGCTGAGCCTGTTTCTCACAGTTCTAAGTGTAGGTCAAACAAGACAGCCAACATTCTAGCTGTGCTATTACATGTCATCCAAAAGAAAATAATAGTCTATGCTTTATTAATCAACATAATAGAAAACTCGTAAGTGGTTAATACTTCATTTCTAAAGTACTTATTTGGCAAACATCCAGATATTCAAGCGTATGTCTGGACCTTTTTGATGTAAAAATATAAAAACCTAATTTATAAATTACCTATAAACAGCTTTTAAAAAATATAATCTCATACTCTGATCAAAAAAATAAAAAACTAAAGTTGATAGATAACACCTAACGTCCCTAAACCAGCAGCTGACTGTAGTGATATTCATGCTAAACCAAAGTGTAATGTATAATGATGAAACTATTTGACAAAAACGTCTTTCTGATGCTACTAAATTTTGCCCTGTAAAAACAAACATATTACCAAAGCAATTGAAGCTATCGCAATTAAAAAACTTCCTCATGTTTATCTTCAAATCCTTTCATATTCTCTGTTCTTTTATTGACAACACAGACATGCTAACCACAGGTAGATCATTATTATGAATGCAGAGACTGGAGCAAGAATATTACCATTACAATCTGTCTAAATCGTTAACATTAAGAGTTTAATGATAATAATAACTGAGCCAGACAAGTTCAGCCGTAACAACTAAACGACGGGCTAGCAGGATGTAATAACTACATCATCGCTCAGTGCTTTATAAGTTAGCATGTTAGCGTAATAATAGTAATAAACAACAGCCAAACCACACACGGGTTAGTACAATTAAAGGAAAAAGAGCCTTTAAATTGACAATTTACGATTGTTGCGGGCTTAAATTGCACAGCTTACCTTAAAACCAACTTTAAACGCCGGATATCAAGAACAAATAATAACGTGTAAAGTCAACTACAAGCCTTTCCGCTTACGGTATTTTCAAAATAAAATGTATATTTTTCTTTTCTTGGTGGGGATTGTATATTAGTAGTAGCCTACTTATGCAATTGTTTTCTTTTCATTACGGAACGTAAGCAGACATTTTTTTCACATTTTAAATGTAATTTGTAACTTCTCCCACACGTTTCAATATACATTTGGTTTCTTGAGATAAAAAGAAACTGTTAAAAATTCACATATTTATATTCCTGTTTCATAATTATTTACTTAATAATATGATGTTGATTTAATTGTTAAGCGTCGTTTACAAACTGAAAGACGTTTAATATGAAGCTGAAGTCTGGTTTGTCATGTACGTCCGGTTCACGTTTACCAAAATAAGACGCCGTCAGTGCAGTCAAAATTTGAGAGACATCAAGTGTAAAAATGTTATAAACAACAGCATCCTCTACAAACGTCTGCTATTATAGATCATATCTTTCATATACTCGTATTTGTTATTATATTTTTTTATGCGCGAACTCCCCCTGGCCTGGCAATCATTTCTTTCTTTTCTTTGTTGCGAGGCGTTTTTTATATAAAGTCGAACCAAAGTTTAATTACTTGACTGTAAAATCTGATTCAACACTGTTTTTCACTTTGTTTTTATTTAATCTATTTCAGCTAATCTATGTTTGTGTAAGATTTGTTTGACAATTGATACATCCAAATCAATGAAATACTATCATCAGCTGGTCCCAACTCCTAAAATTATTTATATGTATACTGCAAAGAAAGAAAATCTACAAAAGTTCTCAAACCTTTTTTGTAATTAGAAGAGCGGCTATTCCAGATATTCCCAGTATGTGGTGCTTTCCACTCACAAGATGATCTGATTGCTGGATTATATCCACGCCTCCAGAACAAACGGGATGTCTCAGGTGGTTTTAACAGATGTTCCTCAGTCAGAAATTTGACAAATACCTCTTGGGAAAACTAAAGAAGAGGTTTTGTTAGGGTTTGTTACAAATAGAGGCGGACAACGGATTAAAGTATTACCAAAAAGCGCTGCAAGAAAGAACATTACAGGTGCAGCATCATGGCAGTTTTGTATACTTTGTTATTTTTATTTTATTTGGTAAAACTGTGAACATTTGCACAGCCATATAACTTGTAAAGTTGGCTTGCAACCTGAGCATTAAAAAGAAATGTTCTATCTTCATGTCCCAATGAAATCCAAAACCTCAGACCAACTTTCACAGGACTGGAATGAGAAATGCTACCACATTAGAAAGGCATTTCTTAATAAATAATTCCAGTCAACATTATGGGAGCTGTAGATGTCCACACTGCATCTTCTGTTTCAATCTTTGTTCATCAAAGCCACACTTATTTCTCACAAGAAGCCACTAGGAGTTTATGTTTCCCTCTATACTTTCTGAACTACAGCTTTTCAAGTAATAGTTGAAGACATTATATTTTAAGAACTGCAAAGTTGTTTTTTCTTTCTTTTTTTCTTTCTGTTGAAAAGAAATGATGATAGATTTCTTTGAAATGAGACTAACATGTAAAGTTGACTTACACTCCTTGCATTTAACAGAGACTTGTGATTAGCAAGTAGCAGACAGAGAGCACTCCTCGAAAGACACACAACAGAACAGCATAGACATACGATCACTGTACAACAACACATTGCTGGGGTTTATGTTATAGATCAAAACAAAGTATTGCATGATTGTGATGTGAAAAGAAAATGGTGCATGTTTTTCAAACGTATTTTTACAAACACATTTGGTCTTTCATGTTTTATTTCATGGTCCTGCTGGAAGGCAAATCTTGCCCAATTTTCTGACGCCTTTTGCTGGTTTTTTGCAATAAATTTCACCTTTTATTCAGCACTGATAAACTTTTCTGTCTGTGTTGAAAGACATCCTTAGAGCACAATGCTATATAAGATTCATCCAGAGTTTTTATGGGCTTCTTGGCTGCTTCTCTGGTTCAAGACTTCCTTTCCCTTCAGTCATATTTTTGTAGATTTTTTTTTTTACAACTTTATGCCTGACCAGTCTGCTATGTTCTGTGGTTTTCATGATGTTTGCTCACTAATGTTCTGTAAGAAGCCTTTGAGACCTTCACAACAGAACAGTGAAGGTGTTTAACTGTATCAGGAGTATCAGAGCAACGGGGCTTTCATGAGAATCCACACTACATAAAAAAACAAAATGTTTTTCATAATTATTTGCTACTTTGTGATGATCTGTCACATAAAATCCCAATAAAATACTCTGAGGGTAATGACTGTATGATAACATAATACTATGGATTATCTTCAAAAGGCTCTACCTCAAGACCCTTTTTGTTTTCTTTGACTAAGGATGTGGGCTCATTTGGTTCAATTGCAGAGGTGAAAATGCTGTACAATGTAACATAAGTTCAAAGTGTCCTTAAAAGTGTAAAAAAAAAAGAGAGAAAAGAATATAAAAGGGAATAAAGAGGAAAGAAAAGACAAGAAAAACAAGACCATTACCAACCCTCTCCAGCTCAAGAAATAAAGACACATTTCTTTTAGATATCCAACTCACGTAAAGAATAAACATAAAGATGTGATTTAATGGCTTTATTTATACAAAATATTCAATTGTTTCTTAAAATACTTAGTGTAAAGCAGATTTAAGCTGAAAACTAATGTCAAAGTTTGAGTGTAAGTTGGACTGACATTTTTTGTATTTGGTAAAAAAAAGTGGTCAACATACAAAGAAAGTTAAAATAAAAAACAATTTTTAAAAAATAAGATCTGACATACATCTCATGTTTTGACTGATTAATTAGAATTTAAGAAATTGAGCAATTCATAAAAAAATAAGTTAAGTGGTTACACAATGAATCTTTGAGTTGGTACCATGAATCATTCGTTTTTGTTCCGTGTACAACTAACGGCCCCATGTTTTACACTAGTACTTAACAGACTTTATGGATTCGTTTTGTCAACCTCCGTTCCCATCTTGGTGCCTCAATCTGACCCTTACACTCTTGTGCATTCCATGGTGGCCATTTTAGTTTTCTAAGAAAAAGAAATTCTATTGTCTTCTCATGTGTAACTTGCACAATCCATCAGTGTTAACATTTCTGTGAAAAGTTAAGTGTCTAAGTTGTTGGGGGTCAGGTTATGTAGATCATGCCAGTGCGTTCTCAGTTACATCAGAGAACTCCTTCTTGACTCCTCAAAGCTCAACGACAGAGTGACTGTTCCACTGCCGAAGCTCACCCTCGGCCTGTGCCTCCCTGAAGTCGTGTCGCAGTCGTTGCCGTTGGTCTTGAGGCTGATGGATGAGGATGGAGTTGAGGCAGAGGACCCACCAATACTGCCCGATTTTTTCGTCGAAACTGTGCTATGTTTTAGTGTAGCTTTGGCGGCCACTTTGAAAGCATGGGCAGCGGTGCTGCATCGTACCTCTTCAATGGTATTCCTGGATGGCTTGAAGAGGATGATGTACACCTTGTTAAAAAAATGCAAGCTAGTTGTCCAAAGCTGGATGCCAGGATAGCAATGACCTCCACAGCTGACACAAACTTGCCATATGTACTGAAGTAGGCAGGGATAAAAGAGATCCAAACAATGAAGAAAATGAGCATGCTAAAGGTGATGAACTTGGCCTCTGTGAAATTTTCTGGAAGCTTTCTGGATTTAAATGCAAAAAAGAAACAAATGGCTGCTAACAGGCATGTATATCCAATGAGAAACCCAAGAGCCATCACTGAACCTTCATTGCATGTGATGAAAATGATCTCATCAATGTCATAGTTCCTGTAGCTCGAAGGAGGGGCATTGTAAAGCCAGACCACACATATCATGACTTGGACAAATGTGCACAGAAACACCAGGAGAAACTGTAAATTCAAACCCCACCATTTACGATGGAGACTTGTAGGGATCTTTGCCTCAAATACTAAAAGCACTCTGTTAGTTTTCACAAGGATACAGGAGATGCAGAGAACAAAGCTAATCCCAAAGGCCGGCTGCCTTAAGCGACATGTCCAGTCTTGTGGTTCTCCAATGAAGATTAAAGAACTGGAGAAGCAGCAGATTAGTGAGAACAGGAGGACGTAGGACAGTTCGCGGTTGGTGGCTTTTACTATTGGGGTATTGCAAAATCGGATAAAAACTCCCATCACAAAGGCTGTCAAGATGACACCAACCACAGCACATATGGCCAAAGCTATCCCAAATGGTTCTGTCCAAGAGAGGAACTCTATTTCTTTCAGGAAACAGAACGTATGGTTCCCATTGGACCAAGAGTTGTTTGGACACTTGTTGCAAACGCTGGCATCTGTGTAAAGCCAAAAACACAATCTGTTTTAGAAACTAAAACAATTACAGGGACTACCATGAGGAGCATAGCATTTTACCTCCGTGATTACTATACTCTCCGTCTGAACACTCAGTGCATTCGAAGCAGCATGTGGGCATGCTGTCAATGATTCCTTTTCTTGTGCCAGGTTCACAGTCCTCACTGCAGTTAGAGAACGGCACCTGCAAACAGTAAGCAAGTTGCAAGGGAAGGACAGCAACATAAAAACAAATTTAAGATGAATAGAGTAGCAGTAAAAACCTGGATGCATTTCCTCATTGAAAATGACTAATGATGTTAGACAAATGAATGCAAATGTTTCCAAATTTGATTAGTAACTTAGGTGTATGCTTCATGGGGATAGAGGAAAACAAAAAGTGACACACATATAAAGATGTACTGACATTTCTCCTGTTCATGCTAATATCAGTACTTAGCAACATGTAGATATTCTGCTGCGTTTGAACCTCTGGTCCACTCTGGAGTTTTTTATTTTTGTTTTGTTTGTTTTTGAAAAAATAAACTTTGATTATGAGAAACACTTTCCAGAATGAAATGACTGACAATTAAGAAAAAATGTTGCCAAGGAAAACAAAATACAAAGTACAAATTAGTATTATTATGGAGAAGTGCAGAAGACTTGGTTTTGCATTGCATAAGAAATGATCAGGATCTCCGTCAAACACTACTGCCTCCCAATGTCTTTGATGTTACAGTTTTTTTAACTGAAATTCAGTAATCATGAATTTCTTCAGAATCTAAAAATACTTATTTAAGAAAATATCCTGGCAGCACTAATTTGTACCTTAAGCAAATTTTCTGTGGCTTTCATGAACATGCTAGCACCTTGCATGTTGATTAGATGCTTCCTGTTTGCATACCTATAAAAACACTCCATAAAGTCACAATAACAGTATACCAAGGATTACTTTTGGGGCAAAAAAAGCGGCAATATGTAACTTTAAAACAAAAAAAATAAACGTTTTTTACATATTTGTTAAAACTGTCACTATGTCATTATGGCAGTATAATAATCTGTCTCATATTATACTGAGACAGATTAAGAGTTATATATATAAAAAAGAAAATCTAACTCCTCTTGAAAATCCCATTTGGTGTTAATTGTCCATTTGGCAAATAAAACCATCATACATTGACACTATTCATAAATTAGCAGCAGCTGTACTATGAACTCTCCTTGGATAACAGACACAGTGTCTTTAATCTATTTCTAAAGCTGAAACCAGCCACCATTTGGAGGAAACTAGTTTCAGTTACTTGTATTCTCATTGGTCATGACCCATATCCCATGACTGTAGATGAGGGTCAGATAAAAGACAGATCAATACATCAAGGGATCTGCTCCTTGGTTTATGTCTTTCTTGGCCACGTCAGATTCAGAGCAGCTTAAAGACACCAATAGAACCACATCATCTGCAAAAGCAAAGGTGGTCCTGAGGTTTCCAGACCAGAGATCTTCATCTTCATGACAAACCTCATTTCCAAGAATACCACAAACAGGACCAGGGACAATGGGCAACTCTTGGGGACTTCAACATAAGACATCAGTGTACTTTAAGAATATCTTTATCTTAATTTGACTGACCTCTGAATAGTATCCATTCCAAAGAATCTTTGTCTTGTCAATGGACAGTTTGCCCCCCTTTTTGCATGAATATTGTAGTATCCAACTTCCTTAAACATCACAGAGCCGTCTTCAGTGGATCGCTGCCAGTTTATAATGGTATAGTTTGCTACCAGATCTGCATTTTCATCGAAGTGCATCTTTTCACCCATGCTGTTGGTGTAGTTCAAATGTCTCAGCTGTTTCAGGACCTATGACAAACACCAATATATTTAGATGATTTACACATTTGTAAACTTGGTTTTGTAAAACTGTCTTAATCATTTAGAAAACATGTTACCTGCCATGCTTCAACTTTCCTAATATCTGCACAGGAATTGTTTGCGAAAAGTCCACGTCCAGGTGTGCAGGTGATTATGTCCTGCAGGGCTTGTGCAATAGAATAAACTGCTTCATATGCGTTATAGGAAATACGAAGTGTGTGTGTAGTCCAGGTATGGGGTCTCAACACTTGTAATATCTTCCTCACCGGTACACAAGGGTCTGAAACTAGTGCTGCCATTCTCACTTTCTTGAAGTCTTGGGCTGTCTTCTAGGTAACAGTTAAAGGTTTCTTCCCAAAACTCTCTAACAAATTCATTATGGCTGTCTTTCTTTGGCTGGACCTGCTGTAAGAACTCCCTAAAGCCAGGTATAAGTCCTGCTTTTAAAGCAAAACCAATAGTTCCTCCAACAACATCTAAATATTCTGGTTTAGCGATGAGAGAGGAGCTTGCCCATGCTTCACTTGCTAGCCAGGTGCGATCTGTGATGTTTCTCCTGACCATCTCTTTGATTAAAGGCTCAGTGTCTGGGCCACCAGCAAAAACAACAATTACTTTAGCTGTGGAGTTTTCGATTCTGTCGACCAGAGCTCGGAGTTCATAGTCCTCAAAGTACTGAGAAATAAGTTCATTCAGATGAATGCAGATGTCTCGCTCTTCCATTTCTTTTTCAAACTTTTCTATTCCTGGGCGTCCATATTCATCATCCGAAGCAACAGCAATCACCCAGTTCCACTGGAAGTACTCTATGATGTCTGCCATGGCGGTGGCCTGGTATTCATCTGTTGGGATGGTTCTCATGAAAGACTTGTACTGATTCTTGTTGCTCAGGAGTCGACTAGAAGAAGCATAGCTGATCTGAAACAGGAAAGATTTGTATTTCAGGCTCATGTTGTTTAACCACAGAAAACTTTGGTCTGTAATTCAAGTACTCTGCATACTTTTATCATCAACTCTACTTTGATTTTTAATTCAACCTCACAGATAAGTTGTATCAATAAATTTGGTTACAAACTGACCAGATACTGACCTGAGGGATGTAGAAGAGACCAAGGAGATTGGCAACTGCTGTGGAGACTGCAGATCCAGCAGCCCCTACAACTGCAATGGTTGATGGGATGTGATCAGTGCAGTTGCAAAACTCATCTAAATTTAGGGAGTCAATCTTGTTTTGAGCCACAAAACTGAGGGTAGCCTCCAAGGCTTTTGACACGGTGTTGCATGTGTCAAAGATCCTGTAGCCCAGGGTGATGTTGGGGAGTAAAATGCTGCTGTTGTTGATCTCTTCAATGGCAAAAATCATTGCCTGCAACCAGCGAAAACCCCGGAAATTGAATCTGTAAAAATAAACAAGATGAATTCAACCAATTCATTGTTGAAAAGTAAATGTATATGCAGCACACTCACACAATTCCTGGTCAACTTTGGTTACAAACTGACCAGATACTGACCCCCCCATGCCATATGTCATCTTATTCTACTGCAGTTTTCATTTTGCACTGGACTTTAATAGGTGCAAAAGGGTCTACACCAACTGGAACTTTTCATTTTAATCCCATTTTGTGTTTATAACTAGCTCTGATAAATCATTTGAAAACTTGCGAGAAGAAAACATGTCTATGGTCTACATCAGACATATGTGTGCGTGGGCATGGGGGTGGGGGCTGCAAAAGAGCAATTTTTTTTAAACTAACTAGCTAACTAATCAAGCTAACATTACTGTCTGTATTCTATTATGCTATGTGTATCACGCATGTGAGTGTGTGTGTGTGTGTGTGTGTGTGTGTGTGTGTGTGTGTGTGTGTGTGTGTGTGTGTGTGTGTGTGTGTGTGTGTGATTTATTTATCCATCCATCTTCTTCTGTTTATCCGGGGTCAGGTCGTGGGGGTAGCAGTTTTAGAAGGAATCCCATGGGGTTCCCAGACCAGCTGAGAAACATAGTCCCAGCGTGTCCTGGGTCTTACTCTGGGCCTCCTCCATGGGACATGCCCAGAACATCTCACTAAAGAGGCGTCCAGGAGGCATCCTAACCAGATGCCCAAGCCATCTCAAAGGGCTTCTCTCAAAGTGAAGGAGCAGCGGCTCTACTCTGAATCTTTCCTGGATATCTAGGCTTCTGATCCTATCTCTACGGGAGAGCCCAGACACCCTACAGGGAAAACTAATTTCCGCCGCTTGTCTCTGTAACATCATTCTTTCGGACATGACTCAAAGCTCATGACCATAGATGAGGGTAGGAACTTAGATCAACCAGTAAATCAGGAGCTTCACTTTTTGATTCAGCTCTCTCTTCACCATGACAGATTGGTACAGCGCCCGCTTCACTGCAGACGCTGCACCAATCTACCTGTCGATGTCCCGCTCCATTTTTCCCTCATTGGTGAACAAGATCCTGAGATACTTGAACTCCTCCACTTGGGGTAAGGCATCCTCCCCGACCTGAAGAAGGCACTCTATACTTTTTCAGCTAATTTATTTATGCATTTATTTATATGGCTATGAGTTTTTATTTTATTTATTGAGATGATAAAAGAACAAACCTTGAACACATTGATCAACAGGTTTTGCATGTCATTCAACACATTCTCTCTCTCTTGGTTTTCTCATCCAGGGTGTCAGACACACAGACACACACACACACAAATAATACACATGCACAATAAAGTATAGGTGGTAATGCTAGCTAGTTGGTCAGATAACTAGTGTTGGCTAATTTTGAAGAAGGCTAAAATGTTGATTTGTGACAATAACGCTGTCTCATTACTCATGATTGGCACACACAAACACATTTGTGAGGTAAAAAATGAAGATAATACTTATATGTAAGAGTTCTTGCTATGTGAAATAATATTATTGAGGAGTGACACTTAGGTTTTAGTGTGTTTGGTTCACAAAAAATGTTTTCCTGACAGTCACAGTTGGTAAGAAACAAAGATTCCCATTAAATTCCATAAGAAATGAATGCGGGTCATTTTGGACCCACTCACGGAAGAACGGAGTAGTAACATAAAACATACTATTTCTTAAAATGTATCAACAGTAAATTAAAAAATTGAATTGCATGATATCAATGACATGTTTTTTGAGGAATACCTTGAATATGAAGTGATGGAAACTTTTCCTTACAAAGATATTGCACAAAGATGACCTCACTGGGTCAAAAAGGACCCAGTTATGCATCAAAGGGTTAAGATGTATATATTTTACATATTGGTTAACTGTTGCAATAGAGTTCATATAAGCACTATTTTACCATCCAAGCAACCCATGTGTCATGAAGCTAAATGTGGAGAATGATTATAACTTGCTTTTCAAATCTTGCCATTCAGCTGTTTTAAAAAATATTGTGAAGACACCATGAGATTTTCTTTCAGTTTTATTTGAAATGCCAGTAGATATTAATTAAGTTTCTACTTGCATATTTTTTGCTACCATATTTTAAAAACTGGTTTGGTGAGTTAATCACAAGCATCACAAATCTTACCGAACACATTGTGTAGATTCGGGACGAGCTGCTAGATCTTGGTCTTTAGATGCAACACCAAAGTGCATGGGGAAAAGACCTCCGAGCAAAATGTCTCCGGTCATCTGTGCTCTCTGGTGGGGCCCGTATGTTGAAATCACATAATTGGACCCCAACACTAGCAGATAACACAGGAACAGTCTCATCTTCAATTGGGTAGGAGTATTTTCTGTGCCTTGTCGAGATCAAGATGGTATTATGCTCTTCTTCCTCCACTCTCCTTGAAGCTCTGATTTCTTTTATTCATGTTTGTAATTGTGAGAATAATTACCTGTGGGAGAAATAAAAAGGGGAAAGCATGTTTTGCCTTTTCAGACAACAAAATGAAATTAGCATATATTAGAGTTTTGTGCATAATAAACTTCAGGAGCTAAGATCGCTTCTCTATATACAAAATAACAAAGACTACATTACAAATAAAGCAACAGTTAGTCACTGACCAACAGTTTGTCTAATTTGTGAGTTGTTTGGGTAATAATATTAGACAGACACAAAACATGAACATTTCTCTCCTGAGTAATAAGGTCAGCATACTACTTAAAATACGCTGAACAGACTCAGGATTTCCACAGCTGAGAGCTGAGTCACACCATAACGACCCTCCTTCAGGGAGAGTTTAAAGCTATGGCCAGTGAACTGCAGTAACCATGGAGAAAGTCCATGACTGCTACTACAAAACTAGTTAATACTGCTGGAAAAATGCTGGAGCAGAGCTCTGATAATGAGGTCACTACCTCCCCTGAAACCTTTTTTGGAGGAAGGAATGGTAGAAGAGCTGTTGGAGTGTCCAAGGGAAATGTTTCCTTGAAAAATAACACAACTTCTTAGTTTAAATAGTGAAGGACCTTTTCTTTTTCTTTAATATAAAAATGTAAAGAAAACATCAAAGATTTTTTTGTGCTTCCACATCAAAGAAAATAAATAAATATACTTAATAGAAAGTTAAAATAAGTGCCTTCCAAGTCCCAAGAGAAGTGTTATTTTCTTATGTAAGATAGAAAAAAACCTTAAAATATTTCCATTCACATTTTCTTTGCAACTTTGAACAATTTCCAAATATAAAAACGAAAGTTAAAGATGAATCATAAGGAGAAAACTTACCATCCGAGTTCTTCTATAGCAGATAAACCTCAAACAGTCATCCTGTAGCTCTTACCCAGCTTCAAGCACTTTATCTGAAATGTCCAGGATGCTAAATGAATTCAAAGGACTCTGCTGCTGTCCAAACCTCTTTCTGTTGGATAAATCATTAACAGAGAGAAGGATTGCTCATTTCCTCCAGCTAATGAAGTCTGCTCATGGTTAACTCCTCCCAAAGTGGTCACAATGTAAAGTTGTCTCGTATTTTTACGTTACTGTTACTGTCAATTATTTTTGAGGCACTTTTCAAGCAGATAAAGAATAAATATGGGCTAAAGTACAGGTGCAGACAAATATATCAGTACCTTCCTGTAGTAAAAGCAGTCTTTTACTGCAGGAGGGTTATATCTTATAAAAGTACAAATACTTTTAACATTTGTTCAGTGGATTAAAAAAATAATAATTTTAGCTTTTAACAAAGCAGCATAGTTGTTGGTGTTCTTGCTGCTAACATGCTGCACAAACTCATTTTGCAAAAAAAGAGCATTGTGCCCAATAATATTTCACAAGACTAAACTTTTAAAGGGCACAAGGAGAGAGATGTTTAAATAATACTGTTTACACATTCTGTCTAGTTATGCAAAGTCCTGGGTTCTAGCTTTCACTCATTTTCTTTAGCTCTCCCATGTGTTTTCTATAAAATGTAGTTTCACAGAACTGGGATGGCCAAGGGAGATGCTGACTGTAGTTCAAGTATGTTTTGGATGATTATTCTGTAGAAAAATTCAGTGCAAAAATACTTTTAGATTTCTAAGTCCACTGGATTTTTATATAAAATATCCTGATATTTCAAATAGTAAATAATGACATCAAATATAATAAGGTTTTTAGGCCTTTGGCAGAGGAAAATGGCCCACAACATCACAGATTACCTACCTACCTATCTGTGGTTGTTAAACATTTAATCTCACCTGGACTGTTTGTTACAGAAATACTCAATTATATTCTCATGTGATCAAATAACATAGTTCAATTTAAAGCCTCAGTAAATCAAGGGAATCTTATTTTTGTATCACTATTCACACACTAGGTAATTCAAAGTATTATACAGAAAGCAATCAATGGAAATGTGACAAAAATGAGCTCCAAATCACCTGGTACGCCAAAAGACAAATCAAGCATCATATAAAGCATAAAACATGGACTTTTATTATATAAAATAAATAAATATCTAAATGTTTATATTTAGGCCAAAAAAACCAGCTGGTTATGACAGAAATAAAGCTGTTTGTTTTATGACAAAGGTGCAGAAAGCAGCTGAGGTATGCAAAGGATCCAGTATGTGTGACAGTGTTTTAAAAGAAAATGATTTTCTTACAGGAGATTATTTTTATTTACAAAAGAAATATTAGTAAAATTGATCATTTTACTAACATTTAAGAGCAAGATATTTTACCCTGCAATTTTTTAAAAAAAAAAAATTATTCTAAGGCTTTGTGTATAAATTTCCCAGAGGTCCCAATAAATAAGGCAAGCTATATAAGAAATACATCTATTTGACAGAGTCTCAAAAACCAACTTTTTTCTTCCATGATTGCTTTTCCTTGAAATGCTGCTTTTCATTGTAACTTAACCCGCAGCATGATTAAGGGAAACCCTTGGACGCACTGGATTGCACCACAATGTTCCACAAACAGTGGGCTAGTTCCTTCTGCCCAGATGAACATGTATTCAATTTGTTGCTGAGCAGACGTACCTGAGGGAAAATATTTCAATTTACAACATGTTGACTCATCTGTGTTCCCAACCAGCTCAGTATCCATCAAGTACAAAAATCTAAAACAAGGACATTTAATAACAAACTTTTTTTATAGCAGGAAAGTACCTAACATTTTATTAATGTGCAATTATTCAAAGATAATATAGACCACCTGCATTTGATGAGGTCAATGCTATCTATATATTTGTAATTACACATTTTCACACAAACCATACCTCATATATTACCAATTTTGAACCTAAACAATACTTGAGCAAAACAAATAAAAACACTTTTGTTGTCATTTAGACTGTTGTTGCCTCTTACAAATTCTACAGATCTTGTCCTCCCCCCATCTCCAGAAATGAGAATTGGCACATAAGGATGAAATGTAGCATAATCTGTAAAACATGTTGGGCAGTTGAGATGGATTTATCCTCACACATGGTGTTGACTTGAAGGATCAAAATATAGTCACACTCTTCAAGATTCAGCTGAAAAGGTAAGCTCTCTTTCTCAAAAAATAAACAGAGCTATTTACTTTATAATGTACTTAAATACATTTTTTAACTGAACATTTATGTAAAACACACATTTGTTTTAATAATGAGGTACACATCAAAAACTGAAGAGATAAAATTTCAGGATTAAAGGCTTCAGAGTTGACTTTAACTCAGTAAGAGTTGTTTTAACCTTTGATGGGTGAATGGTGTCCAGTGTTCGAGTTATTTTCCATAGTTGATTCTATCAGTGTTGAATCAACTCTGAGGAAAATAAGCTCCTCCATCCTTCATAGTCTTCCTTGGAGTGAAATATGAAAACCCGCTCCATTTTTTTTCTTCTCCTGTTCTAAATCTAATCGGTAAGTACAACTTCTTAAATCTTTGGTTAAACACTTTTAAGTTGATAGTGATGTGACTTTTTCCGCTAATTTAATACTTTGTCTATTTTGCAACAGTTATACCCGATGTACTAGCAGCCAATTGTGTGGGTTGCTGGTTAGCAGCTTAGGACTTACAGCTGTAGAACTTGCAAATATCGGGGTGTGTACTTATGAAAAATGAAGTTATATTTTTGTATATTTTTAAATCATAATTTTTGCCATGGTAATGTCAATGCTATCAGCCTGTACATTCACATGGCTAATACATAGGTAACGAGGCTGAAGTGTTACGTCCTCCAACCTAAATTATATTTGCTTTGTCCACGTTTATTACATACATCGGTAAAATGCTGATCCAGCATAATCGTGACCTGGACATGTAGGGGAACTTGGATGAGGTTGGAAGGCAGTTTGTCTTTCATCAGCTCCATGGACTTTACCACACGGGCCGCGTTTCATTGGCTAATGCCAGTTTTACGTCACAGCACAGCGCACAATGTTGGAGGCATCGTGTGGCTCAAACACCTTGATGTCGTCCAAAAAAGATGACATGAACTTGTTGGTTCCCCTGTCCATTGTCGTGACTGATATTTTTTGAAAATCCAGCAGAAATGCTACACTAATCGACTCAGAAATTCTCTGCGGAGAGTCAGTAGAGATGAAATTACACATAGACACTAAGCACCGCGAGGCTTTGTGAGACATGCAGTCACGTGAGACTTTCGAGGGGCGTTTCTGGGCAGAGCTTGGTAAGGTCCATGAGGAAGGTTTGTGGTTTTTAATCTCGGTGGGGTTGGTGGGACGAAATGATAGGCTTTCTTTTTTAAATGTTCTTAGTTCTTCACACTACTTTTGTGGTGAGTAAAAGGGGTAAGCCATTGTATTTTCAATTTTGCAATATGTTCACCGTGCTAACGATATTAACTCAAAATACTAATTAGTAACTCAAATAAAACCAATTATAAAATATGGCTGATTATATAATTACACTCTAAATTTTCCCTTCTTACTTTTCCAGTCATTAAAAGATTTTGCCTGTCATCTGATGCCAAAGTTGCATCCAGTGGTGCAAGAGATACTGAAGATGATGGAGAAATATTCTGTGACCGTACGTTAAAAAGTCAAAATGAAATCTCCTGTTGGACACCTTTCTGCTAAACCAATAAGATAGCAGTATACCCTGAGGATGGTGACATCTCCTTCCAAAACCACATGGAGGTCTCCAAGATTAAATGGCAGCTTTGAATATGTCTGGGAAAACATGAATTTCTTTTATTGGTTGTCTGAATCCCTAAAGTTTTATAATGGCTGTAGCCATATGTCTGGTTTCTTATGTTTGGTATATGTATTCTTTAATTTTAGTCATGCTGAAGTTTAGAGGAACATCTCCAGGACCAATGTGGTCCTGCAGCCATACCTCCTTGTTGTTTGATGTCAGAAGAGCATGATTGACATCCTCTACATCAGTGGTTCCCAAACCTTTTGTCCTGCGCCCCCCCAGGAGTTTCCAAACATTTTCTGGGCCCCCCCTATCGATTACAAATAGATGTCTGGTTGAACAATGTGTGTTTGCAGGGGGCGGGGGGTTGGCTTTTAGGGGGGCAAAATGAATCTATGTAGCTGAACATAGACAACAACATAGCCTGCTCTACATCATAATGGATAAGTGATTCATCGCAGGCCAAGCTAACTGCTCTCTTGCAGAATTTGATGAGTTATTCAAAAGACATTTTGTGTAATGAATTTTTACACATTTTTGCATTGTATAACATTGATGTTGGCAAAATGAAGGAATCACCAGAGTTAGGAACTTGAGAGCAAGATAAGTGATATAGTTTTAGTTGACAATCACTTTTTCCTTTGTTACCTAAACAGCTATTTACAGAGACCTTTGTTCCTTTTTATGCATTCAAGGTTTTTTATAATGAAAGATATTTTGTGAAAATTCCAGATCTAAAATTTTATAATCCTTTTGATATTCAAAACTCATATTGAATGCTAATGAATGTTTGTTCACTGTATAACAGTTTAAAATGTTGAAAACATAGCTGCATAAATAAAACAATTCTTTAAAATTGCTTTATTTGTTTTAGTTGTACTTTATTATAGTTAATTTTAACTAGAATTATAAAGTAACACATCTTGGAGTAAATACCTAACACTTGAAAGGGTTAAATTAACACTAGCAAAGTAGTTAATTTTTGTTATTTCATCGACGTTAACCATTGCATCCCAAACAGAGTTAATCTAACTCTGTTTTATGAGTTAAAAAAATTTACTCTGATCCACTGTTAAAAATGTAACTATTTTGAAAGTGTTGAGAATATCAACTCTGTGGGAGTTAAATCAACACTGGGCTCGTCCTGGTGGTGTTCGAATTAAATACTAGACAAAATATGTATTTAAATCAGCCAAGAAGAAAATGTATGACTGAAAAGCTAATGCTAGGTTTCTGATAAATGGCGTGTAGCTTCCTGAGGCCTAAAACACAAGATCGTATTCTGCAAGTTTTTCAAAAGACTTATTATTGGCTTGAGAGATTAGGAATATGTTGAATTACAAGTTAAGCATTTCTTTAAAAAGACTCAGAATAAGGTTAAGCATTTCAGAATGAGGTTAAGCATTTCTTTAAAAAGACTCAGAATAAGGAGACAACAAAATGATGTTGGTTCGGTTCAACTGTATGAGTTATTAAACATGCATCAGTTGTCACCATTAACAGTTGTATCAAAGGTGGACTCTTCTTCTGCCACCATCCAAACAGTTGCCAGACCTGGAAATTATGTACATTAACTTGGCATGAATGGGCCAAAATTTTTTTACTTTATTTGGAAATGAAGGAAAATTTGATTTGTAAACACTGTAACCATAAGATTTGACTAGTTTATTTACTGCAGCTTTAATCTGTGTATCATTCTAAGGTTGCCTATTACCAAACAAAATTTTGAGCACCAGCTCACAACTGTAAATATTGAACAAATATAATAAATATTCAAAGGAATATTTGTTCAATGTATACATTTTGATACAGACACGACAAATCGCAGTCAAGATTTTTCAAAGATTAGTAAAATTGTCCTCTACTTTACCACCAAATTGTCAGATACCAACTTTATGATGTGCTGCCATAATCTTTTTTATATAATGTGTTGAATACCTGGGAGCAGCATCTTTTAAAGTGGGCATGTTGGGGTGTATCCCTCCAAAGTCAGCCATATCAAAAGAGGTGACATACCTTCAATGGTGTAAATCAGTCATATCAAAAACACCTACTGGATTGATTATAAACGTTGGCGTACATCGCATAAAATCACCCATTTTGTTTCTATTTCTTATATTTCCGAACAACTGACGTATCTTGTTTTTTTCTGCAGATACACAATAATTCAGATAAATGTTTTAGATACCCTTGAAAAATCCTCACCACTAACTCAACATATCTGATTTTACAGATGTCTGGGGCAAAGATTCTACAGTTCCTCCAGATCATTTCCCGCAGGAAACCTTTGGAGCCTGAAGGAGAACTGTCCATCTTTCGGCGCTGCCTGACCACCCTCGACCTGGTGGCTCTGGGGGTCGGCAGCACCCTGGGGGCTGGTGTTTATGTGCTCTCAGGAGAAGTGGCCAGGACCTCAGCTGGTCCCAGCATAATTATTTCCTTCCTGATAGCAGCTGTAGCCTCCATCTTTGCAGGATTGTGTTATGCTGAATTTGGATCTCGGGTTCCTAAAACAGGTTCAGCCTATCTCTACTGCTATGTGACCGTGGGGGAGATATGGGCTTTTATTACTGGCTGGAATCTAGTCCTTTCTTATATCATTGGTATGCAACACAAGTGTGAGATAATAATGAAAACATCTACTTTTAGTTATTTTTTTTTCTTGTAAAACTGTCTTAGGTGAAGATAAATTAAATAATTTATTTCAGTAGTCATATTTATTAACATTTTCACACAGTTGGAATTCCAAATCTGTAACTTTAACTAGATAGCCTCAAAGTAGCGCACAACATTTTCAAACAAAACCTCTGGAAATGGTATGTGCATTTATATTCAGAATCCAGAGTTGCTTCTCCTTGCACAACCTACACACAGGCCGACTCATTTTGTAAATTATAAGATTTTCTAAAGCAATTGGATGCACTGGATCAAATTAAAGGGGTGAGAATACAAATGCATGCTACACTTTTCCTTGAATTGTTTTCTGTTTACGTCCCAGTTTGTGACTTATCTCAGTTGTAAATTCCCAAAAAAATACACTGAAATTTGTGCTTGCAAAAAGGGAAAAGTAAAAGGGTACAAATGTTTTTTTCAAGGCATTATATATTGTTTGGAGTTTGCTCCATGATAGGTAAAATTTTGTTGCACTTTTTAAACATTTTTTTTCTTGTGTCTTCGCCAAAGGAACAGCAAGTGTTGCAAAAGCATGGAGCGGGACTTTTGATGATCTCTGTGGAAATGTTATTGCCAACTCTCTGGGCAAAGTAGCCAAGATAGGTTTACCTGGACTTGCTCCATACCCAGATTTCTTTGCAGCAGGCCTCATAATACTCTTATCAGGCAAATTTCATGATTTAACATACATCGACATATTCAGCAAAAAGCATATGTTGCGTATGTGTTCAAACTGATTATTTCTTCATTTTTCTTTTGATAGGAATTCTTGCATTTGGAGTAAAAGAGTCGGCTACATTAAATAAGATATTTACAGCCATAAACATCGTGGTGTTGCTGTTTGTTGTCCTTTCTGGTTTCATCAAAGGGGACATCAATAACTGGTACATTACAGAAGACACAATGCAAAGACCAATTAAGTATGGGCATATTTTGGTTTAAAGTTGTATTTGAGTTGCTTCTGTATATGGTTCAAACTTCCTGAAGGATGACATGTCCTTTATTTAAAGAAATGATGCATTCCATAATGTAACCTTCCAAGGTGGAATGGAGGATTTTTTCCTTTCGGCTTTGAGGGAACATTAGCTGGAGCAGCCACTTGCTTTTATGCTTTCATTGGATTTGACTGCATTGCAACAACAGGTAACTAAAAGGTTATTTGTTCCTGAGTTGCAAACCTAAATTATTCAAAGCAACAAAATGTTTTTATATCTGTGAGGCTTTCTGGAGAAAGAATATTTACTTTGGTTGTGTCCTTAGGAGAGGAAGTTCAGAATCCTCAGAAGGCAATCCCAATCGGCATAGTGGCATCGCTCATCATCTGCTTCCTGGCTTACTTTGGTGTGTCCGCTGCCTTGACTCTGATGATGCCGTACTATATGCTCAGCATTAACAGCCCACTGCCCGTGGCTTTCACATATGTTGGTTGGGGCCCGGCAAAGTATGCAGTGGCCATTGGATCCCTCTGCGCACTTTCAACAAGGTACAAATCACAAGATTTAAGTTAGAAACTCACTAATACTCTGTATTTTAGAATAACATGATTAATTCCATCCAGATTTTCAGATCATCTCACTTGTGTAGACAAAATTGGTATATATGGCCACTGCAAGAATACTGCTGGATACTTAAGCAAAGGTAAATAATGTTTACTGGGATAAATTCTGAGTGTTTTTCATCTAGCCTGCTGGGATCAATGTTCCCGATGCCTCGTGTTCTCTTTGCCATGGCCAGAGATGGACTTCTCTTCACACAACTCAGTAAAACGAGCTCCAGACAAAGTCCTGTCATTTCAACACTGGTTTCTGGGGCTGTTGCAGGTAAATGCGTCAATATTTTAAGGTATTTTCATGATTATTTGAAAAGTATTTTTCTCATTATTTTTCTCTAAGCTGATTTTGTCTTTTTTTTTAACTGAAATGAAAATTCATTCAAAAATAGTCAAAGCACTTTTTGAACTGCGTGGCACATATTGAAATATATGGAATAGTTTGTAATTCAAGTGTGTTTTAATTAAACTGACGTTAAATCCAGTAAACACAATCATATCTTTGCAGTTGTCATGGTGTTAATGTTTGACTTGAGGGCGCTGGTTGACATGATGTCAATTGGGACACTCTTTGCCTACACACTTGTTGCCATTTGTGTTCTTATACTAAGGTAAAAATCACTCTCCATTTTATTATTTTTGTTCATTTTGTAGATTTGAAGTTGCAATGCTTTTTGAGATTGTGCATGATTTACCGCTCCTTCAGATGTCATAGACTTTATTGTAAATCAAAACACTTCACTATAAAATGACTTATGCCCCTTACAGATTTAGGCCTAGATATTTGTTTTCAACCTGAAAGTTTGTTACTGGTATAAAATGATACTATAAAATCTACTGTTTACAAAATATCCATTCATCAAAACTTTGGTCTCACCAAGGTCTCCTTACAGCGAATGTCTCTGTGAAAGTGAAAGCAGTGCTCAGATATCAATGTTGGTATTGTGGTTAGATGCTCAGAGCACAGCTGAAGCAATTGTCCTTGTCTTAAAAATTTCAAAGTAAAGTGCTCACTTTATGAAGCAAGAGAACAAATGTTTTTTTTCTGCACACCACTGAACTGAACTATTTTTGTGAGTGTATCAAAAAAAAGAGGAAACATGATGCTAAGTTATCACTACAGCAAATGCTGCAATATCAGCAGGTGCAGAACAATTTATAAAAACTGATTAAATATTGGGTTGTTTTACTACACTTTAAAAGTAATGGGTTTTGAACCATACACAAAGACTCTTTATCAATAACCTTTAAATCTTACATGAAAAAGCTACATTTATGCGGGATCCATAACTTACTGGCCATTACTTTACTTGTAAAGGTACCAAGCTGAACTCAGTGAAGATTCAAATTTCACCAAGTCAGAACCGTTCACAGTAGGAGGGATACTACATCCTCCCTTCCAAGGAACCCCAAGGACATCAAAGAATGTGTCTATTTTAACTGCTGCTACAGGTAATTCTCGTTTATGTCCTGTATACTTCATACTTTACACAGATGCCTTTTATTGTGAAGGATTGCTTAATTTTCCATTACTGCTTCTTCCCAGTTTTAGTTTGCATATTCCTGAGCCTCTTAATGTCCAAGGGTGTAGAGTCCCTACGGACATTTCAATGGTGGAGTTTACTTGGTGTTTCTGTGTTTGTGCTGATACTCGTTGCTACTACATTACTCATCTGGAGACAGCCACAGAATACAGCCAAAGCTGCTTTCATGGTATGCTAATGACGAATGTTTATGCAATATCTTATTTGTATTTTCAGTTACTGAAAAATCAAGTCTTGATATTGTAGTATTCCAGTTTTAATATTACAAACTTTGTATGAAAACCTTTTTTTCTTTATAAATCATCTTTTCTCCCCTTTTTATCCACAGGTCCCTTTTGTGCCTTGGATTCCTATTTTAAGCACTTTTGTCAATGTCTATCTCATGGTTCAGCTTGGATCAGACACCTGGATTCGTTATACCGTCTGGATGATAATAGGTATGAAAAGATGAAGTTACAGCTTCAGAAAAGACACATTAAATGTGAAAATCCTCTCACAATGTCAGTTTGATCACAGATGCTGTAACGTTTTTCAACAGGTTTAACCATCTACTTTTGTTATGGGGTTCAGCACAGCATACAGAAACAAAGGAATGAACCAGTTTCCAAAGTATCACCAGAATGATGGTGATACTAAATATTAAAGGAAACTTTGAGCATTTATTGTCTCTGGTTTTAAGTCTTTTATATTAGCTGTGCTACTTAGATTCTAGAAAAATAACTTTTACACATACACGACATAATATTAAACCATATTTCTGTTTTGCTCAAAATAAAAAAAAAACATCATATTCCCACAAGGTCACAGACAAAATTCTGTCACTTTTAAGATTTGTCCTAAGAACGTGAGGTGAATAAATTTGTATCTTGATGGTGAGGCAAAGGACTGCTGTATTTTTTAAAAAGTGTCCTTTCAAATGTTAATTAAGTACACATTTCCTAATAATGCCCTGAAAAAATTTCTTTCTTGCATTTCGAGGGCTATGAAGAAATATTTGTAGACTTTGAACTGTTACATTTTTGTGAAATTTACAGACATTCGCTAATTCGCAACACAGTTAAGAATCTTTGTTTTTCTGATATTTACATGAACTCCATGGAAATGAATGATGAACTCACCTTCACCTTCATAAGCAAAACATAACATAAAATGGAGGAGGAAGGAACTAAAAAAAAAGTTGCCTCATTTCAAGTAGGCAGAGTTTATTTGACGCACCGCCCTTGACAGTACTAACCAATGAGAAGAAAGTAAGTCATCGGTCTCAGCCAATCAGAGAAGGGGAAGCGCATTGTTCAAAAAACCAAACGTTGTCGGGTAGAACCAGTCAGCTGGAGTCCCGAACGGAGAAAACAACGTGGTTTGATGCAGACTGATAAACCAGATTTAAAGACAGTATTTTGCTTTTTATGCAGTATTTAAAAGGCATTTATTGGATTGTTTTTTTTCTGAAATATATTTCGACAAAGTAAACTGACCGTCTCTTTAAAGGTAAGTCATTCAATACATGTTAAAAACTCGGGATAGTTAGTTCTGTATACAATTCTGGTTGAATGTAGTTTAGAAACTTGCTAATTAATCACAAGAATATTTAAATCGCTTAACTGGTCGGTGTAGAGGGGCGTCTCACTGCACATGTTTTGGGGAAAAAATTAATGATGGATTTGTATTAAGTTAGATCAAATGATTTTAAACACACGGTTCTTCACGTTTCATGCGTTAGAAACCCGATGTGAGGTTGGCTACACGCCTCAAGGCTTACAATATTGTGCAACATAGCCTAGCATAACAAGTATTCTCGGTGTAATGTTTTTAAAGTAAAAAAAACAGTAGCCCGTTATTTCAATTATTTATTTTATAATAGTGGTAATAGTTATACATCATCATAAAAACATTCAATGAGTTTTGTTCCGAAGTAATTACCTGCAGTGTGTTCCCCTGCCGCTAGATGCCGCTACAAACCCCAAGCCACAGTTATTTAATTTCAAGAAATGTTTTCAGTAAGTGAACACTAGAGATAAAAGCGGTTTTATGTTATTTTAAGTTTACCAGTTTATATTTAGAATATTTCAGAACACTTATAAAGAAAAGATTAGCTTTTAATCTATGTCTTCTGTTGCTTTGCATCATGAGCAACCATGTAATAAAGTATTTTTCCTAGCCTGATTACAGAATCCGATTTCTCTCAAGACAATAAATTTTCTGAAACAAAAATGGCTAAAGTGTTAAGGACTATAATTGCACAAAGTAATATTTCAGAAGGCCTTGTATTTGGACATCCCACTTTCATTCCAAAGAAACTCATGATGATTTGCTGTTGCAGCAAAGCATGGCGCTGTCTTTGTCTTCCCCGTATGGATGCCACTCTGATGATGAAGAGGATTTGGCTATGTTTGAGTCCACAGCAGCAGAGCATGGAGGAATGACCAGACCACGTCTGCCTGAGATCTCTGTTATTTCCCCCGGGCTCGAAACCAGGCCAGCCATTAAACAGCTGGTGAGACTCAACAAAAACATGCTGTTATTTTTTTCTTCCCTCTTTTTTGTCACTGTGTTACTGATCTGGTGTTAAGCTGTACCAATATATCAGCAAATGTTAAAGCAAATCTATTCTTTTTTACCTTTGTCTATTTTAACTTGATATAATATTTGTCCTAATGGAAAATTCTAAGCAGCAAATAACTCGGTCTTCTTTTTTCATGTAGAAGGTTTCTGTGAAACCTGGCAGTTCTGATGAGGGAACCTCAGAAAGGGTGAAAGTCTTTCTCCGCATTCGCCCGCTGACTGACTCAGAAAAAGGACAGGAGGAGGTTGGAAAGACTTTTGTTTGTAACTATTAGCATTTGAAATGCACCTCTGCTGCTTGTGAATAACCTATCGTCACGTCTTTTCTTTTCTCTCTTCTCTTCTAGGGCTGTGTGGCGATCCAGGATGAGGAGACACTGCTGCTAAAAGCTCCATATGAGTCTCAGAACATGAGGACGGCAGAAAGAGGCATCACCCAGAGCATTCACAAGTTCAGTTTCTCGAAGGTAGGAGAGTTGTAGGTTTGCTTGCTCTTCTTAAGCATAACTTTGAGAGTAAAATCAGGTTAACTTGAAAAATAAGAAGCTGAGATTAAACGGTGTTCTTTTTGACCTAAGTACACACAAAAATATGTATAGAAGAAAGACCTCATGATAACATATCTGTTATTTAGAAAGTAGAAGATATAAATGTTTTTCCATTTATTTTATTTCCTAGATATTTGGTCCAGAAACGACTCAGCACCAGATCTATGAAGGCACATTGAAGAAAATGGTGAACGATGTTCTCAAAGGAGAAAACAGGCTTCTCTACACTTACGGCGTCACCAACTCTGGAAAGACTTACACCATTCAAGGTACGTCACCTCTTGTAGTCGTGTCGTGTTGGGCTTTTGGTTAAATGGCTTAAATGTAAACCGTATATGTGAAACTTTCCCCTTTAGGCAATGGTCGAGAGGCAGGCCTGTTGCCACGGGCGTTGGTGTCTCTGTTCAGGAAGCTGCAGGGTCGTCTCTATAGTGCGATGGACCTGAAGCCCATCATGTATCAGGATGTCAGGCAGCTGGACAATAGTGAGATGAAGACAGAAGAAATCCGAAGAAACTCCCTCCTCAAAGAGGTAAATAAGAAAGATTTGCACTCCTGGAAAAAGTAAAACTTGAAGAAATGTGTCTTTTACTGCACAGTTGTAGAAACTGTGGTGTTTTGTGTGTCAATATATTTTTGATCTCCTTTGTTAATTTTTTTTATAAGAAAAACATGGGTCTTTGTCCTGCCTCTTTTGTCGCAGTTTAAATTGTTTAAAAATATTTTTAATTACCGTAGATATAAGCAGATTAAGGAGAGTCGCTATTTTCTTCTTGAAGAAAACCCATTTGCCTTACCTGAATGACATGTTAGGTCTTTTCCATTTTGAATAGAAACAATGTCATAGGTCATTATCTAGCACTTCCTTGGAACTCTAAAAATGTAAAAACATGAATTATAAATAACAAGATGCTGCAGTTTTATTTTACATTATATTTTTGCATTGGTGATTTTGGGTCCCCCACTGATGGATCGTATTCACATTAAAGGCTAAAGTTTCACTATTCCACTTCATTCAAAGGGAATTATCTGTTTTTTACAGACCAACATAAATAGTTTGCACTGATTCTGTGTCATAGTTTAGACTCACAACTCTGTTATTCTTTTAGTGGTTTGAAATCACTTCCAGTCTCTGATCTGCAGCTGTTTAAATTATAGTATGAGATTAATGAAAAAGGTTTTGCAGATTTTAACTTGAACCATTACTGATGTGTTAAAGGATGAAAACCAAACTTCTCGTCGAGCTGGTACCACCACGGCCTGGGACAGTGGCATCGGAGGGCTTTCTTCCACCACACACACTGCCACTCAGCTTGAAGGTTGGACATAAAATGATACCTTATAGCTGTTTTCTTTCATGAGATTCCTGAAGATTTTTTTCCATCAGTTGTAATGCAAAAAAGTAGAAGTATGAAATAATAAAACCGTAAACTATGATCTCGGCGTACCTGCAGAATCAGCTGTTTTTGATGCACTGAAAAAGGGTTACTGATCGATTCTTCCCCCTCCGTTTACAGACACGGACAGCGTGTGTCTGGACCCGGACAGTCTGTCACTCAGTGCAGGCTGTGACCTGGAGGAGGGGGTGCAGTTTTCCATCTGGGTCTCCTTCTATGAGATCTACAATGAGTTCCTGTACGACCTGCTGGACGCTTCGCCCTCCCAGCAGCCCCGAAAAAGAGTTACTCTGCGACTCAGTGATGACAAGCAGGGCAACCCTTACGTCAAAGGTCATTCTCGCTCATTCACAATAATATCTTTTTATTTTTATAAAGTAATAACTGTCTGTTATCCTTTTTGTCGTATCAGATCTCACTTGGATTCAGATTCGCAGCGCTGAGGAGGCCTGGAGGATCCTGAAGGCGGGGCGGCGTAACCAAAGCTTCGCCAGCACTCACCTGAACCAAAACTCCAGCAGAAGGTTGGAGCCTGTTGTACTTTTCTTTCTTGAAGCTTCCTCTTGACGTGTTTCCAAAATGAATTTATTCAAATTGCATTTGATTTTTTATTTTTTTTTTTTTCCTCCCCGTATTATTAGCCACAGCATCTTCTCCATCCGTGTCCTTCGTGTTCACCCAGAAGCCAGTTCAGGCCAGGCCATGCACATCAGCGAGTACGTTTTAGCTGATTTTATTTTTAAATGTTTTTTTAGTTTTTTGAGGTAGTAAAACTAAGCGTTGCCTCGTTCGCAGGCTGACTGTGTGCGATCTGGCCGGGTCGGAGCGCTGCAAAGAGCAGCGCAACGGTGAGAGGATGAAGGAGGCCAACAACATCAACACCTCCCTCCTGACGCTGGGACGCTGCATCGCCACTTTGAGGCACAACCAAAACAACAAGTACGACGTTCGTGACGGAGGCAAAATACAATTTGCAGAGCAAAAGCGTGTTTTTGACTTCAGTGTGAATCTAAAAATGCGTTGCCAGGTCCAGGCCCCCTCAGGTGGTTCCTTTCAGGGACAGCAAACTGACCCGCGTCCTGCAGGGCTTCTTCTGTGGCAGAGGAACCTCCTGCATGGTGGTCAACATCAATCCATGTGCCTCCATCTATGATGAGACCCTTCAGGCACTCAAGTTCTCTGCTACAGCTACACAGGTGATAAAAAAAAAATTTTCTTACTATATAATTTCTGAGATGAATGTTTGGCTCTACATTGAAGAAGAATGTAAAAGGAAGATGAGTAGATTTTTGGCTTCATTGGCACTTTCTGGTGATGCAAGCTGGATCAGTGAATGCGCCACTGATCTCACTGATGATTCTTTGTTGTGGAGGCTACTGAGTGAAAACTCAAAAGTTGCGTTGCTTTGTAATTTGTGAGTTTGAAAATGAACTCGGAGGGAAGGCAGAGATTCAAGAAGCTGTTTAAAAGCCACATTTTTATAAAGTGTTGATCTCTCTACGCTTTATTCAAGCTGCACCAGGCTGGGGAAAAAACTAAAAAACTTTTTCAATGATGTTCTGTTTATCAGAAATGAATTGTCTAAAACCTGTGTAATTCCAGCTTGTCCATGGCCCGTCCACTAAGTCCAGAGTGGCCTACATCCTCTCTCTGCTCCGAGACCCTGCAGCACATGGCAGCGAAAGCACTGTGATGGAGGAGGAAGAAGATGAAAGTGATGTAGAGGATGGAGATATCACCTTGTTGAATACGGAGGTACTGTTCTTCATCGCGCTTATTCTTTCGGATGGGATAACGATTCCATGTTTAGCAAAGCTAATCCATCTGCAAGTGAATTATGGTTAATGTTGCCAAAAAAGCTTTTAATAGAGAACAAGTTGCTTTATTCTTTAACAACTAAAAAAAATGGAGCACAGTGTAATAAACTTCATTAAATGATTATTCATTATCCTGATTATCAATTGATTGTGTGGAGACTCTGGTAAATGAATAACTGGTTAAGCTGCTCAGGAACCCCCACTTCAAGAAGTCTAACCTTAACCCAGAAGATGGACTTGTAAAAATATCACTTTTAAAGATCTATAGATATGTTGTACAATTTCAGATTTTAATTTTCGTTTTGTCACAATTGCTTTCCAAATGGTGACAGGTACCTTTAAGCTCGGCAATTACATTTTTTTGAATGATTATATTTTTAATACATTTTTATTATTATTTTAATTACCTGCTTTGTTTTTAAGTTGGTGATAGATTTAAGAGTGTGTGATTGCAGCTGCTTTGGAAATCCATAAACCAGTTGTTTTAATTTTAGTGTAATTTGAAAGAAAAATCTCTAAAATATCTTCACAGATTTAAAATCTGGAACATTTTCACTAGCCTACCATCCAACTGTGTGTGTTTTACAGTCTCTACTGCAGGCCATCGACGTCCTGAAGAGGGAAGTGCGGCGCCAGCGCGAAGAGAAAGAAGTCCTGGAGGCTAATGTGAGGGAGCAGGTCGTCTCTGAAATGATGGAAGTCATCACAGGAATGCAAGAGGGATTCACGTATGTAGGCTTCATCTACTACAGTTTAGTTTGAGTTTTAATACTTTACAAACAGGACCTTCAATCTACACCATGGACTGAAATTAAAGATTTGGTCAAACTTCCATGGTAAACTGATTTTAAAAAACAATATTTTTTTTTATGTTGTATTGTTTGTTTATGCCTGTGTTGGTTCAGCACACAAGTCCAACAGATCTGCCTTTTAACATTATGAACAGGTTGCCCGTTTTTCACCTTTTTGTTTGACTAGATGTGACTGGTAGCATGAGGTCGCTAATGAATGTCAACAGGAGGGGGATGGTGGGTTCTGACTGACATGACGACGCAACAGATTACCAGTAGGCCAGCTCTAATAGGCATTAATCTTTTGGGCCAAATATAATTACACTGTTGGCCAAATTTGGCCAGTAGGCCTGAGTTTGACACATGTGCGCTACAGACTCTTGAAAAATAAGCAATTATATTCAAGTACCAACACTGTCTTGTAATGTTGGATTTTTACAATCATTTTTATGAATATGAAAGACTCCTGTGTCTAATGTGTATATACATATATATATATATATATATATATATGTATGTATATATATATATAAATTATGAAAACTGACTTTTTCAGCAGTTTATTGTCCAAGTGACATCCTTTATTTTCAATTTTCTGTATCTGAACTTAAATTTTCTGTTCAAATCATTGATCGGTTTTGAGTTTTTGAGTTATCGATAGAACCCAAATAAAATTGTAATATCCAAAATGTACAAAACCTTTGGGCCTCTAGATCCTCTTAGATTAGGGTTTTAAACTGGCCCTTGGCTCTCAGGCTTGGGTACGACTTTTTTTTGTTAAAATTTTAAAACATTTACCAAAATGAAGGCACCCAACAACAATTTAATGTAGGATAAATGACTCCAGATCTCAAGTTAAATATGGAATGTTGTAGCTAAACTTACTAGTTTGTCAGATGCAGTGAGCTGAAGTTTACTAATTGTTACTTTTAATGGTTAATTGTTTGTCACAAGAATTAACTTGGCTTACATGACACAGTAGCATTAAGATAAAGAAAGAAATGCTGAACTGGAGTGTGATGGACGTGGTTGATGAGTTGTTGCGTCTTCCTGTCAAACAGTGAGACGTTGGAGGCTGAGAGGGCTCTGATTGAAGAAAGGTATGAGGACAAAATATGCAACCTGCAGAAACATCTGAAGAAATTCTACAGCCAGGAGCTGAAGGTAAGATTTATCTTGCTGTGCGTTCAGAGACTGTAAAGTGTCGTCCTTGTACATTTTCACATCGTTTCACCAAAAACAAGCAAACCTCTTCAGAACACATACTCTAATTTATTGAATATGATTGTGTCTCTTTTACTTTCCAAAATATTAAAGCTCACAGTGGTAGGTCTGTGCAGGGTGTTGGGGTAAAAATGAAGGTCTCGGGAAAACATCATTGCTATTTCTATCACTGTGTAACCAGGTAACTTCTGAAGGTTAAGCATGTGTGCTTGCTTTGTTTCACAGGAGCGTGATCAGGAGATTGAAGCTTTGGCTGCTGCCCTTGACAAAAAGCAGAAGGAAGACGGCGTCTCCATGACAGCGCCACCCGTAGAGCCAGAGGGGCCTCGGCGCTCTCACCGCCTCTCGTCCCAGACCGAGCTGAACCGACTGCGTGCTGAACTGGATCAGTGTCGCGCCGAGCTTCTCACCAAGACCCAGGGTACAGACCGACTGCAGCGACGCTTCAGTCAGGTGTTCACGGGAGGTTGTCATTAGCAGCCATTGAGGGTGTTGCTCTGTTTGCCTGTTGCAGACCTGGTGAAGCTGAGGATGAAGCTGGATGTGCCGGGTTCGTCCGGCACCCTCACCACCGCAGTGGACCGCAAGCTGCAGGAGGGTCAGCGGGTCAGTTCCAGCTCCATCACCTCAAAGGAACTTTATCTTTTAGCTGCTAGTAAAACTCTTCCCCATAGAAGAGACTAAAAAATTCTCTTTTTCTTCTTCCTCAACAGAACCTGCGCCAGCTCCGACTGGACCTGCAGAAGCTGGGAGTGGATCTGCAGTCTGGTGAAAGAGCTTGTTGCCGCAACACAGGAGGGGAGAGGCTGCGGCACACACTCGCAGCTGCAGACGATACTGTAGCCAAACAGGTAAAACAAGTCGATCTGCTAAGTTTTTAAAGATATAACTAAGAATGTTAATTATTAAAGAGGGCATTTATTTCTATAATCCCATTCAAAAGTGACATTTGTATATATTAGATGTATTGCACACAGTGATTCATTTTAAGAATTTATTTCTGTTTTTGTGAATTATGGCTTGCAGCTAATGAAAAGACAAAATAGTTTCCTTAAAATAGAATCTTACTTAAACATTTTTATCACAGATGTGTCAGCCTATTAAAGTATTACCATGTGCAGTATATTGATCAAGGCTCCATTTGCATGAACTACTCCAGTAAGGGGATATGGGACAGAACTGATCAGGTGTAAACAAAGCCCAGGTTGCTTTAAAAGAAACCTTCAGCTCATCTGCGTTATGCAACCTGATGTTTTCTCCTTTTCCTCTTAGTTATGGTTCAGTTTCTAGCCAGTCAACTACACCATAGCAATGCTGTGATAAAAAGGGTATTGGTACTTTTTGGCAGTATCAATATCCATATTGATGCTTATTTTTCTTTCATCCATTTTATACCAAAAGCTTAAATCCGCTCAACTTTCCATTAAATCCTTACCTGCAGCACTTCCTAGGTATGCTTTAGCAATAACATTTTTCCCCTTCCTTGTGAAGGTTGAGGATATCAACTGCATGTTTAGTCGTCTTTCCCATAATTCTGAGTCCCTAATAAACTATCTACATTTGAAAAATAATTTTTCAATGGCCAGATGTAGTACTCAAAGGGTTTCTATTAGCTGGAAGCCATAATTATCCACTTTAAATGTGAATAGTTTATTCTTCAAATGTAATTTCTAAAATGAATTTTTGATGTTGTGATTTATTGGTAGAATGTAGAATAAGTAATAAATGCTGAGTTTTTTTCTTTTCATTTCTCATTTTGAAATGCTTTTCTTCTCTCTCTTTGCTTCCTAACATTATTGTTGCACAGCCAGCTTTAAAACTGAATTTGGGTTTCTAACACCTTCACCAGGTGATAACTGGGCTGGAGCACGTTGCATTTTAGCTCTTCCCGTCTCTCCCTCTGTGTTCCTGTCTAACCCTCTCCACTGACTTCTTCTCAGAACCAGATCCTGCTGGAGCTTCAGAATGACCTCACTCTGGTCAAAGCGGACTTGCGGCGGAAGGCGGAGACCCTGGCGGGCCGCGCACAGCCGCCCACTGCAACTTTCGCCACGCCCACTACTCCAGGCTCCTGCAAAAAGAGGGGCTGCATGACGACCACGCCGAGCGAATGCGAAAACCGGCCGCCCCAGAAACGGCCCTTTTTCCAGTCTCTGTTTCCGACTCGCACGCCTTCGCGTAAATACAACGCCCACGCGGCCGCAGAATCCAGCTCGACTCCATCCTCGCGAATCTTGCGCTCCCGTCAGCCGTCTCCACCCCCAAGCCCCCTCCTCACCCCACGGAGCCTCAGAGGAAAATACTGAGCTTTTTTTTTTTTTATAAAAGGTTCGATTAAGCTTTGATTCAATGCTAAATTTAACAGCTGGTTACTTTTATATATTTATACTGTGTTTGTATTTCCTTTTTTGCAGTCATCCAAAATATGATTATCAGTTAATGCCAGTAAAATGATCAGTGCTTTCAGATTTTTCTCTGGGGTTGACGGACTGTAAGGTCAGAGTTGTGCATGTCTGTAAATCGGCTTTATGTGCCTTGGCGACAAATATTTCCCTAACACCACAATGTCTAAACTGTGTGTGATTATAATGGACAAGGCTCATGCAAAGCAAACTAAACTGCTTGCTGCTTCTATGTTTTCTAGTTTGTTTTAAAAATAATTGTAGGAAGTTTCTTCTGTCTTGTCCAATGTCTGGCTGCATGCAATGTCTTTTACTTTTTATGTTCTGTTTCAGGTCGTGACTTTGGTTTTTAGGGATTTTCGTTTTAAAAATAAAAGTATATTCTGTAACATTTGAAATATCCTGTTCTTTTTTCAAATGTAAAGTTTTGAATGGAACTATTGCCTTTTAAAATTCACAAGAATTAAGCTGATCTTGTTTAAAGGAGCTTGAAGTTTACACTGTAAATGCAAAAGACAAAGGGAGAATGCTCATTTCTCTATTTTTAAATATACAGTACTAAAGTTATGATGTGCAAATAAAATGTTTTTTGTGCTCAACATATTTTGTTACATAAACAATATCAAATAGTGTCAGTCTTATGCACATGACAATGTACTTTATTATAAATTAATTGGAAGTTTTTGTTTAAATCCAATTCCAACTTTAGAAAAACAAAAAGTAACATTCTCTAAGTACATAGACAAATATTTACAATTAAAACTATTTTGAGTACATTTCTGTCACCATATTGTCCATATTGAGTTGAAGGAGCATCATGGTGTGAAGGAGATTAGGTTCAGAGGAGACACCCTCCTGACCGGTGTGTTGTTGTTTGAGAGCGGCGTGAACAGATCTGCCGACGGCGTTTCCACCTGATCTCTGACCTGCGAGATCTGCCTCAGCAGAGCCTTCCCCTCTTCTCGTGCCTACACAGCAATCAGTCAATGTAACCAACTGCTGACTTTGACAGGATAACCATGGACTCCATGTTTAAGACTTACATCGTTGTAGTCACAGCAGCGCTGCGCACAGAGCGAAGCCTCGTCGTAAAGTTTGTTCTTGAAATAATACTGACCCAGGTAGCGCAGAGCTGTGCTCACCTCTGCATGCTCCAGTTGTTCCTGAAAGAACATTACCATTAAAAAGACTTGTTCAGTTCATCACACTGACTTTAGGAATACTATTCCACCTCAGTTATCAACTTTAAAACAAATTAACCTGCTGCTACAACTGAGTGAAATCCTTTTGAGAGCAAAGCTGACAGTTGTACAGAGCAAAGAAGTTTCCTATTCAAAGTTACAAATGCTTACCCCACAAGAGAAAATGTCTTGAATGTAAAGCATGTAACACTGAGCAGCATCGTCGGACTCATTCAGCTGTTCGTGGAGCCTGTGGAGGGATGAGATTACACTTTAGTGGAAAAAGAAGCTGAAAAACCTGCTACAAATGATCTAAAGCTGAGGCTATTGCGCCATTTTCTACCCAACATAAAAAAGGAATTTTATGTTGGGTAGATATCAATGGATGCACCAAAATGAAAACTTTTAAAATAATATTTAAATTTCCAAACTAGGCAGGAACTACTGCTACACTAAATTGCCAAATAATTAAATTGAGAACCGCTCACTTTGCCAGTTTAAGAAGAGCCATTTTTTCGACATCGCCAACAGAATAAGCCCTCCAGTAGCACTGCAAAAGAAGAAGAAATATCTCAAAAATCTATTTGAAAAACAGTTGAATATTTACAAAATAAACCCAAGGTGCTGATAGCTGCGAGATGTTTACCTTCTTGGCTTCAACTTGCTGTGAGAGTTTTTCATAGCTTTCCCCCAATGCAACCAACATGCGAGAGTCATTGGGTCTGGAGGCAAAATGATCAAATCAGCGATGCACAGTTAGTTCAAAGTGTTTAGACTGAATATAAACATAAAAAAAAATAAAATGAATCCAAACCTGAGCTGGTGAGCCTTTCGGTAGTAATACAAACAGTAAAAAGGCATCTTAAGGATTTCATATGTCTGACCTAATCCATACCAGGCACGATAATCCCGCTTGTTCACTTCAATTGCATGCCTGGGGAGAAAACAAACAAGCAGAGGTAACATTTCTTTAAAACATGAGATCTGCAGGTTTTAAAGCGAATCAACCGGTTCCACACTGAGCTAATCGGTGAGACGTGTTATCCGACCTGTAGGCCTGGATGGCGGCTGAGGTGTTCTTCATTTCCATGTATTCGTGGCCCATGAGGGTCCAGGCTCCAAGGCAACGAGGGTTGAGTTTCAGGGCGCGCTGGAAGTACAGAGCTGCTTTCTCATGCTGAGAGCGTAAACTGTAGTAGTTCCCTTTAAATGAAACAAAGTTCTCGTCAGAAACCCGTGGAGGTCCAGGCAGTCGGTGGAGAGACCCGCATTGGAGATGGATAATAGGATGTTTGGACTCAATTCCAGTTTTAAGTTTGATTTATTTCGAACATTGACAAAAATGCAGGCCTTACAAAAGGTTAGATTCCTTAAACATTGTTACATTCTGTCAAGCTGCAACCTCAACAATAGTTTAATGAGCTTTTATGTGACGGACAAAAACAAGCTGCATCTTGGCTTAAGTGGCAAAATATATTTTGGCTTTTTAAATGTGTTTCAATTAGAAACTAGAAAAGTGTGACTTTTATTTGAATTCAACTCAAGTGTCAATATTTTAGAAAAAAGTCTCTACCAGCTTTGCACATACTATCACTTAAAATTTGCTCTTTTGCTCTTGACAAAGTAGTTCTTCTTAACATTATCTTCAAATTTGCCGCCACAGAAAACATTGGTTTCATATTTGGACTCTGACAAAGAGATTCCAACATCCATACGTTTCAATCTAAACTTTGTACCTGTGACAGTTTTTGTTTTCTTTTTAAGAGTTCTCACTGTGCTGCCAGCTGAAACTCTGCTAAGCCTCATCTTCTCAGCAACCTCCGACATGCTTCCTTCCAGGGTTTCTCTGTGTCCTTCCCAACAACTCTGACCAGTTTCCCACACCACAGCATGATGCTGCTCCTACCATGTTCCACTAAGCTGGTGGTGTGTTTTCAGCTAAGCATAGTGACTGAACAGCAAACTAATACAATATTGATCCGATGAAACCAGAGCACCTTCCTCCATGTTGTTTCTTCCAGACTCCATTTACTCACTACGGGACTTCAGAAGGGTATTTAGCTACAGGTATCTGAATTATATTTACAGGTATCAAAGTAAGGGAGACTGAATACAAAAGTATGCTACATTTTTTCACTTTTATCAGAAACAAAAAAAAATTATACTTCATTCCGCTTTATAATTGCATAACTTCATGTTGCATTGGGACAAATGTGAAAATATATTGACTTGTAGTTGCAAGAACACAATATGGGGAAATGATGTTTTGCAGGGCTCCTCTTTTCCTCGAGGAACAAACTCAGGTCTGTAAATAAAAGATTATCCTGAAAGTTTAATAATGCGTTGACGTTCCTCTGATTTTTTTTATTCTCAGTTGGATTAACTTATTGCTTACCAATAACGCAGCATGTCTCCACTCGGTATTTATCAATCTCCACCAAGTTGTGTGCTAGATAACTTAATTCAGGCTTCATACTCTGTAAAAACACAAAGCACCGACTCAATAAAGAAATAAAGGGACCTCTGGATTTTCATGAATCCCTATTGATTGTGTGCTTACATTTCAAATCTGAGACGACACATTTACAAGCTGTAAACTTACTTTGACATATAGCAAATTAGAGAAGGTGTCCATGTTGTCGATACGATACGGATCATGCTCCCTCAGCTCATTAAACAGCGCCAAAGCTTGGTCGATATCTTTAATAAACAGAGACAGGTTGCCGTTAGATTCCTCCTGCTCACACAGCATTTTCCTGACATTTAAAACTGGCCTTGAAAGACGTTTGAGAACCTCTGATGTTGTGGTAGGCAACAGCAATCTGCGAGATGATGTAGGTGCTTTTGGAGAAGCCGGCCTCAATGAGGTTTTGGTACTTCTGCAAAGCCTCTTTGATCATCTGCAGCTCGGTGTACATGTGGGCCATAAAGAAGTCTTTAATCCAGCAGTCAGGCAGAGACAGGGACTTTAGCTGTGCAAAGAGAGCCGAGAATATAAAATCTATAGAAAAAACTTCCAAGGTTTGCCGCTGTAACATGACAAAACATGAGAAACTTCAAAGAATGGTTACCATTTCGATGTTGGTGATGAGGTTACTAAGCTCCAGCCAGGCACCCCAGTGAAGAGGAAGGGCTTGAATTGCCTCCACAAACACTTCCACTGCCTCCTTCAAAAGATCCAGCTTTCGTAAAACTACCCCATACCTGTTTTCACACACACACACACACACACGACATCATGTTTATTTGTAGCCCAATCTTTCCTTAAACAAATATCCCATTAATGAGCATATTTATGGAGAAGAAGCACTTACAAATACAGCGTGAAGCCATCTAGCTCTCTTGCAGTGTGCTTCTTACTGAGCTCAACTCTCAGTTCTCGCAAAGCTTCGTTACGCACCTGACCCTTCTCCAAAGGACCTAAAACCACACAGAATCAGACAAAACCCTTTCCGGAAACAAGGGAAGGAACTCCTCTGTCCTCTAATTGGTGTAAATCAAAAGGATCTTACCCAAACTGTCCACAGTCTCATCATCCTTCTTTTTCTCGCCCGACTAAAAATAAACAACATTCATAAAAATGTCTCCAAAACAGAGCGATCAAATTGTCAGATGAATCAGAGACACATAAGTGTTTATGGATTCTTACCAGGTAGCGGGAATACATGTAGAGGAAATAAGCCTTCTGGCTGCAGCAGCCCTTTAGAAAGTAAGCAGCACGGTCATACTCTTTCAGGTCAAAGTAGGATTTGGCCAAAGTGAGGGCATCCAGGTCTTGAGCATCTTCCTGTATGGGAGGTAGACAATGGCAAGAAAACAATATTCACTCCTCATGAATAAATGACTTAATAAAAATGCATAATCCTTACGGTATTAAATGTGATCTGAAAAATTGGTCAGCAGGGGGCAGTATGCTTTTAAAAAGAATCGTGCACATTGCCTTATTGAAGGACATCAAATCAGTAACTATTTTACAAAAAATATCGCGCTGCTTAATTATTTTTTTGCTGCAAACAAATCCCAGAAAGTCTAAATTAAACTTTTGATAATCTTGAATTTAAAAAATGCTTTTAAATGAAAAATAGTATCAAAATTGCCTCCAGAGAATCTAAATATCTAAAAAACAAAATTAACTTCTGCCAAAGACTGCTTGGATCAAGTATTTAGTGGACTATAATATTTCTGGTTCCATGCATTAAAATTCAGCTTCATTAGTCAGTTGGATGCATATTCATTTCCACTTTAATACCCACACTTTATATAAATCTTAGTAGGACATTAGTAAAGCTGAAACAATGGAATCATCAATAAATTATGCTTTTGTTGTAGACACATGAAATGGTTTGCATACATGTACAAAACAGAAGCACGTAGCCCCAAAGCTACACAAATTGATTAATAAAGTGTACCTTCATTGTAATTTTAAATATTGAACAATAAAAATTACAAAACGATTGAATAATGAACATAAGTGAGCCAATAAGGAGATTTCTGATAAACTGCATCATTACTGATTTTGTTTTGTCTTTGTTAATCGTGCATAAAACCCCCACTGAATCTCAGACTTTGATCAAAGTGAACTAACCTCAGTGAACGCTGGTTCTGGGGGTAAATTATCCTTGGGAAGAGGATCCAAAGCAAACGCCAACTCAGAAGCCCTGAAATGCAAACATCGCCGCTGTTAGCATTTACCCCGCTTGGTTACTTATCAACTGTAATAACGAAGCAAAACAATAATTCAATACAGTCACTGACTGACAAACATGAAACATTTTTAGTCAAATAGTGTTGTTAAACCTGCTGTGTTTTAGCTTTAAACATGTTCAGCAACAGCGCTAATTTAGCTAACACCAGACATGACGTTTATCTAGGTTATTTTTCTGTGTCAAATTGCAAAAAGATACACATTAAACAGCACATTTTTTTATCTCGCAGTCTTACCACTTCGCGCTATGCAGAAGTCCTCTTTCTTTACACAACGATATGACAGATATTAGCTGTTTCTTGATTTGTGCCAGATCTCCGAACTCACTGCACAGAGCCGCCATTTTCATATTTCACCAAGCGAACAGGTGATTGGTTGAAGAAAGAAGCTACGAGACTCCACTTCCTCTTCCCATTCCCTTTCAGAACAAAAGTCGTGGACATTTTATATGACGTAAAAATAAACTCCTTCCCTCAAAAAAACACGTATTTTTCAAAACTTTTACGAATGTGACATATTATTTCCAACCTCAAGTCTTCTCTGACCAGCTTCCTTACAGTTTTATCCCAGCACCACCGTGTTTCCTATAAGTATATTCTACTCTGGGGCAGTAGCCATTATGGCCGTTATACATTAGCGTAATGTCTGAATTTATTTGGGGTTGAATGACTGAAAACCATGTTCCATTCATAAATGCACACTATTTTGTCTTGGTCTATCTATCATATAAAATCCTCAAAATACACCAGAGTTTGTAGTTGTAATGTGACAAATTGTGAAACTGGTATAAATATTAAAATGGATACTTCTGAAAGGCACTGCTTCTAAATATATAATTTGAGGAAAAAAATTGTGTTTATTTTTTTGTATGTATTAATGTCAGGATGAAGCTATAAAATTAAAACAAACTTCTATGAAAAAGTGAATACCCACTTCTGCCAAGAGATGGCACTATATAGCTTGGTCAATGAATCCACTTCTTTACACTTTAAAAACATGTTTTCGTTTAATCTAATGTCATGATCCAACTCTCTAT